>JANRMT010027041.1:58629381-58718360 GCA_026402145.1 Polypterus bichir lapradei
TTTTTGGAATGTGATCGCGCAAGTCAGTACATCGAGCCCGCGTGCTATTGTGGTTTTGCTTGTGTGCTTCAGTAAGTTACCGTCCCCTCGCTCTTACTTTTTTACCGTTCATCTAATGAATACACTGAGTATGGCTTTACCAAAACAATCATTGATCGCGAATAAAGTATCCATTATTCATGAAGCTTCAATAGGTGAATAGGTGATCTGTTTTTCTGCGTTAACCGCATGCGTTTTCATACGTCTCAAACTAAGGGGATGCGAGGTTAAAATAAATCGAGAAGCGTGCGTACATACTTAGTGCATCCCCTCTCGGGAATCGAACCTCGGACGTAGGCGCTACAGGCGAATTCTTTACTATCGCGCCACTGAGTGTGGTTTATCTATTTGAGCATAGCAGTGTAATTCGGTTTTTGTTCAGCACTCTTTGGAACTGTTACTTTTTGTCTGCGCACTGCGTCAGTTCACGTGAGCCGCTGAATATGGTTTTATATGTCACTCGCTCGCTTCTAATTGTTTCGCTGCCTTCTTAATCATATAATGCATGTTTTCTAAAGCGCGTTTTGTAGCTCTTCCTGGCTTTCTACGTAATGCGTGATTATGTGAGACACATGATGATGTCATACGAAACTCCGCCCCTCCAGCTGAACTCCATTACAGTAAATGGAGAAAAACAACTTCCAGTTATGACCATTACGCGTAGAATTTCGAAATGAAACCTGCCCAACTTTTGTAAGGAAGCTGTAAGGAATGAGCCTGCCAAATTTCAGCCTTCTACCTACACGGGAAGTTGGAGAATTAGTGATGAGTCAGTCAGTCAGTCAGTCAGTCAGTCAGTGAGTGAGTGACTGAGTGAGTGAGTGAGTGAGGGCTTTGCCGTTTATTAGTATAGATTACTAGTTTAAACCCCAGGAATTTTAAATGGAAAATCCAGAATTTTTGAATTTTAGTGTATGCATTTTTCCACATAAAAACAGAAAGTAAAATACATTGTGGGGACTCTGAGCAAAACGTATGCTAAGTAACTGTTCACCATAGTTGGACTGCCGTATCTTTTGTTTGGATAAAGCAATTCTTAGTCTAAACCTGGGGTGTCAGACTGGAGTGTCACAGTTACTGCAGGTTTTTATTTCAGCCACTTTCTTTTTGCTGGTAATGAAGCATAAATCTGTCAATTAACTCTTAATCTGTCTTCTTAATTACACTGTTGACAAAGGAAAATGCAAGTCAGTTAAAGTGCAACCTGGGGTGGATTGTGTTGTGATTCCATGACAAAACAGAAAGACACGTCTAGCTAAATGAACATATGACACTGTGGCATGATGGAGAAATTGTAGTCTGGAAGTTCAAATTTGATATTTACCCAAAAATCAACTGTATACTAGTTTTTAGTGGCCTTTTCCTATTGTACCCTGTTCTTACAATGACTTTGAGAACATTTCAGGAATTAGGCCCATACTTTGGTGTACCATTGGGTGTGTACACCAGGTGGCCACCTCCTCTGAGCAGTTGCACATTGAACACCCTTGTCTTAAGTACACAGAATGGTCAAAATTGTATATTCGATAAAAGCAAAACAGAGCCAAATAGATCATTGTTGATATTCTGGGAACAACACTGTGACAACAGCAAATGTGACTTTCTGAGTATTAGGCCATGGATTCCTGAATTGTATTTTCTCTTTTTAAAATACTTATCCTTTCAGTGAAGTTCCAGGACAAAACTGTGAGCAGCTCAACTTCTGGGGAATAGAAAACCTTGCAACAGTGCTTTGTAATCACAATCACCTGCAGTATTAAGTTTTCATACTTTAATGTGTATAAATTAATTATTATCATGCATTATACAGTATTATTAAATGTAAGAATTGCAGGAATCGAATCTTCACAAAAACATTTATAAAGAATGCTGCTTATTACCTGGATTTTAAAGAACACTCATCACATGTTGCAGTTGGAAAAGATAATCAATAGTGAGGAAAACAAAGAGTGGCAACCTCCACTCCCTATCCCTTAGGGTATGCATACCTCTGAAGACAAAATACTAGCTTCCCCCTCTTTGAAAGAGTTCATATATTTCAAGATTCTAAATGAAGTTCAGCTTTTATCATCTACAGTTGTGCTTGAAAGTTTGTGAACCCTTTAGAATTTTCTATATTTCTGCATAAATATGACCTAAAACATCATCAGATTTTCACTCAAGTCCTAAAAGTAGATAAAGAGAAACCAGTAAAACAAATGATACAAAAATATTATACTTGGTCATTTATTTATTAAGGAAAATTATTGAATATTACATATTTGTGAGTGGCAAAAGTATGTGAACCTTTGCTTTCAGTATCTGGTGTGACCCTCCTTTGCAGCAATAACTGCAACTAAACATTTCCGGTAGCTTTTGATCATTCCTGCACACAGGCTTGGAGGAATTTTAGCCCATTCCTCCGTTCAGAACAGCTTCAACTCTGGGATGTTGGTGTGTTTCCTCACATTAACTACTCGCTTCAGGTCCTTCCACAACATTTCGATTGGATTAAGGTCAGGACTTTGACTTGGCCATTCCAAAACATTAACTTTATTCTTCTTTAACCATTCTTTGGCAGAACGACTTGTGTGCTTAGGGTCGTTGTCTTGCTGCATGACCCACCTTCTCTTGAGATTCAGTTCATGGACAGATGTCCTGACATTTTGCTTTAGAATTCTCTGATATAATTCAGAATTCATTGTTCCATCAATGAAGGCAAGCCGTCCCGGCCCAGTTGTAGCAAAACAGGCCCAAACCATGATACTACCACCACCATGTTTTTACAGATGGAATAAGGTTCTTATGCTGGAATTGTTGTGGCGAAAAATTCATCATCAGAAGGCTTTTTACCTAAAAATAAAGGCTATTAGGACTCGGGATAGGCAGACAGAGTTTCAAAGCTTTATTTCAATAAATCAACAACACGGACTCAACCCAATTTGGCCGAATGAGATCGAGCCCTGAACATTGCACCAATCGAAGTTTTTATAAAAATTTCTTATCATTTTAACCTTGTTCAATTTGCTCATTCTGCACCTGGCCATTCTGTCTATTGTTCACTCCAGTTTCTGTTCTTCTTATTCTTGATTGGTTCATCAACTAGGCAGATGTTCATTATTCCATATTTGGTCTTTCATGGTGTCACTTCCTTTTGTAGCCTTTCATGAATGCTATATGAATGCTATGCTATATTGGTGGTCTAAAGCTAAGCTTTAAAAAGAAATATAGTATATGCTTTTATTTAATCATTGCTTGGCATACTTGATTTGTCTTAATTTCTACACTAAAGTTAATTTCTAATATATTTTATATTTTTTCTAATGCCTGAATTTACTAAGATTTTCTCTTCATACATTACGTCAGTGTGACCTTGCTTACAGCAAAGCCTTTTGTTTTCTTTCTGCTGTTTTTCCAATCCAGCTGGCTTCTTTACGTGCCTCACAGAGCCATCTTCTGTCTGAGATATCGTTTCCTTAGCTTCCTAGCCTTGAACACAGGTGTTCTCAAACTCTTATCCTGTTCTAAGTTGGTTTCTGTACATCGATCTCTATTCTTTTTTCTGTACATTCTCAAACTGGTAATTTCTGCTGTAAGCTTAAAAATAATGCAATATAACTGATTTTTAGTTAACTATTTGCTTGACCTATCTTATTTGCTTAACATTCTAATTTATGCTTAATCTAATGTTTTAGAACCTTTTAATTACTTTTTATGGCTCTTTATGTTAATTTGCTATTCTCTATGCTAATATAAAAATTTTCCTTCTACAGAAACCAAAAAGTTCTATTTTGGTCTTATCCGTCCACAAAACATTCTTCCAATAGATTTCTGGTTTGTCCACGTGATTTTTAGCAAACTGTACATGAGCAGCAATGTTTTTTTTTGGAGAGCAGTGGCTTTCTCCTTGCAACCCTGCCATGCACACCATTGTTGTTCAGTGTTCTCTTTATGGTGGACTCAAGAACATGAACATTAGCCAATGTGAGAGAGGCCTTCAGTTGCTTAGAAGTTACCCTGAGGTCCTTTGTGACCCCGCTGACTATTACACGCCTTGCTTTTGAAGTGATCTTTGTTGGTCGACCACTACTGAGAAGGGTAACAATGGTCTTGAATTTCCTCCATTTGTACATAATCTGTCTGACTGTGGATTGGTGGAGTCCAAACTCTTTAGAGATGGTTTTGTAAACTTTTCCCGCCTGATAAGCATCAACAACTCTTTTTCTGAGGTCCTCAGAAATCTCCTTTGTTTGTACCATGATACACTTTCACAGACATGTGTTGTGTAGAGCAGACTTTGATAGATCCCTGTTCTTTAAATAACACAGAGTACCTACTCACACCTGATTGTCATCCCATTGATTAAAAACACCTGAATCTAATTTCACCTTCAAACTAACTGCTAATCCTAGAGGTTCACATACTTTTGCCACTCACAAATATATAATATTCGATCATTTTCCTCAATAAATAAATGACCAAGTATAATATTTTTGTCTCATTTGTTTAACTGGTTTCTCTTTATCTACTTTTAGGACTTGAGTGAAAAATCTGATGATGTTTTAGGTCATATTTATGCAGAAATATAGAAAATTCTAAAGGGTTCGCAAACTTTCAAGCACAACTGTAAATAAATAAATCAATAAGTACAAGTAAAAACCATATAAGGAATCATTCAGGATATCAGCATCTAGTTAACTCTGCAGTTTAGAATTGTTAAAAGTGTTCCAATTCTTTCTTAATTGGTTATTTGAAAAACATTTTCTGTTAAATTAAAGAAAGAACATTTGCCCAGTAGGCATTTTATTAGTTCATAATGCTGATGGAAAGAGAGGCCATTGCTTCTTACTACCATCTTCTGTTTTGTTTCCCTAGGAAAATATTGTATCAGCTTTATCTCTCTAATTTTAAAATTAGACTTCCATACTCAACTGAATCAATTTTTATACATTGAATGTCACAAAGCTTAAATCTCAGTTAACCAGAGATATACTGAGCAAAATATAAGGATATTATTATTCTCATTTAAATCTCAGGACACCTACACTTGATTAAATAAACTCACATCTTGCATACATGTGTAAGAGGTTTTGTTATTGTAAATGCTTTAAAAAAGGATAAAAAGAGAAAACTATTACTGGAAGGCATTTAGGTTTTGGCTGACCCTTTAATCAAAGGCATGAAAAGCAACAGGGCAATCGTAATCCTTTTAAGTTATAAACAAAGATACAACACAACATACCAAATATAATAATATAATCATAGTGGAATGTTTCTATTTTTTTTTGAGATTTCACTGTTAAAAGAACCAGAATACATTTGATGCTGCGCTATGATGATTTTCTCAGGTCTTTTCCAATGTAGTGCCCAAGTCCACACCATACCATTTTCAATGCCTCTTAATCCTGAAAAGGGTTGTTGAGCTGAAGCATATCAACAAGCATAGGGCACAAGGCAGGAACAATCACTTGGACAGGGTGCCATTTTTTCCTAGTAGGAACAAACACACACACTCCTCGGCCAATTTAATGTCACTAGCCATCTAACTTGCATGTCTTTGGACTGTGGGAGGACACCCATGTGGACATGAGGATAACATGCAGACTCCGTACAGGGAGGACATGGGACGTGAACCCCGGTCTCCTTCTTGTGAGGCACCACTGTGCCACTACGTGTCCAAATCATTCTTTATTATTTATTGCAAATTTATTTTCAGTTGGTTGTGAATAATCTAATTACGTAAAATGCTGCTTGTATGTAACATGGACCTATTGCTTCTAAAAACATCCCTATTATGAAAATATGTGCCACAACAATCAATTTCTTTGAATTCACATTATGAATTGCTGAGATATATCATTGCACAATGCTTTGGCTGAAATGATTCTTAATAAATGCACTAATAAAAAATAAACAAAAAATTCCATATTTCATGGCTGAATTTGGTGAAATGTGGCCACGTCCCGAGGGAGGTGGGGGACATTGAGTCCGAACAGGCTCTGCATCTGTCATGGTGAAAAAGGAGCTGATTCGTAAGGCAAAGCTCTCAATTTACCAGTCGATCTACGTTCCTACCCTCACCTATAGTCATGATCTATGGGTAGTGACCGAAAGAACGAGATCACTAATACAAGCGGCTGAAATGAGTTTCCTCCGCAGGGTGTCTGGGCTTTCCCTTAAAGATAGGGTGAGAAGCTCAGTTATCCGGGAGGGGCTCAGAGTAGAGCTGCTGCTCCTCTGCATCGAGAGGAGTCAGATGAGGTGGCTCGGGCATTTGATCAGGATGCCTCCTGGACGCCTCCCTAGCGAGGTGTTCCGGGCACGTCCAACCGGGAGGAGGCCCCGGGGAAGACCCAGGACACACTGGAGGGACTATGTCTCCTGGCTAGCCTTGGAACACCTCGGGATTACCCCGGAAGAGGTAGAAGAAGTGGCCAGGGAGAGGGAAGTCTGGGCATCTCTGCTCAAGCTGCTGCCCCCGTGACCCGACCTCGGATAAGCGGAAGAAGATGGATGGATGGATGGATGGATGAATTTGGACAATATGGATTATTTAGCTCTGATATTCACTGGAACAGTTGTTTTTTCAAGAGGCATGCGTTAAACGACTAAGTGCAATACAGTCATTAGCAATCAAAGCAAACCCTACTAAAATGGAGTACATAAGACAAAGGTTTCGTAAACTTTTACTTTTCATGACCCAATCTTACTCTTCTTAGAGTTTTTCGGATCCACGTCAATCATCGGTTAGCATTGAAGAATCTCTTCTAGTCGTCAGAGCGGAGTAATGATGATTGCTTAAACAATCCATGGTAACCTAACACGACACATTTGCCAAAGTATACACAACCTTTTCCTATTTAATACAGCAGTGACTAACAATCTCATATGACTCAACAGCAACAATCCATCATCCAAACCTCTAGTTTAAGAAACTCTGCTCTAGATCAACCACCTAAGAACTCCATGAAACAATATCAATAAAATACGAATAACTGTGTGCCCAAAATGTAATGATCTCTACCTCCAATGGACTAAAAGGTTTCAAACACACACAAAGTGAACAAATGACCAGAATGGGGAGGTGGAACTCAATCCCTCTAGAGTTTGATTTCTATACTTTTAGTGGTCCCCAAAGCCCCAACTGGTAGAAAGAATCAAGTTTAACTGAGCCCACTTCTGTGAGCTCCTGCACTGTCGTCAAACAAATTAGAGACCACCCAAGGAGCCAGTCTCTTAGGCAAAAACCATACTTGGACGCCAAGTTCAATTCCACAACATGACCTGTGACTCTGCTGAGTGGTGTAGAAAGAGCAGCACTCTGAGTGTGTGGCCAAGTCCAATGAATCAGGAAAAGCCCAAACTGGGACACCATCTAAGGTGGCAGAGAGGACCTTGTAGCTAGCATCCATGGTGGCAAGTCTGGAAATAAAAACTGAAAAGAGAAACACCAAAGAAAAATCCAGCATGTAGAATAGAATTGTGGTAAGAAAAAAGAGTAGACCTTGAATTTGGAAAGAAAAATAAATTTAAGAAATATTAGGAACAAATATAGTTCAAGGAAATATTAAAAGAACATCTTAGTACTTTGTGCCAAAGAGAAAGAAAGAAAAACATAGATGGGTTTTGATGTGCTAGTTCTGACCTTAGAACCTTAGATGTTTTGTTTTTAAAGAAATACTGGCTTTGACCTTAAAAGGTAAACCAACTCTGAGCTTGTCAAAGGACTAAAAATGTAACCTCTACCATTAAATAAAAGTTATTAATGATCTGGGGCAAGAAAGGGATTTTGACAGTTTTCTTTTTTCCAGAAGACTTAAAATTTTATTTCCTAAAGATTTCAGATGTAGCTCCTTTCCTTATGACTTTTTTAATTGTCCACTTACTGAATCAGTTTAAAGACACCAAGAGCTCTGCTCACGTTTTGATTTATTACTTTGTTTAAGAAATGAATCCTAAAAACTATTTCACTTTGCAAATACTTGATATCTGGAACAGATTTAGATCTTACCATGTAGAACCATTAGATAAAAAGGCCAGCAGCAGCAGCAAGGAATGAGAGGAGGGATCTGAACGCACTGTCTTTTTTATAATTTAGCCCCTCTTTGCTGTTTTTAGTACATAATGTGATACTTTCAAAGTCTCACATATGTTTAAGATGTTTCATCTAGTTTCATCTTTCTGTTTTGGCCAATGCCAGTTTTACATCCATGACTACTTATTCTTTTCTTCTTTTTTTTCAAACCACCAAATAAACATAGCTTCACAACCCTTTGATCATCTAACCTCTTCTTTGTTTGAACCATTACAATAAATACAACTGCCAAATGTTCCTGTATGCATCTCAGCAACATCTTTGTGCTTCCATAAACACACAATTTGCACTCAGCTGGGGGCTTCTGAGTATTCCTGCTTGGGTCCTATGTCTACCATGAGCCTAAAATAATAAAGAGGACACCTCAATCAAGACTGAAATGTACAGGTGAGTCTTGATATACCAAAATGTTACATTTTACCTTACCAGATAAGCTCTGCATGTAGTACTGATAAACTAATGTTTTCAACTGTCACGTGGCATGGTGGAGCAGTAGTAGTGCTGCTGCCCCAGAGTAAACAGAACAAGGTTCTCATCTTGAGTCCTACCTGCATGGAGTTTTTCTCCCCACATCCCCAGTTTCTCTGATTTCCTCCCAAAGTCCAAAGACATGCATGTTAGGTGGATTGGTAATGCTAAATTGCCCCTAATGTGTGTGTGTTGCATATGTGACTGTGTTCACCCTGCAAAGGACAGGTACCCTATCCTGGGAATGATTGTGCCTTGTGCCCTAGTGCTTGGTATGGTATGACTTTCAGCTTTTGAGAGATAGTCCCCATTACCAGAGTTAGTGCTCTCTCACCCAATCTCTCACTATAACTCCCACTCTTCTCTTAAGGAATAGGAAGCCCATACATAGGTTTCAAGTTTGGTGTCTTCATGTTGAGCCTAGCAGAAAATATGGGTCCAAAATACTCTATCCATTTGCTAGAAAGCAAAATTCTCTTAGCCCTTGGTTTAAACCCTGTGGAAATGTCAGACAGGATTACCTGGGATATCACCTCTGGGAGTGAGTGGGGGAAAGCTCCTATTCTGGAATATGTTTATCCCCATCCGTTAAATGGCAGTGTCCCAGGACCTGCGTATCCATGTGGACACCTGCATTTGCAGGATGAGAGCTGTAGTGTTGTGAATCATCCCTGCTGGTTCCCATGGTTGCCACAAGTGGCAGCTGCGAGGATTCATGATCCTTATTTTTTGTGGCTTCCATTTGACTTGGAAGTGCTCTCATTGAGTTATGCCCCAGTACCAGAAGTACTTAAGAGTCCGACATAAAAGAAGGCCGTCTAGCCTCCTCCAGTTGTGTTAGAGTCATGAGAAAGAAAGGCAACACTCACTGGAGGGAGGTGGATGGAGAGAGAAGAAAGGAAGAAAGAAGAATTGTGTTTTACAATTTCCAAGTAACAACATCTGTTGCTTGACTGGATTTGTGTTGGTTGCGTCCAGTGTGTGCAGTTGGTGGCACCCCCTGTCACACCTGTTATTAGATGCCATTTTGTATTGTCCCTCACATTATTTCAGTTTGAGAAAGATAACCTTACCAGAAGTGTAAGAGTGCCTACAACATAGCTGAAAGGATAGTGGAAACATTTATAGCCTCCATAATGAATGTTGCAAAGCTGGGATAGCATAATATAATCAACAACTATGTAGTTGAGGCATTTCTTCACACCAATAAATCTTTTAATAATTTGTAAACTATTCTGTTTTAACATTTAAATAAAAAATATGGCTTTTTTCTATATTACACTTGATAAACTTAGATAAACTAACTGCATGTACTGTCTCATAGTAACTCCCAATACTCATTCATTTTTACTATCCTTGATAGTTACTATAAACTTCTTCCACTATGTGAAAGATTACATGATAGCATATTTTCAAAAATATAAGGGTACTTTTGTCACATTATGTGTCTATATGCTAGGGACACGACTATAATCTACACCTACAGAAAACCTACAGTTTTCTTGGATGATCTAAAAATACTTACTCGCAAGCATTGGCCTGAAAAAAGCAGTAATATTTTATCTAAAAAACAGACTCAAGACTTCCTGGGATTTTCTGGCTACAGAAACAGCCTGCCTTTATTGAGTAATTGCAGGCAAAGGATGTGTACTGTAACATGTGATCTTGCCATTTACTTGGCAAGCATAACGGTCCTGATTATCTGCAGTGTACATAATGTTCTAACTCATTAAATTCTGAATGGAAGTGACTCAGCCTTACTGTTTTCCTTTTCTACTATCTTAACCATTTACTCACAAGTTAACTGATACTGCTTTTCTGTGTATTCTGTACTGTAAAACATTTTTATAATATGTTTAAACATTTCCAAAATATGAGCCTTAAATATTAAATTGTGTATATTTTTTCAACCCTTTCCAATGCTTTTGTTCTAGTAGAACAATATTAAACATAAATTAAAATTTTACTTTAGCTGTGGGAGGTTGAAAATCCATCAAAGTGTTCAGCATTCCCATAAAGTCTAATTTTCTCAACATTATAGTTGGCATCACATAATTATTTCCACCATGCACTGTATTCATTTTCACTTCCAGAAAAAACCTAGTATTAAGGTACAAGATGTGCTTTCCATGATAAAATAAATTGAATAGCTTCTAGTGAATAGAAGGTGCTTTTAGTAGAAGGCTGAGTCACTGACAACCAATACTGTAGAAAGCAAAAACGCCCTTGGTACTTTTCAATTACACGTTAATGTTCTATAAACATTTTTATCATCTGAGGAAGCACATTGTTTCTGTCAAACACTGACATAATTAAATGGCAAATGAGGACTTTTTTTTCTTTTCCCTGTTCTTGATTAAAAGGAAAATACAGTCAGTGGCCAGTTTATTAGGTATACCAGCTTGTTAATGTAAATATAGAACCCATATGTAGAAATAATACAAAGTAAGATAAAGGAAGGCAGAAAGTAAACAAAACATCAATTATTCCAAAACAGTTATAATGCATTAATAAAGCACATTAAACTATGTTAAATCACATGTACAAGACATTTATATAAAAAGAACATACTGAAAAGGAAATAATAGGTGACCTCAGGCTACTTGAACCAGTTTATGATTTTATCGGCATTAACAAGGGCCCACACCACTTCGGATTTCATATGGGTCCCCCCACTCCATTCCTGTTAAAAATGCTAAACAGTTTTTCCTTTTTAAAGATGCAGATGAAAGGAAATGTGTTCTCATAGATGTTCACTAACCTTTGCTTATGCAGATTGGAAAGCATAAAGACCAAGTGCAACTGTGGCAGGTGTCAAGGTCAAGGTGGTGAAAATGTTTCAGTTCATTACTAGAAACAACTTTCATATATGACTGACATTTATCACAAGAGATGCCTGAGGAATGGAATCTCCATCACCTCAGGACCCCACAACACCCCAGTAGCAAACTGTTTATCCCAATGTCACAAAAGATATTTTATCCAGTGCCATACCAACAGAATAATACTTGTACTGTTTGATACATGTTGTATGTTTATATTCTTGTATTTAATTGTAATCTGATATTGTTTCATCATTATAGCTATTGTTTTTTACAATCTACACATGCTGCACTGTATTGTATCGTATTGTCACTACAAGTTCTGTTTTTCTGCATTAACAATAAATATAATTCAGTAGTGTATGATATTAAAACAGTACATTTAATTGAATAAATATAGTAGTGTGGCACCTACCTCATCTGTTTTTGTTGTCTTTGACTGGAAGCTGTCTACTATAAGTGCTAGATCTGATTTCATATTGTACTTTTTTAAGCAGTAATATTTTAATGAATATACTATTGAGCCGTGTCACTAAAAATTTACATCTATTTGGTCCAAGCACAAGTTTATGTAAGAACTGGAAAACATGTAATCAAATTCAACCTGTTTTTAAGATTCTAGATCCAAAGTGTCTTATATACAGTATATAAGTTAGTGGTTTCTTATTCAAAAAGAAAAGATAGATACTAAGGAACTAAGACAGATGATCTTCAACTATAACCTTAGGATGTCTATCTATCTCTATTTTATTCATTGTCACACACATGCGAGTAGGGGGACGTTGTGTGGACCAAGTAAAGGTAATTCCACGCCAAGCCGGGGGGAGCAGAGTGCACTAAATCTTCTCCTGTTATCTCTTCAGACCAGCCGCGGGAAAACCTATCTGAACCAAAAACGTCATTGCTGATTCCAACACCCAGAAGTACGTCACTTCTGATTCCGGCACCCAGAAGAATGTCACTTACGGTTCCGGCGCCCAGAAGAACGTCACTTCCTGTTCCGGCACCCAGAAGAACATCACTTCCGTTCACCCTACATCACTACCGGTGACCATACATCACTTCCTGTACGACCAATTAAAACCTTTTTTTACCTCTTTTACAACCTTGATCAGTTCTGTTTTGAACTCTGTACTATCATCATCTCAATTTGAACTTAAAGAATCCTTTGCAGCTAGGAATATTATACGGGTGGCTGCCCCAAACCTTTTTCTATGTCGAGTCTCTTAATTTTACAGTGGCGTAGTCGGCAGGATAATGGCCTCCTGGAGAGAACGGAGGGTAAACCTTAACCTAGGCTCGACACACGCTCAAAATCCAACAAAATATCAGATGGGTAAGTACCGCTTCCGAGTTGCTGAGTGGGCATCAGTTGGGGCATGTCGGGGAAAGCTTGAGTATGTTTCGACCCATCATCCTGTTAAAGGTCTGGGGAAAAATAGCCCCGGGAACCACAGACTAGAGCCAAGTACGTCAGGGGATGCCCTGAGTTCTTATTATGGACTCCTGGGTGTGGGGACTGCCCTATCATATCCCACGAAGGGCAAGCCCTTTAATAAAGATGGGAGAAGCCCAGGCTGGCAGGTTAGAAACATAATGGCCTGGACATTTAACCCTACTAAGGCAACCAAGAAACAGGCCGTGGCTTTATGGGCTAAGGTGGTTGGTTGGCTACAACCCCATGAAAAATCCAGCCACCAAATAGCGGAGCAGGTGGCCTGCACTTTATTGCTCCGAAGCCTACCCGGGTAAATCGCCCAGCCGGCCTAGGAATATACTGATATTGTCTCGCTAATCGAGACAATAGATCACATGAAGTCAGAAACTGGCTTGGGAGGGTCAGAACGGGACGGGTGAACCCGGGTGTGCTTGCGTCCCTAATACAGAGTCCCGCGGCTATAATGCGAAGCATATTCGAGTCGATCCTGAGACGCACCGGCAGGTTCTGCGAAGCAACGAAGGGGTCTGTGGAGTGATGTGGGAGGAGGCACGGTGCACTCTAGCTAATCCACTGGCTTGTTCGCATACGGGAGAAGTGCTAGTAAATGGAATTAAAGTAATCGCTTTATTTGATTCTGGCAGTAACATTTCTATTGTTGCCTGCCATCTAATATTACCACGACAATGGTGTAAGAATAAGACCCGCATTACCTGCATTCACGGGGACGTCCGGTATTACCGATCTGCCAACTGTTATATATGTCAGCACGGCATTGTGAAAAGATTGACGGTGGCAGTGACGAATAATCCTCGATTTCCTGTGATACTTGGAAGAGATTGGGCCGACATAAAAAGCGGTAATACAGTCACGTCTTCTCCTCAATCACTAGGTCTAGTCACGGACGTGGATTCAGCGCCCTCAACTTCCTCCACGTCGTGTATACAGCCGGCTGAGGAGCGGACTTCGACCTCTAGTGATGATGAAGAAACACCAGGGACGTCGCAACCCGAGACGTCATCAGCACGCGCTCAGACGGCTTGGGACGAAACCCCGCACCTTGAGGTTGAATCCGATCCTCTCTCACGCCTGCAGTTTCAATTCAGGCAGACGCCGGCTTCATTTAAAAGGGAGCAATGGAATGATGACTCCCTTAAATTTGCAAAGAATGCAGTCGTTCTGATAGATGGCCAGCGCACCTCACATCCGATGCCACTGGGTCCTCACTTTGTGCTCAATAATGATCTGTTATACCGGGTGGCAGAGCATGAGGGGCAGATTAGGTTGCTGTTGTTAGTACCACTGACTTACCGGCAACAGGTCTGTGAACTAGCACATACCCATCTGCTAAGAGCCCATTTGGGCCCCGAAAAAACACTTGAGAGAATTAAACTCCGTTTTTTTTGGCCCGGGATTAACGAGGAAGTTCGCCGCTTTTGCACTTCTTGTCCAGAATGTCAGTTGAGGCAAATTCCTAGGAGGGACCGTGCTCCTCTAGTTCCCTTACCCTTAATAGATATCCCTTTTGAACGTATCGGGTCGATCTGGTGGGACCACTAAGGTCCTCAGCCCAAGGTCATAAATATATAATGGTCCTGGTAGATTATGCTACCCGGTTTACAGATGCTGTTCCGCTGCGCTCAGTTACCTCAAAAGTTATCGCACAGGAATTAGTTGGGGTATTTGCGCGTGTCGGAAGAAATCCAGACGGATCAAGGGACTCCTTTCACCTCGCAGACATTCAGGGAGACTGCCAAGCTACTTCAAATAAAGCATTTAAAGACCTCTGTATATCATCCTCAAATCGACGGTCTTGTAGAGAGGTTTAATCAAACTCTCAAACAGATATTGCGAAAAGTAGTCAATGAGGACGGAAGCAACTGGGATCAGCTCCTCCCCCTCGTCCTTTTTGCATATCGGGAAGTCCCACAAGCCTCCATGGGGTTCTCATCTTTTGAATTGCTATATAGACCACAACCCCGGGGCATATTAGACGTTTTAAAAGAAGGATGGAAGGAAGAGGCCCTCCCATCAACAAATATATTAGAGTACATCGCGCAGTTACGCGAGAGATTTGAGAAAATTAGACCCATATTGAAAACGCACATGGAAAAGGCGCAAGCAGCTCAGGCCCGATACTATAACCGTGGTACGTCTTTGCGGGAGTTCCGCCCGGGAGACCATGTCATGGTTTTAGTTCCTACCTCTCATTCTAAATTATTGGCTCATTGGCAAGGCCCTTATGAAATTAAGGAGAGGTAGGGGTTGGTCAACTATTTGGTAAAACAACCGAATCGTTGACCCACCGAGCGGATTTATCACATCAATCTGCTGAAACCATGGAAGGACAGGGATTCTGAACCCTCCTCCGGACAGCTCCGCTCTCTCTTCACTCATCAATTACACCTTAATTTCGGAGACAATTTGACTCACCAACAACGTCAGGAGCTCGAGGCAGTTATCCTGTCTATCCTTGAGGTAGTTAGTGAAACTCCAGGTCGGACCTCCCTGATTGCAAATGACATTGTGACAAAACCTGGGGTTATAGTCCGAGAACGCCGCACAGAATTCCCGAAGCAAAAAAGGCTGAAGTGGAGTTGGAGATCAGACGAATGCTGGAACTAGGTGTGATTGAGGAAAGTTATAGTCCCTGGTCCAGTCCTATCGTTATGGTCAGTAAGCCCGATGGAAGTTGGAGATTTTGCAATGACTTCCGTCGGCTTAACCAAGTTTCCCAATTTGACGCCTATCCGATGCTGCGAGTGGACGACCTCCTCGAGTGGCTAGGACATGCCAAATTCTTGACTACTTTAGATATGACTACAGGGTACTGGCAGGTTCCCTTAACGGACTCCGCTAATGAAAAGACAGCATTCAGCACCCCTAGCGGTCACTGGCAGTATCGTGTCCTCCCATTTGGATTACATGGGGCACCTGCGACCTTCCAACGTCTGGTGGATAAAGTGCTCTGTCCTCATAATTCATATAGTGCTGCCTACTTGGATGAAATTGTCATCTATTCCAACATCTGGGAGGAACACATACAGCAGGTTGGAACTGTATTGCCAACACTGACACAAGCTGGGCTTCGTATCAACCCGAAAAAGTATTTCTTTGGGTTGGTTGAGGCCAAATATTTAGGATATCTAGTGGGCCGGGATATGGTTAGACCACAGTGTTCTCAAATAGATGCCATTGTGAATTGACCCCGTCCGATAAACAAGATGCAGATTCAGGCCTTTCTCGGCTTAGCAGGTTACTATCGCTTTTCTGAGAGAGCGGCGCCCTTGACAAACCTCACAAAGAAGGGTCGACCTAATCAAGTGGTATGGGATAATATATCAGAGGCTGCATTCAGTGACTTGAAAATGGCCCTTATGTCAGCTCCTATATTAAAGGCACCAGACTTTTCCTTACCTTTCATTCTCCAGACGGACGCTTTGGACACAGGTCTTGGAGCCGTGCTGAGCCAAAGCGTCAATGGAGTTGAACACCCCATTATGTACCTGAGCCGGAAACTGTGGAATCAGGAAACTAGGTACGCGGCAGTGGAGCGGGAGGCTTTGGCTATTAAATGGGCGATTACTCAGCTGAGATATTACCTCCTGGGGCGTGAATTCACTCTTGTGACGGACCATGCGCCCTTACAGTGGATGGCCTTGCATAAGGAGTCCAATCCACGTGTCACAAGGTGGTTTTTGGATCTGCAGCCATATAAGTATTCGGTCGTTTATCGCCGGGGTGTTCTGCAAGCCAATGCCGATGCCCTTTCTAGATGCCATGACTTCTTGGACCAGTACGCCCAACCAGATGGGTCTGGGCTGAGGGGGGGGGACCATGTCACACACGTGCGAGTAGGGGGACGTTGTGTGGACCAAGTAAAGGTAATTCCATGCCAAGCCGGGGGGCGGGCAGAGTGCACTAAACCTTCTCCTGTTACCTCTTCAGACCTCCCGCAGGAAAACCTATCTGAACCAAAAACGTCAGTTCTGATTCCGGCGCCCAGGAGAACGTCACTTCCGGTTCCGGTGCCCAGAAGAACGTTACTTCCTGTTCCGGCGCCCAGAAGAACATCAGTTCCGGTCACCCTACATCACTTCCGGTGACCATACATCACTTCCTGTATGATCACTTAAAACCACCATCTTTTACAACCTTGATCAGTTCTGTTTTGGACTCCGTACTATCATCATCTCAATTTGAACTTAAAGAATCCTTTGCAGCTAGGAATATTATACGGGTGGCTGCCCCAAATCCTTTTCTACGTGTGTCGAGTCTCTTCATTTTACAGTGACATAGTCGGCAGGATGATGGCCTCCTGGAGAGAACGTAGGGTAAACTTTTTCTACGTGTGTCGAGTCTTAAATGTATCCCTCTACTCCACAGTTTAAAACTACAAAGCAAACAATTCAGATGTGATTACAGTTAACATTGCAGACTTGCAATGTTACTTAAGGCCATTTGTGTACATTTTGGGCAATCAAGTAGAAAAAACAAAACTTTTTATTCATGATTCCCCCATTTCAGGGCACCATCATATTTGGGACAATTGGCATCACAGGTATTTGGGATTACGCAGGTGTGTTTCATTGCTTCATTAGTACAGGCTTGTTTCTACCAATAGACTACCTTTGGAGTCTGTAGTTGCCATTGTTCAACATGAGGTCAAGACCTGGGCCAATAAAAGTCTAAGAATCCATAATGAGGCTGAAAAACAAGAATAAAACTAGAGACATTGGTAAAACCTTAGGCGCACCTAAATCAACTGTCTGGAATATTATTAAGAAGAAAGAACGCATTGGTCATCTCAGTAATCATAGAGGGCCAGGTAGGCCTAGAAAGACCTCCACTGCTGATGACAGCAGAATTATCACTATGGCAAAGAAAAAGACCCAAATGCTAGTCTGACAAATCAGAAACATTCTTAAGGAGGCAGATGTAGATGTGCCAGAGAAGACTACCCACAGAAGGACAGAAATTCAGAGGTGACACTGCAAGATGTAGACCACTAGTTAGCCACACAAACAGGATGGCCAGATTACAGTTTGCGGAAAAGGACTTAAAAGAGCCTGCAGAATTCTGACTACAAGGTCTTCTGGACAGTCAAGACAAAGACTGACTTTTGTCAGAGTGATGGCAAGAGCAAAGTGTGGAGCTGAAAAGGAACTGCCCAATATCCAAAGCACACCACCTCATCTGTTAAACATGGTGTTGGAGTTGTTATGGCTTGGACATGTATGGCTGCCGCAGGTACTGGCACACTTCTCTTGATTGATGATGGAACTGCTGACAGAAGTCACACAAGGAATTCTGAGGCTTATATAGATGTCTTGTCTATTCAATTTTCAGTAAATGCCTCCAAACTCATTGGATGATGCTTCATCCTTTAACAAGGTAATGATCCCAAACATGCTGCTGAGGCAACACAGGAATTTTTATAAGCTAGAAAACAGAAAATTCTTAAATGGCCAAGCCAGTCACCCAATTGAAATCTAATTGAGCAGGCCTTCCATATGCTGAAGAGGAAAAGTAAGGGGACAAGGCCCCAAAACAGGCAGGAGCTGAAGATGTCTGCATAGAGGCTTGGCAGATCATCACCAGAGAAGATACTGGGCACCTGGTGATGTTTATGAATCACAGACTTCAAGCAGTCATTGCAGCAAAGTACTAAATAGGACTGCTTTAATAGACCTGCCATTACTATGTTCCAAACATTATAGCACCCTTGAAATGGGGAGTGGATGAAAAGTGACTGGGTTAGGGTTAGTATAGTCTTATACAACATGTATCAATCCTTAAATGTATGCAAATACCCTTAAATTAAAGTCTGGAATGTGGACATTAATCATGTCTGAATTGTATGATTTAATTTATAAATAACTAGGCAGATCATTTTAAACTGTGGCACAGAGGGGTAAATCAAAGAAAATGTGTGTCTGTCCCAAACTTTATGGATGGCGCTGTATATAAACTATACTAGTATTGGTACCTAGCCCTGTCCAGGGTACAATAAAGTGCAAGTGTGGCTGCAAAAATAAATACCCCAGGTTGAAAAGTTTTTGGCAGCAAAACAAAATTTCACTGACTAAAATACTTATGCCAAGTCCAAGCATGTCTTCTGGGGCATTTATCATTGGGGAAAAATATAAAATGAAACATAGTAAATGGTTTTCCCTGTACAAGTGGGGAATATGTGGTACAAAAAAAACCCAAAACTGCCTATAACCTCTGAATTCAGAAGATTGTCTAAGAGATGTACAGTATGTACTCCTAACATTCAGCACATAGCTTTCTTTTTTCTCACCTCTTTTCTATTTCAAACATGTTCGATTTCAAGATGTCACAATATCTCTACTAACCATAGTAGACAGAAGTGACCCACCTTTTATGATCAGTGTTTTTCTTTAATTTTTTTGTGTGTTTCTTGTGTTTTATTTAGACAAAGCATGTATCTGTACCTGCGGTGGGCTGGCGCCCTGCCCGGGGTTTGTTTCCTGCCTTGCGCACTGTGTTGGCTGGGATTGGCTAGAGCAGACCTCCGTGACCCTGTAGTTAGGATATAGCGGGTTGGATAATGGATGTATCTGTACTGGGGATTTTACCCTGCAGAATATGATTCTGATTTTTATTTCATTCTAAAAAGATTTTGAAGAAGACAAATATTATTTTATGTTATTCCTTGATGCCATTTTTTTTTTCATGGGTACCTCCATTTTATATCATTAGCATAGTCCATTGCCATGGTGATTTACCCAGAATGCTCTGGGAAGGCACAGGGTGTAACTCATCAGAGCGACCAAATAAAAGCTTGCATGTACATTCCCAAATCATCCGAGTATTGGATATGACTACTTATTATATGTGTGCTGTTATTTTTGACCTGACATCTTGCTATTAATTCTTGTCTTTGATTTAGGTTTCTGATTTAGGCTTTGGCAAAAAGTAAGACTGAATTCACTTGGTCACTAACTTACATATTATTTCCTGATCCCCAAATTAAAAAAAAAAAAGAAAAACTCTACCTTTACTTCTTAAGGCATAACACCAGCCTTTTAAAATCTTAAATATTTAATTGTAATTAATGTCGCACGGGAAGTGTAAGCAACAGGATAAATTCTTTTTGGTAATTTTTACCATTTTTTAGCTTTCTAATATTCAAATGTGTCAAACATTCATGAAAAAATCTTTGAAAGTTGCCCACCCACCTTAATCGTTTTAACTATTATAAATCCAGTATAATTAAAATAAAATGCAGAATCAAATGCAACAAAACAAAAATACACAATTCTGACGACAAAAACACTAAGAAATATGTACTTAGAAATCCATAACTGCTTAGAATTTCTTATGAGAATCTGAAAACAAATAAAGAATTAAAAGAGAGAAATAAAGGAAAAAAAAATCTTTTCTCAGCTCCTCTGTGGGTGCTGTACAATTGTACAGTGGAGGCAAATGTGAATCATTTTGGGAGAATAAGCGAAAGGTCTGCCACTGGGTCTGACTTTAGTGACAATACATCCAAGCACTAGTCTATTAGTAGGTTCATACAGGATATTTTAATATGCCACAAGAAATGAAGAAGACAAAGGCGGTCAACACCATTGTAAAAATTGTATCATTAGCCAGAGCAGCACTAACAGCTTCCATTTAGCAACTGAGGCATATTGGGCCTGCCTAGCATTTACAGAGTGCAGAGTCTACAGGATAGCTGAAGCTTGTGACTTCTGTCTGGGGAGAGGGCCATTTACTTTAACCCCTATAATATTAAAGTTTTTCAATATGCATTTCTGCTTAATGTGTACTTAGAAGACGACTTAATGGTGCAACATTTCAGAGATGTAGAAACAAAGCCTTTGATACTGTGAACATTTAATGACTAAATCTGAAAACTATGAAAGATACCGTAACATCTAAATTTTGTATAGATTAAGCCAAACTAAAGTTTCAGCAATTCAATTAATAATTTTCAGCATTGCATTATTGTGTTCTTAATTACCACCTACTAAAAAATGTCAGTTGTCTTTACAGTACAAGCACTCTTTCATCTCAACTAAGCAATTAATTAATCATATACTTGAAAATGGATAATATGAGTTTGTAGATAAATAACATAAACAGTCATCAAGCATATAAATAAAAGATAATGTTTTAAAATTACAATAATGGTCCCAGCAATAAACCTCAGAGAAAACCAAGAAAATAACCAAACCTTATTTCTTGGAGGCAACAACAAGCAGAATTTACCATTGTGCCATTATGCTGCTTTTAAATTATTATTTTTTTTTTACATTTTATTAAAATCTGATAAAATTCCATATATGCAAGTCAAGTTTAACAAAACTAGGTTTGAAACAAATCGACCCCCACTCATGAGAAAGAGAGCTAGGCCAGCAGAGTAAAACTTTAATAATAGTAAAAATATGCAAGTAAATAAATGAATAAAAATAAATAGAATAATAAAAGGGGTTTTTTCCAGTTTTAGATAATACATAACATCAGTTATCCACTGACTTAAAAGCGGTGAGTTAGCATTCCTCCAGTTAAGTAAGATAAGCCTACGTGCCAATAGTGTAGTAAAGGCAATTACAAGTTGTTTGTCCTTCTCCACTTTAATCCCATCTAGAAGTACACCAAACACAGCTGTTAGTGGATTAGGAGGGATTGTGACACTAAGGCTGTCTGAAAGGCATTTAAAGATTTTGGTCCAGAATGATGTTAATTTGGTACATTCCCAAAAAATGTGGCCCAGTGAGGCTGGAACTTGATTGCAACGTTTGCAGGTTGAATCTTGCCCTGGAAACATTTTGGACAATTTTAAACAAGACAGTTGAATAATTGTATGCTCAAGTGAATTCTGAGCATTCCTACCTTCCACTCCTTTTCCAAGATGTTGAGTGAGAGATACACTAAATTAAATTCAAAATTTAAATAGTTTCATGTATTTATTTAGGCTCCTTTGTAGAAAAATTATTTTATGTAGTTCTTCAATTCCATGTACTTTCTTAGCATACATTCTAGAAATATAAGTACAGTATTTTAAAGAGATGCACTTTTTTAGAAAAGTCACATTTATTGCAGCATTAAATGAATAGTGCTTTGGTGTACAAATTGCAATGAAAGCTCTGAATGTTAAAATAATTTATCATTATTGACACACTTAAATCATTGAAGATAAGCTTACTCTGCATACTAGAAGGATCAAAAGGCACCTACTGAATATCAAAAAAAAATTATATGTTTAATATGGCTAAATGAAAGAATTTTTTTACAGGCTGTTTTTGTTTCTAAAACAAGTACATTTATTTTTTCAACATTTTATTAATCACAGAGACCTTAAAATTTATACTCTTACAGTAATAATGCAAAAAACAATACAAAGGAATTAGTAGTTCATTTTTGATCCAACTGAATTTTGCCCATTTCTAGGTTGAAGCAGCAATCATGTTTAGCACCTGAGCTCTTCACTCTGTTGTAGTTATCACAGACATTCAGCATATATTACTGCTAATTAACTCATTAGAACTGTAAAAGCATATATAGGCATGTAATTGTTCTTTTTTAGTTCAAAGATTTAAATAATCAAGGAAACCTAGAAAAACGTGACTGTCTAAAGCCTTCTCTTAGAATTAAGAAAACAAAAGCTGTGAAAAAAGTTGTCACGCTGCCAAGCAGAAGAATTTAAAATACGCTTTCCGTTTTTCATTCAAGTCATCTGTGAATTTTTGCTGGCTGTACATGAACAGTGGAAATGGGCATATATTGTGATGTTGCATTGTACTTGGATACTTTGGATAGCACTGCTTCAAGCTGAGCTCATGGTTGCTACATAACAGTAGCTATTATTCAGAGTTATTCAAAATGATTTTACCCTTAATTAGCTGCAGTGTTTTTGAACATTAAAACATAATAGCATAAAAGATTTCACAAAAGAGACAAGACCACAGTGGCGCAGTGGTAGCGCTGCTGCCTTGCGGTAAGAAGACCTGGGTTTCCTTCCCGGGTCCCTGCATGGAGTTTGCATGTTCTCCCCAAGTCTGCATGGGTTTCCTCCCACAGTCCAAAGACATGCAGGTTAGGTGCATTGGCAATCCCTGCCTGGGGTTTGTTCCTGCCTTGCACCCTGTGCTGGCTGGGATTGGGTCCAGCAGACCCCTGTGACCCTGTGTTCGGATTCAACGGGTTGGAAAATGGATGGATGGATGGAAAATGACTGACTGACTGACGAGACTATTATTCACTCAAGCTTTGTTTGGTTTGCTAATAGCTAAGTTATCCCAACATCTGAATCATTTTTTCGCCTTCTAAGGTTGTTATATTTGAGTGGTAGCATTTAAGTAGCTAAACAGGACTACTGGTGATTAAATACAAACTTTACTTTCTGGAAATGTTTTAATTTTTCTTCTTGACTTATGTTTTTCACATAATAAATATATTTTCATTTAAAACTGCTGCATATGTTTGATAAAAAACAGCCATCCTTCAAGCTCCATATTTAATCAATTATACTGACTAGAACATAAGCAGTGCTGTTTATAACAATTGGCACATACAGTGGCGATGCCTTTAAAGAGTTCTGTGTGAAAATGGATGTGACATTATGAATACAGCACATAAAACTTGTGTTGTTACATCCTAACAGGAAGAAAAAAAGAAAATGTTATTACACTGTTTCTTTTGTTTTTACTTTATTGCCAAAAATGTATGCATGTGATTTAAAATCAAGTGATTATAGCACAACAGTTAAAATTATTTAAATATTTCCGTATTTCTTTTGAAAAACAGCATATCTATTATCACACATGCGCATCCATTGTGTGGAATATCCTAAATGGGGGGGGGGGGGTGCTTCTGCTAACAGTGTCATCCCTTTCCTTCTCAAGAAGATGCCCCTTGAATGCAACTAGCCTCACCCCTTCCAGCCTGAGAGCTATATGAATCTGTCGCAATCGAATGTCGGAGTCCCCTTTCGAACCGGACTACACTGAGGGCAGGGCTCTGATGCTGTGACCCATTCATAACAGCCACTTAACATAAAGCCGAAAAGGGCTATTTATGTTACATTATGCGTCACCGAACACTTATTTGTTTATTGTTTGCTACTGCAGTTTAAAGGGGTGACCCAGCTGGCACTCCAACATTTCATAAAGTCATCCTGTGTTCCTTGCACCGGTCCACAGTATCTAGTTATATAAAACATAATTAATAAATGTATACGCTTTGACAGAGAAATAAATTTATATACCTATACTTGTTGAATTGACATTGATGAAGTACAATGCATCAGTGACAGTTATACAATTTCCAATACAACAGTATGGAAATAGTCTGAAGGCTTTCAAGTAGTCTATCTAGCTGCTATTATGATGCTATAGCATCCTTAATGTCTTCTCCATCCATTTTACTCACACAGAGTCAGTGGAACAAGCAAACCTCTGTATTTCCAGTCAGTACTTGTCCTTTGGTATTTTCAAGTGCTCCATGGCTACCAAGAGATATACAAAAAGTAAATAATAAAAATGGACCAATTTAACTTTTCTATTAAAGGTGGAAATAAACTACAGACTAAAAGACTAGCGGCAGTGAAAATCTGAAGTAACTGCTTCTCTCTGACACTGCAATTGATCAACATTGGTTTATAAGAAGCCATTTGCAATAAAAACATCTTTTATTTAATTAAATGTTAACATTACTGTATTTTAAAATTAGTATGTGAATACTAGCTAATCAAACTATTGGAATGTCTGCCTTGTAATAGATAAAGGAGAGGATGGCATCAGCATCCTCACTGCCTTCCCCACAAGTACCTCATTTTCCAGGGAAAAGAACAGTGCCCCTAACAGGTGAAATCCACAAAGATGTCCATAATGTAACTATATCTGCAACAACATCTCATCTCACCTTCCCATCCTCTTTTCCTGGTGAGGGTTGCGGTAAGTTGTAAAAGGTCAGCAGCAACAACAACACATAATTTCATGATGATTTTCTGGCTCTGCATATTCTTCAATTGAATCATAGGTAGCAATGTCATTTGTCTACAGGAATCCCATGTAGATTTCAACAAGTATAATTTTAAAATTGTAGTTTTCAATTTAGTCAGATGTAATCTTCATGTAAAACATGGTAGAGCAACATAAGTAAGATCACATTTCACAGATATAATTTGTGTGATTTTAACAGCTCATTATGATGTTATTAAGATTGGAAATGTTTCTATTGCAAACATTTATTAACCACCTATTAAAAACTGGAATGAAAGTAAACCACTTCCATCACTTAAATACCCTACTTTTTATATCGGTGACCGTAACAGCCACCATTCAGCCTAGGGATATAATTCCAGTGACACTGTACAGTTGTGCTTGAAAGTTTGTGAACCCTTTAGAATTTTCTATATTTTTGCATAAATATGACCTAAAACATCATCAGATTTTCACTCAAGTCCTAAAAGTAGATAAAGAGAAACCAGTTAAACAAATGAGATAAAAATATTATACAGTACTTGGTCATTTATTTATTAAGGAAAATGATCGAATATAACATATTTGTGAGTAGCAAAAGTATGTGAACCTTTGCTTTCAGTATCTGGTGTGACCCCCCTTTGCAGCAATAACTGCAACTAAACATTTCCGGTAACTGTTGATCATTCCTGCACACCGGCTTGGAGGAATTTTAGCCCATTCCTCCATACAGAACAGCTTCAACTCTGGGATGTTGGTGGGTTTCCTCACATTAACTGCTCACTTCAGGTCCTTCCACAACATTTCGATTGGATTAAGGTCAAGAATTTGACTTGGCCATTCCAAAACATTAACTTTATTCTTCTTTAACCATTCTTTGGTAGAACGACTTGTGTGCTTAGGATTGTTGTCTTGCTGCATGACCCACCATCTCTTGAGATTCAGTTCATGGACAGATGTCCTGACATTTTCCTTTAGAATTATCTGATATAATTCAGAATTCATTGTTCCATCAATGAAGGCAAACTGTCCTGGCCCAGATGCAGCAAAACAGGCCCAAACCATGATACTACCACCACCATGTTTCACAGATGGGATAAGGTTCTTATGCTGGAATGCAGTGTTTTCCTTTCTCCAAACATAACGCTTTTCATTTAAACCAAAAAGTTCTATTTTGGTCTTATCCGTCCACAAAACATTCTTCCAATAGCCTTCTGGTTTGTCCACGTGATTTTTAGCAAATTGCAGACGAGCAGCAATGTTTTTTTTGGAGAGCAGTGGCTTTCTCCTTGCAACCCTGCCATGCACACCATTGTTGTTCAGTGTTCTCTTGATGGTGGACTCAAGAACATGAACATTGGCCAATGTGAGAGAGGCCTTCAGTTGCTTAGAAGTTACCCTGGGGTCCTTTGTGACCTCGCCAACTATTACATGCCTTGCTTTTGAAGTGATCTTTGTTGGTCGACCACTCCTGAGGAGGGTAACAATGGTCTTCAATTTCCTCCATTTGTACATAATCTGTCTGACTGTGGATTGGTGGAGTCCAAACTCTTTAGAGATGGTTTTGTAACCTTTTCCCGCCTGATGAGCATCAACAACACTTTTCTGAGGTCCTCAGAAATCTCCATTGTTTGTGCCATGATACACTTTCACAGACATGTGTTGTGTAGAGCAGACTTTGATAGATCCCTGTTCTTTAAATAACACAGAGTACCTACTCACACCTGATTGTCATCCCATTGATTGAAAACACCTGAATCTAATTTCACCTTCAAACTAACTGCTAATCCTAGAGGTTCACATACTTTTGCCACTCACAAATATAAAATATTCGATCATTTTCCTCAATAAATAAATGACCAAGTATAATATTTTTGTCTCATTTGTTTAACTGGTTTCTCTTTATCTACTTTTAGGACTTGAGTGAAAATCTGATGATGTTTTAGGTCATATTTATGCAGAAATATAGGAAATCCTAAAGAGTTCACAAACTTTCAAGCACAACTGTAGGTGACTATTTACAATGATCTTGTTCTTTTCCATGATTCAAAGCAACATGATGTGTTTAAGTCTGCATGGTGGGAAAAAAGAGTTCTCACCTGACTTGTACTGGCTATCATGCATGAATGGTCATCCACAATTAGCACACTGCAGTATGCTAAATGATTTCCACACAGTCAACATCGACCTTCTGTTAAATACATTGATTTAACATTACAAGCTATAAGACGTACACCAAAGAGGCGATGAAATTATCACAAAGCAAATTGGAGTGTTCATGAAGAAAGTGGAAAAGTACATTGTAATCATACCACAAACAACATATCCCTGGAAGAGGCACACGCAAGCTTCTAAAGTGCACTCTTACAAGCACCATATTCATCTATTCCAAAATGTTATTTCCTTTGTCTATATTCCATGTCTGCATAAGGAATTAGCTACTTTGCTACAGCAGTTTTAAAAATCTGCAGCTCTAGAAATTGCTGACCACTTTTTAATGGTCACATGTCAACACTAGATGGATGAGATGGGCATAATCAAAATTATGTGGGCAGTCTAAAGTGACAGCACTAGAAAGTTTAGGTAAAGATACACAGGATGCAGCAAATTAAAGACCTATATCTCTCTTGAGTGTATGTTATAAAATACTCACTGCCTCATTTTCCCAGAAAAACATTTTGATCATAAGTTGAGAGGAAGTGACAAAAAAGGGTGTCTCTTTCCCAAAAGAAAAGAGACTGTGTATTATCATAACAGACCAAATGGGCAACCCATTTATGAAATTAAATATGAGCTCTACGTTGATATTTTGGAAGTCAACCCATCTTAGATAATTAGCACATGGGATAAATTAACTCACATACAATTTCAAAGAGTTAGGAAATTGCCCCGTATATTGCTGTGGTGCAATATTGTTGGTCAAAAAGATGATTAAACATCAGACATTCAACATCAAAGGATGGGTGATCGTCGTTTTTATACAGTCAGAAAATGGCTACAGGAAATGATTATATAGGAAATGATGTGATATGGGAAGTGATGTTATCAGTGGGGGACGGAAGTGATGTTATTGGAGGAAGACCAGAAGTGACATCATCATCTGAAACCGGAAGTGATGTCATTGGGGAAGGACCGGAAGTGACATCATCATCGGAAGCCGGAAGTGCTGTCATCGATGGAGGACCAGAAGTGAGGTCTTCATCGGGAGCCGTAAGTGACATTGTGGATGAGGAAGTGGATGAGGAGCCATTTTCTGAAGTACAGAATGTTGAAGGTGAGTGATTATTTGTTTAGTTCTGGAAAATTAGAGAGAGAGGCATCAATACCGCAATATAACCCTTCATCTGGTAACAAATTGCTTACCTCTAGGCTTGTTGACTGTCTCCTAAGCACATGTGTGTGACACGAACCCCCCCTCAGCCCAGACCCATCGGGTCGGGCAGCCTGCACCGAGAAGTCATAGGTCCGGGAAGAGTACCTCGACGATAAGTGACTCTGAACCTATAAGGTTGTAATTCTAAAAACCACCTAGTGACACAAGGATTCGACTCCCGATTCAGAACCATCCACTGTAAAGCGGCATGGTCCGTCACAAGAGTAAATTCTCGTCCCAATAGGTAGTAGTGAAGTTGTGTCACAGCCCACTTAATCGCCTGAGGTACATCATGGGGTGTTCAACACCGTTGATGCATTGGCTCAACACGGCACCCAATCCTGTGTCCGATGCATCGATCTGGAGAATAAAAGGATAGGAAAAGGTTAGGGGATTTTAAAATAGATGCTGATGTAAGGGCCAACTTTAAGTCACAAAATGCTGCTTCAGTATCATTATTCCATACCACTTTAATAGGAGCCTTTTTCTTCGTCAAATTTGTGAGAGGCGTAGCTCTCTTGGAGAAACGAGGAATAAAGCGATGGTAGTAGCTCACCAAACCCAAGAAAGCTTGTACCTGCCTCTTAGTAATCGGACGGGGCCATTTAAGTATGGCATCAATTTTAGAACACTGTGGTTGAACCGTACCACCTCCCACTAGATAGCCTAAATATTTGGTCTCATTCAACCCAGAGAAACATTTCTTAGGATTGATCCGAAGTCTGGCCTGAGCCAGTGTGGTTAGAATGGCCAAAACCTGCCATACATGATCCTTCCATGTAACGGAATAGATGATAACATCATCCAGATAGGCAGCACTATAGGAATTGTGGGGTCGTACCAGTGTTTCCACCAGACGCTGAAAAGTCACTGGTGCCCCGTGCAAACCAAAAGGAAGGACCTTGTATTGCCAGTGTCCACTAAGTGTACTAAAGGCGTTTTTTCTTTGGCGGAGGACATTAAGGGATTTGCCAGTACCCTTTCGTCATGTCAAGTGTAGTTAGAAATTGTGCCTTACCCAACCTCTTGAGGAGGTCATCCACTTGAGGCATGGGATAGGCATCAAACTTAGAGACCTGATTGAGTCGTCAGAAGTCGTTGCAGAACCTCCATGATCTATCAGGCTTAGGAACCAATACGATTGGACTAGACCATGGACTATAACTTTCTTCAATAATATCCATCTCTAGCATTCGTATGATTTCCAATTCTACTTCATTTTTCTTTGCCTCAGGAAGTCTATATGGGCATTCTTGGACAATTACTCCTGGGTCAGTTATTATGTCATGTTCAATCAGCGCAATGTGACCTGGTTGCTTGCTTACTACTTCCGGTACAGACAAGATAGCTGCTTCCAGCTTTTGTCTTTGTCACCAGGACAAACTGGATCCGAAATTAGGGGGTTGATGTTCTACAAAAAGGGAGCGTGGCTGACCAGAGGGAGGGGAATGGGAAGTAGGTACGAGTACCATAACACGATATCCTGGGAGAAACTCCCGGAGGGTGGTGTTGTGATTGTAATATCGCTCCTGGGCTGCTTGAGCTTTTTCAAGACGTTCTTTGAGTACAGGTCTAATTTTATTTAATCTATTGCGTAACTGTGCAATGTATTCTAAAATATTAGAGGATGGGAGGACCTCCCTTCCCTACCTTCTTTTAACATATCCAATTGACCTCGGGTTGCCTTCCATAAAGGAGTTCAAAAGGAAAAAAACCTGTGGAGGTCTGTTGGACTTCCCAATAGGCAAAGAGCACGGGGGGTAGTAACTGATCCCAGTTCCTGCCATCCTTGCTAAATACCTTGCGTAACATCAGTTTAAGTGTCTGATTAAATCGTTCTACCAACCCATCTGTTTGTGGGTGATAGACCGATGTTTTTAGATGTTTGATTTGCAGTAACCTAGCAACCTCCCTGAACGTCTCCGAAGTGAAGGGAGTTCTTTGGTCTGTTAATAACTTTTTGAGAATCCCCACACGAGTGAATATCCCTACCAGTTCCCATGCAGTTGTTTTAGAATTGGCTGAGTGCAATGGAACAGCTTCAGGAAAACATGTGGCATAATCTACCATGACTAATATATATTTATGTCCTCTTAATGAGGGTTCAAAGGGTCCCACGAGATCAACTCCGACCCTTTCAAACGGGACATCAATCAGGGGTAAAGGAATAAGAGGAGCATGGTCCCTCCTAGGAATCTGACGAATCTGACATTCAGGATATGAAGTACAGAAACGTCTGACCTCCTTGTTTATTCCAGACCAATAAAATCTGAACTTAATTCGTTCTAAAATTTTTTCGGTCCCCAAATGGGATCAGAGTAAATGAGTATGTGCTAATTCACAAACTTGACAACAAGTGCAAGTGTTTATGGAATGGGTAGTTCTTATGGAATGACCCAAAAGTAAAGTTACCTGAGGCCACTGGAGGAAGGAAAAGGACCTTAGTATGTTTACTGGCTTGCAGTGCTTTGTGATTATGTAAGTACAACACTCTAAGTACCTTCAGGTCCACTTTTAAAAGAAGCCTTGCTTCCTCCAATCGGGAGGCTAGTGAGGGAAAGTAGGAGTGACAGTCAGTTTGTAGCCTTCTAGCTGGAGCCAAAGCTTTTAATTGGCAGCTGGGAATTTAAACCTGTATCAAGGACACTTACCACTGAAGCAAGCCTTAGTTATCTGGAGGTGAGAAGTGTACTTTTTGTTTAACATAATTAAGCCAAAAGTAAGGGCAATTTAATGTTTATTTGAATTTATTAGAACCTCAAAGAATCTCCTAATGTTATATATCTTATTTTTTAATAAACTTTCTCTTTCAGGTAAAATTGGTCTATTGGTAGTTATTCAGGGTATAGTCTGAGTTCTGGAGTGGCCCCTTAACTTCACATGCCAAATTCTATACATTAACTAGAATATCTTTTGTGTCTGAATTTAATAATTGATGCACAATCTGCATTTACTAGGTTTGGCCCATATTCTTTCCCCCCATGTGCCCCACCAACTCTATCCTGAACTAATTCTTAATATCAGAAAGTATGCAATAACTAGACCTTCAAATATAATATTTTTAGAATCAAATGTATTTATTATGGCAAATCAGTTTGCTAGTGTATACAGTATATTGTTTGACTTTTTATTTCTGTGAAGCTGACTAATGAGTTCTTTGAAAACTTATTTTCTTTTCACTTGAAAGTGACTGCTCAGTACACCTATTGATCTTTGACATAATTTAAAGTCTTTGAGTTACAAAACCGGCTCATACATTTAACAAATATTCAACTGTAACATTTGGTTTCAATTCTTTGTTTGAAATTAAAGTAAATTACTGCAGTCTGGTCTTCTGAGTGAGGAGCCTGGATATGAGACACACGTGAAACTGTAAGAGAAACTATAAATAAATATTTTCAAGAAAGAAGAAACACTGTTGAAAAGTAAGTTGTTACATTTCCACCAGTTACAGTGGAACCTCAGTTCACGACCATAATTCATTCCAAAATTCTGGTCGTAAACCGATTTGGTCGTGAACCGAAGTAATTTCCCCCAAAGGATAGCATGTAAATACAATTAATCCGTTCCAGACCGTATGAACTGTATGTAAATATATTTTTTTAAAGATTTTAAGCACACATATAGTTAATTATACCATAGAATGCACAGTGTAATAGTAAACTAAATGTTAAAACACTGAATAACACTGGAGGTTAAAATCCAATAGAAAAAAGTCTTCATTAAATACAACGAGGTTAAAACAATGCTCGGATCTATCTCTTTAAAATCAAGCCTTATGTGTCCAGCCGTGTCTCTTTCTCTCTCTTGCACGCGAGCGTGTGTGTGTCTCTCTCATGTGAGTGTGTGTGTGTGTCTGTCTGTCTGTTTCTCTTGCGCGAGTCTGTATGTATGTGACTCTCTCATGCACGTGTCTGTGTGCGTCTCTCCCGCGTGTGTGTTTGTGTGTCTGTCTCTCTCTCTCTCTCGCTGCACAGAGAATTCATAGGGAGAGACTGAACACTTGCAGAAATCATCAGTGCGCACAAACCGAAAGGGAAACTGGCTTGTTCGTATACCGAGTCTGTGGTCGTGAACAGATGCAAAAGTTTGGTGAACTTTTTGGTCGTAAACCGATTTGTACGTATTCTAAGACATTCGTGAACCGAGGTTCCACTGTACTTTTAAAGCAGAAGCATTATTGGTGAGTCGTATGGTGGCACAGTTGGTAGTGCTGCTGTTTCACTACAGTTAGGCCTTGATTACTTAAACTGTGGTCTCCTTAAACTGGGTTTTCTCCTTTTTTCAACCCACTTTCAAATAAAATGTGTGACTGTGTTTTTGTGTACAACACAATTTATTGCTGGGATGTCTGATGCTGGGCATTGCCTTACACCTATTGGTTTAAGGACTATGTATGGCTGTCTGTAATGGTGAACTTGTATAAATGTGGTTGGCTGTGCCTCAGTATAGATGTACCCACTGTGCAGAATGAACAATGGAGAATCTACACTAAATTATTGTACCACACACATCTGGCCTTGCTTTATGATTCAAGGCATGAGTGTTCTTCTTGTAGCATATTAATTAAATGTGTTAACTTTGGTTAGCCTGATAAAATTATAGGTTTATTAGTGTGTAAATTATAAACCCATATTTTATGAAATGGACTACATACATATAAGATCACATCATCATTTTAATAAGCAGTAGGAAACACACGGACCTCTGGTCCTCAAGTAAAGGATGTTCACATAGGGAAACTGAACATTTCTATTATGGCTACACATTCTTTTATTATCAGTATTGAAAAATACTCCCCCACAGTGAGCAGACTGTGGATCCAACTTTTGTAAGTAGTGCTCACAAACCAAACATTGATGTAAGGATGTAAAAGCAATGTTTGCATATGGGCAAAAGTTCTGAATATGTGACAATCTTCTTGTTTGTGAGCATAAATTTCTCTCTTGATGTCGCTCTTGCATTCTGCATCATGAAGTATGTCTGGGATGTTGATTCGCCATAGTATTAGCCAACTGTTCAATGGATATTCAATGGCTATATATTCAGGCTTACCTCTCATCGTTCTTCATCACTAAAGTACCTCCTGTCATTGGCTTGACGCTCAGCAGATGTTTCCATCATGTTGTATAGTACTGTATTTTGTGATCATGATAATCAGTTTAATATGAAGACAGGAGTGCAGATCAGCTTGAGCAGGCATTTATCTGTCTTTGTCATACATGCATTCTGTGTCTTGTACTTGATGCTCAGCAGGTGGTGCTGCTGTTCATCTTCTTCCTATGAGCATCCTCAGCAACGTGAATGACACTCAGTAGATGTCACCATTGTTCTTTTTCTTCCTGTCATGTCACTCTCAAGCAGTTTGCAATAAGAAAAAACACGAACCCAAATAATGTTGTGAAGGTTACAGCTTTCCAAATGTTTTGCTGTATGAGTGCCTATCATGTCACAAACTTCTAAATAGCAACAACAACAACAACATTTATTTACATAGCACATTTTTATACAAACAATGTAGCTCAAAATGCTTTACATGATGAAGAAAGAGAAAAAAGACAAAATAAATAATTAAGATTAGGGAGCACTAATTAACATAGAATAAAAGTAAGGTCCGATGGCCAGGGAGGACAAAAAAAACAAAAAAAAAAACCCTCCAGACGGCAATAAATAAATAAATAAGACAGAGATCAAGGCTCTAGCCCCAGTAGATTGTGAGTAATGACATATTTTATACATATAGATAATCAAACTTCCTTGAAACACATTACTTTCCCACTTCTGATATGTAATATTCTTTTTATCATTATTTGCAAAAGCATGTTTAGGCTTTGTTCCTCTAATAAAATTAAAAAATCATGGAATATGTTGAGCTCATTGTAGTTATTTATAGTAAATGTTTACCAAAATGACTTATTAACAAAGAAAGGTTCATAGCTTATACTTTTAAGCATTTTAATGCAGCTCTGGCAATGCCAGATGAGATGACAGAGTTTCACTTTTTCTAAGAGAAAGAATCAAATTGCGACACTATTTCTGGAGATCTGATTAGAGGTATTTTGAAGAAACTTCAGCTTGAACTTGAGATTCAGTGGCTTTCATGTACTTAACTGATGCTGAAATGGTTCATTCATAGCTAGGTATCCATACCGTATTTTTGAAATATGATACAGTGTTAGGGGATTAATGGTTTAATGAAGCTGGCTGAGCACAGAAGGTACTGTAAAAGAAAACCACAGTGAGTGCACATTCTCTACTCTGCCCAGAACAAACAGACTGCCTGTGCATAAGAAGAATGGAATGAATGTCAAATGTGTCACTTAAACTCCTTATTAGGAGTCAGTGTTTTGCTTCATGTACCTCAAGCGCACACACATTTATTAAGCAATACTTAGCAAGTCAGTGGTTGAGAATAACCATGCAACCTTTCAACAAGGTCTTCACTGCTGTGCCTGTTCCGGATTCTTAACATTTATTAAATGGAATCCAACATGGTCACTCTGTTTTCTTTGAAACGCTAGGACAACTAAAGTAAACAAACCATATGGTAAGCTATATTAATGATAGATCACTGTAGCGGCCTTCCGACAAAGATCTAAAGTTGGCTATTAATCATTACTTTAACTAAAATAATCAAATTCTAATTGTGCCTGAATTACACAAGCATGTAAAGCTAAGCCATGCTATATGTATATGTGGCACTCTGTCACTTGACCACAACATTGACGTGCATCTGGTGATGGACCTACTGTACATAAGGTCATCTAATTCTCCGTGTGCCACAAGAATGTTCAATTTACCAGGAATACACTCCCCAAAAATAAACCTACGGTTACTCAACCCAGCGGAACAGTAAGAGGCCTTAACTCATTCTGACCTCCCTGGGAAGCCAGCCAAGCCACAGGCTCACCAAGTATAAAATTCAGGAATCTGTTTTAAGGCTTTGTACACTTGTGTTTCAACTTAGCCTAATCAAAGAATTCTGTTTGTATATTTTTGCTAGTAACAGCGAAACCTTATTGTAATCATTGTATTGTTTTGAAAACTTAAAGCTATCCTAGCTCACTTATATTTTTTCAGATAACATACTGAATTAGTTATTTTATTTGTCGCCCTAGGGAAATATGTTTGCAGTATCATATTGATGATAAAAGGACAATGGCTGATTAATACAACAATATAAAAAAATGTTACACATCTACAATTTACAGAAATAGCATAACCTTCTCAAACCCACTTATTTCAGTTTAGAGTTGAGAGGTGCCAGAGTCTACCTCAGCAGTACTGAGTGTATGGCAAGGAACAAGCCCTAGACAGGACCCACTAATGCACATGCCCACCAATTTGGGAGATTTGAGAGGAAGACCAGAGTGTCTGGAGTAACACCAACACAGAGAGAAGGAGAATGTGCAAAATCCACATCGACACTGACCAGGCATGGAATTCAAAGCCATGTTGTTGAATTCTTAAGGCAGCAGGACTACCTGCTACACCACTGTACAACAAAATAATTTAAGAAAAACATAACAAATGGAAATTATTTTGTTTCATTTTTTTCTATACAATGTTAAAAAATTACTTCAGCCTAAGGAAAATAATTTAAAAATCCCCTGCAGTGAAAGCTTTCAGTCATGACGCATTTAAAAAGATGTTGGGGAATGGCCTAGTTTTGAAAATCTTGTATACTGCTAGAACTGGGTAGATGCATTTAGATACATTTCTACCATATTCATTTGACAGGTACCCAGAGCAAAAGGTAATAAAAGGTTAACACACTATTAATGTAAAAGACAATATTTTAAGACTGTACTAGCGGTAGTGCACAACTAAGACATCTATGTAATCAATATAGACCCCAGTGTTAAAGTTTGCAATGCACCATCTACTGCAGGGGTGTCGAACTCCAGGCCTGGTGGGCTGCAGTGGCTGCAGGTTTTCATTCTAACCCTTTTCCTAATCAGTGACCAGTTTTCACTGCTAATTAACTTCTTTTTCCCTTCATTTTAATAGCTCTGTTTTTAAGGAGTCAGTTCTCTCAATTGATTCATTTCTTCATTAAATGACAGCCAAACAGAAATGAGACATGAAACGAGCCAACAGATGAGCAGATAAACTGGGGCTGCAAACTCCAACCGATTTCACTCCAATCACTTTCTTAATGAGAAGCCGATTCTTGCTGTTAATTAAACTCGTTATTTAATTCCATGGCTTGTTGCTGCTCTCATTCTGCCACAGCACCGTCAAAATATTTTGGTGACCTGAGAGATCAGCCTTACTGAGACTTTCACTTTTCTTTACTTTCAGATATTGTGTGATGGGCACAGGTGAACTGGTCATGTAGTGTCTTGTTTTGTGTCTCACTATTATTTGGCTGCTAATTAAGGAAAAAAGAAACAACAATGGGGTCCAAGTCAACTTAATTAAAATTAAGGCAAAAGAAGTTAATTAGCAGCAAAAACTGTTCACTAATGAAGAAGATGGTTAGAATGAAAACTTGCAGCCACTGTGGCCCTCCAGGACCAGAGTTGACACCCGTTATCTACTGGAATGTATTTTGTATTGCATGTAGTAATAAAATGCACTGCATTTGTCATTTTAACAGATGGCCAATCACAAACATTTGCAGCAATAAAATGTCCATTTGGTATGGGATTTTTAAAAGAAGTGGTAATGTGTGTGATGTGCCATCTGTTGGAATGATAGAGACGTAGCAACTGGATGGACACACAGATATGCAGATACTTGGCCTTTTATTAAGGCAAATAGTACCTTTTACTCCTTTATCTAACAACGTGTTCATTTTTCCAACAGCAGCTTATTATTAAAACAAAAATCATATTTTTACTCTCTTACAACTACTATATCGTTTTTTTCAGTAAATCTTGCAAAACTCTCTTTCTGAATTCACTGCATATCTCTTGGGTTTGTTATTGTTACTGATGAGATGTCAATCTTTTTTGTTTTATCTTTTATTCAATTTATTAAAAGCATGTAACGTTCCATACAATGAAGTCAAACCTGAGAAAATTCAATTCAATTCAGCCCCCACCCATGAGAAAGAGAGAAAGGCCAACAGCCAGAGTAAAACTTTCAGAGTAGTAAAGAGGGAAAGTAGTGCTTCTACCCAATATAAATGTTTATTCCAAAATGTTATTGATTACATTCTGCCAGGTTTTAAAAAAGTTTTGAACAGATCCTCCAGGTGAGAATTAGATTTTTTCCAATTTCAATTAGTATGTAATATCAGTTACCCACTGACTTAAAAGAGATGGGCTAGGATTCTTCCAGTTGAGTAGATGTCAATCTTCAAATTACCTAGCAATTTCCCTGAAAAGTACAATAACGCCTGTTTCATTGTTCTGCCAAACACTAACCACAGTTAGTGTGTAGTATTAGTATTACCAGTGAATGTAAAATCTGTCAGGGTATGCAAATGTAATTGTACTAATGTATAATATGTACAGGACTGTGAAAAATATAGCCATGTGGGGAGACGGTAATGGTGGTAAAACATTCATCTGAAACTTTACCACCCACTTTACTGTCTAAGTGTTGAGAACACACAAGCCTGCTTGTTTGAAAATGATGTTATTAACCCGATTATTTTTTGTTATTTTGCATAGCTTTTAATGTTTTTTACTGCCTGCAAGAGTTTTCTATGTGACCCACAAACAGTATCTTTACATCTTAAGCTTAAGATGTAGGTTAGCTCAAAGGTTGCTTTATATGAGAATAATCACATAGGCAGGGTTTGCAATACCAAGGCAAAACAACAGAAGAAGGTAATGTACAAATGAAAAGTAAAGAACTTCTGACAAGATTATATTTAAAAATAGAAATACCAAAATGTTTAATACAAATGAGTATGAGATGTATTCCTTTTAAAGAAGACTGATAAAGGGATGAGGTCAGAGGTAACTGGATACACATCAGATTACAAAGGACACAAATCCAAAATGGAATGATGAACAAGGGCTCAGTAAACACTAGAATAGATGACTGTGCAGATGCCAAAATCAGACTAACTTCTGAAGAGAAAGTCTTTGGGTTAAGCCACGGGCATCGAACTCCTGTCCTGAAGGGTCGTAGTGGCTGCAGGTTTTCATTCTAGCCATCTTCTTAATTAGTGACTAGTTTCTTTTGCTAATTACCTTATTTTGCCTTAGTTTTAATTAACTTGACTCAGGCCCCTTAGTTGTTGCTTTTTCCTTAATTAGCAGCCAAACAATAATGAGACACAAAACGAGCCTCCACATGAACAGCTCACCTGTGTCCATCACACAATATCTGAAAATAGAGAAAGGTAAAGGTCTCAGTACGGTTGATCTCTCAGGTCACCAAAACGTTTTGATGGTGTTCTTAGAAAAAACAGAAAAATCAACAGTTTTGAAAATGTCTGCTGTGCCATGAGAGCATCAACAAGCTATGGAATTAAATTTAATGAATGAAGGAATATATTCAGGGGACTGAAACCTTAAAAACAAAGCTATTAAAATGAAGGAAAAAGAAGTTAATTAGCAGTGAAAACTGGTCACTGATTAGGAATAGGGTTAGAATGAAAACCTGCAGCCACTGCAGCCCTCCAGTCCCAGAGTTCGACACCCCTGGTAAGCTTTATGAGTAAACCGTGTTTACTGCAATTAACAACTCTTTTTTTTAAATCATTCATAATCAAAGAGTTCTAGAATGGAATTAAAGTAATTTACTGCTTAATTCTGGTTTTGCATTACTGATATATGGTATATATCTGTGTTCATATCTTAGGCTTTCATTTTTTTCTTTTTCAGAATATTACCGTACTAGCTGTGCTACCCATCTAAGACAGGCTGAATCCTAAATAATCATGACAGACCTCAGCATTAACTTTTGCAGTGTACATGTCTCTGTTATATGCCTTTGGTATGGGATTTGTTTAAAGCAGTGTTAATTTTTGTGATGCATCATCTATGGGAATAACAAATGCAATACAGTTTATTACTAAAAATGTTTGTGATGCACCATCTTTTGGAATGGCAGAGACACAGCACCTGGACAGACCTACAGATAGACACACTGACATCCTTTAATTAAGGTGGCTAAGAGTTCATTGGCTTGAATATGGAATTAACTCACATTTTTGAATATAACTTGTAATACAGAACATTGCTGTGAAGAGTAAAACAATTTTTGAATTCTTGTTCAGTACATTGCTTCATTAATGTACATTGTAACAAAGAATTGTTACAATGATAAGTTGGAGATTATCAGCCTTATAGTGGAAATCGTCTGTATCTCAGATGTATTAGCCAGCTTGCAGAATTTTTGTAGTGCATTTTTTGATGTATTTATTGTTCTTTTATTTGGCTGGTGATCTCCCATTGTTCCAGGAATAAGAGATGACCTTGGCATTGTTGCCTTATGTGACAGCATGATGACATGCTGTGTGGGGATCAGGGATATGTGTGTCAATGTGGCAGGTTTCACTTATAAACAGTAATCTCATAACATGGTTCCGATTAAACTTTTTCAGAGTCTCTTGTAAAAAGACAGACTCTATACTTTCTTTTAACCTTATATTTGTAGCTTGTGAAATTTGCACTTTATTTTTTCATTATTTTTGACTATGGGTTTTGTGTTGTTTCAGCTGTATGTTTTCCAGCCCTGTGGTATTTACTCTGCACCTTATTAAGAGGTAGTTGGCTCAGCAGGCAGTCACGTCTCTCCACAAAGGAGCAACTGAGCAGAGCAAGTCTTGCTGGCTCAATCTTACGTTTTTTTAATAAGCTTTTTTTTTTTTTTAACTGAAAAACTTTTTTAACCCCTTAAACTGTTTTCTTTGTCTGTCTTACTGTTGCTGCCAAAATTCCTACATTAGATACCCAGAAGCACTTGTGTGTTTTCTAATTATTTTCATTTTTTATTTTGCATGCCAGCTAAGTTGTGGTACTTTGCACTGTAATGTTTAGACAGCAGTTTCACTGAAAGACAAAAGTCCATTTCCTAGCAAATGTAGCTTGTCTGCTGTGCCAGTTGTAGGTGACAATGATTGATCAGAAGGAGTTTAAATGTATGCATTAGGATCACTACAAGATTGGGTCAGACAGTAGGATGTAGTGCCTAAGGCACTGAACAGTAAAACCTCAATGTTGCTGGTTCAATGAACCTAAGGAACCCTAAGCCAATCGCTTTAACTGTCTTTGCTTCAATTGTTAAAAAAAAAATGTAGACAGTCAGGGATAGACTTAGGCGGGGATAGGGGCATTTAGGCATGATTCAGTGTTTAGTCTGCTCCTTGCTGTTCACAAGGTAAGACAGGAAAACTAGTAAGTAATGTCAAAGCTTAGGAATTACCTAGACTGGAATAGCCACTGAGTAAGACCAGCAAGTAATGTGAGTATGTAATACGTGAATGGGTAGCCACAAAACCAATACGCAAACCTATACGCAAACACAGTAATCAGGGAGTGTCGTGGCCAAGTAATACTGTTCCCTGCATTTATAGTCTTCCTTGCATCACCCATCGATGTCAGGCACTTATAGCGTGAACACGATCGGCTTGGATTTGCTTTTGCTGCGAGCCGCTACAGCATTGGGAGTGTGCGGTTACCCCGGCATTGGATATGTTGTCTTCCACAGATGTGGCGATCGCGCTTCGGGATGCTTTTCGGGAGTCCCAAAAGAGTTTAGAAACCTTACAATATATATAGAGGGAAATTAAGAGTAAACAGTGTCAAAACTTAAACCTGAACTTGATAGCCATCAGAGCACAACAGGAAAATAGTACGTGATCCACTGGTAGAGACAACATACCATGTCAAATGTTAAAAACAAAAAGAGCATGATCCTTCTATTATCTATTTTGAGGCAGAGGCAGAGACAGAGGGGGGAAGATGGAAAATATTTAAAACATTATTCTGTAAAATGATTATTCTGGCAGCAACATATTTTAATAATATCTTCATGTTCAGCTGTTAAAACTAAGAAAAAATCAAATAATAATAAATTAAAATATAGCGGATTGGATAATGGATGGATGGATTGATGAATTAAAAAACACATTTTAAAAAATGAAACATAAATAAAAACAAATCAGCAGGTTTAGTTTTTGGCTTCTTTGCTGACTCTATCCACTTTTGTACAGTTCAGTAGATATACTGCCTACTCAAGAATTGTATGAGTTACTTGTTGCTTTGTTGGCAAGTGACATTTCCAAAGCAACAACATTCTGTTCAGATAAATAAACTCTTGTGAATCTCTCTCTTAGCATTTCAAAGAATGGTATTATTTTCAAAATAGATTTCTCATGACTGTGGTGGGCTGGTGCCCTGCCTGGGGTTTGTTTCCTGCCTTGCGCCCTGTGTTGGCTGGGATTGGCTCCAGCAGAACCCCGTGACCCTGTAGTTAGGATATAGCCAGTTGGATAATGAATGGATGGATGGATTTCTTACGACTACTGCATAGTGACAGGTAAGATATTGTCAACAAAATACATACACCTGAGAAGTAAGGTGAAATGATTTTCACTTTTGGTCTACTGTCCTGTCTATAAGGTGTTTCAAGTAAAGGTTTTGTTGATCAGCACATTTCCACTTCAGGCTTTGGAATTATGGTTATATACAATAAGTGCAATGAAAACAAACAGCTCATCATAGCTGATATCAGACCACATTTCAACCCTGATTTGATTTCTGTGTGTGCTGTTTGGGTCAGTTGCAGTGCACATCTGCTGGGCTCAATCATAATTACGTGCAGCCACTTATGAACAGATTGAAATTCTGTAGGGGTCATCTGTATCGGATATATATGTCTTGACTTGTGCCCTGGAGATCCAGTGAACAGCAGCTTCAAAAGCTACCCAACACCCTTGTTTCACCATGTACTTTTAGAAGTGGTTTCAGTTTGTCATTTTAGCAAAGCCATCTTCTGTGCATGCTTTACTATCTCTAGAACTAGAAACTATCATGCTGTTACCAGCCATTTGGAGAACAGTCACTATTATCAAACACTAAATCTCTTTCATTTTCTTCTTTACACCTAACAGCCTGTATTGAGCTTGCCCTGCTGCTGCAAATGCTGTTCTAATAGCCACCCTTCATCACTATAGTATTTTCTGTTCAGTGAAAATGCATAAACTCTGGGATGTATGTAAGTGCGACTAGCCTTTGACCACTCATCTCAGGGGTAGTGGTAAAAGGGTTAAAGAGGACTCCTGTGTCAATGTTTTTTCTCTTACAAAGGAATAATAAATATTTTTCATACATTTGAATTAAATTTGGGGCCTCAGGGTTGCAGCCCCCGATAGAAAAGGCATAAGTCATGGCGTGTAGACAGTTGTAATGCATCCTGATCTTGAAAGTTGCCCTGGATAAAGGTGTGAGCCAAATATATAATAATAATAACATAGAAAATCAGAATGGTTACTAGTGCTGAACAGAACATTTCATAGGATAAACAGAAAGCAAACCTGGAAAATGAACAGAATTTTTTTTTACTATTTTCCAAGATAATTCTAGAAATAAGGCTGATTTTTACAAGAGTAAAAAATGAGTCAACAAGTGTGGTATTTATTATGATTATAAGGAATCAGTAAGGCCTGAACACTTCAAAAAGACACCAAAAACCTAAAATTCTTGTAAGAGAGAGGGGAACCACAAAAACCCTAGCCCAAATTAAACCTTTTATTTTAAACTCATCTAACTATAATAAACCAAAACCCTCGAAGATATACAATATTTAAGAATAAGAGCAGAACATAAATTCAAAAGTAGAAAATAACAAATTAAACATCAAATGGCAAGCCAGATAAAGACTAGTACAAATTCAAAATAAAAATGACAGAAATTCCACAAGTGAAATGTCTAAATAAACAGCTTACAAGAGAAAGGCAGATGCAAAGGGGAGCCAAACAACACAAGCCAAATGAAAGGTAATGCTTCTGCAGCTGGGATTGGGCCTGTTAAGGCCTTTAACACTAGAATACCTGAAGTTTACGATTTTTTTTGTTGTTCCTGACCTGCTTAAATTTTCCTGACATATGCCAAGAAACTTGATGCTCCTTATTACTGCGCTGCTAGCCTGCTTATGTTTTGCAAATTTGTGAATTAGCAGAACACAGCCTGCTACACCCCCACTAGGGAATCCATTCCCGGACGGGTTTATCCATTCCCGGGAATTCGGGAATCCCGCATGTCATTCTCAGGAATCCCGGGCTTCCCGGGATGACACAGTGCACGGGCATCTCACATGTGAACGGTTTTAGAATGACCGACACTTGTTTTTAATAAAACTACTGCAGTATGTTGACACCAATAAAAGACTAACCTTATCTAGAAGCAGTTCATGCTGTCATATAAGTACATGTATCTCATTCAGAGTAGTGATGGGTCGTTCTTGAACGATTCATTCATTTTGAACGAATCTTTAATGTGACTCAGGAAGAACGAGTCGTCTCGTGGGAGTGATTCGTTCAGTCGCGCATGCGCATTTGCGCAACTTCCTATAGTTTCTGTATTGGAATTATTGATTCACCTGTTTCGAGCCTTCGGGTTTTTCGAGTCGTTCGCTCATCACGTGACAGCCCCATAAGCTTAACCAACTCAGTCTGAACTGGAAACAGAATTGATTAGTTCATCTCTTGAGTCTTCGGGTTCGAGTCATTCGTTCATCATGTGACAGCCCCATAAGCTTAACCTAGTATGCAGTCTGACCCGGAAACAGAATTGATTAGTTCATCTCTCGAGTCTTCGGGTTCGAGTCGTTCGTTCATCACGTGACAGCCCCATAAGCTTAACCTAGTATGCAGTCTGAGCCGGAAACAGAATTGATTAGTTCATCTCTCGAGTCTTCGGGTTTGAGTCGTTCGTTCATCACGTGACAGCCCCATAAGCTTAACCTATGCAGTCTGAGCCGGAAAGAGAATTGATTAGTTCATTCCTCGAGTCTTTCGAGTAGTTCGTTCTTTTGTCACATGACCACTTACCGGCTCAGTACCTCAGTCAAATACTAACGTAAAATTCCTTTTGTTGTATGTTGGATCATATTTAGAAATTATCATAAAATTATCAAAAATATCTAAAACGCATTTTCTTATAAATAAAAAAGGTCTGTCAATTTCTGTCACTATGATTTTGTTACTGTTTCTTGAGGATCTGTGGTGTGTTATTTTATAAATAAATAATCCTGTTACAAATAAATTATTGATTAATTCGTCCTTTCATTGTCTTTGTCTATCAGTAAAGAAACACTAGGCTATATAATAAAACTAGCAGAATACCCGCGCTTCGCAGCGGAGAAGTAGTGTGTTAAAGAAGTTATGAAAAAGAAAAGGAAATATTTTAAAAATAATGTAACATGATTGTTAATGTAATTGTTTTGTCATTGATATGAGTGTTGTTGTCATCTCTCTCTCTCTCTCTATCTATCTATATATATATATATATATCTATATATCTATATCTATATCTATATCTATATCTATATCTATATCTATATATATATATATATATATATATACACATAGCAAAATACCCGCGTTTGGCAGCAGAGAACTAAAAAGAAAAGGAAACATTTTAATAATAACGTAACATGATTGACAATATAATTGTTTTGTCATTGTCATGAGTGTTGCTGGCATATATATATATACACTCACACACACACATATATAAACATATATATACACATCATATATATATATATATATACATATAAATATATATACATATATACACATATATATATACACACACACACATATATATACATATATACACATATATATACACACAAACACATATATACATATATACACATATACATATCTACATATATACTGTATATACACATATATATATATATATATACAAATCTACATATATATATTAGGGGTGGGACTCGATTAAAAAAATTAATCCAATTAATTAGAGGCTGTGTAATAATTAATCTTGATTAATCGTATGTAATCGCACATGTAAATTTGCCCCAAATCGCAAATGTGTTTTTTTAATTTAAAAGGGTTTTAGTGGGTGACAGAATCAAATAATAGACATGGACATGAATATTGTAAACTCAAGCTCTTTTAATTTCTGAAAAAAAATGCTTTTAAACTGCATTTGAATTCAAAACAGAAACAAAAATATCATCCCTGGTTAAAATTGGGCAGACTTAAAAATAAAGTGGTAGTTTAAGTACTTTAAGTACATTTTCAGAATGGTATTGTCTTTAAATAATAATAACCAAAATTTCAACAGAAAGTGCAGTTTTTCTTCTTAAAAAAATAAGTCAGAAACATAAAAGGTAATTTGACCAACTTAATCTTTAAACTCTGAGTAACCTTAGCCAAAATTATTTTGTACATTAGGCTAAAACAGTGTGATCATTGAACATTTTGTAATTAGATGTAATTAGAATTACTAACGGTCACGGAAGTCCAATGATCCCCAGTAAGAGCCACAAAGTCCGCTTTCTGTAATGCATCTAATTTTGCTTGGTTTTCACTGTGCACAAAACCATGCTTTTATCAAGGCTTCGCTCGGGTAGTTTTTTGAAATAAAATTTTCCTCCGATCAGGAACGCGCTTCATTCCGAGTGTAACATTTTTGTAGCTGTGATGTGTGCATCAGTGTAATCGATGTACCAGGAAATCATGCATTGACAAAAGTTCCCCTTTGCTTGGAATTGAAAATGTGATTAAATGCGTTATTTTTTGTTATGGAGTAATGCATCGAAGCTTCTCAGCTGTGCTTGTGCTAAGAATAGGAAAGATTTTAAAAATAACGTAACATGATTCTGCGTTAACCGCATATTTTTTCATACGTCTCAAACCAAGGAAATGCGAGGTTAAAATGAACCGAGAAGCACGCGTACATACTCAGTACATCCCCTCTCGGGAATCAAACCTCGGATGTAGGCGATAGAGGCGAAGCCTCTACAATTACGCCACGGTGTGTGGCTTATTTATTTGAGAGTATGTAGATCGGGGTATATATATATATATATTCGCACCGGAGACGTAGTGTGTTAAAGAAGCTATGAAAAAGAAAAGGGAACATTTTAAAAATAACGTAACATGATTGTCAATATACAGTAATTGCTTTGTGAGAGTTGCTGTGATCAAGGATTCGATTATCATTATTTGTTTCAATCAGGGTCGTATTTGTACGATGTGTTGTGTTCAAGTTACATTCTGTGTTTGTCAGTCGTTGTAAAGATTAAATTCTGTACAGCCACATTAGCTCCACAAATGAGACACACGGGTTTACCGGCAATGTCAGTAAACATATACTCAGCCTCCCATTGGTTTTTAAAGGCTCTATTTTCAGAATCAACTTTTCTCTTCGGCATCGTGTGGGCTAGCTTCGCAATAACTTGCAGCAACGCGGTAAGTGTTCGGCAAGGCAGCTGAAGCGCTGCATTATGGGATCTGTAGTTTATTGTGTTACCAGCGCTTCATGTACCCGGGCCATTAATAACAATAATACAGTATATAAAATGATCTCACAGGCCGGATATAATTACACGCCGGGCCAGATGTGGCCCGTGGGCTTTGAGTTTGACTCATATGGACTAAATTGAACTTGAAAAGAAATATTTTTTGGAATGTGATCGCGCAAGTCAGTACATCGAGCCCGCGTGCTATTGTGGTTTTGCTTGTGTGCTTCAGTAAGTTACCGTCCCCTCGCTCTTACTTTTTTACCGTTCATCTAATGAATACACTGAGTATGGCTTTACCAAAACAATCATTGATCGCGAATAAAGTATCCATTATTCATGAAGCTTCAATAGGTGAATAGGTGATCTGTCTTTCTGCGTTAACCGCATGCGTTTTCATACGTCTCAAACTAAGGGGATGCGAGGTTAAAATAAATCGAGAAGCGCGTGTACATACTTAGTGCATCCCCTCTCGGGAATCGAACCTCGGACGTGGGCGCTACAGGCGAATGCTTTACCATCGCGCCACTGAGTGTGGTTTATCTATTCGAGCGTAGCAGTGTAATTAGGTTTTTGTTCAGCACTGTTTGGAACTGTTACTTTTTGTCTGCGCACTGCGTCAGTTCACGTGAGCCGCTGAATATGGTTTTATATGTCAGTCGCTCGCTTCTAATTGTTTCGCTGCCTTCTTAATTATATAAGGCATGTTTTCTAAAGCGCGTTTTGTAGCTCTTCCTGGCTTTCTACGTAATGCGTGATTACGTGAGAGGCGTGATTATGTCATACGAAACTCCGCCCCTCCAGCTCAACTCCATTACAGTAAATGGAGAAAATCAACTTCCAGTTATGACCATTACGCGTAGAATTTCGAAATGAAACCTGCCCAACTTTTGTAAGGAAGCTGTAAGGAATGACCCTGCCAAATTTCAGCCTTCTACCTACACGGGAAGTTGGAGAATTAGTGATGAGTCAGTCAGTCAGTCAGTCAGTCAGTCAGTCAGTGAGTGAGTGAGTGAGTGAGTGAGTGAGTGAGTGAGGGCTTTGCCGTTTATTAGTATAGATAATCCAAGCCTACAATTACAAAGTACTTATAGTTAATAATTGTACACTATTCTATAGCAGTGTTCATTTTTACTCCAATTTTGAGATTCCTGGTATAATAATTGTTTTGCCTATGCAGACTTAACATATTGATCTAATATTTGTATAAAAAGATTGGTCAAAAAGGACATAATGACAAAGTAAAAGCAAATAACATTTTGAATTTGAATGAATAAGGTTAGTTTAAAATATTAAGGTTATAATAACTAAAACTTCAAGTTGTAAACCAAAATGAAATAAAAACTAGAGAGTTAAAGTCATTTACTTAAAAATATAATGTGCTAGGGTCACACAAAGGTTTAACCAATGGTTCAGCTGAAGGACAACTGTCACTCACATTTGTGTAAGCAGTAGATGTGTTAGGGAGGTAACAGGTAACATTTTAATTATATTTTGCTAAAATGAACGAAATGACTTGAAAAAAGATTCGTTCACTTTGCTGAACGAGACTCAAAGATCTGAGTCGGTAAAATTATCCGAACTTCCCATCACTAGTTCAGGGGTGCCCAATGCGTCGATCGCGATCGACCGGTAGATCGCAAAGGTAGTGCAGGTAGATCGCGTTGCATTCAAAAAAAAAATTTTTTTTAAACGTTAGTCTATCATATATCCCCCCTATGGCATTTGCCACTTGATTGACATACAGGCCAGTCTGAGATCTCCTTTCTTCTAAGACACTGGTCATCTCGCACGCACGATCAAACGCGCAAGCTACTGCAAAACTCCGGCTGTGATCTAGTTAGCCTTCCAATTTATATCGACTTAAGAAGGGATTTAAAAAAAATTGTTTCGGGAGGGTATGGGCATTATGTGGAATTAGAAGAGGATTTTTTTCTCTCACAATGTCACAATCGAAGTGCATTTGTCTGATCTGTCAATCTATCATTGCTATTCCAAAGAAGGAAAATGTGGAAAGGCACTTTCGAACTGTTCATAAAAACTACGAAACTGACTTCCTTCCGAAAAGCAATCTGAGAAAGAGAAAAGAGAGGGAACTAAAATTGCAGTTAATCGGACAGCCTTCATTTTTCACTTGGCTGAATTCAAAAGCTCCTTGACTGCATTATTTGGCTCTGCTTATTTATGCGAGTCAGCCTTTTCCCACATGAAGATTATTGGATCCAAATACTGTAGTGATCATAAATGTATTGAATTGTTATTGTGCCATAAAGGTTATTCAGTTATGCAAGGTACGACAACATATATTTTATGTATAAAGTATACTCAGTGTGTATATTTATATATATATATATATATATATATATATATATATATATATATATATACTTTTTAATGTAGGCAAATCATTTCAACCTGGTCATTTTAAAAGTAGCTCGCAAGCCAAAAAACTGTGGGCACCCCTGATCTAGTTAGTTGCGGTAATAAGAGCGTAGAAAGCATAACTTGTCCAGCGTGCGGTCGTCCAGGTGAGAGAGTACTTGAGTACTGAGAAAGCACGCTTTGCCTTCATTGAAGTAGGCAGCACAGTCATCAGATACAGATACACTTGTTCTAAACAACGCCCTTGCTTGCCGTTGCTGTGAAACACCGCCATTTCAGCTGTTACTGATGCATCCAGTTTCTTGTCATCATTCTGTGATGGCAATTTTTTGGCACAGATAATGCGGATGCAACAGACTGACGCATTGCAATTTCAAGTTGCTGTTCAAAGCTGTTGTCTGACAGACATCAATGAAGTCTTCAGTTTTCAACTATAACTGTTATTTCTTGATCGATTTTTACACTTTTACATGCTATATATGTGAACTTGGCCGTTCCCGGTTTCCCAGGAATTACAGCAGTTTCAGTCCCGGGAATTGGATTCCCTAACCCCCACCCCCCATTCAGTCAGATGAAGGCATCGCCCTGCTGAAATCCTCACAGCTAAAGTCTGTGTCAAAGTGTTTACCTGGCGATGCGTCTGTAAGGAATTACATAGGTACTGAAATACTTTGATTTGAAATACATACATTTCATGTGTATTCCGTGTCTACAATGATCTGTGTAAATACAGAATGACAGAGGAAATGTGAGGCAAGAAATGCTAAACAAACGACTAAAACAGAAAATGTTTTCATATGATTTAGTAATAACAACATAATTTTCACGTGAAGTGTAGGATGGTGAAGCCCAAATATCCAAGAAACACTTTCGCAAAAGTTGTAGCAAAAGAAGTATGCTTTTATTCAAGAATAAAACCAAAAAAAAAAGAAATTTGTTTAATTGACATGTTGCTGAAGCCCAAGTATCAGTCGGAGCAAAGTAAAAGATGTTCAAATATGTGTGTTTGGGTGTTTCATTTTCAATCAGTTGTCACAGTAGTACCGGTACTTCGGCGGGGGTCTGCACCAATGGCGTAGTGGATAAGCTTCCGCTTAACAATGGTGAGGTAACAGGTTCTAATCCTGCATCAGCTCTGCATTTAGCGCTGTTAGTACTGAGCTGCTTATTATTATTATCATATAACAAAAACATTCATTTGATGTGAGTTTGTAACATCCCGTGTAAATTTATGGTATTTCTAAAGGATATTACTTTTCCTCGCACACGTCATTTGAACAATTCTTTTTATTCACTTTTATTTATGATTTTTTTATTTTTGGACTCTTCAATCAAAAAAAAAACAATCAAATGACATGTTGATGTGAATGTCCATGTTCGAGGAAAAATAACCTCCATCATAGACATTACAATGTCTGTTTGCTCAACAAGACACCAAGAAGAAATGATTGAACTGCATTTGTGTGTCTCCTTTTATCTCTTCAGCACTAATTTTTACAAGTACCACAAATTTACTCCGACTGTTACAGACTCAAATCAAATTTATGTTTTTATTGTATAATAGTAACAATAACAGCAGCTCACTACTCAAAATGGTAAATGCAAGGATACCCCAGGATCAACCCTGCAATCACTTGATAATAAGACAGAAGTCTTTACCTCTGCACCAACTAAACTGACATGGCTAACTTGTATTAATTGAGAGTTGGACTTCATTTTTTACACATTGCCTGTAACAGGTAAATTGAATAATTTATTTTTCTTTGGTTATATTATTGAATAAAAATGCACTTGTTTTGTTATTGAATAAAAATGCACTTGTTTTGTTATACCTTCTGTGAAAGTGTTTACAGTATTTGATATTTGGACTTTAGTATTCACACATTATACACTTCACGTCAACATTTTGTCAATTATTACTATAACATGAAAAAAGTTTCTGTTGTAGTTATTTATTCAATATTTCTTGCCTCACATTTCTTGTCATCCTAAATTTACACATATCACTGTAGACAAGGAACACAAATTAAATGTACATATTCCAAATAATGATATATTATTTACCCTATACAATTTCAGACACCTAACTCCCAGATGAAGAATTTTGCGCCTGACTCGATTTTAGCTACATTGGTGGGGCATGGGATAGCAGGCTGTCTGCTGCTTGTGCTGGTCAACATATTTGCAAAACAAAGACACTGATAAGTAGCTGCAAAGGAATTTAAGGTGGCCCAGGATTACATCTTTTTTCGTAGGCTTCAGGGATTCTAGTGTTAATACAGTCTCTGTTAACTGCTTACCTGAGGTATGAGGAGGCCCTGCTCCATCTATATTCAACATAAAGAGGCAGGGGAGAGCAAGCAAAATTAACACAATTACCAGACGAAAAGATCAATACAAAATAATTGAAAAACAAGAAGAAAATAAAACAATAAATCAATTCTGTAAAGGGATGAAATGCAAAAATTCACAAATTTGGCAGTTTAGAACTGGTTTCCAAACTATAACAATGTTGTGTTGATAAGCCATTTTCAGCAGTAAAAAATTGAATTATCAAATCCCTACCATTACCTATTGTGACAGATAGGGGGCTCCCTTGAACCCTCGGACAATACGTCAGACACCAGGTAAAAGTCCAAAATTCTGACTTTTTATTAATAAACAGTGCACAAAGCACCCTCCTCTCCACAATACTCATACATTCCACAACAATACACTATAAACCAATCCACCACTCCTAGACACGTTGCCACCCTTCCACCCATCTCAGCTCGTCATCTGAGGATTTCCCAGAATCCTTTATACTCCTTGACCCGGAAGTGTTTCGCTCCCTCTGTCCATGTGACTAGGAACACTTTCGGGTCAGATAAAAACTCCTTTTTCTTCAACCTGGAAGCACGTCATTCCTTATGTCCATGTGACTCGGACATACGTCCGGGGTGTAGGGCAAATAGTCGCTGTCCTCACTGCAGCGCCTTGTAGCGGCCCCCATGGCATCCAGCAGGGTTGTAGAGGGAAATTCCAATGTCCATAATTCCCTGCTGGCATTCAGGGCACCTCCATGCTGCAGGGAGGGCTCCACCTGGCGACGTGGGGATATTGGCCGGGATGAACGGCCGGCCGTATATCACACTATAAACTAAAACAACATACTTATGGATGGGCCTTATTTTGTCCTTAAATAATTAACGTGTGCATACACAAACTAGCTCCTACTGAGCAAAATCCTACCACCACCCAAACACACACAAAGCTGGAAAAAGGGAACAAATTAAAGCTCACATGATTTGTACAAAGCAATCAAGAAACGCTATACAAACCTCTAGAACAAAAATAAAGCAGTTATTATGAATAATGAAGAGTGAGAAACAAACTGATGATATCTGACTCTTTAAACAGTTCAGGAAAGCTAACAAAATAACTGTTTGCCAAGGCCCATTACTTTAAAATGGCCATCAAAATGTCACATGAAAAACTGTATGTGACACCCCACTGCATCATCAAAATAGCAATCATATAGTTATTTTGAAACACCGAAAACACAAAAAACAGTCAACCATAAAAACTAGAAATACTGCACATATGGCAAACAAAATAATACAACAACACAAAGAAACAACTGTAGCCATAAGAAAACATGCAATGACTACTTTGCTATGGTCAAACACCTACTATCTGCTTCTTCTTTTTTAAACTGCATCAAGACATCAGGAAGTAAAATATGGAGTATAACATATTCTACATACAGTAAAATAATGCTAATTTGTTCAGATAACTGTTTAATGTAAGGGGTGCTCTAGAAGCCATCAAATAATAATAAAATCATTCAAGTGTGTAGAGACTTCAGCATGCCAGTAGTTACATAATTAGACTGTTTTCCTGCATTAAAACACAAACTAAGCAGACTGACGCCATACAATACTGTCAATATACAAATCACTTACACCTTTAACTCATCCACATTTTAAGAAATTACCAGGAAAATGTGCTGGCATTTCATTTGTTTTGTTTATACTATTCCACTATCCATGCCACTGTGTCAAAGCAGAAAAATCAGCAAAGCATCCCTTACACATGTTATAGTACATCCCTGCTTTCAGTATGTTTCACAAAAAAGTCAAAGCAGCTAAATGATTGGATTTATTTAAATGGTACATTTTAATTTTTGTCTTTAATGAATTAAGTTTTACTTCATACATCAACTTACATAAGGAAAAGCAAATGCTTTGCCGATACAGCCATGCATATTATGCACACATGGTGGTTAATAAAGATAGACTTCTCTGAAGAAATATTAAATAACACTGACCAAAAAATGTTTTATCTGCATATTATGCAATAATTCATTTTATAAACTTGTTTGATTAATAATTAAAATCATCGGTAGCTATTGCCTGGCCTAGCACCATCAAACATGAGAAATGGAATGGTTATATACGAAATCAAAATAGTAGAAATTATTTTGATAGTACATTGCAGTGCACTTCGTAAGTTTTTAAATCTGGAAAATTTGTGCTTAGCATGTTGAATGAGAAGGTTTATGGATGGGGTGAGAGAGGACATGCAGGTGCTGGTGAAGAAGAAGAAGTACACATGACAAGATAGGGAAATGACCTCACTGAAATGTTAATTTGAGGATATTATAAATGTATATGCTTTAATTAGAACACATAATGGGAATTTTTGTAGAATTAGCTGTTTTTTTTTACTTTACATTCAATCCTGGAAAGTGCCTACTAAGCATTTATGCATCACACAATTTTACATTCTTTCTAATGGAGAAATGTGAAATAATAATATGCAGAGTGCTACACATAGTTTTGTTCTGGCCATCTGTACTAGTACAAATAAGTTCATTCATTACAATAACATTCATACTTTTTACTGTGGGTTCCTTCATTCCTGAACCCCCTCAATATAATATTTAGGACTATGCATAATAAACATTTAACTGTAATTGAGAATTACTGTATTCTCTTAGTAGCATCCCAAGAAGATATTAATGAAACACAGCTTTGTGGTGGAAGAAGTAAACAATCTCAATAGTGAGAAATTTCACATTTGTTTTTTTTTCATAGACTAGTATATATTTTTCTTTCATAAAACTTTAAATGAATTCATTATATGAAGGCTTTCATCCAATGTTCTTGAGTACAGTCAAAGAAAAGATGTACTGTAAATAAATAAATCTCATAAATTCCACACTTCCAGTCAAAGTGTCCCCTGTTAGGCTTGACTGCTTCACAATACAGCAAATGTTAAAAGAATGTGAATTCTACAATAGTTGTTTTCTACTGCAAGACGTTACATGAATGCTATTATAATTTTAGCTTTATGTTTACATGTGGTGATTTTATATTGTTCCTATAAAAACAATACTTCACTACTTATCTTATTTTCACATGTTTTTTATGACCTGTTCTGACTTGGGCCGTTGTATTGGATATGAAAAAGTATTTTTTGACTTGATACAACTTTTAAATGTACTAGAAATATACTTCACCTTCTCAGGAATGTAGATTTTTGTTACTCAGTGCCATTATCTTACTAACCCAGCCACAGGGGATGCACAAACCATTGTATTTCTTTGTGCCGGTCCCAAGCCCGGATAAATAGGGAGGGTTACGGCATCCGGTGTAAAATTTTGCCAAATCAATATGTGGACAACAATACAAATTTCCATACCAGATTGGTCGAGCCCCAGGTTAACAACGACCGCCACCAGTACTGTTAGCCAACAGGGTGCTGGTGGAAATTGGGCTACTGTTGGCCGAAGAAGAAGAAGGAGAAGAAGGGGGGGAGACATGTCCGGAGGCAGGAGGACAGGAGGAAAGTAAAGAGAGTGGAACTGAATATTGGTAGTATGACTGGTAAGGGGAGAGACTTAGCAGATATGATGGAGAGATGGAAGGGTGATATATTGTGCGTGCAAGAGACTAAATGGAAGGGGAGTAAGTCCAGGTGGATCAGAAGTGGATTCAAATTGTTCTATCATGGTGCGGATGGGAGGAGAAATGGAGTAGGGGCTATCCTGAAGGAACAGTATGTCAAGAGTGTTTTGGAGGTGAAAAGAGTGTCATACAGAGTAATGATTATGAAGATGGAAATTGGAGGTGTGATGATGAATGTTGTTAGTGAATATGCACCGCAAGTTGGGTGTGCAATGGGTGAGAAAGAAGATTTTTGGAGTGAGTTGGATGAAGTGATGAGCAGTGTACTCAAGGGACAGAAAGTGGTGATTGGAGCGGATTTCAATGGGCATGCTGGTGAAGGGAACAGTTGACACGAGGAGGTGATGGGTAGGTATGGTGTCAAGGAGAGGAATGAAGAAGGTCAGAGAATAGTGGATTTTGCCAAAAGGATGGACATGGCTGTGGTGACTATGTATTTTAAGAAGAGGGAGGAACATAGGGTTACGTACAAGAGTGTAGGAAGATGCACACAGGTAGATTACATCTTATGCAGAAGAGTTGATCTGAAGGAGACTGAAGACTGCAAAGTGGTGGCAGGGGAAAATGTAGTTAAGCAGCATAGGATGGTGGTCTGTAGGATGACGTTGGAGATCAAGAAGAGGAAGAGAGTGACGGCATAGGCAAGGATCAAATGAAGGAAGTTGAAAAAGGAAAACTGCAAGGTTAAGTTTAGTGAGGAGGTGAGACAGGCATTGGGTGGCAGTGAAGATTTACCAGACAGCTGGGAAACTACAGCAGATGTAGTAAGAGTAACCACAAGAAGGGTGCTTGGTGTGAGACATCTGGAAAGAGGAAGGAGAAAAAGGAAACCTGGTGGTGGAATGAGGAAATACAGGAGAGTATACAGAGGAAGAGGATGGCAAGGAAGTGGGATAGTCAGAGAGATGCAGAAAGTAGACAAGAGTACAAGGAGATAAGGCACAAGGTGAAGAGAGAGGTGGCGAAGGCTAAAGAAAAGGCGTATGATGAGTTGTTTGACAGGTTGAACACTAAGGAGGGAGAAAAGGACCTGTACCGATTGGCTAGACAGAGGGACCAAGCTGGGAAAGATGTGCAGCAGGTTAGGGTGATAAAGGATAAAGATGGAAACGTTCTCACAAGCGAGGAGAGTGTGTTGAGCAGATGGAAAGAGTACTTTAAGAGGCTGATGAATGAAGAGAACAAGAGAGAGAAGAGGTTGGATGATGTAGAGATAGTGAATCAGGAAGTGCAATGGATTAGCAAGGAGGAAGTAAGGACTGCCATGAAGAGGATGAAAAATGGAAAGGCTGTTGGTCCAGATGACATACCTATGGAAGCATGGAGGTGTTTAGGAGAGATGGCAGTGGCATTTTTAACCAGATTGTTTAATGGAATCTTGGAAAGTGAGAGGATGCCTGAGGAGTGAAGAAGAAGTGTACTGGTGCCTATATTTAAGGATAAGGGGGATGTGCAGGACTGCAGTAACTTTAGGGGAATAAAATTGATGAGCCACAGCATGAACTTGTGGGAAAGAGTAGTGGAAGCTATGTTAAGAAGTTAGGTGATGATTAGTGAGCAGCAGTATGGTTTCATGCCAAGAAAGAAGACCACAGATGCAATGTTTGTTCTGAGAATGTTGATGGAGGAATTTAGAGAAGGCCAGAAGGAGTTGCATTGCGTCTTTGTGGACCTGGAGAAAGCATATGACAGGGTGCCTCGAGAGGAGCTGTGGTATTGTATGAGGAAGTCGGGAGTGGCAAAGAAGTACGTAACAGTTGTACAGGATATGTGCGAGGGAAGTGTGACAGTGGTGAGGTCTGCGGTAGGAGTGACGGATGCATTCAAGTTGGAGGTGGGATTACATCAGGGATCAGCTCTGAACCCTTTCTTTTTGCAATGGTGATGGAGAGGTTGACAGACGAGATTGACAGGAGTCCCCGTGGACTATGATGTTTGCTGATGACATTGTGATCTGTAGCGATAGTAGGGAGCAGGTTGAGGAGAACCTGGAGAGGTGGAGATATGCTCTAGAGAGGAGAGAAATGAAGGTCAGTAGGAACAAGATAGAATACATGTGTGTAAATGAGAGGAAGGTCAATTGAATGGTGAGGATGCAAGGAGTAGAGTTGGAGAAGGTGGATGAGTTTAAATACTTGGGATCAACAGTACAGAGTAATGGGGATTGCGGAAGAGAGGTGATAAAGAGAGTGCAGGCAGGGTGGAATGGATGGAGAAGAGTGTCAGGAGTAATTTGTGACAGACGGGTATCAGCAAGAGTGAAAGGGAAGGTCTACAGGATGGTAGTGAGACCAGCTATGTTATATGGGTTGGAGACGGTGGCACTGACCAGAAAGCAGGAGACAGAGCTGGAGGTGCCAGAGTTAAAGATGCTAAGATTTGCACTGGCATGACGAGGATGAACAGGATTAGAAATTAGTACATTAGAGGGTCAGCTCAAGTTGAACGGTTGGGAGACAAAGTCAGAGAGACAAGATTGCATTGGTTTGGACATGTGCAGAGGAGAGATGCTGGGTATATTAAGAAAAGGATGTTAAGGATAGAGCTGCCAGGGAAGAGGAAAAGAGGAAGGCCTAAGTGAAGGTTTATGGATGTGGTGAGAGAGGACATGCAGATGATGGGTGTAACGGAAAAAGATGCAGAGGACAGAAAGATATGGAATAAGATGATCTGCTGTGGCGACCCCTAACGGGGGCAGCCAAAAGAAGAAGAAGTGCCATTATCTTACTCAGCTGCATTATTATTTGTGTTTTTAAACAAAACCTGAATTAATTAAGTGATCCAGTGAAACAGAGTTACAAAAATGCCTGCTGCATCTTTGATAGTATTCACTGAATAACAGAGTTTGATCCCCTAGATACCAGACAGTTAAAGACAAAACTAAACCAGGGTCATAAAGCCCTTATGACCACTTTGGGGCATAACAGCACCCCCAAATCCCTGGCACAACAATGCTGACTCAAGTCCCAGGTTCAAAAGACCTTTTATTTAACAGAATACCTTGCACTGGCTTTGTCTTTAAGGTAACTTACATAAACACAATGATTTCTCTTATCCTTTGACTCCTCCCAGGTAAACTTCGTCAACCACCTCCCAACTCTGACTGCTGATTGAAGTGAGACGGCTTCTTTTAGTGAGATGGGGTGCATTTCTGTCCGTACTGTCCTTCCATAATGACCTCCCCGCTGGGTAAGAGACAACTCTCCATCCTAGTCAGGATGCCCTTCCATTCAATGTGTCTATTACACCCTATATACACAAATATTATTTTAAAATTAAGCAATTGGAATCTGTTCCAGAAAGAGAGACTAGATAATACTGGATCTCAGAAAGAATTTTGGCTTGCTATATCGTGATTTTGCACCAGCAGATTAGCCAGTTCCAGAACACTGGCTTTCAATCAGCTAACATAATTCTGAATAGGTTGATCCAGATTAACATGCGTTTCACTGCAAAATTTTCAAGCCCTTATGAGTTGAGATGAACAGCCGATCAATGATTCACTACAAATCAGACAAACAGAGGAAACAACCTTCATGTCAGCATAGAAGATGTGCAAGTAGCAGCACATGAAGACTGCTGGCATATCCTCCAATACAGGACCAACATAGCGTCAGCAGCTATATAGAAGAGGGAGATGGTGTGGAGGAATGTCACCAAAAGAATGAATGTACAAAACAGTTTATCAGTAAGATCTGTGCAAACTTTGTTGTATTGTGCCAAAATTTACCCTGGCAATATTTCTTTAATTGAAACTTTACTGAGTGGCACGGTGGCGTGGTGGGTAGCGCTGCTGCCTCACAGTTAGGAGTGGAGTTTGCATGTTCTCCCCGTTTCTGCGTGGGTTTCCTCCGGGTACTCCGATTTTCTCCCACAGTCCAAAGACATGCAGGTTAGGTGCATTTACGATTCTAAATTGTCCGTAGTGTGTGCTTGGTGTGTGGGTGTGTGTGTGTTTGCGGGGTTTGTTTCCTGCCTTGTGCCCTGTATTGGCTGGGATTGGCTCCAGCAGATCCCTGTGACCCTGCAGTTAGGATATAGCGGGTTGGATAATGGATGGATGGATGAAATGTTATTTGTCCACAAGTAAGCATTGTATTTCATTTTTTCAATACTAATGATAACAAAACTGTTTAAGGCCCATGACATTGTGTTCGGCATACAGTGAGTTGTTTTAGTCATTACTTTGAGGGATGTGAAACATTATCTTGCAAGAACTGAACCCTGTAACGTCCGGTAATTTTATGCCAAACAAATATAAAGGTCCACTCTTTGGATGTTTACTCTGTTCAATAGCAAGACCCCAGATATTTGTCCTCAACATTTGTACAGTAATTATGTGTGTGGCATCTCATATTATTTTAAGAATGGATAAGATAACACATTGATATGTGTAATGAATATTCGATATATAATAAATTCTTGAACTTCATTCATAAAACAAAAAGCCAAAAGAACTACAGTACAATGCAGATTTAAAATTCTTGTCTTCTTCCTTTCTTACTGAACCCCAAATTGAAACTACATTAATAAGCATACTGGAAATAAGATATCCACTGAAGAGGAGAGTCTTCAAAGGTGTCACTTTAAAAGGTGAGGGACTCAGCAAGAAGGGATGATGGTGAGCACCTTGTTCCATCAGCCAGCCTCTTATCAATTATTATTGCTCATACTGTAAATGACGTTTTTTTTTTTTTTTTTAATTTCATTGCACTACCTGCGACTATGTGGAAATCCTGTGTGATGGTGCTTATTCATTTCTGTCTTGGGTTAGACTTCCCATGCATGTGTGTGTGTGTGTGTGTGTGTGTGTGTGTGTGTGCTTGTGCAGACACTACTGTAAGTTTTGTTATCGCTTTGCCAATATATAATGACAATCTATTGTTCTGAAGAAAACTGACCTTTACAGAAAAAAAAAAGTCCAAGAAATATTCATGATTTGTATTAATGTCAGCTCAAGGCCATGATGTGAGATATTTAACATGTCATATTTTACAGGGTTTCTCAGATATATTAAAGCTCAGATATAAAACAGTAACTTTCATACCATCACTTTTCTGGACACGCCAGAATGTCTGATTGGTGTCTGATTGCATTTCTCTGGGCAGACTTTGGCGAAGGAGTTGTGCCTCTAAGTTAATTGTTCGTTCAGGAAGGGACATGACATTTTAAACATTTCGACAGCCTTTTCTCCTTAAAAAGTGCAGCTGGGATCACCATTTATGACAGGACATTTATGGCCTTTGATCTTACGTTTTGATGTTCTGCCTCTTAATTTTCAAGGCTGCAAACCATTAATCCTTCACATTAAACTTGTTTCAGAGCATTGTCCCAGTAACTGAGCCGGATTTCGTCAAATCTTTCTTTCTGGAACAGGCAAACCTCTGCATTTGCAGCCTCGCAGGTCAGATAATTCTGGCTTAATTTGTTCCAGAAACACAAGTTTTCTGGAGTTGAATTCTGACTTATTAAAAAATTAACTTCACACTAATACTGGTTTCTGGAACAGATCCCAGAAATCAAAATCAAGAACATCAATGGTTGTTTTTGGGTGATATACATTAGCAGCTACCATTCACATGTGTCAGCAGCAGGCACAAGGTAGACACAATAACTGACACACATACAAGGTTGCCTCTGCCAGACAGAACTGATAAATTGCAAGGCCACCTGCTACATGGGGGAGATTGGTCAGATTCTCAGACAAAACACCTTTTGACAGATGTTGATGGGATGTGTTTAATGGCTGTATAGACAAAAAACAAAGAGAATAAAAGACCTGACAAAAATGGGGATAACAGAACAGCAGGATTACTGTGTGTTCAGCAACTACAACGCCCAGGTAAACAGAAAGATGAGAGGTTGAGGCATTAGGATAGCTGGCCATGTCAAAAATTAAGGCATTATCTGTGCTTTAGTCAGAGAGCAACGGCAGAAACCCAAAAGACTGACCAGTAAGGAGCTTGGCTAGCTCAAAAATATGTCACTGCTGTTCATACTCACAAAACTAGTAATGTCCTGAGATGTATGCACAGAACATAGGTAGGAAACAACATTGCTGCTGCTCACAGAAACGACTAACCAGACAAAGGGAGAGGCACTAGGTGTTTCTTGCAGGCTATGTTCAGTTCAGGATGTACAGTAGGTCCTTCACACCAAGAAAACCAAAGGTAAAAGTCTTTACTAAAAAACAAGGGATAGTTCTTTCTGTTAAAACAAAACAACTCTCATTTCTTTGAGCAAAAGCAAAACTTCTATTGCTTTTTTCTTTTTGAAAAAAAAAACTGTTACTCTTTAATTTTTTGGAGGAGTAGCTTCTCATCATACTTTCTGTAAACAAACCACTGTTAAATGTGTTGTGCCTTCTATGATGACACATGGGCTGGGGGTTCAAATTTCTCATTTATGTCTATTTTGATAACATTTGTTAACATTTACATATAATTTGTTCATTTTTTATTTTAACATTGTTGATTATTTTGTTTCTGTATGTCAATGATTTTTTTAACATGTCATTTTTTTTGTGGGTTGTCTCCTAATAGGTGGGGCCATGCACATCACCATCAAGGAGCTGCCATCAGTCCTATAAAGGCTGAGGTTAAAAACAAAAAAAAAAAAAAACTACAGTCCCTTGCGGGTCATTGAATGCTCTGCCGTAGGTGAGTCTCTCTGGTGATATTTCTGTGCTTTTTGTGAATTCCTGGATTTTGACTACTTTAGTCTCTTTTGTGATTATACTTTGGGTTTGTGTATTGAGACATTGTTTGCCTTGGATTTACTTTGCCTTTTCAAGCATCCTCTGCTGTGCCTTTTGTGCTCTTTGGAGTGGCGCTGTCTTCAGAACATTTTTGTATAATAAACATTTTTATTTATAAAGATTCTATGTTTGTCCTGTTTTGTATTTTATGGAACTCTGTGTGCTTAGGAACCATCCTTATGTGGTTCAGTCAATCAGTTTTATTACGTACAATGCTGACAGTGCTCCGTCATTATATTAAGAAGTTAAATAGTGTCCTGCAGGGTTTAATACTTGGACCTTAACTTGTTTCACTTTACATGTCTCCATTGGGAACTACCATTAAAAAACATAATATTAATTTCCACTTGATGATACCCAGCTATACTTTTCTTTTAGACTAAATAATTTATATTTGGTGGTGTCCTTACTTAACTGTTTTGATGAATTAAAAGAATAGATGATAATTACTTGTCCATGAATACTGAAAAAATAGATATATTAATTGTTGGGGGGGATAATGAAGACCACAACAGTATTCTGTCACTTTTTAACTCAGACTGACTGACTGTTTCAAACATTGGTTTCACTGAATCAGGATGTACTTTAGGCATTATATTTAACACCTGAACTTATTATCATGTTACAACACTATCCAAAATTTTTTTCTTCAGCTTAAAAATATTTGAAAATTAGGACTATTTCTAAATATGGAGAATACTGAGAAATTAATTAATTAATTTCTGGCAAGATTGATTATCACAATGCATGATACGCTGGCTGTTCAAACCGTTCAATACACAGCCTTCAGTTAATTCAAAATGCTGCTGCAAGAATCCTTACAAGAAACAAAAAACTGCACCTGCTTAACTCTTGCTCTAAAGTCTACACACTGGCTTCCAGTTAAGCTTAGCACTTATTTCAAAATCCTCCTTCTTTCATAAACAGCTTTAACTTACAAACCGGAGTGTACATTAAGATCTCAAAATACCAGCTTCCGACAGATTCTAAAGATAGAAAATAACAGTAGGATGTTGAGCTTTTTCATACAGGGTCCAAAAGGCCTGGAATGAGCTGCTTGTTTACATATGAGCTTTTAAATCTTGACTCTGACTAGAGCTGCTGTAATTAATACATTAATTATGAACCGTTTCTGTTTCACTTTGTGCCACTGCTTTACCTCCTAGGTGTTTTTGTGCCCATGGAAAGACATCTGAGATACTGGGAGTCTTGGAATCAAAGGATAGAAAGATTCTATCATCAGATTAAACATCTCAACACAGATTTTACTGTACAATCCATAGCAGAGAGTGGACAGGCAGGTGGTCTTGGTCTCCATACTATAACTCTGTCTGACTTTGTCCATGACTTTCTGTTCTAACTGACCATGGGCCACCCAAACTTCCCCACCCCCCAAAAGATTTATTTTCTCTAGCGATGCTGTCGACAGCAATTTTTGTTTTTCACTTTTTCATTGTCAGCTGGCCATACAGTACAGGCCAAAAGTTTGGACACACCTCCTCATTCAATGTGTTTTCTTTATTTTCATGACTGAAGGCATCAAAACTATGAATGAACAAATGTGGAGTTATGTACTTAACAAAAAAAGGTGAAATAACTGAAAACATGTTTTATATTCTAGTTTCTTCAAAACAGCCACCCTTTCCTCTGATTACTGCTTTGCACACTCTTGGCATTCTCTTGATGAGCTTCAACAGGTAGTCACCTGAAATGGTTTTCACTTCACAGGTGTGCATTATCAGGGTTATTTAGTGGAATTTCTGGCTTTAACAACGGGGTTGGGACCAGCAGTTGTGTTGTGCAGAAGTCAGGTTAGTTGGACGATCATTTATTTTTCAACAGGACAATGACCCCAAACACACCTCCAGGCTGTGTAAGGGCTATTTGACCAAGAAGGAGAGTGATGGAGTGCTGTAAATGGTCATGAAAATAAAGAAAACACATTGAATGAGGAGGTGTGTCCAAACTTTTGGCCTGTACTGTAGTTCAATAATAATGTTAATAGATAGATATTTTTGGGTTCCATTTATATTAATCAGTTTGTAATGACTTTGTTGCACTGTGTTTTTAAATAAACCTATTAAGTATATATTATATAATTAGTAATTTGTAAAGTTTATAGTTGCATTTAACCTGTGAACCTTTAACAGTGCTCAGTGAAGAGTGCAATACAAAAATAAACTGTTGAATTTATTTATTTTTTTATTACTGAATGTAATATTAAGCATATTACAAAATTTCCAGTCACACATTACTTGTGGTTCTACTTAATTATAGCAAATCTACTTATGGAAAAAAGTAGTTAAGGATAAACCCATGCCAAAAAATGTCTGAAAAAAAGTTAGAAACACAGTATTTCATCTGTGAAGTATTTATTTAGTTCATAGAAATGTATTGCTTGAAAAAGTAATTTCTGAAGCCAAGCTGAAGCAAAAAATTTGTACAGTAATTCATTAAGAAATTTTTTGCGCATACATAAAACCACACAGATTGGTGTGGGAAAGGATTGTCCATTTCACAAAAGGAGAAGCGGGCACTCGATGATCTGGGACTGGAAGGCTGACATAAGGGGACTAAACCCCTTAAAGCCCCTCGGTGACACCACTGGTCCTTGGGATGGTGTGATCACAAACCTGAATGCTTCAGACTGAATTGCTGAAGGTTCTGCTTTTATATCCAGGTGGTAGCACTTCCTGATAATAAACTAATCGACTTTCATTAGCAGCATCCGGCACCTTCTAAACTGATATATATATTAATTTATTTTTTTACACATGGCTACTGCAGGTTGTATATTTTTTACTGAATGCATTAAAGCTATCATGTGGTGTTAGGCACTTGAGGTTGAACATATCTAACATAAGGACGTGGTGAGGGCATAATTATATTATGTTATGTAAAACCACAGATTTGAAAACATATAACATAACATAATATACTCAGACAGACATCTGGCTAAGGGGTGGCTGGAGTCAGCCCTCGGCAACACTGGGTACAAGGCAGTAAATGACTCAGAATAAATTATCTTTGCATCTTCATAGATGCAAGAGCCTCCATTAACAAAAGGTGTAAACTTTCTCTTTGATTTTGTCTTGCCATTGTCAAAATGAATAATTTCATAAATTCTATACTTCCATTTCCCCCACCCACAAAATATTGGGCTAAGTCAGGTCAGGTCACTGATTTCAAGGTTTTGTGAAATGGCCTTAAGCATTCAGGTTTGGTCAGAGAAAGATTTAGCACAGGTGTGTCACTACCTGACCTAAAATTGAACAATTGGGCATACACCCTGCTCCATTTGGCCACAGATCTGTCCTCTTCTCCATTCTTCTCCCTGGCTCCCTGTAAACGCCACCCTTGCTTGCCCACTTTCTCTTGAGAGTGTTACGTTCCTCTCCTTAAAGTCTTAACCCCCCAACATTTCCTGCGGACCTTTAATGCCATCCTGTGAAAAATAGCATAATCTCACTCCACTATTTCATAACCATACTCACTCAAAAGGAGGTCAGTCCTGTGTATTTCCTTCTTGGAAACATACAAAGACTAAACCTCAATTCAACATTTTCTCAGACTCCACAGTTTGCTCTTTCATGAAATCAGTATTTAGGATATCTTTTGGTTGATCACCTCTTAACTTCTTTCCTGTCACTAGGTTCAACCAGACTGGCACAAACAAGCCTAGGGCATTACTTCTGCTTTCAAATCAGCAGTTGATGTTTTAAAAGGAAATAAAATAAGCATGGCACTTGTAATATCACACTTATGTACTGACCTGCCTATTAAAATTTCCAAGTCTGTGGATGTACATCAGTAAAAAACACATTCCATGAAACAGTGGGTAGCTGAGGCCAAAGTTAGTATTAGGACTAGTTTTCAGAAATTTTATAGTGGCAAGTCACTCTATTTCTAATTTAATACAGACCATTTTGGAAAATGTTATACCACACCCGTGACTTGGAAACTTCAATATTCAAAATCTACATGCTGAACCGTACTGGTATAAATGAGACCCCTGAACTGTCACACAGAATAACTAATCCTTCCACGTCAGTAGTTCTGGTTCTGCTGTTGAAAAACATGCAGTACCAGGTAAGCCCTGATATTGTTAACAGTTTTGTAGGTAATTATCTCAGTGATATATGCAACAGAATATTTTTAGCAGTTTTCTTTAATTATTTGTTTGTTGGTCAGCAGCTCTGACCTTTTATATGTGTTTTCTGTGTTTAAAGGTTTATTTTATCTACAGTTTGTTTTGACTTTTCCATATACTTTATATCTTTTGAAAATTGTTATATGTTTAATAATTTTTTTCATGTTTTTCCTCTGTATTGTTAATATATTTTATTAGATAATATTTAATGGATAGTATATTTTAAGTAGTTATATCCTGTTATTTATTTAGTTTGTCAAGTTTGCTGTTTTTATAAGCAGTGTTGCATCACTTTAGTGACAGTTTCTAGTTCATTATTTTAAAATAGCCAACATGGAGTGGCTTGTCTAAGAGTTCCTGCTATATAAATTTGAATTTCAACACAACAGGCGGCAAATTAATCAGTGAGACATTAAAATCATGACTTACTATCCAGGGCAAAAATTCAGCTTTAAACATTCATTAAAATGTTTACATAATTTTACTATCTCATTTTGTTATCTCAGCATACATTGTCCTTTGCAAAAGATTTCAGACTTTAAACAGTTCTCTGATTTTACTGAATAACAAATCCTATGCCAAATGTTCGCCTCTTTATATTATTTCTTTGAAAGCAGTAACATTCTAAATTATTACTATTATTTTAATGTGGCATTTTTATATTAGAGAAAAACCCGAATTAGAAGTCTATGACTTCTGTGTTGAAAATGGGGATGTTAACTCACATATTGGAATATTTAATTTCTAGATCCAATCAATGCCTTAACATATCTCGAGAAATATAAAAAATAAATGAAACTGTGCAAAAATGTTATTTTACATGGTTTAATTAATTTAATTTGTTTTTTTGGACATTGATCAACATAAAAAGACTCTTTAATGTTATAGTGAAAACAGATCTCAGGCAAGGTGGTCTAAATTAATAACATATATAAAACACAAAATAATTAATTGCAAAAGTATTCACACCCTTGAAGTCAGTATTTTGTAAATGGATCTTAGCCACCATTACAGCCCTTTGTCTTTGTGGAGAGGTTTCTATCAGCTTTGCACATCTAGACTCTGCATTTTTTCACTATTCTTCTTCTTTGCAAAGTTTCTCAAACTCTGTCAGGTTACATGAGGGTTGTGAGTGAACAGCCTTTTCCAAATACAGCCACAGTTGGACTGATATCTGTACTCTGACTCAGCCACTCCAGGACATTAACATTGTTATTATTATGCCATTCCTATGCAGCTTTGCCTTCATGCTTGGGGCTGTCGTTTTGATGGAAAACAAAGCTCCCAAAGTGCAGGTGTCTTTTAGACTACATCAGGTTTTTCTACAGGCTGTCCCTGTAATTTGCTGCTTTTATTCCACCCTCTAACCTTACAAGCCTTCCAAGGCCTGCTGCACAGAAGCAACCTCCACAACATGACTCTTGCTTCACGGTGGAGATGATGTGTTTTTGATGATGTGCTCGGTTTTGGTCTCATTGGACCACAGACCCTTCTTCAAAGTTGAATTCTTGCAAACTCTCAGTGCATTTTTTAATAGTGGCCTTCCGTTTCTCACACTTTCATTAGGCTCCAACTGGTCAAACACCCAATAACAGTTGGTGTTTAAATATGCACATTGTTATAGAATGTATTATTTATGAATTATAAAATAGGTCTAACTATCTTAACTTCCAGCCCAAATTCATGGAAATATTAGCATGACCAATTTTTAATAATTATTACCTAGGTTTTTTGGTTGCAGTTTAATATAGCCTAATGTAGACTACAGTAGGTAACATACAATTAATTAAACAATAATAGCATACTCTGTCAGCTTTGGGGGAAGTGTGAATGAGGTATAAGGAATTGAGCATCATGCATAGCACCTGCACTGTACTGGTTCAGGTCCAATATCCCTCTGTTGGTGATGTCAAGCGCTTTGATCGCCAGGGACAGAGATGGCCCACTGACATACTGTCTCCCAGTCAGACATATACCTTGACTGCCATTTTTACTTGCAGTTTTAGATTAGCAGACATTACCATAATATTTTTTATTGTGTCCACCCTGTTCTGGATGTTCAGCTATACTGTGCGATGTAACTTTTTTTTTTTTATTACCGTAAATGTGTAAACGTAGCAAAATACCTGCAATCTCAACCAGCATGCAGTGCTTATCTGCCTGCAATGTTAACGAGACATGAAAATAAAACTCATTCAGTCTGCTTGTGTAAGTGTTTGATTTTAATTGTTCTCATGTTATTCTCTGTTGAAGAGACAGTTTATATATGAAATGATGTGTATGAAAACATGGGACAAATTGTGTCCCTCATTGATTTAATATGGTACACAGCATTTTATGTTCCAATACCAGACGGTCCTGTTTTGAAAGAGATAGGTGGCAACATTACTGGTGTGTATGGTTGAAGATCATTATCAAGAAACAACATAGGAAATGATCAAGCGCCAGTGACCCACTACTATTAACAGATTCATTTGGCAGTGCTTCATAATGTGTGAAATATGGTCAAATTAACTGAAATAAATTAACAGATTTAGGTGTTGTGTTGAAAAATTTAATTGCAGAAATTTTTAACATGTTAATCTTAATTTAACAGCTCTAATTAATTTTATTTATTTTTATTTACTATTGATTGTGATTGGGGGAGGGGGACCCTGCCAATTACCACCAGGAACTGCCCTATAAACCCAGGAGGTCTCTCAAAACTCCTGGAAGTTCATTTTAAATACGTTTAGGAGCGTTTGGTGAGTTAGTTTTGTTTTTCTGTGCTTATGATTTTTTTGTGCCCTGTGTCTTCTTTACCTTCACCTTGGATTCTGTATTGGGACTTTGTTCACTTGAATTGTCTTGTTTTGCTGACAATGTCTCTTTGCCATTTGTGCTCTTCGGCGCTTCATAATGTAAAAGAGCATTTTGTAAGAGTAAACTTTTTACTTTATAAAGATCCTGCATTTGGCTTTAAATCTCGCCAAGGCTTGACAGGAAATAAGTGATGGCATTTTTAAATGTGGTTTTGAGAATTACATGCTTTGGGACTACTAGTTCATGACAGTTTGGAATATCAGGTGCCCAGAATCATTAAACAGATCACTAATGTGCTGATCCTTTACACTGGAAGTGTGTAAAAATTCAAGGATGTTAATCAATGTTAAGTTAAGGGCACTGTTAACTTGAGAGCGTTACTGCACCAATTAATGGGAGGACCAATTCCCTGTAATTTTTTCTCATGGTGCCAAATGAGGAAATTATAAAACAAAGAGTTGGTTTGAGTGACAAACTTATAAAAAAGAACTTTCTGTGTAACTGAAAAGACATCTGATAAGGAATAAGAAAAGGTATTGGCCACTTCAATAATGTGCCAAGTCAGGAGAGAAGATCCAGGTCCAAATGGGAGAGGACTTTTAAAGCCCAATATTCCAAATCAGCATGTCATCAATAAGTGGTGTATGTTTTGAAGTTAGGCACGTTACCATTCCATACAAATCTATTTGGAAATCAGTAATTTGACTTACAACTGGTATTTAGAATGGGGGCATGACTTTTGAATGTAAAAAATTAAAACAGGGAACAACTTTCATAACTATGGACAAGTGAGACTGGAAGATTGAAAGTGTCTACAAGCAAAGGCAATGACCTCATCTGACATGCGACAATAGTCAGAGTAAGACATGACATCAGCTAAAGCAAAAATATCATCTCACAGGTACTTGAAGCTTTTAGAAATGGGGAACAGAAGCAGGCTATTGCCTTCAAGGGATAAATGATTAAGAAGTAGGAAAGAGGATTGAATCCAGTTTATTTAAAAACAGAAAGTGAGTTACAGGACTTGCACAAATTTAAGATATAAGGAATGTTAGAAGAGGCATTTCATAAATAAAGATTATTTTTGCATACACTGTAGAGAGAGATTCTAATCATAGAGTTGTGAAAAACAATGAAGATTAGACAACCCCTAATTTCTAAAGATGCAAATTAAAAACGAGATATGGAACTGGACAACCTTGTCTGGCATCTTTTTCTTGATAATGGGGTGGCAGAATGAGAAAATTATCATTACATCATTTGTAAGGGATACTGTATTCCATTTTATCCATGATTTGCTAAAAGAATGACCAGTTTGTATAATCAAAAGCCCTTAGTGTTAAGTAGTAGGGGGTACTGTCGGGCCAATGAAAACAAAAGCAGAATCAATATCTGACTTGCAGTACCTGAAGGAATACAGAGCTGATAAAGCTTGTTTGGATGGGGTTTATTCATTTATGTGTAACCTTTTCTAACCAGTAGACAAGCATCCTAGCAATCAGTTTAGCATCAGTATTCATTAGATAAAATTTAAGTGGTTCACTGTTCACAAGCAAGTCACATATTTAAAGAAAGCAAATTGCCTTACGAAAGCAGCTTATTTTGTTGCCCATGAGAAAGTTCCTACTGTTCTTAAAAGATGTAATTGTAATTGATGTCTTCTGACAGCATTGTTTCCCAGCATCAAAAGTCTGTGACTGAGGTTTCCAGTTTATTTTTCAATTCTGGAGTGTTTTTTTGTTCAGATAACATATGAAGGTTAGAACTGTAACATTTCCAAATTACATTTTGCTCCGTTGTCAGGTGATATATTGTGTTTAGTAGCCATAGAATTACTAGTGCTGGATTTCAATATGCTTATTTAGCCACGGATCTGTGAACTGGGATGGCAATGACTGACCTTCTGAAAATAAATTAACTTCATCTGCCTGCTTGGAAAGTTTACAGAAACATAACAGCAGTATCGATGGATGAAACAGAATAAAATTCACATGCAGGCTGACGATTGTACTGTAATCAGTGCCTCACTAACTACAGTGAACACTTTATCATTTGCTGGAATCAGGCTACAATACAGTAAACAGGTAGGCTTTGATCTCCTCTCTATTTTTGACAAAGGTAGCCATTTGCTGATGACACACACAGGTACAGGGCGCTTAGGCAGTACATTGTGTCTTAAGCATCATATCCCAATCATGATGCCATTTCTGATGCTATAAAAGAGAGATTGGGCATTACCAGCACTGGGGTCCTAAATAATTTTGTACAGATGACTTCTAAGCTCTAGACCGATGATATGGTTGATGTGGTAACTAAAGAGACAGAGTCACTAACTGGGAGTGTCCCTGGGAGAAATGCAGATTTTATAAGCTCACTGATCTAATTTTAAAGTAAGACAGGTGTTTTGTAGCAGCTGCCACAGCCCTGAAGCAATTTCTACTCAGAAGTATTTAACTGTACCAGACAGTTACAATTTTAAATGTCTATCTTTAACAATAAATATTATGCTAAATACTAGAAAGTATTTTGTAATTAAATGTACACATTTTTATATATTTACTGTGCTTACAATTCAACATTGATTTTTTTATGTACATTTTGTAACTGAAAAAGGAGTGATAATCTCTCCACTGCTTTAATCCGCTTAATCCCATTCCAGGGTACAGAGAGTTTAAGACACAGAGCCCTGAAAGGAATCATTCCACTACATGACATGCTAACAGACATACTTCCCAATTAAATTAACATCACACACTTGCAGAATACCTGCAAAAATCCAGAAGGCCAGAATTCAACACCGACATCTTGCAGCTACAAGTTCTGTGTAACTGTGCCATTCACAACAGGAGTGATGATATTGTTAATTATCTAGTGGGATATAAAATAATGATAAAAAATGTGTAATCATGCAAATTATAATCCTAAATGTTGACATATAAAATATGCTAAAAAGGAAGACAGACAGAGAATATGCAAAAGACAAGATACATGGCAGACATCAGGGATATTTTGGAAGATTTTTAAACAGCAAGTTTAAAAAGGAGGTTTACAGATCCAGGACAACCAGAGTATAAAACCATAAAACAAGGTGCAAATGACAGGACGAGATTAGCTAATAAATTCTGGATTTCAAAGGCTATCGAGTCAGTGTGGTAGTCATAATACAACCTCTCAAATTCACAATTACATTGAAAATAAAACAAAAATGCAGACCTGCACTGTAATGACACAGGGAATTAAATAATAAGCACAATATACTGTGAACACACTACTTAAAGAGAACTACAGCTAACCCATATAATTTACTTGATAGTAATACCTATCATCACCTGCTTGCTATTAGCATTTGATTTTTACTTGTTTTCAATTTGATGGGCATACAGGGCCTTAAAAAGTGTAGACAGAACGCTGAAACATGTGCTATCTTGCAGAGATGACAGCAATGTGTCGACTGCACACAAAGTGTCCCGGAGGAATTTCATTTCTCAGGTGCAGCATTTCAGTGGAGGGGCTATCTTGTAAGTCATGCTCTTCCATAGAATTATAGCCTCTGGAGGTTTCTCCAATTTGGCTGTCATATCCAGAAATAGCATTCTAGTAACTTCTACATTAATCTTTTCAATGAAAATGCGTTATAGCAGTAACTGGATATCAGAAAAGCACATCTACTTATTTGTATGTATTGCTGTAAGAATATTTTTTTAACATACAAAATGTTTTTATTAGTAGATTTGTATTAACAATATTGATTAAGAGCAATAAAATATATATTTACATTTGTGTCATGCTGTGTAACCAGCATATAATATACAAGGAAAATTGCAGTATGGCCCACTGAATACAATTTATGCACAGGACTAACTCTTTTTCAATAATATTGTTGACTTTATACAGTGTGTGTTGTAAAATGTTTTTATCATATATGAAGAAATACACACAAGAAATTCAATTATCTTTCCATGTACCAAGGAAGATTTTTCTATGTATAATATAAATGAAAAGAAAAACAAAACAGCAAACACATAAATGAATTAATAGATGGTTACATAGATAAATACATGCAGTGCAGTATATACATAAATAAATTAAATTAATATAAGCAAAAGAATATTTTAATATCTAAAAGCATAAAATATTTTACTTAGTAAATACATTGAGTTTTGAATCTAACACTAACTTTAGTGGGGAAATTGTAGAATGAAAACTAAAGATTAAAAACATCATTTTAGGGAATAACTTCACAACGTGTTAGGGAATATGTCTCCCCCTGGTGACACCTTGCTAAACTGCTCATGTAATATTTATCTTTTTCCACAAGTAAATAGATCCATTCACTGGACTGTCTTAAACCAGTTTTCAGAGTCACTGGAAGTCAGAGTTTATTCAGCACGAGGGATAAAGCAATAACCAAGTCTGGACAGGGCACCACCAGTTCATTATGGATCAAAACAATATAATTTCAGTTCTGGAAGAGAGAAAAAATCTACATTAAATAACCGAGCAAATGTTTATAACATCAACTGAAAAATATTGTGTACTATTCATTATTTGTTGAAGTTTCAATTTTTTTTCCTTATTATTATAACCTTGTGGCAAAATAGCCGCGATGATCTCCTGAGTGTTTGCATGTTTTTTCTTCAACTACTCCAGTTTTCCTCTATCATTCCAAAGTGCATATATTAGGCTAATCGGTAATTCTGAATTAGCCAGTGGGGACTGGCATCTGGTTGGTTCCCTAGTGTTATTCTGGTCAGCATGTGCAGTAATACAAAGACACAAGCATCTAAAGTCACCTTATTTATCTTTGTTAGAGATCAAACAAAATCTTGTTTTTTCATTTTTGGTTTGAAGCCAAGGACAAACAGAATATTCTAAAACACCAAAGGTCACGCAAAAAGACAATTCCCCTTGGGGACTAACATAGTATGTCAAATCAAAACGAAAAAAGCAATTATTCCCAAAAAGGTAAGTGACCAGTAAGTTTACAGTAAACTAATCAACAGAACAGAATGGCAGCTGTCAAAAATAATATGAAGTCATGAAGCTGAGTTTAAAAAAATTATAAAAGAAATAACGCCCTTCATGTGTTGAGCCTAAGCAAAATAGAATTAACAATTACTAAACCTTTAATAATTAAATTAATTAATAAAGTAATTAATCCATTCTCCTGTTTCAAGTGAAAAAAATACATTTTGTCTAACAAATAAAAAATAATAAGCAGAAATAACAGTCAAGCTACCCCTTTTCTTGTGATGCATTCAAGTAAAGACTGGTGCTGCCAACTGTCTTCACAATTCACATTATTACTCATTCTCTGTGCAACTGAAGTGATTTACATGTGATTCATCTGAAATGTACCTATCTTTCGATAGTAACAAAGTTGATTGGTTAAATTCCTAACAAAATCTACACCATGAATACATCTACAATAAGCAATTCTTAAGGATAATGACATTAAAAAGAACAATGGTTGGATAGGAATTAAAAAAGAATCTGGCCACGGCCAAAGAAAAGTGATGTTAAACATTAATTAACAAAGATGATACATATGTAGATCTGCATATGATACGGCATTCTCCAGAACTGAATGTCCAGAAGGTAAAAGCATTAGTCAAGGTAACTTCCAAGAGCAGGCTAAATTTGAAGATAAAACTGACACTTTCAACCTTAATCCTATTGGCAATGACCATGAAATCTAGAGGTGGCAGAGTAACACTATGTGATAAAATGGAAATTAAATTTAGATGGAAATTTCAGTTATTGACAGAAATGAAAAAAGTGAAGGTCTTAAGAATCAACCTGATCTTCTGGCCTTATAAATCAATCCAGAAGTAAGGAATTTTGGGGTGTTATTAATTACTCAAATCTAAAGTTTGAGTCAAATGTTAACCAGTCTTCCAAGAAGGCATTCTTTCATGTGAGAATTTGACCTTTTATAACATCTCAAGAAGCTGAAAATTAATTCAAGCTTTTATTTTAATCATCTAGATCACAGGTGTCAAACTCCAGGCCTGGAGGGCCGCAGTGGGTGCAGGTTTTCTTTCTAACCCTTTTCCTAATCAGTATTCCGGTTTCACTGCTAATTAACTTCTTTTCCCTCTATTTTAATAGCCCTGTTTTTAAGGATTAAGTCTTCTGAATTGATTCTTCATTAAATGACGGCCAAACAAAAATGAGACATGAAACGAGCCAACAGATGACCAGCTAAATTGGGGCTTCAAACTCCAACTAGTTCCTTAATGAGAAGCTGATTCTTGCTGTTAATTAAACCCGTTATTCAATTCCATGGCTTGTTGCTGCTCTCTTTCTGCTACAGCAGACATTTCCAGAACTGTTGATATTCTGTTTTTTTGTAAGAACTCCTAAAATGTTTTGGTAACCTGAGGGATCAACCTTACTGAGACCTTCATCTTTATTTTCAGATTTTGTTTGATGGGTACAGGGGAGCTGGTCATGTCCTGCTTGTTTTATGTCTCATTGCTGTCCGGCTGCAAAAACAACTAAGGGGCCTGAGTTAAGCTAATTAAAGCTAAGGCTAAAGAAGTTAATTAGCATCAAAAACTGGTTACTAATTAAGAAGATGGTTAGAATGAAAACCTGCAGCCACTGCTGCCCTCCAGGACTGGAGTTTGACACCCTCATCTAGATAACTGTAATGCATTCCTAAGTGGACTACCTAAAAAAGAAATAAATTAGCTGCAGCAATTTCACAATACATCAGCAAGAATTTTAACTAATAAAGGAAATATGTCACCATTCTTAATATTTTTACACTGATTGCCTGTGCCCTTTTGAAATGATTTTAAAACACTCTTTATCATATATAAGGCTCTCAATCCTTCTTACATTTTGGAGCGACTACCTCCTTACACTTTTAATCATAATCTTATATCATCATGAGATGGTTTGCGTAAAATAACTGATGAGGTGGCCTTTTGCACTTATAATATCGATCAAAAATGTTGCATGCTTTATTGAAGGACATATGCCAGGCTAATACTTTAGAGCATTTTAAAAAGATTTCTTAAACACCACTTCTTTAACTTTGTCTTTTAATAATTTCATTTTCTTGGGTCGGTTGTATTAGATTTTAATTGGTACTGCTGGGTGGGGTTTTGGCCTTAGAACCCCTACAAGTTTAATTCCTTCAGCATCATATCAGATGGAGCTTTTGTTTTCCTCCCCTCCCTGGTCATCTGACTCTATATGACTCTGTCTTTATAACTATTAGAAACTGTGATAGTTACAGTAATATTTATTTATGCTATGCTTAAATAAATATCTCAGGTCTGAGTTCTGTCTTCCCTTCTTTTCTTTCTGTATACCAATAACTCACACCATTCTGAGTGGTCTGATCATAGAAGGGAAAAAGTTGCCATATCAGAGAGAGAGAAACATCAGTGGGCCAATTGGTACTCCCTTGAATTCCCTGAAAATAGTAGAATTGATTGTGGATTTTAGAAGGAACTGCTCACATACTACAGTATATCTTTACTATCAACTATCAGTAGAGTTGAATTATGGAAATTTCTTGGCACACCTACCTATCACTCACAATGTCATAGGGCTGTCAGATTAAATTTTGCTTTCAGATATAATTCAGATTTATTTAAAGGTCTCATTCAAAGGCAAAACCTAGCATTTGATTATAAAAGAATGTTTGTTTGTTTTACGCGCACTAATTCTGAGACTGAATTATTGCAGATGCACTAATCAAAATATTTTATTGATCTGTTTTTGCACTTCAGTTCCACAATCAGACATTTCAAAAAATGGAATGGTTAGCTTCTTATCTAAATTAATAAAACTTTCCTGTCCCACTACTCTGCACTTTGATCTGCAAGTATACTTGGAGCAATTTTTCTAAATGCTTCTTGGGTGAGATTATTATGAGATTTCTGGTTCAAATGTTGTTTGAGATGGTTCACTTTTGAGTTGTTTCTTGCTTTCCCAGAGGCCCATTCATTAAAAGATTCTGCTTTCAGGCAAATTGTGCAAATAACACTGTTAATCTCCAAATAGGTAAAATTCTCTCCCAGAAGCATGTGCTGACAGGCACTAAATGGTAAGTCCATTTTAACAAAACATTCCATAAACCATCCCATTTTAAACCCCAAAACACCATTTTGTCGATTTGCTATTTGAACTGTCTTTACCATTGAGCTTCAACATGGTTAAAGTGACAACTTAGACCAAATAAATCGGGTTAGTAATTGATTTAGAAAGTTGATTCTTTTCATCTGGACATAGTTTTTTTTTTTTTCCGATATGTTTCATCACTCATCCAAGTGACTTCCTCAGTCTCAGTTGACTGCAGGTTTCTCCAACCTTATGAACAGTACCTTGGCCTAATGACCGAACTAGCACCATTGACTAACAATGGGCTGTGTGATCAATGATATTCAAATTGTCCATTGATCAATGGCCGTGGGTACCATTCACAGAGAGTTGGGGAATGGCTGCAATCACTGCATTGTAAGATGGTGAAAGATGTACCCTTAGGTCGTTCCTTTTTCACGTAAATGGCCTCTTTGACCAGCGTTCCTCCCTGTCCAGGATGTGCACATCTTCATCACTGAAAGAGTGACCACTGTCCTGTAAATGTAAATAGACTGTGGAGTCCTGGCCTGACAAGGTAGCTCCTCTGTGTTGTGCCATCCGCCTCCCCAGTGGTTGTTTGGTTTCCCCGATGCATGATTCACAGCAATCCTCTTGGCACTTAACTGTGTAAACTATATTACTCTGTCTGTGCCAGGGCACCCGATCTTTGGGGTGAACCGATTTTTGCCGTATCGTGTTTTGAGGTTTGAAAGCCACCAAAACCTGGGGCCTCATGCACAACGGCGTGCATAGAATTTGCACTATAACATGACGTAAGCACAAAAGCTGAAGTGTGCTTACACACAAAAAAAAAACAGATGCATAAATCTGTGCATTCGCCAACTTCCACGTTCTTCCGCTACATAAATCCTGGTCAGTGTAAAAAGTAACGCAAGTGCCTGCTATTTCACCCCGTCTCCTCCCAGAATTACGCCTCTTTGATTATGCAAATCAATATATAGCCCTTAAGATCATCCTTCTGTGAAAAGACAATGGCAAAAGTACGAGGGAAAATAGAAGAATTTCAGCGAATACAAGTAAAGGCAAGGAAAAACGTACTATTTGTTGGTTTAAACAATGGTATAAAAAACAAAAGGAAGTTGATCGAGTGACATAGCGAAAGAGAAACTCAAAAGCTCAAGTTCACAAAGTTGCACAGTGCCTGAAATAAAAAAGAAGTTCTCACATATCAAAGTCGCAGTGAAAAAGCGAGTTGTAGCCCACCGTCTGAGTGTCATATGAAAGCTTATTAGGGCATGGAGAAAAAAAAAGGCACACAGTGGGGAAAAAGCACGAAATGTCAACTTTAATCTAAAAATTTCCACTTTAATCATGTACTTTATTTTGTCATTAAAGTAGAACATCATAAACTTCATCTTAAAATCATTTAATTTACTAGTTTCTCAAATCAGCATCGTAACTGAAGTAGCACGTTAAATGCCTTGTTTTGTATTTGGTCATTTATATGCTCTGTGTGTGTGAATCACTACGTGCTTGTGGGCTTTCTCTTCCTCCGACAGGACACAGAATCCATTACATTTGTAATATTACAGCTTTCTGAATAATTAAAATACTGAGAAGTATACGTGATATTTTCATGATGATAGGAGTTAAAGCATGTTATTAAACATGGGAACACGGTGGCACAGCGATTGTTCATGTCTCACGCAAGATGCTTGCTGTGCCATGCGCGACCTTCAATGAAATACTTTATTACAGAAGTACTGTCTCTTTCAAACATACTAACCCCTAATTCCTGTCCTTCCTTTTCTTTCTCCAAATACCCAATCACCACACAATCAGCTCTGTAATAGACATTAACACATCTGTAAGCGTAGAACGCCGATTCTTCAAAACTTTTAAGGAACATTGAAATATCTTTGTAATGTTTAATTATTCTATCCATCTATCCTTCCAGTGTTGCACCAGCCACAGCAAGAACACAGCGCGAGACAGGAACAATCCGTGAATAAAGTTCCAGCTCCTCGATAGCGATGCGGCAGCTTTTAGTTAAAGTTAATCTGTATAATATAATAAACATATTTTGCTGCATTTCATCTTAAAAATGATATTGTCATCATATGTAAATACACACTTTATAAAAAGGCTCAGGTTGTGCAATATTATAGCTGTATCGCAAGTTTACAGTGAGGTGATTGTACTTATAAGTACAGACAGTTCTACAAGGAGCACTTGATGGACGGATAGAGTGCGTTTAGAGTTCTTGTGATGAAACTGTTTCTGAGCCGCAAGGTCAGTACAGGAAAGACTCTGAAGCATTTGTCAGATGAGAGCAGTTCAAATAGCGAAGGGCTGAGAAAGCGTGTGCTGTATACCATTAATTCCCTTTCCAATCAGTGGCTGGACAGCTGTGATTCACACTCATATACAATGATATAAATACTCCGAGTGGTGCAGCGAGAGTAATATGGAAAAAGATGATCTGATATGGCAACCCCTAATGGGAGCAGCTGAAAGAAGAAGAAGGTGCAGTGAGAGTAACAACGCTAAAGCAGTTATGGTATTTGGAATAGTTTGACCATTCTGTGGACCATTATATTGTTACAGGTTAATTACAATCAGATGCATTAAACTAATAAGCAATATGCGGTTAATTTCAGTGTATTTATAAAGCTGCGTCAGGGATGTGGATCTGAAAAAGAAAGATAAACCACATAGGAACAGTAGCACTACTTTGACGCTGGTTGTTGCCAGTCTGCAAAACCAAGCGGAGAACTTGCATACGACTGGGTATGAGCTACCGTGGAAATGTGCATGGCTTTACGCCACGTTTAGGTTGTATACAACGCGTGGAAACGTTCTTACACAACATTTTTGTGCGTACGCACCGTTTATACATGAGGCCCCTGGAGTTTTGAAAAAATGTGTCTCAGCTGTTCCAATACTCCTGACACGTAAGGGATCACCAAAGGTTTTTGCTTAGGCAGCAGTTGTCCTTCCTCTCTTCTGGATTGCTTTGAGCATTCTTTAGGTGTCTTCCCTGCTTTGACATAAGTCCAGCTAGGATAACCACATTTACTCAGGGCCTTTTTGATATGATGTTCTTCTGCTTCCCTGGCCACTGTGTCTGTGGGTATGGTGTTTGCTCTGTGTTGTAGAGTCCTGATGACACCTATTTTGTGCTCTAGCGGATGGTGAGAGTCAAACCTTAAACACTGATCCGTATGCGTTGGTTCACGGTACACACCAACTTTCAACTGTCCCCCATTGCTGATGGAAATGTCGCAATCTAAGAAAGCTAGCCTGTCCCGTTTTATGTCCTCCCTGGTGATCTGGATGTGTTTGTCCGCTGAGTTGATGTGGTCAGTGAATTGTGGTACCTCCTGAGATTTGATTTTCACCCAGGTGTCGTCCATATACCTGAACCAATTGCTCGGTGGTGTTCCAGGATAGGATAATATCGCCCTCTTTTCCATTTCTTCCATATACAGATTGTCCAAAATAGGTGAAACTGAGGAACCCATGGCACACCCATGTTTCTGCCTGTTGTACTGGCCTTTTTATATGAAATATGTGGATTGAAGGAGTGGTCCTTTTTCTAAGTGTGGGGTCATCCTGTAATCTCTTACGGCCCACCTCCACTGCTTCCGTAACTGGAACGCAAGTGAATAGAGATGTAACATCATACGAGACCATAGTGTCATCTGTCTCCATAATGACATTCTAACCTTCTCCACAAAATCCAAAGTATTCTGAATATGGTGTTTTGAACTGTCTACCAACAGGTTGAGGACAGCAGCCAAGAACTTTGAGATGTTATATGTAACCGAATTGATCATGTAGACGATGGGTCTTAACAGTGCATCCTGTTTATGTGTCTTTGGTAAATCGTATAGACTTGGTGTAGTTTCCCCTGGGTATAATCTGTGGTATGAGGTTCAGTCAAGCGTTGTCATGCATTAACTGCTTGAGACAATCTATCCCCTTTTTCCTGTAACTACTACCTGGATCTTTTTTTAGGAGTTCATACGTGACTTTCTAGAATTTTCTTACCTGGATTATTGAGTTTAATTAGGGTATTTTTACTATGAAAAACAGAGCTTTTAAAGGCCTTCCTCTTCCTCACTCGTTTTTTAGAGAGACTCTCCACCCCAAGTTCTTTCTCTCCTCGGAAGTACCTCTTTTTTTCTTTTTATAATAATGTTTGTTGCTTCTTTGAAGGGTTTTTGTTCTTTGTAAATTGCTTTAAATGTTAGTAGTTGTGATTTTACAATTCTTCTATGTGTATGAGTCGGATGATAACTTTGTTTTTGGAATAATGAGTGTGTATCTGTTTCTTTAAAATAGATTTTAGTATACAGCTCGTCTTATTTTTTGTATACTATGGTGTCTAAGAAGTTAACCTGTTTTGTGTCTTAAGTATAAGATTTTCATATTTTATATTATAAGAGTTTTATATTTGGCCATCTTTGATTTATTTTTGGAAATATGTTTGGAATTCTATTTCACTATTTTCCCATATTCCAAAGATATTATCCAAGAATTTGTAAAAAAGTCTTTGTTTTTTGTTCTACATTATAGTGGGCTTCTTTTACCCACTCTGCCATATACATATTTGCATAGGCCGGGGCATACTTTTTGCCCATTGCTGTACCTTTTATTTGTAAATAATACTTTTCATTGAATTCAAAATCATTCTTTCTTAGAGATATTTCTAAAGGTTGCATTATATATTTATATTGATCTTGTTTTATTTGGGATCCATGCTGGGTGAAATTTGATGGCCTGTAGGCCATGCTCTATTGTTATATTTGTATAAAGATTGTTTACATCCATGGTAAGGAGGAAACAATTTTCTGTTATTGTAATGTTACTTATTAATGTTACTTGTTTACTATGAAGCCCTTTTTGTCTTTAATATAGCTACTATGTTCTTGGGATAATGGATTCAAGTAATAATCAAAGTATTCTGCAATGTTATAAGTTTCACTCGACCTGGTAGTATTTTAAATGGGATTGTCTATTCTTCTTGTTTTTTGTGAATTTTGGGAAGAATATAAAATCTTCTGGGTCTAGGTTGAGTTGGTTCTTTTAGAAATTGTCTTTGTTTATCACTAATATAGTTTTCATTCTTTTTATCTAGTATTGTATTAATCTCTTTTTGTGTATATAGGTTCATGTAATTTCTGGTAGTATTCTTTATTATTTAGCTAACTTTCTACTTCACAAATATAGTCTTATTTATCCATGGCCACTATAACATTGCCTTTATCTGCTGGTTTAAATATTTCTTGCATTTGTTTTGTCGTAGGGCCTTTCTTTCTTCTAATGTGTAATTATCTTTTGTTTTTCTGTATATTTGAGGTATGTTTTTTATTTCTCGAATATTTGTTTTTATAGGAGTTCTCATTTCTTTTCAAATTTGTTTACCTTTAGGTTCCTAACCCGGTATAAATGGAGTTTTAGTCTGTTTAGGTCTGCCCTCAAAGTATTCGGCTATTTTCATTTTTCTGTGAAAATTATTTATATCTAATCTTGTATTTGTCTCTTTAATCATTTAAAGGTTGGGTATAAATGTTAGGCTTTTTGAGAGAATGGCATATTGGGCCTTAGTAATTTTACTTTTTTGCTTAAGTTGAGTACATTATGTTCTACTTGTTTTTGAACTATTGTTGTTTTTAGTTTGGTGTCTGCCCTATTGTTCAGCAGTTTAAAGTTAATTGCCACATTTGTAAATATTTCTGCCCTGTTTCAGGAGTCCAATGTATCAAGTCCCTTTTTACATGAAAATCTTCTTGTCTGAGTTTAGGTACATATAATGTGCTTTTTTAAATATACCTATTGAAATGCTTCTAAGTCTGTTTTGTTTGTAAGTTAAAGTGTCTGTATAATTGATTTCTTGGAACCATATTTGTGCCTTTGGAAGTGCTCTTTTTGTTGTTCTTATTAAATATTGCACATTTTTAGTCATGGTCTCTGGAATTTTAATATCCCTGTTACTTATCCCTATTGAAAATACTGTAGAATCGTTTTCACTTTCTTCTGTGGTGGAGTGATCTTTACGGTTAAGGTTCAGGTTAGGGTTAGGCTTAGGGTAGGTGATAGGGGACTGAAGGCATGGCCTGAGCACTCTGAGCCCCCATTTAAAATTTCTAATATAACTATGCTTTCAGAATGTCAACAATTAGTAACAAAATCTACATTCCCTTAATTAAAACTATAAGATTTAGATCAGTTGGACAATGTGCAATGCCCTGTACATACATAACTCTCATTTAAACCATGGGGATAAATTGCATCTAAATCCCATATTCACTATCATTCTTTTTTTATGCACCAAGTTTTATTACAACTACTGTTCTGTTCAGTCCCAAAGATGATTGGATTATGTCCCGTCGGTGCAAAACAATCGTATAAAACAATCAGTTTAGTTTGTTTTTTTATCCAATGAAAATGTTGGATGAATCTAGATTTTAAGGAGTTTTTGGTCTCTCCAATATATTTACAGTATGTAATTGTAAATTTTGAAAAATTGCCATTTCTTTTTGAGTGCATCTGTTACAAATAACTTTTTAAATTATGAATGGAACAGTCCATGCAAAATGATTTTTAAAAATTTGTACTGCATGAGGTGTGAACAAGAATATCTTTTAAGTTTTTGTTATGACGATTAACTAGATGATAAGGAACCATGAGTGGCTAAAAAAGAAAACTGAGAGTAAGACATAGAGAAATAGTACTTAATTGCAAATTGTGGCATCCTCATATATTTATTATTAGTCCCAAAATTATAATAAAGATGCTGCAAGTAGGTTTCACGAACCTCACCCGCAAAATCCGTCAAGAACCTGCAGGAATACCCTCTTTTATACAGCGCTTGGAATAGAATATGAGTAGCCTGTTGGACATCCGCTAAATTTGTGTTAATTCTATAAAAAAAAATTAATTGTGTTTTTATTATGCCACAGAAGGTATGTTTGGGGTAGTGACTAGATTTAAAAAGTACAGCATGTGTATCCGTTGACTTAAAATATATTTTAGCCTGTAATTGCTTATAGGTGAAAGAAAACGAACAAAAAGAAATTTCTGTATCAAGGAAAGTGACCGACTGAAAATCCAATTTAGTCTCTAATTTAATTATCAGATGACAGCAGTTCAAGAGGTCCAAAAATTCTTCAAGTTCCTCCCTCGTATGTGTCCAGGTTCCAAAGATGTCATCAAGATATCTGAAATATAGGATTGGGAGGTTGGGGGCATTAGCATAAGTGGGCACAAACCTCTTACCCATCATGGTGCCATAAATCTGCAAGTAAATCTTTTTATTAAATTCAAAGTTGTTAATTGTCATAGTGATTTTCAAAAGCTCCAAAAGTAAATTGGCTGGTCTCTCTAGGTTCAGAAACTTCTTAAATACATTTTGCAACTGCCTGTAGGCCTAAAGAAATATCAAAGTTGTTCTACAATAACTCGATGTCCATAGTAAAGAGAAATTCACTGGATGGAATATTATATATTTTTATAATTTGAAGAAAATGGAAAGTATCTCTGACATAACACCTATGCAATTGTGAGAGAGGGTTTAAAAAGAAATTAATATACTCTGAAATCCGATAGGATTCGGAAGAGCAGTCAGACACTACCAGCCTTCCTGGTGGTATTTTATAGGGTACGGACAAGTAAAACTTTCTCATCTATGGTACACTTGGTGATAGAAAGTATTTATTTTGTTGTTGTGAAACATATCCCTCTTACACTATTTGTAATAGGATAATATTAATTTTTTTGTTTTGTTAGAGTTTGAATAGACTTGGTTCAAGGTTTATAGTGCAATGTATTCTTTAACTGATGTTGAGCTTCATACACATACTGTGCTCTATCCATAATCACCATCATAGCCCCTTTGTTTGACTGTTTTATAATTATATCCTTACTTGTTCTGAAAGTATTTAAGGGATATTCTTTTCTGCTCAGTCAGATTATCTCGAGTCATATCAGTAACATTTATCTCATCCAAAATATCCCAATCCTGTTGAATCATGTCGTGGGTATGACGTTAAACTGCATCAGGCAGTCCTCCAACTTGCAGGGAAATCATGGGGGTTGGTGGCAGGATTGGCACTCTAGCCACCGTAAAAAACTTCACAAAGCTCAGAGACTACAGAAAGGACTCCCTTTTGCTCTGTGTGGGAGTAGCTCTGCAGCATCCGCCCATAGGAAGACTGCTCGCATCATGAAGGGGATGGGGGAAAGCCATCGGGAGCCCCATCCCCGGAATACAGTAATCCCTCCTCGATCGCGGGGGTTGCGTTCCAGACCTCCCAGCGATAGGTGAAAATCCGCGAAGTAGAAACCATATGTTTGTATGGTTATTTTTATATATTTTAAGTTCTTAGAAACTCTCCCACACTGTTTATAAATATTCTGCGCACAGTTATACAGTAAACCCTCGTTTATAGCGGTTAATCCGCTCCAGGCAGATAAATGAATTTCCACGAAGTAGGATTCTTTATTTATAAATCTAATATTTTCGCAGTTAGAGCATAGAAAACCTGTTTACGACCTTCTAAATACGTTTTTTAACATTATTAGAGCCCTCTAGACATGAAATAACACCCTTTAGTCAAAAGTTTAAACTGTGCTCCATGACAAGACAGAGATGACAGTTCTTTCTCACAATTAAAAGAATGCAAACATATTTTCCTCTTCAAAGGAGTGTCGTCAGGAGCAGAGAATGTCAGAGAGAGACAAAAGTAAACAATAAAAAATCAATAGGGCTGTTGGGCTTTTAAGTATACGAAGCACCCGCGATAAAGCGGCCGCAATGAAGGGATCAATGTGAAGGTAGTCTTTCAGCATTTTTTACAGGAGCGTCCGTATCTTCTAAGCAAACAGCCCCTCTGCTCACACACCCTCCGTCAGGAGCAGAGAATGTCAGAGAGAGTGAGAAAGGCAGAGAAAAGCAAACAATGAAAAATCAATACGGGCTGTTAGAGCTTTGAAGTGTGCAAAGCACCACGCGGGAAGCATATCGTATATCATTGAGGAGTTTTATTTAGTACGTAATACGTGCTCTGATTGGGTAGCTTCTCAGCCATCTGCCAATAACATCCCTTGTATGAAGTCAACTGGGCAAACAAACTGAGGAAGCATGTACCATAAATTAAAAGACCCATTGTCCGCAGAAATCCGCGAAACAGCGAAAAATCCGTGATATATATTTAGATATTCTTACATTTAAAATCCGCGATGGACTGAAGCCGTGAAAGTCGAAGCGCAATATAGCGAGGGATCACTGTAGTCAAAACTGTTGGAGAGCCAATAGGGTCAGGTCTGTTGGGGATCGGAACTGATGTGGTGCTGAGGTGTCGCCCGCTACACGGCAGCACTCGGGTCCCAATTTGAGGCGGCCCATATGGGTGGGAGCATGGAATGTCTTGTCTCTCTGGCAAGATTATCATCTTCCTCTGCTCCTTGGAGGAGCTGCGTAAACTCCCCATTTCAGTGGCGGCACTCTCTGATATGCGCAGACCAGGGACTGGCCAGATCTCTGTAGGTGGATACACCTTTTATTGGTCTGGTTGGTCTGATGGCTGTCATGGATTGGCTTCTTCCAATGGTGTCCGATATCACTTCTTTTAACGAGCGTATTATGAGACTCAGATTTTAATAATTATTTTGAGATTACAAGTATTTCATGTTGAACGGTTTAGTAATAAATGAAAGTGTTACATTTGATATTTTATAAATAGTTGTGCAATTAATGAATGAAAAATGTATTGAAAGGCATTGAATTATAAAATTCTATCTGTAGGCTTGGCTTTAGAGGTACTAAAAAGCACCAAAGTGATTTCCCCACATTTACTACTAAAAATGCATTCCATTTAGAATAAAGAACCTTGTAAAATGCTTACCAACATAATGTTGAATGAAATGGATTTCAATTTAGAAAGGCAGTGAACTTCTTCTATAAAATGTAATGGTGTTGTTAAAGTGTTACATTAAAACACAAACTGTGATGTGGCCATAGCGCAGGAACAGTGTGACCTTTCAATTTTATGCACTTGTCTTATAATAAGTTATATGAATGTATTAAACTTAAATATCTTCATTTGAACCTCCCACCCACTTACCACAAGTCTTGTAGCAAATGTTTGATGCTTGCTCTTTATTTTTATCAAAGAAAGATCAGTTATTTAGCACTGCATTAGAAGACAAATGAAAGTCATCCCACAACATGACATTAAAGGACTTTTTGTTTCATATGGAAACTACAAAAATATTTAGATACCAGCAATGAATAATTATAGACAATGTCTGCATTGCACAAAGCACTATTTTTCATAAAATACACTTTTGAAAATTTGATCATGAAATACAATTGTTAGAAACATTCAAGAGTAGTGTTAAATACAGTATTTTATGATCCTATTGATTACAAAATATTCAAATATGCTTAAGTATGCATGCTATTTTTGTAAAATGAGTTGAATCAAGTGGAGGACACTTATTAACACAGAAGTATAAGAATAAAAATACTTTGTGATGGTTAAAACACATACTAGGCCGTATATGTTTACTTCCTACACAGAAGCATCAATGGCTATTCCTTGGTCTTGGAAGCAATTACTCTGCCCAGGTCATAACTTCCCTTTTATCTAGTATCTCTAATAAGTTACTGAGGTAAAGCACCAATATCACTAAATTAACATTGTTTTAGTTAATCCATCTGCATTGGTACAGATCTCACTTGTGAATTTCACTTCTGACTGTGAGTATAAACTTTAGCTTACTCACCTTTCTCTCCTAATAATAATAACATATTTTATATATTCGTAGGTGCCTTTCCAAACACTCAAGGACACCGAACAATAGATAATACACACATTATAAACAAAACTAAAATACAAAAATTAAAATCAGACAGAGCAATTGTAATCAAAGAGATATCTAGGACGATGAAGTGTTGAGGTCATACTGACAATGTACTGATGCTGATTGGGAATGTGCAAAGTTCAACGAATAGGAGAATGAATTTCATGCAGGTTTTATGTTATTCATTTTTGGCATATTTGCCATTTGGGAATCTTACATTGCTATAGGGATCCAATATAGATGCTGTGTCATGAGGCTTGGTCATGTGGTGCAATGTTTGTGGTCATGGGGATGAAGCATGACATTTACTTAGGCATGGGTATGAGGCTTTAGAAAGAATCCCCCCCCCCCCACTGTAAAAACAGGCTTACACAATGGCAGAGTTTATTCCAACAACAAAGCAGGAAACACCCACGGATGATAGGGCAGCCCATTATGGAAAACCTACACATACACCAGTCCAATTTAGAGACGCCGACTAACCTAAAATATTTGTCATTGGGATTTGAAAACAATCTTGTGCATTCTGACAAAACCTACACAAAAAGAGACAAGTCTGGAATTTGAAACCAGGATTTTAGAAAAGAGAGTGATGACCCTAACCACTAAACTGCTATGTCATCCTAACATAGTCAAAGGTCTATGTAACATATTACTGTATGTCTTTGGTAAAGTATGTGTTTTTTCATACAAGGTTGTCTATTCTAAATTATTTAATCACTTTTATTAAACTTAGTCAAATACAGAATAACTTTAATGAGCAACAACTATTTGCTAAGGCAGCAACCAGAATACAGTGCCTTACCAAGGTTTAATGAAGAACTCTAAATCAGGGAGCATAATTTGTGCAGCCAATTAAATATAGCCTTCTTGCTGCACAGAAGTACAACTACCCTCCAAAAATGCAGGAATTAGGCAGAGGACAGTAACAAGGAAGGTGTTGTTTAAGAGTGATGGCCTGCTCCACAAACAAGGACAAAACACTTGCTTCTTAGATTAAAGGCCAACTTCTCAGACTAAATACAGACCAGACATCTGTCACTTAGACTTCTGAATGGCAGCTGTGCTTACAAAACAGAAACATGGTCTTACGGGATTGACTAGTTGGCTAGATGCAAGACAATTACTGTATCACTGAGTTAGGTGGGTGTCCAGATTGAATGGCAGTCTAGGCAGCTTAACAAAGATGATTAGTTGTCACTCATACTGTGACTGTGCAGGACACAGCTACCACTCAACACGAGACAGCCCCATGGATGGCGCCAGTATGAGTGCAGAATAAAACAAAACCAAAAACTAAAACCCAGAAATACATTTGCAGAGCTCCTATTAATTATAGAACTTTCATGTCCCTTTTCTAGGAAAAGAAAATAAAAAGAACATGGTGCTGCTCTATTCTACAGAGGAGATAAAGGTAAATTTTGA
>JANRMT010027041.1:58718370-58731226 GCA_026402145.1 Polypterus bichir lapradei
GACAAAGTCAGAGAGGTGAGATTGCATTGGTTTGGACATGTGCAGAGCAGAGGTGCTGAGTATATTGGGAGAAGGATGCTAAGGATAGAGCTGCCAGGCAAGAGGAAAAGAGGAAGGCCTAAGATAAGGTTTATGGATCTGATGAAAGAGGACATGCAGGTGATGGATGTAACAGAATAAGATGCAGAGGACAGGAAGATATAGAAGAAGATGATCCGTTGTGGCAACCCCTAACGGGAGCAGCCGAAAGAAAAAGAAGAAGAAATATATGCCCACTTCCTCTAGCATTGTCTCTTACTGGTAAATTTGAACATGTAAATGGCTTAACATAATAAATTATATGCATAACAACATCATTTTACATCACAACAGATACTCATTACATTCGCCTAAGGACACAGTAGAGGATGATGACACATCAGGCAGAAAGTGATAACAAACACCATCCCACAACTAGTATGGTCACAAACAGAAATCCGCATTCTTTACACATAAAGGTAAATGAACAATAAACATTCATACAAACAAATTACATTTCATCTTTGTCTTAGATTGCAGACAATACCAAGAAAACGATTCTGGTACAGAAGATGCTATTCTTTGCCTGGCAAAAGCTTTTGGTTAGCTACTATTGCAAATATTTTCTCAGTGATGTACAGTACATTGAAATACAAAGTGCATAAAAGATCGGCATTTTTAATAACCATATTATACAAACTTCTCAGAAAAACAACAGAAGATGTTGAAAGCATTGGAGTTATTTATTTTTACATTGTAAAAATAGGAAAATTGAAAAGTGGAAGTATCTCCTTAATACACTAAAACTAAACCCACAGAAATGTAATTTAATAAGGCAGCAACACCTTGCCTTTTTCCTATATGCTATCTGATCTGGATATGAGAAGGTGAGTATTGGAACACTGTTCATTATTAACACTAATAATAATAAAATTTTTTATTTATGGTGGCACGTACTGCCTCGCAGTAAGGAGATCTGGGTTTGCACCCGGGTCCTCCCTGCGTGGAGTTTGCGTGTTCTCCCCGTGTCTGTGTGGGTTTCCTCCGGGTGCTCCGGTTTCCTCCCACAGTCCAAAGACATGCAGGTTAGGTGCATTGGCGATCCTAAATTGCCCTAGTGTGTGCTTGGTGTGTGTGTGTGTGTGCCCTGCCCGGGGATTTGTTCCTGCCTTACGCCCTGTGCTGGCTGGGATTGGCTCCAGCAGACCCCCGTGACCCTGTGTTAGGATATAGCGGGTTGGATGGTGACTGACTGACTGTTTTATTTATATAACTCCTTTTACATGCTCAAGGCACTCTGCCATTGAAAGACCTAGCTGTGTATTATGAGTTGGGCAACATACATACACCACTCGCCTGTGAACAACACCTCTCACAACTTTCTAGGAGTGTAATGTTCTCCCAAGACAACATTTTCATATTTTCCTCTGATGCATACTTCCATTTAAGCTTATTCACAATGCCCTTCAGAAGCTTAGAAAGGATAAAATGTGAAGTGGAAAAATGCAGCTGAACCATACTGACCTATCCTGCATCTCTTAAGTACTGTATGTTCAGAGGGTTATCATACTTGCCACCTGCTTTAGTTATTTCACTCAAGACTTCAGTCACATTATCATTTCAATAACTGCACTTAACCGAAATAACATATCTTTGAGGCTTAACTGTGTTTTAATTACAATTAGATGTCTTTAAGCAAGGTAAACTTACAGACTTGGGACACTGTGCTAATGTCAACACCCTTTTTGTTTATTTGTTTTTGCAGTTAGCTCACCGACAATCTGAGTGATGTGTTCAACGTCACAAAGTGGATTTGATGCAGGAGTTGGATGGGCCTTACACACTACATCGCATTGCCCCCATTCTCAGACATCCAGACTCTGTCCTCCAATTGAAGTATGACTCAAATATCTCAGACACTGATGTGTGTGCGGTCTTATCCCAATGTCTACTGATACTAGTTATTTCCGTCAGTGTATGTTCTTCTCATCTCTTAGCAGTTGAATGCAATTATGATATTGGTAACAGGGAACAATTTGATTTTATGTGGAGTGGGGGAGTGTAATTATTGGCTGGGGAGTAACATCTACTGCAGTGCTAATTGTCTCTATTGCTGTGCAGGGATCTGGGCTTTAAGTTGAGAATATTTTTCTTTTCATTTTACAGTCATGCTGCTACTGAGTATATATTTACAATTATTAAACAACGAATTACCAAGTTATAAAGTGTAAACATTGTTACCTTATATTTTCATTCAAATTAAGAATGACCTAATATAATAATTAAGTCAGTGGATACTTTATTGAAAACACTGGCCACAAAGCAGGTAACCACCTTGGATGTGGTAGTGCCCCTCTGCAGGGTACAAAAATACACCCACTCATATCAGGAAAATTAAACATAGTATGAAAATCTTTGGTATATATATATATCAAAACCCATGAAGACACATAGTGCAATTATTCTGTCACTCCTATAAATCATTTCAACTGAAATACATTTCTTATAAAAATTTTCTTGAGTTGAAATGCAAAATAAATTTAAAACATCTGTTAAGGTCCATAAAAAAGAAACAGAGACCTTTAATGCTTTATTATATTTTAATAGTTATATTTTTCAAATGTACTACAGTAATATTGTGCTTTACTAGATCCTGATCTTCAGCACTTATTTCTGACAGCCCTCCATTTAATTGCCGAAAGACACAACACATTTTTATTTTCTTGTTCTGCATGAGTCACAATCCATGTCCTTGCTGGTTTCTATTTTTGTCTTGCTCTTATTTGATCATGTAGTTAGATTGACAAAACAGACTGCCGGTCGTTACAGGGAGTAATAGATAAAGATAATCACTGTGACTATAAACCATTGTTTAATAGTTGGTGACTCCCACACAATCAAGTGGATCCAGGTGCATTCAAATGATTTGAAAATACACATCATGAAAAGATATGACCAGCAGTAAAAAGAAAAATGCATTGCAAGGATTAAGCAAGCATTTATTAAAATGATCACGACTTTGTACAACAGTGTATACTGTAAAATTGAAGCTATCTTTGGCAAAAATGCACTTCAGTAAATACTTTTTTTTTAAATAAATTTGATTTTTTTAATTACTTCACTTTTCTGTTGGTTCTGAAGATACTTTTTAAGGCAAAATTACAATAATGGCTTATTATGACTACAGTTTCAACAGGTATAGATTAGTAATGTATTTTAAGCCTTAACTGGCAAGGTTCCATTTCAAATTCTAATACAGCTTGCTTCATTTACAAAGTACAATGTTATCATCTCTATGAAGTGACTCAATAAGAAGGTGGTGTTAAGCTTTTAAAATCCATGCATACTGTACATCTCTTTACTGCCCAGTACATCCTTCTCACAAAGCTAGAGATTTTATCAGAAAATGTAAAGTTTACATTAATGCAAAAGATGCTTTTTTCTGACAGATGTACATCAATCATGAAAGATTAAAAGCCTTCATCTCCTTTACACTCCACAAAAAGTGATCTAGTTTTCCTCCCACATCTTGTTTATCATTCAAATGTAGGCATTTTCTTTTTCTATTGTATTTAACAGTACAGTTATCTGCATATAAACTGTGAACCCACCTAGGCAGGCTGCTAACTTCTCCAATCCTTTGTAAATAAATGCGGATGTGTTTTTTTAGATCAGAATAGAATAGAGATTTATTATTAGATACACTACAAGAGCATTGTAGAATTCCTGTGCCATAGTTGCTGTGATGTATAAATAAATACAGTAAACAAGAGTAGCAGAAAATAAATAAACATAATTGTAAATACAGTAAATAAGATCAAAGTCAAGTAAAGTAACATACAGTACAATTACACATAAACCAGCAGGTGGATAAATTACACAGAGCAGGGCAGGTAGGATCAGGTTACTGAGAGGCCTGGAGGAAGAAGTTAGTGGAGCAAGTAGTGAAGCTCCAGTGGCACTTCCCAGAAAGCAGAAGTGAAATCAGGGGATACGCTGATTGGCTGCCATCAAATATGATGGATTCAGCTCTCCTCAGATATCTAGTTAAGTAGATGGAATGAAGCTGTGAAAGGTCAGTCCCATTGATTTTATAAGTTGTACAGAAAGCCCTTTGGAGGAGTTTGTGATCCGGGCAATTCAGATTACCAAACCGTACAATACAATACAATACAGTTTATTTTTGTATAGCCCAAAATCACACAGGAAGTGCCACAATGGGCTTTAACAGGCCCTGCCTCTTGACAACCCCCCAGCCTTGACTCTCTAAGAAGACAAGGAAAAACTCCCAAAAAAACCTTGTAGGGAAAAATGGAAGAAACCTCGGGAAAGGCAGTTCAAAGAGAGACCCCTTTCCAGGTAGGTTGGGCGTGCAGTGGGTGTCAAAAGAAGGGGTTCAATACAATACAATACACAGAACAGAACAAATCCTTAATAAAGCATAATAATAAAAATTTTAGAAGTACAGAGCAGAATTTAACAGTAGATGATATCATATAATAAGATTTTGATATTTTTAGAGTGCTGGAGACCTCATCCGTCAAGCTGCCTCCCCATTTGGCCATTCCACGGCTGAAACGTTGCTCGGCCAGCCAATCCGATGAAAGGGCCCCTCTTTCCCATGATTCCTGTGATCCTCCACCAGGGATGACTTTACCATAGGCAGGCAAACAACTTGGCAGGTGGGCCGTGGCACCAATTGCCACATTTGAGTACCGAGAACAGAAACAGAATAGGTGAGGGTTAGTATTCAATTATACTTATCATGTTACTTATGTTTTAGTGCTAATGACTAACAACAGAGATGCAGTATGTACAGTTAATCAGCAGCTCTAGTCAGGATATGCTAAACTGAAGTAGTAAGTCTTCAGCCGGGATTTAAAGGCTGGGACCGAAGGGGCATCTCTTATAGAAGCAGGAAGACCATTCCACAGTTTAGGGGCCCTGTAACTAAAAGCTCGACCTCCCACTGTTATTTTATTAATCCTTGGAATCATAAGCAGACCGGCATCTTGAGATCTTAATGTGCGCTCAGGTTTGTAAGTCATGATAAGTTCAGACAAGTAAGCCGGACCTTGGCCATTTAATGCTTTATATGTTAAAAGGAGGATTTTGAAATCTGCCCTAAACTTAACCGGGAGCCAGTGTAAGGATTTAAGAACTGGAGTTATGTGTTCATATTTTCTTGTTCTTGTAATAATTCTTGCAGCCGCATTTTGGATTAACTGGAGGCTGTATAAAGAACAGTTTGAACAGCCAGTGAACACCGCATTACAGTAGTCAATCCTACTAGAGATAAATGCATGAATTAATTTCTCACAATCCTGTTTATTTAGAAAGCGCCTTAATTTCCTAACATTTTTAAGATGGAAGAAACATGTTTTGGACAACTTTGTAATATGTGCTTTAAATGACATGCTAGAATCAAAGATAACTCCTAGATTGCGGGCTGATTCAGTAAAATTAATTGGGATTCCAACTGAGTTAAATGTCGACAAAATATTGCTGTGATCAGCGTCATTCCCTCCAACAATTAACATCTCTGTTTTATCTGTATTTAAAGACAAGTAGTTCTCATTCATCCATTCCTTTAATTCACTAACACAACTAATTAAAGACAACATCGGAGAAACTTCATTTGATTTAAATGAAAGGTATAACTGGGTGTCATCTGCATACGAGTGAAAATTAACATTATGTTTCCTAATGAGAGATCCCAGTGGAAGCATGTAAAGTGAAAACAGTAAAGGTCCCAGTACTGAGCCCTGTGGGACACCATATTGAACTTCTGTGTATAATGATGGAGTACTGTCAGCACATTTCTGTACATATTGGAATCGATTTGATAAATAAGAACTAAACCAAGCGAGCACGGGGCCTGTAAGCCCAACATAATTTTCTAGCCTGTGCAGTAAAATAGAATGGTCAATGGTGTCAAATGCTGCACTTAAGTCTAATAACATAATTACAGTGGAGTTTCCTTCATCAGAGGATATCAGAATGTCATTTACAACCCGTGTTAGTGCAGTTTCTGTACTATGACCAGTGCGAAAACCAGACTGGAATTTCTCAAATAAATTGTAATGCATAAGGTGTGACTGAAGCTGACTGGCGACTATTTTTTCTAGTATTTTAGAGAGAAATGGTAAATTTGAAATAGGCCTATAATTATTTAGTATGTGTGGGTCTAGGTCTGACTTTTTAAGTAAAGGTTTAATGACTGACACTTTTAGTGCATCAGGTACTGTGCCATGCAGTAATGAACTATTGATAACGGTTAGAATAGGTGCTGCAAGAACATCCATTGCACTTTTTACTAGTTTTGTTGGCACTGGATCTAGGGAACAAGTAGTGGGCTTCATTTTAGTAATTAAAGTTAAGACTTCCTGCTCAGTTACAGGATTAAAATTACTAAAGTGCTGAATGCAATGTGCAGCAGGGTCTGCTAAGCTAGTATTTGGTTTGTACTGTGATGCTGAGATCTGGGATCTTATATTTTTAATTTTCTCATTGAAGAAGTTCATGAAGTCTGTACTGCTAATATCTGTTGGTATTTTGCACTGTTGATCTGAATTGCCATTTGTTAATTTAGCCACTGTTCTAAACAGTACCTGAGGATTTTTATTATTGCTATCTATTAATGTAGAATAGTATTCTGAGCGAGCTTTAAAGAGGGCTTTTTTATATTTATTAACACTCTCTGTCCATGCAATTTGAAAGACATGTAGCTTTGTTGTTCTCCATCTACGCTCCAGTTTTCGACACTCTAATTTAAGAGCTCGAGTATTTTCATTAAACCAGGGAGAGTTTCTATGTGCTTTGATCACTTTTGTTTTAAGGGGAGCCACTGTGTCCAGAGCATCTCTCAAGGTCACATTATAATGTGATATTAGCTGATCTAAATTGTTTTCCATGTTTACATTTGATGTTAACTGATCTAATTGGTTTTCCACAATTACACTCGACTTACTCAAGGTGTCTATAAATTTTGAAGCAGAATTACAATCTAGATGTCGCACTGTCTTTGTTTTAATCTGTGAGTGCGTTGGCATGGGCAGAACTAAATCAAATGTAATTAAGAAGTGATCAGAAATAACTACATTTAATGGAGTAATATTTAAATTTTGAATTTCAACTTTGTAAGTTATAATTAAATCTAATGTGTGGTTATGATTATGAGTTGGACCTTTGACAATCTGACAAAATCCTACTGAATTTAACAAATAAGTAAAACATTTGCTAAAAGTGTCAGTTTCCACATCAATGTGTACATTAAAATCCCCCATCAGAACTACGTGATCATAATTTATAGCCAAATCAGACAGAAGGTTGCTAAATTCAGTCATGAACAATGAATATGGCCCTGGTGGTCTGTAGACTAGCACTATAATTGTGTTGGAATCTGTTTTAATATTTAAAACGAATACCTCGAAGGATGTAAAGTTGCCTAAATTTTTAGACGTGATTTGCATTTTATTACAATGAATTATTCCAAGGCCTCCTCCTCGACCAGAATCTCTAGACTTATGAAGGAACGAGTATCCATCTGGTGACGCCTCTGCTAAGGGAACAGTGTCACATTTACTAAGCCAGGTTTCAGTAAGAAGACACAGATCAGATTTTGTACTTAATATAATATCATTTACCAAAACAGCTTTAGTGCCAAGAGAGCGAATGTTCAATAAACAGCATTTAAAACTGCATGGTTTTTTCTGAACTGGCGATATATTTTTTGTTTTAATTTGAAGTAAATTTCTATTACAGATGCCCCTGGTGGAGGGTCTGGTTTTATCCCTTGGTCTAATTAGACACCTTATTTTTTGGTTATCAATTAATTTAAGGTTTGTATCAAGACTAAATTTACTGGATGCCCCACAACAGGGATTATGGATAACAGCTTCAGTAAAATAACAGGTGGGATAAACAGCAGCCTGTGATTTAAGATCACACGACTGCGGCCTGGATGGTGCTCTAATCAGTCAACCAGGCAGTTTTGCTGCCATATTTTGGGATAATACATAAGATCCCCTCCAGTTAGGATGAAGACCATCTCTTCTGAAAAATCCAGGCCTTTCCCAAAAATCATCCCAATTGTTCACAAATGCTATGCTTTTATTTGCACACCAGGTTTCTAGCCAGCAGTGAAAGGAATGCAATCTGCTATAAATCACATCCCCTCTATATAATCTTGGTAAGGGACCAGATACAATTAAATTCCGACATTTTGTTTTAGCTTTGGTGCATAGAGAGATGAAGTTCCGCTTTAATACCTCAGATTGCTGTAAATAAATATCATTAGTGCCGACATGCAGCAATAAGGTAGATACTTCATCGTCGGCGACACGGTCCAATGCGGCCTCTATGCCAGAAATCTTGACCCCTGCGAGGCACTTAACATTAACTGCTGGTTTAACATAGTTTGGAATTCTAACATTCCGCACTATGGAATCGCCAATTATGAGCACTTTATTATTCTCAGTTTCCACAGGCGCGCTGCGGAGAGCTGAGAATCTGTTCTGGGTCCGAATTGGTGACCTGGGTGCTGGGGGACTAAATTTTGGATTCTTAGACCCCCGTCTTACTGTTACCCACTCGCCCTGTGGCTGAATTGGTGCTGCTGATTTCGGCCGCGCACTGACTACAGTGGGACCTGGAGAGACTAAGGCCGAATCAGAAGTTGCCGAATTGTCTAAACAAACCGAGTCGATCCAATTTTCGGTTTGCCTAATCGCTATCAGATTCCTAACGCGGTCCTCCAATTCGCGTATTTTCCCGACCAACTCTAAATTAACTAAACATTTTTGGCAGGTGAAGCTATCTTTACTGTCGGCCGGAAAACCTGAGCTGTACATACTGCAGGACACACAACATATAAATGCGCCCTCGACGGGCAGAGAGCAGATAGAACTTACATTGAATATCGAAGTCATCTTTGCCGTTTTTATAGGTGCTTCGGCGCTTTCCGTGTTCAGCTGAATCACCGTCGCTTTAAGTTTCCACCACCCGCTGAGCGATCGACTTTAATTTTTCACTGCCGGTTATTTCTACTGGTCAGCTGCCGGCTTTACCTCAGATGAACTTGCTCTGGTGCTTGCGAAGGGCTACGTGCCTGTGGGAGACGCCGCCGCTCTCTGCTTCCGCTCGCTGATCCGCTCTCTGCTTCCGCCGTACTGTTATACATCCAGTCAGGATACTTTCAGTAGTGCAATGGTAAATGTTTGCTTGTGTTTTGCTTCCCATCCCAAAGCTCTTTAGCCTCCTAAGGTAAAAAAAAGTCTTTTCTGAACCTTTTTGAGTATGCAGGTGATATTAAATGACCATGAAAGACAGATGGTGATCTGGTGATTGCGGTGGTAATTGTGGAAGTGGTGATATGAGAGGTGTTTTTCCAAGTTTATCTACAAAACTCTGTTGTTAAAGACACATTTGTTAATCCCCATCTTGACATAAATCCATGATCTTGTCCTCATCAGTTTGAATATAATAATGTGTATCTACTGAGTTAAAGGAATGTTACCATACCCCAGCTAAGCAGAACCACTCTTCTTTAGTGTGGGTTAACAACATCACTGAATCGCTCATTGCAAATTTATTCTTCCACTATTACAGTAAAACATACAATAAGTTGTTTAACATACACCATTCAATTACAGACTGTCAAGGAGCTGAAACCTATCTTGCCAAAACTGTGTACAAGAAATGAACCATCTTTGGATGTGAAACCAGTCCAAATTGATTATTTTCCATGCAATACTTAAGGCTGTGTTTGGAATTTTATATATAAAGATGAAGAAAGCCAGTGTGACCATTAGAACTTACAAACTCCAAACAGGCAGTATTTAGATCATTTACCACACATTGGATTCCAAGAGTTATGATATAGGACTACTAGCCACTGTGCCATAATAATAATGTTAAAAATGTTCATCTTGTTACAACATGCTTAGAGTTATGAATTATTCATTTTGCATAAACTAATATATTTATTTCTCATGCTTATCTAAAGCCAGAAGAATATTATACAAGTTCTAGTCAGAGGGGAAGTCAAAATTAATGACTGCAGTTGCTTGATCTCATCTCTTTGAGGATGTCATGTAAAGCTCATGTCACATTAAGTGACTTTTCCAGTGATTTTCAATCGTAGCCTTCATTGACATAATGTTAGCAAGTCAGAGGTTGTTGGTGGTGTCCTCCTGTGAAGACCGTCACCTAATGTGACACACCAGGTAACTCACAGGTGGACTCTGTGCATAAGAGCTGACAACCAATGAATGCTCATCCAGAGTTACAATGCATAAAATATGGCGACAATGCAAACAAAAGAAAGGTTCTCTCTCTTTTTTTTCTTTATTTACTACACTTTCAGAACTGCATATTGCCAATATTATTCTTAGAGGGCAGCACAGTGGCGCCGTGGGTAGCGCTGCTGCCTCACAGTTAGGAGACCCAGGTTCGCTTCCCGGGTATTCCCTGCGTGGAGTTTGCATGTTCTCCCCGTGTTTGCGTGGGCTTCCTCCCACAGTCCAAAGACAAGCAGGTTAGGTGCATTGGCGATTCTAAATTGTCCCTAATGTGTACTTGGTGTGTGTGTGTGCGCGCCCTGTGGTGGGCTGGTGCCCTGCCCAGGGTTTGTTTCCTGCCTTACACCCTGTGTTGGCTGGGATTAGCTCCAGCAGACCCCCGTGACCCTGTAGTTAGGATAATGGATGGATGGATTATTCTTAGAAGTAGTGGTATTTTCACATGTACAGAGTAATGAATATTATTTTCAAACATAAGGATGACAATACATATGTTTGTAGCCAAACAAGTGAGTAAACAGAGACGCTGAGCTGATCACCACTTAATGCAAAAGGTGTTATGTTTACACACTTGGTGTTAAATCTGTTTTTTCATCATGGGTGTTGCACTCTGCCAAGGGTGTTTTTTGTCTTATCTTCTGATCATTATTTTCATGGAAACATATAAATGCACAGCCCAAGCTCAGAGAGTATCCAGTTTGGATGTGTTGCATCTTAAGAACATAAGAAATTTGACAAATAAGAGAAGACCATTCAGTCCATCAAGGCTGTTTGTTTACCTAATAGCTAAGCTGTCTCAATATCTCATCCAATTTTTTCTTATTGTTGCTTGCTGATAATGCTGACATCTTGGCTTGATCAGACTATGATCTTCAGGACACACTGGAATGGTTCACAGATGTGATGCAGTCAAAAGTTTGCACTTCCAAATTTAGTGACATAGCCCTTTCCTAGGAAAGACTGACTTGTCCCCTTAAGCTAAGGGGTGAGTAACTGCTCATGAATGGGAGCAGAGGAAATGGTGAAATTGACTGGTGAACCATTGTAGCCCCAACAGTTTTGTGTACATTATATTAGAAACTGGTAAAGAATGATGAGCCAAATCATAACACAGTTTTCAGTCTACGAGTCATTGAACCTCCCCATCTTCAGTTATGGTCACAAGCTCTGAGATTGTGACTATGAGTAGCTGAAATGCTCTCATTCTACTTGATAGAATGTGGCGCTCAGGAATATGGTAGAAAGGGCAGGTAGTATGAGGAGAAGTATGATCAAAGGGAATCATTGCCTCTTCAGTTACAGTCACTGCACTCTTTTTTTATGAGTTATTTTTCACTGCCTTGCAGTTTCAAAAATGACTATGAGATGATAAATCACTTTATGTGTAAAACCAGTACAATAACTTGCACAGGCTTACTATGAGGAATCTTAACATTGTTGTTTTTTAAAAAGTTGATTTTTTTTCTTTAAGCACTATGAAAGCCTAATCTGTCCACTCTGATTTTTTTGTTATTTCACAGTTATTGTGTTGTGTTCTAAACAGTAACATTATCCATGTGTATGTTTTTAGGTGCCAATTTTTCAATATAAATAAATAAGTATATAAACATTTTTCTGATTAAATGGAGGGAAGTACTACAGGGTTGCTTTCACTTTGGAGTGTTGGTAAAACACTTCACATATGTCAAATTTCTTTGTCATTGTGTACAGAATTTAATAGTTCAAAGGAACCTCCACAGAGTACCCATTTTTACAGTTACCCCAACCTATTATGATCACTGGGAATTACGCTCCACTATCAACTTCCATATACTGTAGATTGAAGGGAGAAAACTGGACAAAAAAATCAGTAAACATTACTTTCACTAATTTAGAAACTAGAGCACAATAAATGGAAAATACTGGGGAGAAACAGAGAAAAATTGCAAACAAAATAAACTGAGAACTGAACCCATGTAATAAAGGTATAATTTGAAATATAGCACATTTATAGCAGAGGAAAAAAAAATAAACACACACAAATTAGTTTGCCTTGTACGTACTAATGTAAGGAAGTCTATCTATCTTTGGCCAAGATAAGCACTGATCTTTGTCTACAACAACAATGTTTATTTATATAGCACATTTTCATACAAAAAAAATGTAGCTCAAAGTGCTTTACAAAATGAAGAATAGAAAAATAGAAGATACGATAAAAAATAAAAATAAGTCAACATTAATTAACATAGAATAAGTAAGGTCCGATGGCCAGGGTGGACAGAAAAAACAAAAAAAAAAAAACTCCAGAGGCTGGAGAAAAAAAATAAAATCTGTAGGGATTCCAGACCATGAGACCGCCCAGTCCCCTCTGGGCACACCTAATGCTTAAACAATTGTATGTATTTCATATTATATTAATATATATATATACATACACACATACATATATATACATTTATATATATAATATATATACATATATACACACATATACATATATATTATATATATATATATATACATATATATATATATATATATATATACACACACACACA
>JANRMT010027041.1:58731326-58752003 GCA_026402145.1 Polypterus bichir lapradei
CCCAATACAACCAGGGCGATCGCCCCCTTGCGGTCTGGAGGAGGCACAAGCCCTCCTCTGGTCCTCCTGGGCCTCCTGATATTCCGGCATCGGGGCGCCGCCTGGCGGTGGCCACGGGTCCCTACAGGGCTGGGCTTCCAAGCCCTGTACCCGAGGCCCCCAACATAACCAGGACGGATGCCCCCTCGCGGTCTGGAGGAGGCACAAGCCCTCCCGGCCGGCGACCACAACATATATACATATATACAGACAAGGCAAGAGGTATAAGCAGTGACTCCAGGAAGCAGGACAATGAAATGAACAGAAAATCTCATTACATTGCACATTCTGATGTTCTTGAATTAATTATTTCACAGTTATCTGACATATTCCGTCAATACAGTTGTCTTCAGTGTCAGTAATAATGTCTAAGGCATATGCTAAATGGTAATTGTTTTTAGTGTGTAGCCTGTCTGTTTTGTCTATTAAAAGGGTGTGTTGTGTGTTGTACAATATAACTGGCAATGGCAATGTTAGCTCTTTTGGATGATATCGCCAGTGACAGGCTAAAGCACATTTTCACAGATTAGATAATTTTTGGGCTCATGATGAAGGCTGACTTATAAGCCGATTTATACTTCTTGAAGCCATCTTATTGGAATTATGTGCTGAATTGGAACCTACATTACAGACAGCATCATACAGAAATCCTACAATCCCTGTTCTGTTACAGATTTTAAAAACTCTACGTACTTCACTATCGGTGCTTTTCAGCATACACTGGCTGACCAGTAAAGAATCTCGAAGTCATACCTGTATGGAATGGTATACTTTAGATGCTATATAAATACATGTAATATTCTTACCATCAGGGTGAACAAGCTGATATTAAAAGGCAATTTTCAGCAATTGCTGATTTTCCTATTTTAATAACTGCAATTGATTGCACACATGCTGCAATAAAGCCATAATCACAGAGTGAATTAGCTTTTGCAAACAGAAAGCAGTTTCGTTCAGTTAATAAAAAACTAACAGGTGATGCTCAAATGTGTTAACTAACATTGTTGCATGGCTCACCCCACAGTTCCTTTATTTTATTAAACAATGGTGTGGGAAGCAAACTTCACGGTTATGTTGTGTGTGATGGTTGGCTTTTTGGTAAGTAATCCTAATTGTTAGGAATTGCAATTAAATTTAGCGCATTACAGACAACTTGTTTAACCTTTCCTTTCTTTCAGGTGAGAGTGGGCACACCATTAGAGAGGAGTTATAATGAAAGGCTCTCCCACACACAATCTCTGATAGAACAGACCATTGGTTCATTAAAAGGTAGATGGCAGTGTGCAGACTTGTTAGGCAACACAGTGCTGTACAGTCACACAAAAGTTTACTGCATTGTGATGGCTTGTGCAGTACTGCACAGTATAGCACAGAAACATAGATGGTCTCAGGACATCAATGCAATAACAATTCAAAGATGTTTTAATGTAAAGAGACTAGAATTGGAACATTCACATTTACTTAGAAAAATGATTTTACTTTTTTACAAGTTCAATAAGAATGTTCTTATCTTGCACTTCTGCGCATACGGTCTACATTAATTCACGCTGTGTACTGGTGGTAATCTAGATGCTGCATGATACCACATTGCTATTGTTCACTCCACTTAGTTACTTTGATTCTTTTTTTTTCTTTTATTTGTGACTCTAGCAGAAAGACCAGCATAAGGAATGTTTCTGTGATGCTCCATGTAACCGCATCAGTCAGTAATACCTCAACTTCACATTCACTTAATTTTAATTTTCTGCCTTTTCTGTACTTGTAGTAAAGTGGTCACTCAGGAACTTGGGTAAATCCATATGGTGATTAGATTGTGAAATTTCAAAAACAGTGCTTTTATGCTGTATATGGTCACTGACAAGCCATTAATTGGAGTGGCTAAAAGCGCATTTTGAGCGTAAGAAAAATTTTAGCATGAGTCTAAGCGAGGTTTTATACATGAGGCCCAAAATGAACAGAAACCATGTTAATGTTTGTTATCACTTGTTCCATCGCCTTAAAGTACTAAGTATATGCCTAATGCAGTCAGTGGGGTGTTGGAGAAGTAAACTGTGTGTTCTGAAAAAGACACATTTAAACACTATTATGAATCATGAATTTGTTACTCCTAGAATTTTTTCTTCTTATTTATTGATTATTTAGTTGTGAATTTGGCCTAGTTATCATTTTTATCTGATTTAAGTCTGCCACCGTTTTGAATGGTGAGTGAATTTAACCGCTGCTATTTTGGAATCTTCACCTGTGAATGAGACCTTATTGTTCATGGCAACTATGATTACTGCTGTCTCTTATTATTGCTGCAAGTGACACCAATATGTGGTATGGTTTTCTAAACATGCAATTTATTTTTAGATAAAACTTTAAAAACCTGAAGTCTTTGTTTGGTGAATAAATATTTAGGAAAGAGTCGTTCTTTTCTGACTGTGAGTTTTGCCTTATCTTTTTATGGTCAGTTTTGTTCTTTCTGTTTTTGATCTTTGCTCTTCCCTACGGGTATTCTTTGGATTATGCACTAAACAACATTTTAAATTTCCTTAACATTAGTTAAAAATTTTTTCTAACGAGGATGTCAGCCTGCCTACTACAGATGCATTCAGGGTGAAGCAGAAATGTGCACAAGCAAACTGCATCTTAACCATTTCATTATTAGAAGACAATTCACTTTGCACACATGTAGGCATTCGTACTTTCTGTTCACTGAACTGTGTTGGAATCCTGAGCTCTATCATATATAACAGTTTTTAAACAGGATTTTTTTTTTATTTGAATTTAAAGAATATTTCTTTTATGAATGTTTTGTGGGATTGTCATTGAAAGCACATCCTGGTAACGTGCAGTAATTAATTTTTTTTTCAAAAACACTTCATACTAGTGTCACATATGCAATAGTAGGGAACAGCTGACCGGCTCAACGGAGCATTATAATTCACAGAAAACAGGTTTGGAACAGAGTACTAACCTCTCTCTTTTTTCAGCAGTAAAATAGATGAGTAAGCAACCCTTTTTGAAGACCCGCAATCAATTTCCCTTCTGTGTTTACAACAACCACTACCTCCCATCTGTCTCGTTCTTATTACATCACTTCCAGCTCTACGTTTCCACATCATCGCTGGTGCTTCCTGGATATTCCCATCATACCCATTGTACACAGTTTCCTGTCCGTCCCTTATATAAATTCAGCTATTTCACCAATACCTTTGTCCTGGTTGTAATTCAATGTTTTGAATGTACAAGTCTGAGCAAGATTATTGGACATTTCACTACATGGGGAAGGCAAAACCCCAAAACTTTGACAGAGTGTTATCTTTTTCTTATATTTTCACACTATTCAATCTCTTCGGGGGGTTAAGAGAGAGAGATAGGACTGGTAAAATCTGAACATGTTTTCAGCAAGTACCTTAGCTAATGTCCCTATGTCTGTCAACTGTAGATACTGTAAAACAGTTAACACCTACAAAAAATGTTTGACAAGCACTGAAACAGCAGAATAATAAAAAATATTTAAACCCATTGAATCCAGTTCAGGATTTTGGAGGCATGGGAGATGGAGCCCATTCTGGTAGCATTTCACAAAATAAAGCAGCTGACCAAGAACAGAGTGACATTACATCACTTGGAAACCACAGAATCTGAGCTTCAAAACCTTCCGGTAAACACACAACAGCACCAGTGTTATCTATCAGTCTGCCAGTTGTTGTAGTATGAATTTAGCACAACCTATGCACAACAACTAAAAAGACATTTCTGTATTTTAACTGGATGGTTTTGAAGTCTACTTGCTATGATTTATTCACATTCACTTAAACTGGCAAAGTTAAGTGAAAAAATACCTCATAGATTGCTTAAAGTAATGGAGCCTAATCCCCCTTTATACTGAGCATGTGCTAACCTTTCACAAGCCTGTGTTGGTTTAGCTCTACCAGATAAACTGTTTAGTGTGTTTGTTTTTTTTTCCTGCATAAAGTAAGCCAAACCCTGTTTGAATGTCACTCCAAGATTTACTTGCCCATGCAAAATACATTATCTGTTATATAAAGATATAAGAAGGACTGCTTTTTGTGTAGATGAAGCAACGAATCAATAGCATTCTTGCTTTTCTTCAAAAATGACCAGAAGTTCACATGTGCAAAATAATGTGAGAAGGGAGTTATGTTCATATCAGACTGGAAGTAAAGTCCAATCAAAAAGGATTTTATTTAGAGTGTGGCAGAGACAAGCAGATATTTTCTTAACACTAGAATCCCTGAAGCCTACGAAAAAAGTCTTAATGCTGGGCCACCTAAAATTCCTTTGAACCTTTTCATCAGCGTCTTTGTTTTACAAAGACTACTAGGACATACCCCACCGACGCAGCTGAACTGAGATGCAAAATTCTCCGAGCTCAAGTCTGTTTATCTCGGTGTGAGGTGTCTAGAATTGTATAGGGTAAATAATATATCGTTATTTGGAATTCATATATTTCTTGTGTGTTCCATGTCTACAATAATCTGGGTAAAAATAGGATGACTGGAAATGCAAGGCAAGAAATTTTGAACAAATAAATAAAACAGGAACTTTTTTCATGTTATAGTAATAATTGACAAAATGTTGATGTGAAGTGTATAATGTGTGAAGACTAAAGTCCAAATATCAAATAAACACTTTCACAGAAGGTACAACAAAACAAGTGCATTTTTATACAATAACATAACCAAAGAAAAAGGAATTATTCAATTTACATGTTGCTGTCAATGTGTAAAAATCGAAGCCCAAATATTAATCGACACAAGATATGTCTGCTTGGCTGGTGTAGAGGCTAAGTATATAGCAAGTCCTTGCCATTGATCTCGTATACCTTAGACACTTCTGCATGCGTAATTCCCCCTTTAAGAATTGCAAAGATTTGACACATATTGAGATGCATTCAAAGTAGCAGATTCGTAACGAACATGATTATAGTAAAAATCACAGCAATGCCCTTGGAAAACTGCAATAATGAACTATTTTAAGGGATAAAAAATTAACATCAATTCAAAATCAAAATGAAGTGTGTCAAACCGATGTCTAACATATTCCAAACAGCTGCAAATGTTAATTCAAAATATTTCCAGAGCACTTGAATGCAAATGGGGGAAAAAAACTGATGGAAAGATTCAGTTTTGTCAGAGTGGACTCACTGCCACCGTCTACTGGCACAAAATTGTTTTGTAATTTGTAAGCCAGGGTGGGGTGCACACGCTGTGCCTAGTCACAATACTGTCAGAGGTGCTGTGGGACATCAATATATATAGACCATTTTCAGTATTGTATTTCCTGCCTATGCAGTAGTCTTTAATACAACATACCTCCTTCAGAGGTCAGTCTGCAATTCATTTATTTTCGTTCTTAAAGCAAAATTTAAGCAGATCCCAGCTTATATTTGTTTCTTAATTTGCAGAGTTTGGCTGTTTAAAATCATAAAGAGTGATGTGCCTGGCAAACATCAGAAATACTTCTGGTTTTCATGGCATCAGTTGAAAACTGAGCTCAGTTTTCACATATTTTAACCTCACTGATGACTTAGAAAACCTCTAAAGAAACATTTTGTTCTTAATTTCATGGCTCTGGTTAACTTTGTCTTTTTATTTCTGTATATCTATAAAGTTGAAAAAGCATTTTAGGAAGGAGCTCCTGGTTTCTTTCTCTTCAATGTACTTTGGACATTTTCTTTTTAAATAAATAAAAACCTCACTAAGAAATGTGTTGTTTTAGTTATTCTTTAGTCAAGCTACTAAACCTGAATATTCAGGACTTTTTGTTACTAGCTTTGACATATAACGTTTCTTCCATTTATGCAACTCATTTTAAGTCTCAACTCCCCCAGAGGAAGTGGTAAGCTTGCTTGCTAAAGGTTTTTGCCTTCCCTCAGATCCTGTACTCATAAACTGAAAATCTTGACAGAGGCCTAAAGCCGGAGACAATAATGCTTCCCACACTTCCTCAATCAGGAAGTTCTAAATTACAAGGACAGCTAATAAAAGATATTAAAATGACAGTCTGTCATACTGTTCAAAATATTCTATTACTCCCACTGGTCTAGGGCATGACATTTTCAAACGTAACTAATTGTGAATATTCTGCCTGTTGTCTTAAACAACATACATGCTGTATGCTCACATATTACTTTAATTAAATTGTGTTGAAAGAATAAATTACAGATTCAATTAACTGCCGTAGGGATGTTTATGTTGTGTGGTAAAGCAATTATAGAGAAAGAAAATTATATTTTAAACTCTTTAAAAATTCTGTAAATTTATGTTACACATTGAGTCGTTCAAAAGATATAAAATAGATGAGTTTTTCGACAGCAGAATAGTAAAGTGCAGACAATAAATTAAAGAAGTTAAAACCATAACTGATATTTATGAACTGATGGGATAGAAAAGTTGAAGGAGCCTAAATAAATTCCTGTAGCCTTGATAAAATGGAACAAAAGTAAGAGATCTGAAGGAAATACAGATAAGAAACATTTAGAAAGATAAGAAAAGATATCTAAAATAAAGAAACAAAAAATTAGGTATAGATACAGTAGGTTTATATTAATTCCAGTATTGCCCTCATCAGCTATATTAATCTAAGCCACTGACTTACACCTTTTATGATCTTTTACTTTACTGTGCATTGGTAAAATACAATGGGAAATCCTAAAGTTTAAATTTTCCAAAACTGGTTGACTCTTTTTAGCTACAATAACTGCAACTAAATGCTTACTATAATTTAATATTACTTTTTCAGATTATTCAGGGGGAATTTTAGTTCACTGTTCTTTACAGAAGTTCTTTAAATAAGACATACTGGTAGATTTTCAAGCATGATGTGCTTGTTATCATATTTCCATGCACCCTCCAGCAATTGCACCAGGTCTACTGAAGTCTAAGAACTGGTATACTGTTCCATGGTTAAAACAGAATCCACATTGTTCCTTCTGTATCTTTGGTTCAACCACTGGACATATTCTTCCCTCAAACACCCTTACATATACCTTACCTGGGAGGCTGAGCAATGTGATCCCTCTATAGTTGGAGGACACCCTCTGGTCACCTTTCTTAAATATGGGAACCACCACACCAGTCTGTTATTCCAAGGGTGCTTTACCCACCTTCCAGATGTGTTACCCACACTATCTTGACAACGTCCAGGAATTTCAACATCTCCAGTCGGAATTGGAGAATATGGCACTTAGTGTTGTTGGTGAAGTCACACAGTTTTAGAATTAGCTCTGGCTATGTGTAGCTATATGGTTATGTAAGTCCAAAATATTTATATTTACAGTATATTAACATTTTTCGGACCTGTGATGAGATTTCCTTGATCATGGCTTTATATCCTTGTACCGTTGTGCTGCCAACTTGACTCTGATGATAAGGGTCGAAATAAGTGAGGCTTATATTGAACAGCCTGGCTATATTCAATCATATAACTCTATTCCATGATAGACTTAAATTAACTAGACAGTAATTAATTTTTCAAACAGATGACAGTTTTGGTTGATTAACTGTGTTCATTAGATAACATAGTTTATATTATTTGTTCACTTAGTCCTCTCAAAATACCAGAAAAATTATGATTAGATTTTGATTGAAGACCTAAAAACATTTGGTGTCAAAGGTTTCTGATAAAAAAGGAAATCAGGAAGGGACTCTTTTTCACTGCATTTATGTTATTATTTTTGTCAAAGCTTAGGACTGTTATTCTCAGAATTTCAATAAATGTTGAAGTACTGCTAATGTCAAGGTGTATCAGTCTTTTGGGTTTTAACTGAGTATTTATTGAAAAAGCAGGAGCAGATGAAATCAAATAAAATAATAAGCTGTAAATGTTTTGTTAACAGGATAATTACTTTTTGAATGTTGAACAAGCATTTAACAAATGAGAGAATATTATTAAGAAAAGCAATATAGTTAACAGCTATGTTCTCAATATCTCAAAATCACGTCCAAGATTTTCACTTTAAGTAGGTGACTTGGTAGATTCTGACAACCCTTTGTATGAACTCCCAGGCTTCCACCTTGAATTCACTTTACAAAATTGTAAATATTACTCCAGATGCATCTCACTAATGCCTAGTGAAGTTTTATCATAAATCTCTTTATGCCATCTAACATTTGCTCTTTTAATTGCTTCCAGATTTTGCCAGACAGATGAGAATATTGTGTCAACATAAATCCTTTTCAGAATTTGATTCCTGTAAATCAGTGTTACTCTATTTTTATATTATAGGCAATATTTATTTGTCTGTGTTTAGATGTTTGAACTTGTCTACATTAAAGGCAGAGTAAGTACAGATAAGGAAATCATGATATAGTTCTGCTGCTGTTTTTCTTAAGAGTATTCTGGTTTTGTTGGCTTTCTTGCTTCTCTGTTAAGGATTAAGATTATGGACTGTGTTTTGGGACTTGTTTACTGTAGGATTGCCTTTTAGGTAACTCATTTTGTCATTTTATGTTCTTTTCAGCTTTTCCTTGTATTTTTTTTTGTTGTTGTAATTAAATCATGAAAATGTCTTTGTTTGCCCTTTTGTGCACAAGCTGGGACTTTTATAGTTATTTTGCTAGCTCTCCTTATTTGGGGTCTGCTAGACCAAAGCCGGCAATTAGGAATGAGGAGTAGCTGGATTTGGGGTAAGTCTTCTCGTACAGGCTGGTGTATTGAATTTTGCATGTGTATTTCTAAGCAACATATAGCATAAAACCATGCAGCAGCTATGTACCATCCAGAAATGAATTTAGTACTCAAAATGCGGAAATGAGTGCAAAATATGTAGATAGTAATAAATACACAAGAAACTCCAATTTGGAAGGTCCATGTAAGGAATACAGATTTTATGGCTGATGCAGATGTGTTTGTTTGTAACCATATCACTGTGATAAGAGGTCCGTGGTGCAGTACATTTTTTAAATAAACAAGTGTAGTCTCTGATTGGCTGCAGTATGCATGAGTGCACTTCAATTGATTGAGGTGCTTGACTGATAGCACATACACGTCCAAATGTCAGGAGTGGGCAAAACAATACACCTGCGCCCAATCAGGCAAGATAAAAAGGAGCCTGCATGGCAGAATGGTTATGAAACAAAGGAAGAAGGTTGATGAAAGAGCAAGAAGGAGGTTTAAGGAAAGGTGAGAAGGGCTGGAATGGGATGGAGCTGGTGCAACAGAGGAGAAGCAGGCGAATGGAAAAGGAGCCCCGGGGATGGCGAGTATGGTTGACGCTTAAGGGTTGCTTCTGGTGAGCAGTCTGGGAGGAGGAGCAACCAACCACTCCAGGAGGACTCTCCCTGCAAAATAGTGGCAGCGGGAGTCTGAGGGAGTAAAGCTTGTTACAGTGCCCTGTACATGCCGACGGACTGGCAACAGGGGTCTGAACTTGATTAAAGGTCTGTCTGCATGTGCTGTTTGACATCTCCTCGTGCCGAGGTATCTGAAGAGGATAAGCCAGGATTTTAGAAATCAGTACCAAGACCCTTGATTTTAACCTCATTTGATTACTTATTATGGATTTTTATGGATTATTTATTGAAGATTGATTTGAATCACTGCACTAATTGCAATTTGTTTTTGGATCGATTTTAATAAAAGTACTGACATTTTGTGCAACAACCCCTTGCTGAATGTGTGTGTCCTCATTTGCCCTGGTTATCTTGGTCTATGAATATTGATCATTACGGGTTGAAGAGGCTCCCTGAAGCGATAAGAGTGTGTGGAGCTAACCCAGACTGTCACAAATATTGCATTCATTTTCGTATTACAGTTCAGCATACAAGCATTATGCTATTTCCTTCATCTCCACCATTTGGCAAAATTTTGATATTTTTGTTAACCCTTTGTCTTTGCCTTTTCTTATGCATGGCCACATAAATGGTACTTGGTCTAGAGCAACCCGAGAACTGAAATTAAAGTTCTTGATACAGAAAAGCAAGGAAAACTAATTACCAATGAAGCTAGAGCATTTGCTCGAATTATTGTGTATATGAAAACATTTCCTGCTTAAATAAGTTATTTTATTTAATAGGGAGTTACTTTACCATTTTTAAGTGTATATACAGCACGCATTTAAGCATACAAGTTATATGTATACATAGAACCACGTAAATGCACAAGTTAACTGTCCATTTTCTCATCCTTCCTTTGTGCTTATAGCTGCAAACTCTGAGCACTCATCCAGTACTACAGCCATCTTTCCACAGGTTGCAGGACCTGTTGCTACAGCTAGTTATAATTATTCGTCACATACAAATAAATTCTTCTACTCTTCTTTTAGTTCAGATGTTTAATTTTTTTTTTCAAGGAAGAAACAATTATTACATGATCATCTCAGTGTTTTTGTTTAGTATCTTTTTCTAAACTTTTGGAGATATCAGCCTTGTTTTGTTTTTCCTCGCCTTCTTAAATTAATAATAATTAAATCTTTTGTCACTGTAGCCAGCAAGTGCATTTAACTAGACAATAAACTCTGAAACACTGCGTCATTTCCTACTCCAAATACTTTTTACCCCTCAATAATACTGTATCAAGAAGACTTTCTTTTGACAAGCTGTCATATAACATAACATTAATTGCAGCACAGAATTACATTATTAATGGAAAGTGCACAGATGTAGCAGTGCAGCTCCAGGATGATATTACATTCGTCAAATTAAGGCTGTCTTCCATAAAAATAAGATATTGCAGCCAGAAAAAGCACAGTTTCCCTGACCTTTTAGATCATTGTCTGAATTGTAAAAAAAATGCTTTGTTGATCTTCCCTAGAGAGGAGAAATCTTTCGATTAGCCTGGATCACTGTAGACATACTGCCAAGAAGCCTCAAAAAGCTACTAATTGTGCTTTCAGATTTTTAATCCATTTTAATTTATTTTAGGCTGTCAACAGACAATTACATATTATAATTTTTAATAATGAAATTAATATTAACTATAAGAATATTATAAGTTATATTAACTAGTTAATATAACTATAAGAAATGGAGTTCTTTACTAGTTACCAATTCACTTCTTGGTACATTATGGTTACATTTTTTAATATATTTTGTTCATGTTGTTATATTGTGCTGATTTTGGTGTATTCATTTTATGTTATTTTCTATAGTTCTGAAAAAGTTATGATGTACTACAGTTCTGATGAGTTATTTATAAAGTAATTTATTTATTTATGTAATTATTTTCTTTTCACCTTCTTCAGACTACTTCCAACACATCCTGAAACAACAAACAAGAAGCATTGTGTAGGAAAACTGAAAATATAAAAAAGGAAAATAAAATCAAAGAAAATGTTGCAAAGGAGAAATATTGCTTCTGTTTTCTTTGTTTTTGCTATTGTTTTGCCTGGATGGCATTTTTTCCTGTTATTGAAGAAGCCTGCGGTTTTATGACAACTGACCAAGAATTTGATTTTTTAAATTCCTTATGTTCAGGGTGACCATCTTCACTGGAGCTGACTACATAGCTTGAGGTACAGTAGGAGATAAGGAAGGCCGGGAATGGACCTTTAAAATACAAATAAAGCTAAATGGTATGCAAGAGACCATATGCATTATGTATTTGAATTAATTATAATGTCATGTCAAGATGGTTCTATCAATAGAAAGTGCTTGGAGAACAAGAACACATATTAGTCAGCAGTGGTTCTATGCAGTATGGAGTTAGTGTAGAACTGCGAAAAAGAAAAGACAAAGAAGTTAAAGGTTATTTCCACGCTAAAAAGGATAGAAAGTTAAAGACACAATGGTTTGTCTGTATAGCCTTCTTTAGGTGTCCAACTGAAATGGAAAAAGAGCAGATAACATATATAGAAGGGGAAAGAGAACACAAAGCCAGTGCAGATGAAGTGATAAAAGGTGAGAACAGGTGAAAAAAGCAGCCATTAGAGAAACTAGAAATTAAAAAGTTAAAACCTGGGGAAATGTGTGATTCCAGGCTGAGAAGGAGCTTAGGATCTTTTGTTTTTCTTTGAAAATGTCTTTGGAGCTCTAGGATATGTAAAGTGTTCTTCTAGGCTATGTGAGGTTTTTGATCTTAATGGCTTGAATGTGCTCCCTGAAATGGTCTGCTAGCAATCTCCATGCTTCATCTATGTCAATGACTGGACACTTCTTAAAAGAAATTCATTAAATAAGATTTTTAGTTTGGCAAGAGGCTCATTGTTTATTATTGAACTAGCAAAATACCCACGCTTCGCAGCGGTGAAGTACTGCCTTAAAATTTTTATTAAGAAGAAAATTAAACCTTTTTAAACTGAGGGAAAATATACCAATAATTATTTGCTAAGGATCTCTTTGTATACCACATTGTCAGTTCGGCCCTCCGGTTGTAATATGACCAAGCTGTGCGCTGAGCTTACTCTTGAGCATGCAACGTACAGTTGGCCATGTGAAAAGTAATCTTGTTTCAAATCTCACAGCTTGGATTGCTGTTGTCATAATCTGTTTGAGTTTCATGGTTTGTTTCAATTACGACAGTATTTGCAGGACTTGTTTTGAAGTGACATTCGGAATCTGTCAAGCGTTGTAAGCATACAACCGGTTTCATTGATAACTTCGCATCCAGCTTTTGAAAGTTTAAACATTCATAAACATCAAAGTGTCCACTACTGAAATCGTCACCTGTGAATCTAAGATGTTTAAGAGGTATTGGCGGTTGTCGAAAGGTGTAAAATATTTGGCCATTTCGGTACACTTGAAAGCGACAACTGAACAATTCAGCGGCAGCCATCAACTCACATGCAGAACCATAGGTGTAGGGCTTAAGCATTTCACTCTTATAGTGTTCCTGTGTAGTATAATTATCTCCTGTACCGTCATCAGTTCAGACCTTGAACCTGTCCCAGTCATTCAATACATAAGACACAGTGTTCCTTCAGATATCAAGAGTGAGCCTGATATGGCTGTGCAATATGTAACAAAGAGAATGGAAAAGGCAGGTGCCATCTCCGGGCATGGAAACCACTCGGTAAGTGAGAATTCTTTGATCGATGGTGATCACCTTGATAGACATGTTAATCGGGGTACGGTTGGAATGATAAAGGAAATGGGTACCTGAACAATGTAAAGTAAATCTAAAATACCTACACAATAACTATAATCGTAATAAACGAACAATAAAACAGCGGAGAAGCCGTGGATTAAATAAAAAGGCTGTAGTTATCAGCAGGGAGACGTGAATCCCGTGGCGAAGCAAGGAAGGGAATGTAGAGACCAGAGCGACGGACGGCCTTATATAGGCAGGCAGCCAACAATGTGAGAGGCGTTGGGATGGGGGACCCAACACCGCCTCACATGGTGACCGAGCTGCAGGCTATGAACATATATATGTACGTAAGTAGGATTCAGTTAGTGTTGGGAACCCGCGTACCAAATTTCTTGAAGATGGGCCCATAAGTAACAAAGACCGTTGGAAAGTTCGACAGTGGCGTCATTCCACAGAAATAAGTACGTACATTAGTTTCGGTTAGCGCAGGTAAGCCGCCTACTAAATTTTGTGAAGATGGGGCCATAAATAAGAAAGTTCAACATGGCGGACATTGTCGACCGTTATGACCGTTACACGTAGAATTTCGAAATGAAACCGCTTAACTTTTGTAAGTAAGCTGTAAGGAATAAGTCTGCCAAATTTCAGCCTTCTACCTACACGGGAAGTTGGAGAATTAGTGATGAGTGAGTGAGTGAGTCAGTCAGTCAGTGAGGGCTTTGCCTTTTATTAGTATAGACTAGCACAGTGGTGGCGAACCTATGGCACGCGTGCCAAAGGGGGCACTCAGAGCCCTCTCTGTGGGCACGCGCGCCTTCAACCCAGCACAGAGTTCGTTACTATAAAGCCAGAGGGATGCGGGACCGGGCTGCTCCCCTCCCAGCTCCCCCTGCGCCGGAGGACTTTTATCACATCACCCTCCCCTCTGCCCAGCAGCCCAATGGGAGCGCTTCCACCCCCTCCTGTCTGGGGTAAGGCGGGTGGCTCACATGCTGCTTGAGGGTGCGGCACGGACTGCAGCCTGTTGAGTCTGTGATTCCCGTGGTGGGGTTGGAGGTGATGTGGTATAGCTGGTCCACAGCTCAAAATTGAAAAGGCCAGTTTTAATAGATAATCGCCGCACTCGCGGCTTACAGGGGGTTATGGTAGAGTGGCCGGAGCGGTTTCCGGGAGCTTTGTGATGCGGGCGGTCCTCGCTTAAGCGCACAGGTGAGGAGTCGTCCGAATCTGTAATTGTTGCCGGGAGATGCTAATCGTCACACCTGATCCACGACCCTGTAATATAGAAGAGAAACGTGAGGTGGATGGAAAGGGGATAAAGAAAGAGAGAGATAGAGAGCGAGCGAGCGCACACGGGAAAGGGAATGTAAATGGAAACGGGGGTTAATGGGAAAGACCTGCGTGAAACACTTGAGAAGATAGAAGGGATGACAAAGGACAGCACAGTTACTTCTGAAAATGGAATCCTTAAAGTGTGGAATTCTCTGCCAAATAATTTTAAGTCAATGAGGGCACTTGGGATTGCTTTCCTTACTTTGTTTGGAACATCTTATGGTTGTGAGCAGCTGTTTTCATGCTTTGAATTATATCAGCGTTTCTCAACCTTTAAGTACTTGCGACCCAAGTTTTCATAACAGTTTTAAATGCGACCCCCCAAACGTTTTTTTGAAACCCTAATAAAATGTATTCCTATATTTTTTGCTGTCAATACACCGCTACAAGTTTAAAATTTCCCTACGAATACCGAACTTACGCCACATATGGCAACATTTGTGCCCCCTTTTTTGTTACGTTGCGCGGCCCACAGTTTGAGAACCGCTGAATTCTATCAAATCTGACACCAGAAACAGACTAACAGATGACCTGAGTGCTGCATGTGTTTCTCTCAAACTTACAAAGTGTGAGCCAAGGTTAGACAAATTATCAGCATGCATACAACAGCAAAAATCACATTAATTGTTCAAAACCATACCGAATGCAGACTTTTACCTTTCAATAAAAAGTTGTTTGTATCATTGAAAGCTCTGTTATTATGTTTTTCTTTTAAGACAAAAGATGTTAATTTATGAGTTGTTTTCAGGTTAAACCTGTCAGTATTCAGGTTAAATTGCCGTGTTGGCACTTTGTGATAAATAAGTGAGTTTTAGGTTGCAGTTTGGGCACTCGGTTTCTAAAAGGTTCGCCATCACTGGACTAGTAAAATACCCGCGCTTTGCAGCGGAGAAGTAGTGTGTTAAAGAAGTAATGAAAAAGAAAAGGAAACATTTTGAAAATAACGTAACATGATTGTCAATGTAATTGTTTTGTCACTGTTGTGAGTGATGAGTGTTGCTGTCATATATATATATATATATATATATATATATATACACACACATATAAACATATATATATACATATCCATACATATATACATATACACACACATATGCACTGTGGATGACTGCTGGCTTCCCATGCCAGTCCGCACCCCCAGGTCGCCAGGAGGAGCTCTCCCGACAGCAGGATCGTGCCACGAGTTCCAGCAGGGCCTTATGGACTAGGTAGTGTTTTTACACCGCCCTGCTGGATACCTTGGGGACCATCAGGAGTCACTGTAGGGGGGCTCATGGGCTCTTGTGTGCCCTATAACCCGGGAGTATGTCACAGTCATGTGACAGAGGGAATGACATGCTCCTGGGTTGAAGAAAAGGACTGTTTGCCCTGACCCGGAAGGAATAAGGAACTGTGGACTGTTGGGACAGGAACACCTCCGGGTCAGGGGCTATAAAAGGACGATGCCTCAGTCCAGACACTGAGCTGTGCTGGGAGGTAGAGGAGCAAAGTGTCTGGGCGAGGAGGAGTGGTTATTGTGTTAGTTTGTTGATTTATTTATGAGTAGTGTGGAAGGTGCTTGGTGCACTGTGTTAATAGAAAATAAAAAGGTTGTGGACTTTTACCTGGTGTCTGGAGTTGTACCTGAGGGTTCGAGGGTGCACTACTGCCCCCTACTGCCACAACACACACACACATATATACATACATATATATATATACATATATACACATACATCCACATATATATCTATACTAATAAAAAGCAAAGCCCTCACTGACTGACTGACTGACTGACTGACTGACTGACTGACTGACTGACTGACTCACTCACTCACTCACTCACTCACTGACTCATCACTAATTCTCCAACTTCCCGTGTAGGTAGAAGGCTGAAATTTGGCATGCTCATTCCTTACAGCTTACTTACAAAAGTTGGGCAGGTTTAATTTCGAAATTCTACGCATAATGGTCATAACTGGAAGGTATTTTTCTCCATTTACTGTAATGGAGTTGAGCTTGAAAGCCGTGGGGGTGGAGTTTCGTGTGACATCATCACGCCTCCCACGTAATCACTTGAACTGACTGTCAACGCAGTGTGTAGAAAACCAGGAAGACCTCCAAAAAGCGCTAAAGAAAACATGCATTATATAATTGAGAAGGCAGCGAAACAATAAGAAGCGAGCGAGTGACATATACTACCATATTCATCAGTGCAGCTACTTCGGAAACAAAGCAAGGTATAAACCTAAACTTTAAATTAACTTAATAGACAGGCTGCCGCTGGCGTTTTTCATGCCCACGGGTAATGCGGGATACACGTTTAATGAGAGGACGCAGGATATAAACGAGAGTTTTGATCACTTTGTAACTATGTTAAAATTGCAGGTGAAGGGGTGTGCTTATGCAAATTCCGAGAGACTGTGTTTGTGGGGGATTGACAGTTAAGGCGGGTGGAGGAGTCACGTCATCATATCCCCTCCCATTTACCTCATTTCGCTCTGAGCTGAGCTCCGCGGCTAACGCCGTCTTCCGAAGCAACTTCGTCACACTGCCACCTAAAGTCAAAACTTAAATATATAAAGTCAGCGTCGGAATATATAAACTCAGCGCTGGAATATATAAAGTCAAATCTTGAATATATAAAGTCAGCGTTGGAATATATTGTCACGCTTGGGTCACAGATTTGCACAGAGACACAGGAGGTCGTAGAAACAAGAAGGATTTTTATTCAAACACTGCAAACACATGAGCTTAAACGTGCTCCATGACAAGTCAGAGATGACAGTTCCGCTAGGAGCAGAGAGAGAGAGAGCGATAAAAGCAAGCAAACAATCAATTTTCAACTGACAGGCGCTGCACAAGGCTTTTAAGTTAGCGGAGTATCGCGCAAGGTTTGCATTACGCGTTATGGCGCAAGTAAGAAAGTAAGGAGCAATGTGAGGGTAGTCTGTGTTTCAGGGGTTGTGGTTTTCCCAGAGGTGTCTGTATCTTCTTGGGGTGCGATCAGCCCTCCAGCTCACACCCTCCCCCTCAGCTTTATTCACATTTCCGTGAATCAAGCGACTCTCTATACCAGGTTCATTTAGTCTTGATAATATGTCTGCATTGACGTGTTCAGAACCTGGTCGATGTTTTACTGTGAAACGGTAAAAGTTGTAAGCCCAGAAACCATCTCATGAGGCGAGAGTTTGTATTCTGTCGGTATGACCATTGAAGTGGAGCATGATCAGTTACCAAAGTGAAGTTTCGTCCCCACACGTAATAGCGAAGCCCTCCAGCTCACAATATAAAGTAAGCGCTGGAATATATAAAGTCAAAACTTCAATATATAAAGTCATCGTCGGAATATACAAAGTCAGTGCTGCAATATCCATCCATTTCCCAACCCATTGAATCCGACCACAGGGTCACGGGGGTCGGCTGGAGCCAATCCCAGCCAACACTGGGTGCAAGGCAGGAACCAATCCTGGGCAGGGCAAATGCATCATTTTCAAAACATTAACCGAACAGTGTTTTTTTAATTTATTTTTCTGAATACGTTTTTGTTAACTTACTTCAGTTCAGAGTCGTTTCAATCAATATATTTTGACTTTGAGTTTATATATTCAGGAATGAGTTTATATACTCCGATGTTGACTATATATAATCAGGAATGACTTTATAAATTCCGACGCTGACTTTATATATTCAGGTTTTCACTTTATAGATATATATAAATATGACAACAACACTCATGTCAATGACAAAACAATTACATTAACAATCATGTTACGTTATTTTTAAAATTTTTCCTTTTCTTTTTCATAACTTCTTTTATACACTACTTCTCCGCTGCGACGCGCGGGTATTTTGCTAGTATACATATATATATACAGTACATATCTACATATACACACATACATATACATGCACACATACATACACACACATATATACACACAAATACATATATATACACATACACACACATATATAAACATATATATACATATACATACATATCTACATATATCCATATACACACACATATATATATACTCAGCAAAAAAAGAAACGTCCCCTGACTTTCAACTGTTTTTACTTTCAGTAGACTTAATGTGTAAATATTTGTATGAACACTAAAAGAGTCAACACCATAAGACATAAACTAAAAATGTTTCACAATGTGTCCCTGAATGAAGGGAGGCTCAAAATCAAAAGTACCAGTCAGTATCTGGTGTGGCCACCAGCTGCTTGAAGTACTGCAGTGCATCTCCTCCTCATGGACTGGACCAGATTTGTCAGTTCTTGCTGTGAGATGTTACCCCACTCTTCCACCAAGGCACCTGCAAGTTCCTGGACATTTCTGGGGGGAATGGCCGTAGCCCTCACCCTGCGATCCAACAGGTCCCAGACGTGCTCAAAGGGATTGAGATCTGGGCTCTTCGCTGGCCATGGCAGAACACTGACATTGCTGTCATGCAGAAACTCACGGACTTTTTGCCACTCCTGTCTGGTCCAGCGAAGGTGGGTTTGTGCCCATAGGCGGCGTTGTTGCTGGTGATGTCTGGTAAGGACCTGCCTTACAACAGGCCTGCAAGCCCTCAGTCCAGCCTCTCTCAGCCTATTGCGGACAGTCTGAGCACTGATGGAGGGATTGTGTGTTCCTGGTGTGACTCGGGCAGTTGTTGTGGCCATCCTGTACCTGTCACGCAGGTGTGATATTCAGATGTACGGATCCTGTGCAGGTGTTGTTACACGTGGTCTTCCACTGCGAGGATGATCAGCTGTCCTTCCTGTCTCCCTGTAGCGCTGTCTTAGGCGTCTCACAGTGTGGACATGGCAATTTATTGCCCTAGCCACATCAGCAGTCCTCATGCCTCCCTGCAGCATGCCTAATGCACGTTCACGCAGATGAGCAGGGACCCTGGGCATCTTTCTTTGGGTGTTTTTCACAGTCGGTAGACAAGTCTCTTTAGTGTCCTGCGTTTTTAGAACTGTGACCTTAAATGCTTACTTTCTGTAAGCTGTTAAGGTCTTAACGACCATTCCACAGGTGCATGTTAATTAATTGATTATGGTTAATTGAACATGCATGGAAAACATTGTTTAAACAATTTACAATGAAGATCTGTAAAGTTATTTGGATTTTTAAAACATTATTGTTGAAATACACACTCCTGAAAAAGGGACGTTTCTTTTTTTGCTGAGTATATATATACACACTCTTTGGGGTGCGAGCAACTGTTGCTGGGGGTGCCAGAATCCATCAGGGAAGAAAAATGAAAAACATTAAAACATTATTTGTAAAAAATCTTAATTTATTTATCCATTCCTAAATAATTAAATGGGCAGGCTATTGCATATCAGTGCAATACGCTGCTTGTTAAAATGGATGACTCCCGCTCTTACGTGCAAGTCTGCGTGGATATTATGAACTATCGTATCTGTTCAAGTTCTATTTAAATTTTAAATAGAAGGAATTTTTATTTAGTCAACAGAAATGTCTTTGGCAGGAATGTAAGTTAAAGTAGGCATCATTGCATACATTTTTCTTCACCATAGAAATGTAAAGAGTAAATTCGCCTTACATTCCAACCAAAGATATTTGTGTCGACTAAATAGAACTTGAAAAGATATATTTTTTCGAATGTGATCGCGCAATTCAGATCGAGTTGACGCGCACTACATCGAGCCGCGTGCTATTGTGGTTTCGCCTGCGTGCCTAAATAAGTCACCCTCCCCTCGCTCTTACTTTTTTACCGTTCATCTAATGATTACACTGAGTATGGCTTTACCAAAACAATCATTGATAGCGAATAAAGTATGCATTATTCATAAAGCTTCAATTGTTGATCTGTCTTTCTGTGTTAACCGCATATTTTTTCATACGTCTCAAACCAAGGGGATGCGAGGGTAAAATGAATCGCGAAGCGCGCGTACATACTCAGTGCACCCCCTCTCGGGAATCAAACCTTGGACATTGGCGCTAGAGGCGAAGCCTCTACCATTGCGCCACGGCGTGTGGTTTGTCTATTTGAGAGTATGTAGATCGGGGTATATATATACATATATATATATATATATACCCGCGCTTCGCAGCGGAGAAGTAGTGTGTTAAAGAAGTTATGAAAAAGAAAAGGGAACATTTTAAAAATAACGTAACATGATTGTCAATATACAGTAATTGTTTTGTGAGTGTTATGAGTGTTGCTGTCATCAAGGATTTGATTATCATTATTTCTTTCAATCAGGGTCGTATTTGTAGGATGTGTTGTGTTCAAGTTACATTCCGTGTTTGTCAATCGTTGTATCTGTACTGCATCAATAAACAGTTCGTCTTCCTCTTTATCTGAGACGTGAC
>JANRMT010027041.1:58753501-58767223 GCA_026402145.1 Polypterus bichir lapradei
CCTTAAATGCTTACTTTCTGTAAGCTGTTAAGGTCTTAACGACCATTAAACAGGTGCATGTTAATTAATTGATTATGGTTAATTGAACATCCATGGAAAACATTGTTTAAACAATTTACAATGAAGATCTGTAAAGTTATTTGGATTTTTAAAACATTATTGTTGAAATACACACTCCTGAAAAAGGGACGTTTCTTTTTTTGCTGAGTATATATATACACACTCTTTGGGGTGCGAGCAACTGTTGCTGGGGGTGCCAGAATCCATCAGGGAAGAAAAATGAAAAACATTAAAACATTATTTGTAAAAAATCTTAATTTATTTATCCATTCCTAAATAATTAAATGGGCAGGCTATTGCATATCAGTGCAATACGCTGCTTGTTAAAATGGATGACTCCCGCTCTTACGTGCAAGTCTGCGTGGATATTATGAACTATCGTATCTGTTCAAGTTCTATTTAAATTTTAAATAGAAGGAATTTTTATTTAGTCAACAGAAATGTCTTTGGCAGGAATGTAAGTTAAAGTAGGCATCATTGCATACATTTTTCTTCACCATAGAAATGTAAAGAGTAAATTCGCCTTACATTCCAACCAAAGATATTTGTGTCGACTAAATAGAACTTGAAAAGATATATTTTTTCGAATGTGATCGCGCAATTCAGATCGAGTTGACGCGCACTACATCGAGCCCGCGTGCTATTGTGGTTTCGCCTGCGTGCCTAAATAAGTCACCCTCCCCTCGCTCTTACTTTTTTACCGTTCATCTAATGATTACACTGAGTATGGCTTTACCAAAACAATCATTGATAGCGAATAAAGTATGCATTATTCATAAAGCTTCAATTGTTGATCTGTCTTTCTGTGTTAACCGCATATTTTTTCATACGTCTCAAACCAAGGGGATGCGAGGGTAAAATGAATCGCGAAGCGCGCGTACATACTCAGTGCACCCCCTCTCGGGAATCAAACCTTGGACATTGGCGCTAGAGGCGAAGCCTCTACCATTGCGCCACGGCGTGTGGTTTGTCTATTTGAGAGTATGTAGATCGGGGTATATATATACATATATATATATATATATACCCGCGCTTCGCAGCGGAGAAGTAGTGTGTTAAAGAAGTTATGAAAAAGAAAAGGGAACATTTTAAAAATAACGTAACATGATTGTCAATATACAGTAATTGTTTTGTGAGTGTTATGAGTGTTGCTGTCATCAAGGATTTGATTATCATTATTTCTTTCAATCAGGGTCGTATTTGTAGGATGTGTTGTGTTCAAGTTACATTCCGTGTTTGTCAATCGTTGTATCTGTACTGCATCAATAAACAGTTCGTCTTCCTCTTTATCTGAGACGTGACACACTGCATGCACGGGTTTTTTTTTACACTGTCTTCCTTTAGCGGGACATTGACTTTTTCCACCGTGTGCTTTGTTTCCGCAGTAGCTGCACTTATGAATATGCTTGTATGTATCACACGCTTCATATTTTTTTGCTGCCTTCTCAATTGTGTAATTCGGTTTTTGTTCAGCACTCTTTGGAACTGTTGCTTTTTGTCTGTGCACTGCGTCATTTCACGTGAGCCGCTCGGTCTACATGCATCGAAGGTTCCCAGCTGTGCTGGTGCCATTTCGTGCGATGTCCACGACTGTATTTAATGTTAGCTAAGACCCGGCACTTAAAAGTTTCTCTTGCAGTTTCACCGAGTTTGTGCCAAACACCACCCTGACCATCTCATCTTCCTCTGCATAAGCACAGTCCTTCACCGTGAATATTTATCGGCAGTGTTTCTATTGGATTGCCGCTGACGGACGGCCTTATATGGGCAGGCACTAAATTACGTGGGAGGCGTAACTCCGCCTCCCACGGGCATCGCGCAGAAGTCTATTATAGTGTATGGACGAAAAAATAGGTTCCAGTTATGACCATTACGCATAGAATTTCGAAATGAAACCTGCCCAACTTTTGTAAGTAAGCTGTAAGGAATGAGCCTGCCAAATTTCAGCCTTCTACCTACACAGGAAGTTGGAGAATTAGTGATGAGTCAGTGAGTCAGTGAGGGCTTTGCCTTTTATTAGTATAGATTTAACAGAGGGACAAAATGCAAGGGTATTGTTGGTGACATATTTGCGAGTGACAATGTGGTTCCTGTTGCAGCTGAAAGTAGCTAGTGATGACTGTGTCTCTTCTCTGTGAAATGAGCTGTGGATGAGAAGTTTGCATAGGTTAAAGAAGATGATCCAGAGAGAATTAGGAAAAAGGCTCCTGTGGAAGGATCAGTTTGCAAAATGGGGAAATATTTGATGACCTGTGGGCGAAATGGAGTGTTAGGTTGGAATTGGAAGACCAGTGGGATGGAGGGTTTTTTATTATTATTGGGATTCTTTGTAGAGTGGATATTGCAAGGTCTACCTTGGCTTGATTGAAGGCTGTGTCCACAATATGAGAAGGGTATCCTCTTTCAATTAAGAAACTCCTCATTCTGAGTGCTTCAGTACAGAAGTCAACCTTATCACTGCACAGGTGTCAGAGTCTAATTGTGAAAGTGGAGCTTTATTGAAGGTTACTGTGTGAGTCAATTGACTTGTAATAGACAAAGGTTTTAAGTCCTAGAAAGGCTGATATCTAAAAACGCTAGAGTTGTTGTGGAAAAATTGATTGGAAACAGAGAGATAAATGGAAACTAGTAAAATCAGTAATGAACTCTTGTAACTGGATTCTGAAGCAAGAGACAGTGCCAACACAATCATTGATGAAAATGTGCTAGATAAAAAAATGAAGGCTATATAGTCAAAATGTTTTGTCTTTAATCTTCCTTCTTTTTCAGCATGGAAATAGCCTTTAACTTTTTATTTCTTAATTTGATGATGTATGGTATTTCTGCTCAGTGAATCTTTTCTAATATATGGTGGACTCCTTAATTTTATGGCATACTATACTTCACGCACATTCTAACTACAGAGCATATTGCTCACCTCTGGTATAACCCTAGGAATAACAGGCTCAGAGAAATCTCAAGGCTTATAATGCAAGGTACACTCAAAACTGTCTCATTAGACTCCTCATTAGTTTTGAACCTAAGTATATTTCTTTCATAACTTGTCAAGGGCAATTAAAAAATTCTGAGACATACAGTATGACACAAGGTATTGTTTAATTTCTTGTTTAATTATCTCCACTTGAACATTTCAATAAAACATTGAAACTATCTGTTAGGAGGAATCAAAACCAATGTAAACTGAACATGTTACATGCAAATACTTCAGTAATTTAGTTGCTGTAAGGATTCTTCTTCTAAAATGATCAAAATGAGTCTTTTTGGAAAACAACAACAAAAAAAAAATTAAATAAATAACTGACAGTAAAGCCTGCAGTATCTGGTATACCAATAAGTAAAATCAACGAATACAGTTCACGGTCTTTTGGGGACAGGCACAATCTTGAATAGACCTGTAGGGTAGCAATAAAGAGCCCTGTACCTTTTTCATATCTCACAGGCTTTGACATAGTGGATAAGTGGAAGTAAGAATGGATCATTTTTGCCAACAAGAGAAAAGCCAATTCAGCCCAGCAAATGTATCTAATTAGATAATAGCTAAGTTCCTCCTATACCTTGTCCAGATATTTTTTTAAAAATTGTCAATGTTTCTATTTAAGCTATATAACTTGGTAGTTTGATCTAGACTGCCAGGATTCTTTGTGAAGAACTGCCTCCTGGGTCCAGTCTTAAATGTCCAATTAACTCCTTATATGAAGTAACACTACACCAAAGTTATTGCGTGTTTTCGTTAGGTTAAAATATATAAGGTGGAAGGTAAGAATTAATGTTTAACGTTGGAAGTAAAACATGTCTAGATAGGGTGTCTGGTTTCTGCAGACCCCCCACACATGACACCACCCATTACCTAAGCACTCACATTATTATCAAAATAACAATGTCAATTCTAACATTCATAAAGCAATCAATAAAAAACTGTATTGCAGAGAATGAAAGGTTAAAGTACTGGAAGACAGTCAGCGTCATAAAGAGCACAGCCAGACTTATTTCAAAATGGCTGATTCACACAAAAATATTTTTTTTTCCAAAATCAACATGGATAGCTGTTTTACAGTATGTTTTACATTGCTAGAGACCATTCTTGACTTGAAAATGGATGGTAAGGTTTAATTTTTTTTTTCGCATTTGGACTGGTGGCTTTTAAACTGGCATAGTATTTTTTTTAAATTAGCAAAACATGTATTACATGCAGCAAATTAGTGTAGCAATGAATGTGAAAAAATAACTTTGACTTGACAAATATTAATTTATTTTTTAAATGTCTTTATTTACTTTTGTGAACAGCAAAATAAAGTATATGGCCTTCTTTCCAGGCTTGTCTTTGAAATTATAGCTCTAAGTGTATCAGTGTCACTTTCCTGTATTTTTTTTTTTTTATATATATAAAAAGGCAAGGTGTGAAATATGTGGAGACCTTCTGAAAGACCAAAAAACAAAATTGTGGTGAGGATCCTAAAAATACATTTTATAAACCTTTTACAGTGTTACAAATCTCTCATTGCCTATGACTGAATTTATGAGAAAATATTGTAGTAGAAGGCAGACAAGTATTCACTGCCTGGACATGAAGGCTGCTGCCTGCAAACACTTCACAGGGTGGATGGGGAAAGATACATGGCAGCAGCCTGTCAGGCAAAAAAGGGAAGTTCAACCATTGATACAGTTTGGGAAGATTCAAGAAATGAAGCTCAGGCATTTATAGAAATGTTTAAATAGAAGTAACCACTGCAGCTATTAATGCTTTCCCTGGTCTTGGCAATGCTGAAGAATGTGATAGAAGATAGCAGAGAGTGACAGAGATTGCTTATACTAACAGTGCCATCTATAGTCTTAACTGACTGGAGCTGCACCTCTGGCCTATGGCAGAATGAGTAATTGGCTCATTTACTTACCATTACCTAAATCATGAAATAGTCATTCTGGCATTACACAAAGTGTATTAGACTCATGAAAAATCTGTCTGATGCTAGTTAGAAATACAAAGTGGTGTGGCTTTTGTTTTCAAATTATGTATCCATGTGTGATGTGATTTGGCTATGTGAATATGTATATCCTGATAGCATATTGTGTCCTCCATAGCTAATTTCTTTTATACTCAATAGTACCATAGTATGATGACAGTGTTTGGCCAATACTGGAGATTTAAAGGGACCTCAGATTAGTGTGAGGTATTTCGCATATTGAAAAAAGGGTACACATAAGTGTAGTTTGACTGCTTTCTGTTGAGAAACTCTAAAGATATATAGTTTATGTTCTCTAGAACTGTTTTTCATATCAACAACCTTGTAGAGTTTTAGTTTGTGCACAGAGATTCAAGTGTGTGTGTCTATTGTTCCTGGAGCAAACTTCAAGATATTCAAGTTCTGTGATAGAAATTAGTTCTTTATTAAAGTCCTTCATGAAATAAAACATTTGCTATGCTTTCATAAGCAGAACTGATCGTATTTTGTTCTGATTTATAAATCTGACTTTAAAAGATGCATTGGATTGGCACTCAAATTTCTGTACAGAATATTTTAATAAATAAAAAAAGGTTTTATTAATGCTTTTTGAGTCTTGTTTTAGTTCCTGTCTTATGCTCCTATGCATGTATAGGCTCTAACGTCATCTGTTTATGTAAATGAACAGATGAGATCATTTAAATTACTCGTCCACTGATATTCTGATACTACAGTACTGAAGTCTAAACTAGAAAGTATGTGTGGGGTAGAGAACAGAAAACAGTTTTACAAAAACTGAATAGTGGAAGAAAAGTAACAGTAATGTTAAACAAATATGAAAATGAATTAAGCTGGGAAGGCACTGAACTTATGTGACATAAGACCATAACTGATACTTGGTTAATAATGGAAGGGAAAACCTGTCATCCCAGGTGAAAAATGTTTGATTTATATGATCGGTATTCAGGTGGTTTGAAAATAACCACTAAATGGTAAAACACAGACCTTGTAAAGAAGTCACATTATAAAGGATTTCTTTTTTGATAAACCACCAAAAAAAGGTATAAAAAGGCAAGGAAATGTTTTACCTGCGAAACTGTAGATAATTAGATCCAATCAGCTCAAATTATATTAAAAAATTTGCAGACAAAATAATGCTATTTATAGAGAGGAATGTTCATAAAAGGAGGAAGCACTTTTATGAATAATTAAATAAAATTTTGTAAGCCAAAGGAAAAGCATTTAGAACCGGCTTTTAAGAATGACGGCATGGCAGCTTGACCTAAAAGAAATATACTGGCGTTCCTTTTAACAGTCTTTGAAAGGAACTGATCTCATTTTAGCATGCAGATGCAGAATTCAAAGGCATAAGATACTGTAAGATTTTTTTTATCATCCTGCTGTAACCTGTATTGTCAAATATATCAAGACTACAAACACATTTTCTGATATCCAAATAAAGTACTATACATAAGTGTTTGACCTAAGAAATATTAGTGTGCATATTGGTACACTTATTTAGTGTATTGGCATTCTTTTTGATTAATTTAGGCTTTTAACTAGTATTGTGTCTTTCGACCTGCAAGAGAATTTCTCACTTAACTATATTCTGCTATCAGAGGGCCTACAGTTGCATGGCTGTCCATAAAATATATACCCTGAAAAATGACTTGTCTCGTTAGGACACTGTTTTTTTGCATGTGATGCATAAGGCTTTCTTAATTAAAACAGCTGATTTAAGAAAAACAAGCAGATCCTATTTCAGCAGAAGTGCTTCTGTACCTTATTCTAAATCTCCTCTCCTAAGCTTAAGTTTCAAAAAGAAAAAGACACTCAAAAATTATTATTACATAGCTGTCCAGCTGATCCTGTGGCTAGGACATTGGACATCTCCACATTCCACGGTTCTTGAGGGTGATCCTCCAATTAGCTGTGAACCACCTAATCTCACTGAGATTGCACAGGTGGTGAACCAGCTGAGGGTAGGGACGGATGCAAGGATTTGTGGTATCCGTGGTGAACTTTGGTAAGGCTGTCCTCTTGGCATTGCAGGTCATTTTTTCTTCCATTTGGGAGATGGGTGTCATCCCAACTGACTGGAAAATGGGACTTGACATCTCTATCTGGAAAGGGAAGGGTGATCGCCTGGATCTCAGCCAAGTTTCAGCTCCATCATGCCTGCTATTAGGGAAAGCATGAGCCGAATTACCAAGTGCTACATTCAGTTTCTAGATGGTGTGGGTGTACAGGTCAACATAAAAAATCATTTTATGGCAGTGTTCGTTGTACAGTGATCCCTCGCTGTATCGCGCTTAGACTTCCGCGGTTTCACTCCATCGCAGATTTTAAATTTAAGCATATCTAAATATATATCACGGATTTTTCGCTGGTTCGCGGATTTCTGCGTACAATGGGTCTTTTAATTTATGGTACATGCTTCCTCAGTTTGTTTACCCAGTTGATTTCATACAAGGGACGCTATTGGCAGATGGCTGAGAAGCTACCTAATCAGAGCACGTATTACGTATTAAATAAAACTCCTCAATGATATATTATATGCTTCCCGCGTGGTGCTTTGCACGCTTCAAAGCTCTAACAGCCAGTATTGATTTTTGATTGTTTGCTTTTCTCTGTCTCACTCACTCTCTCTGACATTCTCTGCTCCTGACGGAGGGGGTGTGAGCAGAGGGGCTGTTTGCACAGAGGCTGTTTGCTTAGAGGATACGGATGCTCCTGTAAAAAATGCTGAAAGACTACCTTTACATTGATCCCTTCATTGCGGCCGCTTTATCGCGGGTGCTTCGTATACTTAAAAGCCCAACAGCCCTATTGATTTTTTATTGTTTACTTTTGTCTCTCTCTCTGACATTCTCTGCTCCTGACGCCACTCCTTTGAAGAGGAAGATATGTTTGCATTCTTTTAATTGTGAGAAAGAACTGTCATCTCTGTCTTGTCATGGAGCACAGTTTAAACTTTTGACTAAAGGGTGTTATTTCATGTCTAGAGGGCTCTAATAATGTTAAAAAACGTATTTAGAAGGTCGTAAACAGGTTTTCTATGCTCTAACTGCGAAAATATTAGATTTATAAATAAAGAATACTACTTCGTGGAAATTCATTTATCTGTCTGGAGCGGATTAACCTCTATAAACGAGGGTTTACTGTATAACTGTGCGGAGAATATTTATAAACAGTGTGGGAGAGTTTCTAAGGGCTTAAACTATCTAAAAATAACCATACAAACATATGGTTTCTACTTCGCGGATTTTCACCTATCGCAGGGGGGTCTGGAACGCAACCCCCGCGATCGAGGAGGGATTACTGTAGTCAACTTCTTACCCTGAGATTGGACCCTTTGTATTTATTTATTTAATTTTAAGATATAGTGTGGCTGGTGGAGCTCACAGCATTTACAGCAGCAGTAACATGTTGGTATTTGATATTTTAGTGACACCTGCACCAAATAAGGGTTATTTGTGTACCACTGCTATGGAAATGAGAACTTCTATCTTGCACTCACTAACTTTTGCCCCCTGTTTTCACTATTATCTCACCTTAAAGGTAAAACTGTGCATTATATACTGTGACAGGCGGCCACGGCCATCACCCAGCCGGGACGCCAGCTGGATGGAAGGACCACAGGAGAAAGCATCTGTAAAGCACTACCTCCCTCAGGATGCTAGAGGGCAGCCCTCCTGGGCAGCTGTGACACCATGGATTCCTGGGAGGCACACTGGAGGTTGGAGTTTGACACAGCCCTATTGGGTTCTGTGTGGGCCACCAGGGGGAGCTGTAGAGCCCTATTTTGGGCTTTCATCACACCTGGGAGTGATTCCAGGTCTGATTAATGAGCCACCTAGAACACTCCCAGGGCCTGCTTAAAAGAAGCCACCTCACTCCATTCAGGGTGCCAATGTTGGGAGGAAGAGAGATGAAGCTTGACTGTGGAGGAGTGGAAGTGGAAAGGAAAGAAGGAGAAGAAGAAGTAGACAGAAGGAAGTGTATATTTGGGGCTCTGTGTATTGTGCTGTTGATGGGAGTGAAGGAGACGCACTTCCCCTTTTGTAAATAAACGTGTGCTGGGCTGGAACCCGCGTCTCTGCCTGTCTGTGTTGGGGTTGGGGCAGCTGGAGCGTCCCTGGTTTCAACAATACATATGAAGTTGATTAGCATGGTCCATATGTAGTTGATTTAGGGTGGCAATTGTCTGCTCATGTACACACATTTACAAGATGACTCTAATTTATAAACTTTAAATTGTGTACAAATGTGCATATACCAGGTTTTATTAATTCTCATTATTTTGGTATACACATATTCTTGTGTTTTGGCATATGCATTGTAAAAATTGAATTCAGGCCAAGTTTAAGAAATTACTGACAACTATTGCCATATATAACTTATACATGTGAAAATTATAAATTGTTTTATAAAATGTTTATCTAATTTCATTATTTGCTCTCTAAGAAATATTTGCTAAGAACTATTTGATATTGTCTCAATGGACATACCAATGGTTATGTCAGCCTTCATCCACAAAAGAAACAAAAATAAGTGAAAGATATTCAATGTTGAAAAACATTTCAACGTGATGTTGAGTAGTGCGGGTGTACTGAAATGGGGTTAAACTGGTCTGGTACAAAGGAGGTCATTTAAGATGATGAAGAGTATTTCAATTCCGGGGGAAGTCTACTTAAAGAATTAATTCTGTATTTGATTTTTTTTTTCAGCCTTTAAATCCCTGTGACAAGATTCAAGCAAACAGTTAACTGTGACTATGATCAAGAGAAGTGAAATGTGCAACAGTGGGCTTGAAATGGTCTTTGATCCTCAAGGCTCCGTCATGTTCAAAAGTCCCCTTTGATCCTCATACCTCTAACATGTTCTCTGAAATAGTATATGGTATTGCATTTATTTTAGTGTCACTTAACAGAATACTGTCAGAGGTACATTTGTAAACAAAAACTTCAAGAAAAAGGGTAAATCTTGAAATCTTTTCTGCTTAATAAATAAACTTTGCTTAGCCTTAAATATATTGGGGTAAAGTATCATTTCTATAATATGTTTTATACATTTTGTATGATAAAATTGGTGTGTGCTAAAAAATTTTGAAAATGGATGAAAAAAAAGAAAAATAAATATTGGCTGTATAGGTCAGAGCCTTTATATAGAGAGTTAAAAACTGAAGTGTAGCAGTTTTAATATGACAGTGTAATATGACAGTGTAAAAGAATCTGTACTGCAATACTAATCTAGAGGCATGTATGAAACCATTTTCTCTGGTATTTCAAATTTCACGGATGGAACAAGGATGTAGCAGTGCTACCATTAGTTAGAACTGCATCTCCCAGCAGTCCTTTCAGGGGCTGTTGGGGTCAAAGGTGGCCAGAGGGGTTTAAAAGGAGGGCAGGGGTCGAAGAGGAAAAAAAGTTTGTTTTGTTTGTTTGGTGCTTGTATTTATCTGTTGGTTTGCCTGCCGTTTTTCTGCCATACATCTTCATGTTCTGGATTATATTGTTTGTTGGGGTCTGGAATCAGTTGTCTACCTGTCTACTGTTTACTGAGGACGGTGTCTGGATTTATTGGCTCCTGAACCATTCATCTGTCATCATACTTAAGCAATTACCGGTAGGACTGTGGTTTTCCATTTCCCTCTCTTCATGCAAATCGCTGGACTTAACTTCACCGCTACTCATTTCATCCATGGACTTTACTGCGTGTTTGTCGTGTTTATCTGTTAAATGTAATATTGCCGAAGGGATCAGGGGTGGTATTATTGTTTTCATTTAGTTAATTTAATTTCATTATACTTTTTTATCATTTAAATTCCCAGCGTGTTTTCTTTGTTGTTTCTGTAGTGTGTGTGTGTCGTGCCAAGGCTGGGGTTGACCCTGGTAATCCTCGATTAAAATAAATAAATCACCGTCATGCTCGACGGTGTGAATCTTAGCGGCTTCTGACCGCTACAAGGAATGGCCATTTCTTAGGTTTCTTACTACAGTTAATAAAAATGTGAGAAGTTGTACATTGTCTTCACTACTGAAGAGCAAAATATTAGAGTTTTGATTAGCATACAAATTTATAACTTTGCCCCTAAAATTCATTTTCTATGCAAGTTTTTAGCTGAGAAATGTGGAACTCACTAAAACAAAGTTTTTTTTAAAGTTCATGGGGTGTAATGTAAGAAATATTTTTCTATGAGGGTTATTCTACAGCCAAAACCACTGTCTCCTCCAACAGCTGCCCTTCAGCACATCCCCAGTCTTCCATGGCTTCATCAATGCAGCTCCATGCACTTCCATCTGCCTCAAGCACTACCTGCATGCACATTTATGTCATCAGTTCCTGCCAACCGCTACTTTCTTGGGGTAAGAGGTAACACTATCTCTGCTAATGTTCTACAATGCCTGAAGTTGATCCAAGCCAGGATTCATCCAGAGATTCACTGATGGCCACATACACATACACATGCCATTGTGCTATCTACTTATTGCACAAATGTTGTTTGTGGCAAAAAAACCCATTTGTTTCATGTTTTTTTTTTAAGTTTCATTGCACAGATTGTTTTGCTCATCGCTAGTCTTCACTATCTACAATAGTCCTAACTGGACATGTTTTTTATTTAATTTTGTTTAAACTAGACATCAAAAGACTATTTTTTTAATAATTGACTTAACTATTTCTAAAATCTCAGTTGATGCACTGATATCCTAAGCCTGCAGCTCTTTAACTACAGCATTTCGTCCTCAGGTTTTAAGAACGTGAATGAATAATTAAAAAAGGTATTATTAATAGTATTATCATGTGTGTAGAATACGGTGAAATTCATACTTTCATGTCTGACTAAGAGGCAAACATGCAGAGGTGGGTAGAGTAGCCAAAAATTGCACTCAAGTAAGAGTAGCGTTACTTCAAAATAATATTACTCAAGTAGAAGTAAAAAGTAGTCATCCAAAAAATTACTCAAGTAAGAGTAAAAAAGTATTTGGTGAAAAGACTACTAAAGTACTGAGTAACTGTTTGAACATTTTCTTTAACACAAAAACAAATTAGCTTATTATAACAAGGCTACATACAAAGAGTACAATTCAAATTAAAAGAATCAAATCTACAATAAGAAGAAACATAATAAAGTTGATGCCTAGTGTTATTTCTAGGGTGTAAAAAGAGAAGCACAATTTTTTGATTTTGATTTTGTTGATTCAATATATTACATTAATACCCTATTAAACTACAGTATACAGTATATATTAAAAAGTATAACTCCATTTTAATAAACACAAATCAGTCTATCTATGCAAAAATCAAGATATTGTACAATTATTTGCAAACACATTTTAACAACGAACACACAGACAGGTTAAGTGAATCGCCCATGGTAACTCAGTTTTCCAAAGAATTAAAAGAAACATACATACCAGATACCCTTATTAAAATAAAAAAGAAGTAAATATCACAAACAAGACTTAACAAAACAGAGACAATGTCTGTAGCTTGGCCACTGCAATAAGATCTGGAAAGCCAGGCAGTATAGGCAGTGTGATATAAGAGATAGTATCAAGCTGCCATTAAGAGATTAGACTTGATGAACTGCTGAATTTAAAGAGTGCTATTAAACTAAAAACCACATGAGTTTATTTAATTAACTCTTTAAGGGCTGAATATTTATTTTGGAAAGCACAGTTTTCTGAAAAGCACACAAAGCTATGACTTCACACAGAAATCAACATAAAATGTCTGTTGCTGCGTGCTGTGGCCACCAGTTCACCAGGAATGCGTCTTCGCAGTGCATCACAATCTGGTTTGTACCCCTTGTCATTGTAAATAGGAAACATTACCATCGGCATGTTAGCTACATGAAGCTGTTCAGCAACGCCATCAGCTGGGGATCGATCATCTGATGCCGGTACCTCACATTTGTATCAAAGTCGGAGTCCAACAATTCAGTCTAATTCAGCGATAATATGCAAAACGTCGTCCATGGAGAATTTCGCATTATGCACTCGCTTCAATCTCTCGTCATTTTTGCTGTTGTTTGCTCCTCTCAGGGAATCTCAGTCAAACCAATGAAGCTAACTTTCCTTCTAGCAAAGAGAGTCCAACTAAAACATAACGGTGGGCTTTTGTCACCATTTACAGTTGATTACCACCGTCAACCCCTCCTTTTGACAAAAGTCGACATCCGCCCTGAAAGAGTTAAAGAAGGTGTACTTGTTGGTAAATTATTGTAAGAACTGGATAGTAATGATAGTGACGGCAGGGTTTATGCAGAATGGCTTTCTCTGAGTTGTGTTTCATATGCTTCAGTCAGATGAAGGTGGGCACACATGAATGTAAGAAACAACCCAAAATAAATTTGAGATTATATAGCATAGCACTGCTACCAGTCAGTGGTTGTGAGAATTTGGGGAGTCTTTATTATGTGATAAAAGTAAGAGAATACTCAAAAAGATAGCAGAACTCTGCTTATGTTATAAAACAAACAATGCAAATATAAATCAAAAACGACATAAGGGTAAAAATGTAATACAGTGGGATGCAAAAGTTTGGGCAACCTTGTTAATAGTCATTATTTTCCTGTATAAATCGTTGGTTGTTACGATAAAAAATGTCAGTTAAATATATCATATAGGAGACACACACAGTGATATTTGAGAAGTGAAATGAAGTTTATTGGATTTACAGAAAGTGTGCAATAATTGTTCAAACAAAATCAGGCAGG
>JANRMT010027041.1:58775469-58820598 GCA_026402145.1 Polypterus bichir lapradei
ACTTCATGACCCCCCATGCTCTCCCAATCCATCTACTGACTTCATAAGAAGAGTCACCAGAGACATAAATGTCACTGCTAAGGTAAGTAAACCTCTCGACAAGGTCAACATTCTCTCCGCAAACAGACACACTGCTGATGGCTGTGCCCAAGAGGTCATTAAAGGCCTGGATCTTGGTTTTTATCCAGGACTCTGACAAGCCCAGACACTCAGACGTCTCCCTCAGTCTCTTCAGAGCCCTGATCAGAGCCTCCATTGACTCCGTGAAGATCACAGCATCCTCATGTACGTTGCATGTATGCTTTTTTTTTTATTTTTGATGTTTACATACTAACTTTCTGTGTGTAATAAGAAATAAGAATTACAACTATTCTTATTTTGTAATGCTGCATAAAGTTTATAGCTAATACATAAACTGGGGACACTTTAGGTACTGTAAAAATGCATCTATTACTCATTTACTCTTATGTAACAAAACCTTAACAAAAGCTTTTGTTGATCTTCATAACACTTCATAATAAACTTTCAAAATATAGACAGCTTATTATAGGTAGATAAGGTTATTCATTTATGTGTAGTTTGGCATACTGACATGATGGGAAAATGACTTGTTAATAAGAAGGATTCATAGGTTTTATACTAAATACTGTATATAATATCAACAAAAATGTGTTTCAGTTAATACACCTCAGACCACTCCAAAGTTAAGTTTTGTTAGTAGGTCATAATTGCAGAGATGAATAAACACTTCACTGATGTATTGTAAGTGTTACGAAGACCCAAAGAAGAGTTTGTTAAGGTCTGGTTGCTAATAGTAAATGAGTAAGGGCTCATTTATACTTCACGCTCAGAACGCGTACGCGCCCGCATCATGGCTGCCACGCGTCCCCAGCGTTCATTTCATGCGTCCTCTGAGCAGGTCCTCAGAAATTAACGCGACGCGTGTGCGAGTTGCAGTACCAGCAAAAAGTCAGGGGTTTGATTTGGTGAAGCAAAATGCTGACATACAGATGCATTCGTGGTGATTTTATATTCAAGCGTCGCATATTCCCGATTGTAATGACACGATGCATTTTAAAAGTCTCACATAACATCTTTGTGCCGTCTTTTTTTTTTTTTTTTTATTTTTTTACTCTTGCAACTTAACAACAGCAACATAATGTATATCGCTGTATTTGAGCCACTGAGAAAAAAATAAAGGACACGGTGAAAACGTGTATTTTGTGATTAAAGTGGAAATTTCGGCTTTAATCTCAAATTGTCCACTTTAACCTCGTAGTTTACTTTATCATTAAAGCAGACGGTTGTAAACGTCATCCCAGTTTTTAATCGCCGCGAGCTTCTTGGACCTGACAGCTGCGGCAAGCAGCAATATATCACCACACAGAAAAATTAAATGTATGATATTTCAACTCTCTGCACATTTAGAATCTTTAGATTTGTACTTGATATCACTTTCATGATTAAATGCATTAAAGTGTGTATGTTACATTTTACATATAATTTTGTTTAAATAATGAATACTGTTAATAATTACACACATGGGGGTGACACGGCGGCGGAGCAATAGCAGTGCTGTCTCGCAGGGAGTTATGTTGCTGGTATATCCTGCTTGTATTCCACACTGTGCTCCGGTTTCCTTCCAAAGATATGCAGATTTGGGGATTTGGTGCCGCTAAAATGACGCTAGTGTATGCGAGTGCTTGCATTCACCTTGCGATGAGCGGAGACCTTGTCCAGGGATTGTTTCTCAGTCGTGCCTAATGCTTGCTGGAATGGACACATCCCTGGATTTATGGATTTAATCAATAAACATCCTTTTCAGAGATATTGCGGTAAGGTGTTATCGGAATTTAATAGGTGTTTTAGACAATTCACAACACAGAGAAGCCGAACATGTTGTCACCATGATAATATCTCGCACTGCCACCTGGTGGATTCCTCCAGATTTACGTAAAGTACGCGCGCAAGTATAAACACTACAACGCTTGCGTAGCAGGAGCGTCCTCTGCAGCACGCGTCGCGTCGCGTGAAGTATAACTCCGGCCTAACAGTTGCATTTTTGCAGTACCTAAACTAAAGTGTTACGCATAAAACTATGAGCAGCAATTACACTTTCATTTGATAGATGGCTCATTGAATATGGGTAGTATGTTGCACTGTGTCAAGCTAATAAATAGAGATTCAATATAAATTATTTTTTTAAAAATTGGTCATTCCTTATTGGATTAGAAAATGAGCAGATGGATGCATTATCTTACAGTGGAGTTAAGTTTTATTTTTTTACTAAATTCTCTTTCAGACAGATCTGACAACACTGTAAACTGGTAGGCTGTTTTTGATGAGCAGCTCTAAACTGGCCCTGTGAGAATGAGTAGTGGATGTGTGTTGACTATACCCAGTGATGGACCATGTAGAGTACATTTCTTCCAAGAACTCAGTGCTGCAGTAATACGTTGTGGCTCCCACAGCTCTGAATGGAAGATGGTCTATAATGAAGATGAATAGATTCCTAGTATACTGTATGCACAGTACTGTGTGCAGAATGTGGTACATAATTAATGGACATATTGTCCCACTATATTTCTCTGAAATATGTTCCCTATTAATTAAATATATAATGATGCAATACATTAAATTTTTGACTGCAGCTCCACAATTTAAAACATCTTCCTGCTGCTTTGTTGATGCCAGACAAAATATCAGGATCATCTTAATAAAAACAAATGGAATAATATCAGTGGAATGTAAGAAACATTTTGTGCTATTTAAAATGTTTAGTTAGTTCTCAGCAGCAACGATAACATAATTAATATCAACTGTGCTTCAAGCATAAATATTGATAGTTTCATTTGGGAGTGAAATTATATGTGTTAACAAAATGAAACGTTCATAAGAAAAATCAGCTGTATTAAATAATTGAGGGTTATGCTAACTTGTTTTAATGTCCTTTATTCATCTAACAAACTAGTTGACATGGCAAGAAAGTGTTTATCTCTGCTGCCTCATGGTTTCATGGCTTCAGAGGATCAAATCTCATCCTGGTTGCTGTCTGTGTGGAATTTGCATGTCTTCCCCTTGAATGTGTATGGTTTTCTCCCGGTAATTCAGTTTTCCTCGTAATTAAATGTCCACAACACATGAAAACTAAAACAGGTTGTTATTTTTCAGTAGCAATCTACCATGTGTCAGAATTTAAGAGAAAAAGAGTGTTTTAGTCTGTAGTTTTCTTGATTGAGATTGTGTTAAGCAGTTTGAGCTACACTCTGTGCATGAAAATGTGCTGATAAAATATATGTTGGTGTTATTATTATTATTTATCTTTTCCTACATAAAGTTTCACCATTGCACAAATGCTGTGATGCTGTGTATGGCTACATGACATGTTCCATATGCCCATGTCTAATATCACAAGGAGTGGTCACTTGGTTTGGGCAAACATTTTATTTGAAGGTGAGCTGTATGCTCTGTAATTTTCTACACTTTGTTTCATATAAGTTAGAAAACTAGTTTTTCAGACAAGTTCTTTTTCAGCTTTTTTTTATTATTCTTATTCTTGTTTTTTCACTTGGCTTTAAGCCTATTTTGCCTATTTTAATTTGTTAGATTTTCCAGCTTTTGGTACAGTATATGAATCCTGTTTGTTCAGACTACCCTCTCTTTGCCCTTTGAAATCAATCTCTGCCTCACTCCCAGAACAAATAATCTACCTTTTAAATCTTTTCATTTATGAAAAGATCAAATCTGTCACAACAAATTTCTTTCAGCCTGGCTTTCCTAGAAATGGTGCCTATGAGATATTAAAGTGAGTGTCTGCCAGTAGTGATGCATGTGGTAAGGCAAGGCATACCTGTGGCACACACTGATAAATTCTATTGATAAGCAATTCAAAAAGCATGATAAAGATGAAAAAAGCCTAATCCAAAAATATTTTTAAAAATCACAAATACATGGTTGAAATGATGGTAAAAATGTTCAGAAAACCCCCCAAAATCATGACAGTGAGGCTAATGTTATACATTTCTTGTAGATCATATACATTTACAAGTAACTGCTGTAAGTGCTCCCATGCAGAAGAAGAAACTTGAAATCAGTATATAAAGACTAAAAAAAGAAAAGGATATCTTTATTTGGTCTGACACCATAAGAATAATGGAAAAGAAAGAATTTTCACTAGATGTAAAATTAAAAGAGATATATGAAGGGGTTTTTTTTAACTAGGGGGAATTGTTCATGGAAATTGTTACATATACATAATAGACCTAACTATTTTACATTACATTAAAGTGAGTAATTAACCATAGTAAAAAATAGTACAATGTAATAATTTGAAAGTAAATTATGTTTCATGTTGCATTAGAGCTATTCCTTGCGTTATACATTTTTGTTCTGTTTGGCTTTGAAATTAACACGCAAATACTTTTTAACCTTACATTTTTACTGTAAAATTTCAGTAAAAATAATATTTGGAATTAACTTTTCATCAATATCACATTGAATTTTGATTCCGTGTTTGGAGTTACATCGTGAGAACGCAACATATAACTGCCCGTGAGTGAATATCGTTTCTTTCTCTCTAATAAATAAACTGACTTTTTTGAATGTTTGTCCCTGTGATTTGTTAATTGTCTTAGAAAAAGCTATTCTACCTGAGAACTGTAAATGTTTTAATATGAATGGCATATCAAGATCTCCTTTGGTGTCTAATGTTATCCGCGGAAGATGTATTACATTACCTTCCTTGTCGCCTGTTAAAATTTTACATGTCAGAATAGTTCGACCAATTTTGAATACAACTAATCTTGTCCTATTGCATAGCCCATCACTCATACGTAAATTACGATACATCCTTCTTTTTAAGAGAAATTTGGCCAGTGGAAGACCGGATGGTTTTAGCGGTTGTAGATATTCTATGAGATATTGTAAGTTGATGTTTTCATCTTCCGCACCATGAGCACCAATTGTTTCAGCATAGTCTATTGATACGCATTTAACCAATTTGCTGTGTAACTGATAGACAATTTTCACGTTAATTTGTTTGACTTCATTGTTTCTCGGTGCTAGGATTGCCAGTGTACTCATTTCTTCTGTTGATAGACCTTTTGGATGAAATTCTTCAACAAGATTTGAACATAATAAATCTTCTTAAATTGGGAACTTAAAGTGAGGAAAATGTAAACATTTATAAGAGCTGAGAGCGCAGGAACTGTGTCTGACAAAAGCATTGGGCGTGGGCCATTAACTGTAAACGGTTGAAAGGAGGGCGGGACTTGAAAAAAATCACTTGGCAATAGACTCGTCTCGTCTCAAGATTTCTTTTATAAGGGAGAGATAAGTAAATAAATAATAAGAATAGACATAGCAGCAATTGAAACTGTGCAGAGGACAGCAACCACGTGCATCCCAGGACTTAAGGACATGCCCAGTGAATTAAAGTGGTTTATTCTCAAGTAGAAGAAACTGCTTGGGAATCTTTTAAAATCCTCAAAGACACTGATAAAGTAGATCCAGCAACATTCCTTCAGCTTAAGGGTGAATTAAGCTTAAGGGTAGAGATTCAGGGGAATTGCATTTAAGACTGAAGCCATGAAGCATTTCTTTATGCAGAATTGTAGGACTCTGGAACAAACTACTGAGACATGAAGTAGAAACCTTGACAACCTTTAAGAAGAATCTGAATGATATATTAGGACAGCCTCGCTATTAGATAAACAAATGGGTTTGATGGACTCAATGGTCTCCTCTCATTTGTCAGATTTCTTATGTTTCTCATGTAACAACTAATGATATAAACAACAGTACTAACAAATGTACTGCAAATAAATAAGCTACTAGGAACAGATCTGAGGCCAGGGGAGAATTACAGAGTTCACAGTCCTGACAGCCAAAGAGTGGAACCTTGTAAAATTGGCATAGATACTACAGAACCTTCTGCCAGATGAAAGTTGAACAAAGAAACTGTGAGAAGGGCGTGAGTGGTCCTCCACAATTCTGTAAGCTTTGCAGATGCAACGCTTAACAAAGATGTCTTTAATCTCTTTAGAATAAGTCTATTTTCATTCTTTTCCTTCATTTTATTCCAAGGTATTACATAATACATTAGTAATTTAACTAAAAGGGGTAGTACTGCAAGGCGTACAGTAATAAGCAGATGTGTGCAAATTTGGTACAAGCACACTAAGTAATGGGGCAAGAAATTAATTTCAGATGTCATTAGAGCAGATTCAGATACCTTACTGTTCAGCAAATTCACAAAAGCTGTACCTAGAAAATATTGCATGTTGGAAAAATTAAGTTTAACCTAAATCAGGTCCTACACATAAGAAATAAAAGTATTAAATACAGTTTCACTGGAAGAGTTGTGGAAATTGAAAGTACACAATGATGAGAAAGACAAAGGATGTGGGGTTATGTAGTGCACAATGAGTTTTAAAAGAGGGGTTATTGTTGAGCTGTATAACAGTTTTGTCTTTGTATTACCAGAAGGCATAACAAAACTGGGAAAAGTTTCTGTACTGAATGGTTTGAGCAATGAGGAAAGATTGAAAGAACTGAGTTTTAAGATTAATGCAAGTTTTTAAAATAATGCACTGAATAAGGAAGATGAATATCTGGGGCTATTTTAAAATGAGTCCTTTAACAAAAACAGGTAAACCCAGATGACTGAGGAAATATTTCACAAAAATATTAGAAGGTATTTCTTCATGTAGGAAGTAAATAGATATTACAAGCTTCCAATTGTTAAGCTTATCACCTTGTGGACTCTCATATATTAAATCTGCAATATTTTGCAAGATACAGAAAATGGGCTAAGTGAAATTATTGGGCTGAATGATCTGTTTTTGCCACATATTGCTATTATTTAGTAATTCAGTTTCTTTAATTAGGTATTTTTTATTGATATATACTTTGATTTTGAATTGCATGCTTGAGAAAGCTGAACAGGAGGAGCGCTAAGAGAGGAAGTCAGTCTAGGAAGAAGTTCTTAAGATTTCCATTCAAGTCAAGGGTGAAAGTCCTCAAGAGCTGAATAAAGTGTACAGAGCTTTGAGCTGTGTTGTGATTTTTCTCATCTTTTATCATTTCCACATGAAGAGCAGTGCCATATATTAATTAAAAAATAATTTTCTCTTATTTTGTAATGTATGTCCCTAAAGTTATAAAAGCTAATGAACTCAGACACATTTTAACATTTTTAAGCAATATGTTTCATATACATATATGCTGCATATTAAAAAAGAAGCATTTTAATAAATGCTTACAAGTGTATAAGTGCAATTATGGCTTATTATATCCTGCAGCATAGCACCAAACAGTTTCCTCAGATCAACTTTGAAGAATATAACAAATAAAAAAAAGCACCATAAAACAAATTATAGGTACAGAGTCTGCTGCCATGGCAACCATTTTTGCATAATAAACAAGAGGTTAGTAGATTTCTTTTCTTTCTGTTGCATTAACTTTAATAAAAATACCGTGCCAGTTCTAAAGCTAAAAGTCCACTCTAAACATACTATTAAATTATTACAGCATACAATTTTCAATGAATACAGTTAATTAAAATAAATATATGTTGACCATTCTTTTAAAGTTAATAGTGAACATGAGTTTGGTAAAACTATTCATAAGCATGTTATTTTCAGACATGAAATTTGCATTAATATGTTTTTAAAAATGAAAAGCATAATAATTACAAATACTTTGAATATAAATGTTCTTTATTTTGGCAAGCAGAAAGCATTCTATCAATGATTCTGTGACACCCCATGTTTTTTCTTTCACCTTTAAGGTGTTCTTTGTTTCAGTTGCCTTCCTTTCTTAAATTCTACTCCCCTTCAAAGTTCCCTGTAAGGTTCAGTTTGGTATGAACATTAGAGAATGCACTTGAAAATTTAATTATTAAAGTGCCATGTTCATAGAAATTATTCAGGCACATACGGTTTATTCATTGATTAATCCATTTATGAGGTTGAACAGATATGCTGTTTGTGACAGTTTAGGGCTTTCTTGACCCCGTAAACCCTCAGACCACTCGTCAGACACCAGCAAGTCCAAAATTTGAATTTATTATAATAATAATGTGCACAAAACACCCTCCTCTCCACAATACTCATAAATAAATCAATTCTCCAATAAACAATAATCAATCCTCCTCTCCCAGACACGTTGCCACCCTGCCACCCAGCTCAGCTCGTCTGTCTGGGATTTCCCAGAGTCATTTATAGTCTGTGACCCGGAAGTGCTTCTGAACCCTCAGTCCATGTGACTTCTTAGCACCTCCGGGTCAGATCAAAAACTCTTCTTTTTCATCCCAGAAGCACGTCATTCCTTCTGTCCACGTGACTGGGACGTACTTCCAGGGTGTTGGGAAAATAGATGTCCTTGTGCATCCATGCAGCGACTCCTGGTGGTCCCCATGGTAGCCAGCAGGGCTGTGCATAAAAACTTTGTTGTCCATAATTCCCTGCTGGCATTCGGGGCACCTCCATGTTGCAAGGAGGGCTCCATCTAGTGGCCTGGAGGTATTGGTCGGGATGAATGACCGGCCATATCTCACATGTTACATTGCTCATGACTGAAAGTTAAAGAAATTTGCAGGCAATTTAACCTCATACCTTTTTCTTTGTGCATTACATACAACTAGGTAATTAAAAATCATTCAACATTCAAGTTAATTAGCCTGCCAGTGCATATTTGTGTTGGCAAATTTTACAGAAATCACTATTTCCAAATATGCTATCTTCAACTACACTTTACATGTAATTGCAAGTAAAACAGCCAAGCTCTGATTTAACATTATTGTTTTCTTTATAAAATCTGGTTTATTGTTGAAATATTTCCTCATTGAGCTTTGGTTTATCTTACTTTCCCAGTTACTTCAAAATAGGGAGGTTGTATTAAGTGCCACTATTTTAAAATATTTAAATATATTAAAATACAAACCTAATTCAAAGGCAAAAACTGACATTCAAACGTAAAAGAATGGTTGCTTTACCTTACAGTAATTTTGGTATCCTCCAGCTCTACACACACTATGGAGTATCACTGTATTTTACTTTTTGTACAGCCCTTCCAGGATCTATTCTGCCTGTGCGTCTTCATGTGTTTCAATACTTAGGTTGTGTAGTTAACGGTAAAAAGGACAACACCTGCTTCTTAAAGACACCCCATGACAGGACAGATTCTTCTATTCTGTTCTTTGCTCTTAGATTTGAAGTTGTGCTAAGAATAGACCTCTAAATACTTCTCCAGCAACTTAAACGTATCCTTCTGCTCTTGATCCAGTTCTGGTTTGCTCTTAAACAGGAGATCTCTGACAAGCTGCTCTTTTATGCCAGCAGACATTTTAATTCTTTCTCTTTAGAGTATACAAAATAACAGCCAAAACTTAAATTTTTCTTTTGTTGTTAAAATGGTCTTAAAATTTACCATTTTAACGATGTTTTCCAGTGTGACATAAGCCAACATGTAGTTTCACACGCAGCCTGCATTTTAGGCAGCTGCTGACTGGACACGTGTTACCTTAAACAATAAGGCATATAAATATTAACGTGACCTGTATTACATTACGGATGTAAATTTAAAGGGTAAAAAAAGAGCTTTTACTTTAACCCACATATTATGCTTTCATTTCTTTTACAAATACACATTCCAAATCATAAACATTTTAAAGACATTATTAGTTGTATATTAGAATAAAGTAAAAAATATGTTGGTGACATAGGTAATCAGGCTCCTCTTGCTATTTGATGGACCTACCTCTTGCTCAAAATACACTTTTAAGTCTTTTTGGGTTGGTATTCACCAATTTTGCACACTGCTTGGAAGTGATTTTTACAGATTTGCTCCAACCAACTAAACTTTTAGAACAGCCTTTGTTTAAAATCACATATGTTCCATATGGAATCCCAAACATGCCTTTTGGTATATTATTTGTTTTCATATATTTTACAAATTATACTTTATTTTATATGAATACTTTATATGTTCTGCCTCAGGCAGCATTGCTATTGGGGGTCCTAAAACAACAACAGTTACTTTTACAATTTGAAATGTGAAAAAAAGGAAGGCTGTGGCAGGTTGAACCATTTTGTGTAAAATCTACCCAGTGCAAGGAAGACATCTAAGTGAAACAGGAGTAATTAGCTTAATTGTTCCATAAAGCAAAGAATAAACTTTTTACTAAAATTAAGTGTGAGTAACTAGGCATGGAGGTACATTTCGGAATTAATTCATTAAATCAATCAATAAATATTAAAATAAATAAACAAACTGTAAGATGTGACGATAAAGGAAAAGATCATGAAATGTGAGCGTAAAGAAACAAATGTGGCACTGTTTGTAGCTTATTTATTTATTTATTTATTTAATTTTGTCTGAATATTCCTCCAAATGCAACAGGAAATATTGTAACATCTGGAGTGTGTGCTGTAAATGAGGCATCTGATGGCTGGAGTTAGTATGGCATACAAACAATTCACCAATCAAAAATCAGTACTCTCTGTAACCCTCCCTCTCAGCTTTGACGAGTGAAAGTGACAGGTTTTAAATTTAAACATTGTTTCATGTTGTGCTTGGAGGAATAGTCAGACAAAATAAAATAAATGATTAAATAAATAAAGCAACATAAAAACATTCCATGACATATTTATTTTTAACACTCACATTTTATGCTTTTTGTTTTATTTGTTGTCGTATTGTATAGTTCTTTTATTTATTTGCATATTTATTTATGTATTTATATATTTAATTTATTTTATCCAAAATATTAATCATTTATGTATTTACTGCGATGCTTTTGTTTTCATTGATCATGATTATATAATGTTTTAAATATTGTACTAATCAGGAGCTTGTTTGGTGTACACCTGATAACATACTGTAGTTGCATTTTTGATCTTGATATATTTGGATAATCCTCAAGGATAATGCGGAACTAATTTTCCTTTACTATTGTGTACTTTTTGTGCTGGGAATAGCATAAGGTGTAATTATCAGTTTTAGGATTCTTATAGTTTACATCCAGTTAGTTAGTACTGCATGTATATAAGAGAGGAATTAACTGTAGTTGATGGAGTAGCCCTGTTTTTTTGTTTTAAACTGCATGTTATTTTTTGTTTTCTCTCTTTGAAAGATAAGTCATCAGCTATGCGCACCTCATGGTATCTCTTTGGTAAATGGTTTTCTTTTCTTATTTCATTTAGGACGAGCTTGTCCTCAGTACTCATAGATGGATAGTGCCAGATGGTTTTTGCAACTTACCTTAGGGCTGCATAAGCATTTTGCAGGTTTAAATAATGTGCTACTAAGATCTGAAGCTTTTGTTATGACATTCCTGTTTGTATTGAAATAAAGAATATGAGTCAGTTTTTGGCTGTTTATCTGAACAAAATAGCACTTTCAGACAGAAACTGGTAAAGTTGGCCAGACGGGCTTTCATTATTTTTCCTTTGTGTCCATAACTTTTGTTACAGCAGACAAAAATCGGGAGTTGGTTGCGCCAGGTTTCTTTGTAGCATATCTGCATTATTATTATTTCTCATATTTGTCATATAGGAAACATGATTTCAAATGGGTGGATCAGTCTTGCCTATTTTTGAAAAAGAGGCAATTGACAAAAAACTACTTCTACAAACCTGTTTGATTTGTTAATGATAATACAGACTCTTGTTCTGGTTGCAAAATGCTACAGTTGAAGCCAAAGCACTGAATTTGCTATTCTTATTTTGTAGAGACGGTTGGATTTAAAAATGTATTATTCTTGTATATCCAAACCTATTAATTTTATAAGTTATCTATGCAATAAACAATATTGAAGAAGGCACTCCACCAGTATGCCGTCCAATTTGCTCATCAGCCCACCCTGTTTTGCAGCTTAGCTTTTTTTCTTTTATAAAAAAATGACAATTAGCCTAATATATTTTAATGTACTGTAAAGTGATTGCTGGTGAGTGGCCCTTAAAAGGATTATTTGGCCATTTTGACACTAGTTATGCCATGCTGCTCAGGTCTTCAAAGACAACACACATTCCCACCTGCTTTTGTCTGGTAATGTCCCTTTTTCTGCTAATGCATGCCACGCAGCTCTGCCTCACTCTACTCACCCAGGGTCGGAGGCAACCTACATCATTCCCTTGGCTCTCTATAAGCCAACCCAAACCTGAGGCTCGCTTGCAACCAAGCATCCAGCCAATGGGCTTAGTAGCCAAGAGACTCACCTCAAGTGCTCACTAAGTGCCGTATCTGTGTGACCCAGTATGTGTGACCCAGAACTAGACTGGCAAAAATATCCAACAAGATTTAAGGCTGAAACTGCTACAGTTACTCTAGCATCTTCAACCCTGGCACCAGGTCCACCCAACTGTGAAGAGAAAAAACATCTCCTTTTTGAACTGGAAAGAGCCCACCATACCCAAAGAACCTTCCACCACTATCCGCGGTCAGGTTCCTACATCACGAGGCAGTAAGCTTAATGTAGGAGATGCCAGGCAGGTTCCAATTCAGTTCTCTCCACCACCTTTCACCTTAACATAGCACAAAAACTCCACACCTCTTGAATTCCTGATACACCAGGGTCCAACCCTTTGCAGTTCTCCTTGCCAACCAGAGTCCTTTTCTCAATAAGAAAACTCAATGAGGATTCCCTAGGATTGTATATTTAGATTGCATAATTTAAACAAAAATATAAAATCTTGATCATTAAAACACTGAAATGAAAACTAAAAACAGTGTTTATATTTATTTATAACAAGCACTTCTCCTCCCTTACCACCTCATCTTTTGGTCTTGTCATTGTGCTGTCTTCCTGCTCAGCTGTTATTTATTACCGTAACCCACATTCACCTAGGAGAAATCAAGAACTAATCCATCAATTAATCAATTAAATGAAAATACCCCTTAGAGGAAAACACACACACACACACATGCAATACATCAATTAACTCAATGTATAAAAGAAAAAAATCTAATTTAAAACAAATGCGAATAATTCAAACAATAATTGACAAACCATGAATCATTCCCAATTTAAACAAACAGAAAAAAACAAACATCTGCTCTCCCCCCTTATCTACTGCTTGCAGGCTGCTTCTCCACGTTTGAAACATGTCCTTCTCAGGTCCAGACCCTGAGCTCACTACAATACATCTCCTTTGTTTAAAGTATCAATTAATTATAAACCTACACAGCAAAATCGTCAGGATTTCAGTGGTCTTTACAGTTTGATTCTTAAAAAGTATTTGGAAAGCTTGTATATGGATATTGATTTTACGGTGTACATCTACATAACAAGGTTTATAAATTAGTAACTTACTGAATTTACTAGATATGTAGGTATGTAGGAAACATGAACAACACAAGATAAGTGTTAACAATGTCTCGACAAGCAACCCTTTTAGGTTTTATTAGTGAAAGGAAAGTAACAGTACTGTAAAATATTCCAGAGTCTGATGTCGGCACTGAAAATTTTGGAGATTCTCCAATGGTAAGTGAAAACCCTACCACTATCCTGGCTAACTTTATGAGGGTTTGCTGGAAAATTAGAAACCACTCAGCCACCAAATATCTAATATCGAAGGATCTGCCATCATCTTGATTTGTCTGATATTCACAAACCATTAACTCAATCACTCTTAAAGGCTCCAACTTCTGTTACAGATAGTAAGACGTGCAGCTAATTGGTACACCAGATAGCAAATTATACATGGCTGGAATATACGACATTGAAAGATGTGATTTTGAGAATTTGGTGATAACTTCATTTACGGCATGTTCACAACATGAGTCAAGTAAAATTCATGGGGCTGCACTTAAATACACAAATTATAAGGAATGCCAAAAGCAGTAATCTGTTTGTCTGCTGTTAAATAATATTACTGGTCAAAATTGGAATGTTATTTGGCTGTTTGTACCTTGCAGTGGGCTGGTATCTCATACACATCATCAAATGGTAGACAGTCAGTTTATTTTCACCATTTTTAAGTGTGTTTGTTAGTGTTAAAAAAATTACTCAAACTAGACCTTTTTTTAATGAATGCATATTTAATAACAATATACAGTAATCCCTCCTCCATCGCGGGGGTTGCGTTCCAGACCCCCCCGCGATAGGTGAAAATCCGCGAAGTAGAAACCATATGTTTGTATGGTTATTTTTATATATTTTAAGCCCTTATAAACTCTCCCGCACTGTTTATAAATATTCCCCGCAGCGTTATACAGCATAATCCCTTTGTATTCTCTTAGATATTAGGTAAGATTCATTGAAATTATGTATATAAACACACACTGTTTATATACAGTAAAACCTAAATATTATTTTAAAGATATTGAGTGTCTCCGATATCACATATGTTACAGCCATTACGATAGACAGGTCACCAGCAATAAATACGTACATTGCAAGAAAAATAGTATACAGTAAATGTATTAATTATTTATGGTTACTCACCAACAATGACACGATGACTTGTCCGATAACAATGAGTTTAATTTTACTGCACAACAAAGGAGAGCGTTACAGCCCTTGTAAAGGAGCCACTTCAGGCGATTGTGTAGCACTGCCGTTGTTCTTCTGGCAGTCTTCAATCCAAATCCCTAAAGCAGATTCCATCCAGACTACTGCCTTATTACATCCACTTACAACTCGTTTTGCACCCTGGTTAAAAGGACGCTGCAGCCGTAGATCTTATATTCCTTTCCTACTTTTTAAATAAAAAGAATCGTAGCCTTCAACAAATCCAAAACGTTTACCTTTTCGGCAATCGTTAACATCTTCTTCTTGCGCTTGGGCACGGCACCTGAAGCAGTAGCAGATTGTTTTGGAGCCATAATGAAGGGCTTGACTATGCACAAAGATAAACACTAAAGAGCACAACTCTTTACACAGCGAAGCACGTTGATGCTGAATGAGCGAGATGAGACTTCCTGGTTAACACTGCATAGCTCCTGCGTGCTCTGATTGGTTAGCTTCTCAGTCAGGAGAACTTAACTGCGTGCTCTGATTGGTTAGCTTCTCAGCCATCCGCCAATAGCGTCCCTTGTATGAAATCAACTGGGCAAACCAACTGAGGAAGCATATACAGGAAGTAAAAAGACACATTGTCCGCAGAACCCGCGAAGCAGCGAAAAATCCGCGTTATATATTTAGTTATGCTTTCATATAAAATCCGCGATAGAGTGAAGCCGCGAAAGTCGAAGCGTGATATAGCGAGGGATTACTGTAAATTACATTAGGTCCACTCATGATAAATTTAGACCCACTCTTTTATGAAATCCTGGCATCCCTATTGCTATTAAGATTATTAAAATAAACACTAAATCCAATTGTGACTATACTTGTAATACATTGAATATTTCAGCATTAGATAATGGACAGATATTGGTGGACAGTACAGTGGAACCTCAGTTCACGAACGTCTCGGAACACATACAAATCGGTTTACGATCAAAAAGTTCGCCAAACTTTTGCATCTGTTAATGCCCACAGACTCGGTATACAAACAAGCCAGTTTCCCTTTCAGTTTGTGTGCGCTGATGATTTTCGCACGTGTTCAGTCTCTCCCTGTGCATTCCCTGAGCAGCGAGTAAGCGGGCGAGAGTGAGAGAGAGCGGGACACACACACGCACACAGGTGCACGTGAGAGAGACACACACACACACACAGCTGCGCAAGAGAGACACACACAGGAGAGAGAGAGAGAGAGAGAGAGGGTTGGACGCATAAGGCAGAGAAGACAGTTAAAGAATGAACAGGGCTTGTCTTTGTTTTCACATCTGTTTACAGCGATCGGTTCATAGCGTGCATTGTTGCAATGTTACTTTTCTTGGTGGTTTATTAAATTACGGATTTTTCAAATGTTAATTTTTTTCCCTTTACTTAAAACTCATTAAAAAAAAGTGTTTTTAGCGAGCAGTTCGTAGCGCTATAGTGTGAACTTTTGCAGTGTTAGTTTTCTCTGTTGTTCAAGGTTTTCTCAATGTTATTCAATGTTTTTTACATTTAGTTTACTATTACACTGTGCATTCTATGGTATAATTAACTATATTGGGGCTTAAAAACTTTTAAAAAATATATTTACATACAGTTCGTACGGTCTGGAACGGATTAATTGTACATACAATCCTATGGGGAAAATTACTTCGGTTCCACAAAATTACCAAGGTTCCATCTGTATTCATTAAATCATGATCACATAATTGGAAGATCATATTAGCTTTCTTCAGATTATAAAAACAATCAAGTAAGTGAAGAAACATTTAAGGTGTTATTATGTTTTTTCACAGTATATATTGAAAGTGTTTTAATGTCTTTGATAATTACTTCACTTTTCTTTAAAAGTGAAATAACATTTTATACTTTCTTACATACGTGTTGTTTATTTTGCAGTAGAGCATTTAAGAGAGTTTTAATGTATACTACAATACAGAGTTTGCATACAAGACATCAAATGGAACAAGGCATTATAATAAAATGGAAAAATGAATAAAGATATCCATTTCGTGGCCAAGACAACCTAAAGTCAGAAGTAGCCACAAAATAAAATCTTATATATAAACGTCTACGCATGGAAGTGTGTGTGTCTGTCTGTCCGGCCCGGAAGTGTGGGGCTACAGCGTGAAGCGCAAAGAAAGTGACTCTGTCGCCAAAGTGAAACTGCCGCCGCTGATACACAAGTGAGGTGAGCACATCGGCAAAACAAAACCTCTGAGGAGAGAAAAACTAGCTTAGCCACTCATAGACAACAGAGGTAAGCTCGTCAGCAAAACGAAACCAACGAGCAGCTGCTAATACACAACCGACTGATTGGTTGATTGAAGTGCCAGAATCCATGGTTTCTAGGAGCACTGGCTTATACAGCTAGTATTTTATAATAGCTCATACAGAACTGAATCAGGATACTCAGAACTCCTACCACCAAAAATTTAGAATGGTGCAGCAGCACAACTGATCCTGGTAACAATTAGGATTATTAAAACTGCATGGAAAGCTTATAGGGAAATCCTTTGAAATTTCACATTAAAGTGACTCTGCTAGTTTGCCTTACACGTGCCCATTGCAAATGTTATTCTCACACAGCTTGCTACTTATTCACTTTGAGGTACCTTTGGTTTGTGAAAAATGACAATGCAAAGCTTGATGACAATATTTCAAGCAGTAACCCAGATTTAAAGAACAATACATTGAAGCTGTTGTATCAGAGGAAGGTTTCAGAGATGGCAGACTAGGATGACTTAGGTTCACCAACTTGCCAACAAGTTGACAAAATTTACAATATTTAGAATATTCTGAAAAATCCTCCTGTTTTTATTCACAACTAGCTGTCCCCCGTGGCTCTGCCTGCGTAGTAGTGAAACTTTAAAAATCAATAAACAAACAGGTATCGCTACTAAGCGGAGGCAAGGTACACTCCAAAACATTAGCAACAAGTAGTCCAACTTGAATGGAGGCTGGCGTGTTAGTGAGGAGGGCCCCGCCCAGCTCCCTACTCCTGACGTCACGCTTCCTCCTCCCCTTGGCCAGCAGCCTCTGTCTCGGATTGGTGCAAATAAATCGGTACAGCAAGCGAACTACGATACTAAGCGCGATGACAGAAGTCACAAAATCAAGCAAGATATAGAAAAAAACCTGATCTAAATCTGTTAAGTAGTTCTCTCGTAAAAAGCGGACAGACATACAAATGTTGGATTATATATATTAGAGATGATATGTGAAGTGTAACTAGTCTGTAAAAATGTACAAACACAAATATATAGCGGCATACAAAGCATGTCAAATAACTTGAACTGTGGAGCTCATTGGAATACAATATAGAATGCATCTTTAACACCTAACTCCCTCATCAGACTCCAATCAGCTGAATGGTTTTGACTGGTGGAACACCATTTCCTCCCCTCAGTATCTTATTTTATTTTTGTCTTTTTTGAGAACTCACTTTTTGGCTAGTTTTGTTTTCTGCCTTGCACCTATGCTCTCAAGTTAGTTATCATGAATGAATGAGTAGATGCAAAATGTTACCTGTTACAAATTTGTTTCTGGCTAGTAGTCATTTTTGTAAGACCAGAGTGTGATTTTAGACTTTTTGGAAATATAAACTTGTGATTTGTAGCAATTTTAAATCAAGTTTACATTATTGTTAATAACTTGGTTTTATGTAATACTCTATTAAAAAGGAACCTGGTTAAGTTAGCTGCTCTTTTTCTATGTGCTTGTGTCTGAATAGTTTAATTAAATATTCCTCTTTAATAAATACATTTTCAAGTGTGCGGTGTAATGTGTAAAAAGTTCTTATTATGAATAAATGAATAGATCACTATATTACATAATAATATAAATGAATATTTTTGCTCATGCCAAACTAATCCTTAGAGGAAACATTGCTCTTGACTGTCCCTCATTTTCTACTAAATAGCCATGCAGCCCTAAGAGCATGAGTCTAGTCAGAGCATGTTTTTGAATATAGACACAGAGCAAAGAACTAGTTATACATGGGCAAGTCCTGTCTGGGAGTAAGTTGAGTATAACATTGATAGCAAGAGACACAAGAGTGTAATCAGTGGTTTGTGAAACTCAACAGGGGTGAAAGAACCCAAGTAATTTAGAAACACTCCTAAAGCTAAGGACAGTTATATGCTGCAAAAACACAAGACTACCAAAGAAAATAAAGTGACAGTTTACGTTGGTCAAAAAGCTCACTTTACCTCTGCAGAAAACTACTTTCTTGTCACTCCAGTCAATAAAATGCAAAAAAAAAAGGGAGAAAGTGAGCTGGTGGAACTGTTAATTAGGAGAAGGTGTGATGTACTGTTACTGTAAGTTTAAAAGTACTGTTACTGTTACTCTGAAGTTTAAAATGCAGAGACCACTAAGGCAAATAAGCTGTGCCTTGAACAGCCAGACATTGCAACAACATGAGTGACTCACATTTGATACAATGTCAGAAGATAATTTTCTGTATAAATGGCTGCAGCAAAAAGAGCCTGAGTGTTTTATGAGCATAGCAGCATGTTTTTACAATCCGTTTGCTATGCAGACACATTGCACATTTCTTTATCTTTCTTGAATAACTATTTTTGGAGCTAAAATGAACACTTAACTGAAATGATTCTGTCAAAATAGAACGTTATTGAGGTAAATTACCAAATATAACAAACTAAACTTTAATTGATCAAAATTCATGGCACTAAAATAAACTTAACTGAAAATGAAATGACAGGTGAAAACAGTATAGAAATAAAATCTAATTTAAAAAATGGATCCAAAATAACCTTGTTTCAGTGACAAGGCGGCCTTGCAAACTCTGTCACCAAGCAACATAATGAACTGTATGTTTCAAGCATAAACAAGGCGCAATCTGATTTTTTGGGTTTCTGTTGCTCCTGGAACTGTCATCAAAGGACAGTCATTTACATTGACTAATCAAGTGTACATTTAGCTCCTGACATCACAAAGCAGGCTCTGTAAGCAGAAAGACACAGTTTTACATACTTTTAAATCTGCTTGCCTTAGAAAATGTTTTTGACAAAGGATGTTTTTCTTCTGAACAAAGGGGATTTTGCATGCTTTTTGTTGAATGACAAAATAAGTGCTTTTTTATTCTTCCACTGAAGGAATTTGTGCATCATTTCGTGCAGTTCCCAAATTTTTTAGCTCTGTTATATAAAAGAGAGGTCTCATATACTGTATTGTATAAAATGGCAAGCCATCTGTTTATTACAAGTTCCTTCTCTGTTTTTCACGTTAAATATTATGGTTTCAACTAATTTTAATGATAATAAAATATAAATAGCAGTTAAAATATTTTTTGCTCTGAAATCTATCATTCTGTGTGAATTTATCACTAAATCCCAAATATGGTTGTATTTGGTCAAATTATAATAAGTTAAAAATGTTTCATAGACATTACAGACATTCCCAGCCTGGTGACTGGGAGGGTGTGAGATTAAGCTGGATTTACTGTAATGTTTCTGGAGTCATTCCATGACTTTTCCAGCCTTGTGGCCTGGAGAATTATCCCCCTAGAAAGCACATATGTGAATGGGTACGCTGCTGCCATTAAATGGTTGGCACTGTTTAGATATCTCTGGCATTTACATCTTTTTCTACTCTAGGTAGACCCAATGTGCACTATGATAGCACACCCTACACTGTTACACCACCAGTACCAACTTCCATATTTAAATCTTATCAAAATGGTTTGATTAGCTTGAATATTCAGTCAGTGTCCAACCCACTGTATACTAACACAGGGTCACAGGGGTCTGCTGGAGCGAATCCCAGCCAGCACAGTGCGCAAGGCAGGAACAAACCCCAGGCAGGGCACCAGCCCACTGCAGGGCATACACACACACACACCAAGCACATACACACCAAGGACAATTTAGGATCGCCACAGCACCTAACCTGCATGTCTTTGGACTGTGGGAGGAAACCCACTCAGACACGGGGAGAACATGCAAACTCCACGCAGAGAGTACCCAGGAAGCAAACCCAGGTCTCCTTACTATGAGGCAGCAGCGCTACCACTCCGCCACCATGCCACCAGTTTTAGCTTGAATAGTTTTTGTAAATTTGGGTTGTTCTGGTTTGTGAACATCAGCAGGATCTGTGCAAAAAAAATTCTCACTCTTTCAGCATCTTGGCTCACCTTTTTATAACTCCTCATTAGTTGGTTTGTTGATCACCATGACCCATTTGTAACTACTTAGCTATTACTTGATTGACCATAGCCCATCCTTTACTCTGTAGAAGTCACACCAGTCTATAACTAGTGGGCTTTTTTCACCCTTGGCTGGATTTTTTTTTCAACGGTGGCCAATTATCACCCAGCATGTGACACTGTTCTGTGTGACAACCCCAGCATTCAAGATAAAGTCCATGTCTGATGCTCACTATTTTGTTACACTCAAAGTCATTTAAATATTTACTCCTGCCAGTTTGTCCATCTAAATTGCTCAAACCCTCCACCTAATCCATTAATGCCATTGTCTACAAAAAGAAATGCAGTTACTGCTTGATCAGTCCATTTCAAAGCAATGACAATTCCACCCAATAAAGTTGTCATTCACATACACTGTAATAGTAAGTATCACCAGACAGTACTTTAAAATTGCATCAGGCAAATAAAACGTAAATTAACAGACTACACTCTTGAACTTGCTGCTTGTGAAGTCTCCTCTGTGCCACCAGGATGGGTATAGCAGACACAACCAGAGGAGAGCAGTGCTGGACTGCTTCTACAACTGCTGTGGATGCCAGATGAGGGCATTTTTATTTTTTTTAAATAAAATAATGAAAACTTTCTGCATTTTACATGTCAGTTTAAAACATTTCAGCATTCGGAAATGAACTTCTGCTCACTTCTGTGGCTTCAAGAGGTGGTGCTCTGCAGATTCAGCATAGTTTTATTTTTTCTCCATGACACTACAACCACAGGAAGTATGCAGTGACTTAGCAGTGTCATACAGTGGCATAATTAAAACCATTTTAAAAGTCACATTCAAGGAAGTTGTTTTTAAAATCAGTAAAATAATTCCACTTTTAAAACCTTGATTGCAATGAAAAGTAACAGAGTGGGTCACAAACAACAGGGCTTTTGGAACACAGATGGAGGTCAGACTCAAAAATATCCATTTAATAATAGATTCTCTTTGCATCCGCTTACTCAGCAGACAGGCTCTTGCCACAACTTTGCAAGTCTGTGTTTGTTTGTTTATTTTTTTTTTTCTTTTCTTATGTTTTATGTACCACCTTTGGAGGTGAATACTGTCCAGCAGTACTTTAAATACAAAAGTCCAATTTATTTTTAAAAAAAGTATACCAGTTGATGCAAAGGCAGCCTAAGTGAATTGCTTGGTGTCATACGGACCGAGCCTTCAGCCTGCAAATTTTCAGTCTAGTTTCGTAGCTATAGTGCCAGTTTTTAAAGTGAAGTACCAGGTCAGCGCTTGTGTGTTTCTATTAATACTGAGATTTACTTTCACATCTGCCTTACTGTGTTTTCCCATGTGATATTACTTTCTGCTGCTGGATTAAGTACAATCTCCCTGTGACCTTGAATGGGATAAGTGAACTCTGAAAATGGACAGATTCCATTTTTGATGAATAAAATCAAACCAGAACCAAAAAAATGCAAAATAATATTTGTAGAGCTCTGTCTAATTGCATGGAGGGTTTGAACTTCTGGACAAACTGAGGAGTTTTGAAGTATTAAAAATCGAATTAAGCTTTCGATTGTAAAACCAGCCCTGAGAGAAGCAGTGTATTTCAAATGAACGTATAAGTTAATGCCACTTGTTAGCTAGGAATTAGTTCATAGAAATTCTTCTGGAGGCATAATAAGGATTTTATATATAGAGATGATGAAGCTGGAGGAGACACTGCAGGAAAAAAAACAGATGTGGAAAGAGATTTTCCAGTTTTCATAACCTACGTCTCTTCAGTAGCTAGGTCACTAGGTACCCTCTGTCTTAGGCCTTCCTTTTAAATGTCTGAGATTACAGTGCATTTCGAACATATTCACACCTCTTCAATTTTTTCATAATTTTTATTATCTTGAAGACTTATGCTAAAATCAGTCAGTCAGTATCCAACCCACTATATCCTAACACAGGGTCACAGGGGTCTGCTGGAGCCAATTCCAGCCAACACAGGGCGCAAGGCAGGAACAAATTCCTGGGCAGGGCGCCAGCCCACCCCAGGGCACACACACACACCAAGCACACACTAGGGACAATTTAAGATCGCCAATGCACCTAACCTGGATGTCTTTGGACTGTGGGATGAAACCAGAGCACCCGGAGGAAACATGTGCAGACACGGGGAGAACGTGCAAACTCCACAGAAGGAAGACCTGGGAAGCGAACCCAGGTCTCCTTACTGTGAGGCAGCAGTGCTACCACTGCGCCACTGTGCCATCCCTGCTAAAATCATATAATTTCAATTTTCCATCATCATACAACACTCAATACTCCCAGAATATAAAGCGAAAGGAAAACTTTGAAAGTTTATTAAAATTTAAAAGCTGAAATATTATATTGACACAAGCATTCAGACCCTTCACTATGAAAGGTTGCAAAAAGGCACCTAATAGATTCTCAGGCTGCGAGAAACAAGTTTGGTGAAACCATGTTTGAACTGTTTGGCCTTAAAAGTTTTGACTCTCAAAAGTGTCAAGTCTGGAGGCACCTGTGCGATACAATTTTAAAAGTGAACCATGGTGGTGGTAGCATCATGTCTTGGGGTTGTTCGTCAGCATCAGAGATGGGGAGACTAGACAGGGCTGAAGGAAAGCTGAACAGAGCAAAGTACAGAGATAGCCTTAATAGAAAACTTGTTCCAAAAACCTCTAGACCTCTGTCTGGGTCAAAGTTTCATCTTCCAACAGGACAACGACCATAAGCACAAGCAAAGACAACAAAGAAAAGGTTTACAGACAACTCTATAAATGTTCTTGTGTTGCCAAGCCTGAGAATGACTGTCAACTCTCCACTCAACCATCCACCCTGACAGAGTTTAAGAGGATCTGCAGAAGAATAGTAGAAAATCCCCAAAACAAGGTGTGATAAGCTTGTTGTGTCATACCAAAGAAGACTCTAGGCTGTAATAACTGGATTAATGAGGAGAAAATCAATTTAAAATATTTTAGCATAAGTTTGCAATATATAACAAAATGTGGAAAAAGTGAACTTTTTCCATCTTGCTAATTTCAGTTCAGTGTTGAGAGGCTGTAAAGCAGCAGTGCCAACCACCATGTTTTCTATTAGGTTACATGGGTGGATGGATGGATGAATGGATGGACAGTGAGATATTTATTAACATATTTAAATTTCTGTGGTAATATCAAACTTTGTAACTCCCTTTCATGCTGTCTTGCAAGTTTTTAAAGCTATTTTTTTTTTGTAATTTATTTGTCTTAAACTTCCATAGAAAGTACTGTGAGATGAGAGGCTGGCAGATTCTGAAGCAGCACCAAATGTGGAAACAAGCAGTAAAAGTTTAATAAATTCCTGGAGCAAGAATATATTTTCCATTTTGGATAACTATACTTGTAATCAAATTCACAGCTACAGTTTTTATGAAATTTTTTACAGACTGACTCTGGAGCTTCTGCCAAGTGTGAGGTTAAATGCGTTTCCTGTCTTTCTCAGTATTAGTGATATAGCATTTGACTTGTCTTTTTAAGAAGAGACTTCATTTTATAAAGTACCATTCTTTAATGAACACCATACCAAGGTGGTTGTCAGCTATAGTTTCACAGTTTAATGACTTGCTTACTGTTGTGTTGTGAGTCAGAAGTGGGCATTAACCTAGTACTCTTTAGTCATCATAAATAAGTCCTATTTTCAGGTGCCTTTGATTCAACAGACATTGTCAACATTTGCTCGTGGAGTGATTTATTTAGAGTGTGGTAGACCTATGACAGGTGAAATTTTGGTTTTTATGATTATTCTCATCAGTAGTAGTAGTATTTATTTATTTGGCTGAAAGCATTACCAAAGCTGACTTACAAAACATTTAGGGGTAAATATTATTTTAAATCTTGTGTCTATGTTGCATGTCTTTTAACCATTATATGACTGTAGTGAATGTAGATAGATAGATAGATAGATAGATAGATAGATAGATAGATAGATAGATAGATAGATAGATAGATAGATAGATACTTTATTAATTCTAAGGAGAAATTCACATACTCCAGCAGCAGCATACCGATAAAAAACAATGTTAAATTAAAAAGTGATAAAAATGCAGGTATAACAGACGATAACTTTGTATAATGTTAACGTTTAAACCCCCACACCCTCCCCCCCATGGGTGGAATTGAAGAGTTGCATAGTGTGGGGGAGGAACAATCTCCTCAGTCTGTCAGTGGAGCAGGACAGTGACAGCAGTCTGTTGCTGAAGCTGCTCCTTTGTCTGGAGATGGTACTGTTTATTGGATGCAGTGGATTCTCCATGATTGATGATGGTTTATTTTCTACTGTTCAGACTAGGCCACAGATCAAGTGACAAGATATGATTGGTTTAAGTTGACATAAGTATTGTGAAAACTGTTATTATAATACAATACAATTGTATTGACAGCTCCCCAGCCTTGACTCTCTAAGAAGACAAGGAAAAACTCCCAAAAAACCCTTGTAGGGAAAAAAATGGAAGAAACCTTGGGAAAGGAAGTTCAAAGAGAGACCCCTTTCCAGGTTGGTTGGGCGTGCAGTGAGTGTCAAAAAGAAGGGGGTCAATACTATACAATACACAGAACAAAACACAAGTAATCCCCAATACAGTATAACAGTAAAATAAAGATATTACAAGTACTGAGCAGAATTTAACAGTAGATCTTCTTCTTTTGGCTGCTCCCATTAGGAGTCACCACAGCAGATCATCTTCTTCCATATCTTTCTGTCCTCTGCATCTTGTTCTGTTACACCCTGTTACACCCTGTTACACCCTGTCACCTGCATGTCCTTTCTTACCACATCCATAAACCTTCTCTTAGGCCTTCCTCTTTTTCTCTTCCCTGGCAGCTCTATCCTTAGCATCCTTCTCGCAGTATACTCAGCATCTCTCCTCTGCACATGTCCAAACCAACACAATCTCGCCTCTCTGACTTTGTCTCCCAACCGTCCAACTTGAGCCAACCCTCTAATGTACTCATTTCTAATCCTACCCATCTTTATCACACACAATGCATATCTTAGCATCTTTAACTCTGCCACCTCCAGCTCTGTCCCCTGCTTTCTGGTCAGTGCCACCGTCTCCAACCCATATAACATAGCTGGTCTCACTACTGTCCTGTAGACCTTCCCTTTCAATCTTGCTGATATCCGTCTGTCACAGATCATTCCTGACACTCTTCTTCACCCATTCCACCCTGCCTCTCTTTTTCACACCCTTCCACAATCCCCATTACTCTGTACTGTTGATCCCAAGTATTTAAACTCATCCACCTTTGCCAACTCTACTCCCAGCATCCTCACCATTCCACTGACCTCCCTCTCATTTACACACATGTATTCTGTCTTGTTCCTACTGACCTTCATTCCTCTCCTCTCTAGAGCATATCTCTACCTCTCCAGGGTCTCCTACTCCTGCTCTCGTCTATCGCTACAAATCACAATCTCGTCTGTCAGCCTGTCCATCACCATTGCAAATAAGAAAGGGCTCAGAGCCGATCCCTGATGTAATCCCACCTTCACTTTGAATGCATCCGTCACTCCTACCGCAGACCTCACCACGGTCACACTTCCCTCATACATATCCTGTACAACTCTTACATACTTCTCTGCCACTCCCGACTTCCTCATACAATACCACAACTCCTCTCAAGGCACCATGTCATATGCTTTCTCCAGGTCTACAAAGACGCAATACAACTCCTTCTGGCCTTCTCTAAAATTCTCCATCAACATCCTCAAAGCAAACATTGCATCTGTGGTGCTCTTTCCTGGCATGAAACCATACTGTTGCTCACTAATCATCACCTCACTTCTTAACCTAGCTTCTACTACTCTTTCCCATAACTTCACGCTGTGGCTCATCAATTTTATCCCCCTGTAGTTACTACAGTCCTGCACATCCCCCTTATTCTTAAATATCGGCACCAGCACACTTCTCCACTCCTCAGGCATCTTTTCACTTTCTAAGATTCCATTAAACAATCTGGTTAAAAACTCCACTGCCATCTCTTCTAAACACCTCCATGCTTCCACAGGTATATCATCTGGACCAACGGCTTTTCCATTCTTCATCCTCTTCATAGCTGTCCTTACTTCCTCCTTGCTAATCCGTTGCACTTCCTGATTCACTATCTCCACATCATCCAACCTCTTCTCTCTCTTGTTCTCTTCATTCATCAGCCTCTCAAAGTACTCTTTCCATCTGCTCAAAAAACTCTCCTCGCTTGTGAGTATGTTTCCATCTTTATCCTTTATTACCCTAACCTGCTGCACATCTTTGCCAGCTCGGTCCCTCTGTCTAGCCAATTGGTACAGGTCCTTTTCTCCCTCCTTAGTGTCCAACATCTCATAAAACTCATCATACACCTTTTCTTTAGCCTTCACCACCTCTCTCTTCACCTTGCGCCTTATCTCCTTGTACTCTTGTCTACTTTCTGCATCTCTCTGACTATCCCACTTTTCATTGCCATCCTCTTCCTCTGTATACTCTCCTGTACTTCCCCATTCCACCACCAGGTTTTCTTTTCCTCTGTCCAGATGTCATGCCAAGCACCCTTCTTGTTGTCACCCTTACCACATCTGCTGTAGTTTCCCAGCTGTCTGGTAACTCTTCACTGCCACCCAGTGCCTGTCTCACCTTCTCCCTAAACTCAACCTTGCAGTCTTCCTTTTTCAAATTCCACCATTTGATCCATGGCTCTGCCCTCACTCTCTTCCTCTTCTTGATCTCCAACGTCATCCTACAGACCACCATCCTATGCTGCTTAACTACACTTTCCCCTGCCACCACTTTGCAGTCTTTTATCTTCTTCAGATTGACTCTTTTGCATAGGCTGTAATCTACCTGTGTGCATCTTCCTACACTCTTGTATGTCACCCTATGTTCCTCCCTCGTCGTAAAATACGTATTCACCACAGCCATGTCCATCCTTTTGGCAAAATCCACTATCCTCTGACCTTCTTCATTCCTCTCCTTGACACCATACCTACCCATCACCTCCTCGTTTCCTCTGTTCCCTTCACCAACATGTCCATTGAAATCTGCTCCAATCACCACTTTCTGTCTATTGGGTACACTGTTCATCAGTTCATCCAACTCACTCCAAAAATCGTCTTTCTCATCCATTGCACACCCAATGTGCAGGGCATATGCACTAACAACATTCGTCATCACATCTCCAATTTCCAGCTTCATAATCATTACTGTCTGACACTCTTTACACCTTGAAAACACTCTTGACATACTGTTCCTTCAGAATAACCCCTACTCCATTTCTCCTCCCATCCACACCATGATAGAACAATTTGAATCCATTTCCGATCCACCTGGACTTACTCCCCTTCCATTTAGTCTCTTGCACGCACAATATATCAACCTTCCTTCTCTCCATCTTATCTGCTAACTCTCTCCCCTTACCAGTCATACTGCCAACATTCAAAGTTGCTACCCTCAGTTCCACTCTCTTTACCTTCCTCTTCTCCTCCTGCCTCCGGACACGTCTCCCCACTCTTCTTCTCCTTCTTTCTCTTCAGCCAACAGTAGCCCAATTTCCGCCAGCACCCTGTTGACTAACAGTACTGGTGGCGGTCATCCCGTATGGAAATTTGTATTGCTGTTCGCATATTGATTTGGCAAAATTAATAGGATTTGGATTTGTTTAGAGTCCTGAAGACCTCAGCCATCAAGCTGCCTCCCCCTATTGGTCATTCAACAGCTGAGTCAGTGCTGGGCCAGCCAATTCGACGAAAGGACCCCTCTTCCTGATGATTCCTGTGATCCTCCATCACAAACGCAAATGCAAGTGATTTTCAATAATTTTAACTTATGTTGTCTGCTTTCAAAACATACAATTTATTGACCATTTTGACTGCAGGCATGCTGTACTTTTCTTGGTTCTCTCTATTATGCAATGTTGCTGATATTCTTCAGGTCATGAATTTCCTTGTTACTTGAAACTTCATCTGGTACATCTAGTACAGTTTACTTCTGCTTTTGCCCATAATTCTTCTCAAAAGTGCTAACAAACTATATAACATTAACTATCCTACACAGCACTCATGACCTCTTTTGTAACCTCTTCTTTGGCATTTCTTCATAAGATCTCCAACTCTGTCATCTACCCCTCAAGGTTTTCAACAAATGTGATCCTTACCCTTTAGTATTAGATAACTATTTAATTTCTCAGAAGGTCCATTCTTCCAGCATTCATCACTATCAGGTTTTTAAGTGATATCTGAAACTCAAGACATTCTCAGGGCTTAAACTCTGGACACAATGTATTCACAGTTGAAACTGATCCAGAACTTTAGGAAAGTTAAACAGAAGATCTACTGTCCAAAAATATTTACAAGTCCCTGAATGTTACCCACCCACTTTGCACCTCCCACATATTTCACTGTTGTTTCATTTATTACAGCTGCGTGCAAAGGCAAATGGCAGACATAAGTAATGCTTTTCAAATCAGGCTTTACAATTCCTCTCTTTAGTGTCTTCAGAATTCTGGCTGCAGGCATTTGCACATGATTATCCTCATGCTTCCTGTTACCTTAATAAAACTTTAGATAGTCTACAGCATTGGATTTGAGGTAATTTGGCACTAAAATCAACTCCCTGCTTTCACCAATTATTTTACTTTCAGTGTAAATCATTATGTTTAGCTATATTAGTGATGTAATATGAATATTTGTCAGACCTAACACAGTAACACTGTACCACAGTCCCAGTTTCCTGTCTGTAAGTAATGTTCATATTTTTCCCGTGTCTGTGCTGGTTTTCTTTGGGTGCTGCAGTTTCTTCTGACATAACAAAGACCTGCAGTTTGCATTAACTGGTGACGCCAAAATAATCCTGCATGAATGAGCACGACTGATCCCCTGACCTGGACTGGTTTCTGCCTTGCACTCGGTGATGTCAAGATAAATTTAATCCCCTAATATAAATCAGGAAGGTTTCTTTAATGAAAGAATGAATGACTGACTGATTAATGAATAAATGCACAAGTATGCTGCCTGATGTTCTGGTGTCATGTCCTAGGTTGGTTACTGGCTTGTACCTGATACTTAGAATATAGGCTGTGACTTGGACACGCTGTGATGGAACAAAACTGTATTTTCCAATTGCACTTCAGCAGCATGTAGCCATACCTTGTGAACATGCATTCACCTCCACTAATATTATAGAATGTTCTGTCAGGACAGAAATAATGCATATTTGTTTGAAAAGGGATTGAAAGATGAGGTACAGTCTTAATCAGGCCAAAGCTCAATACAGATAGATCATACTGACCAAATGTTTTAGCCAAAACACCAAAAAAGATCATAGTCAGGACTCGAAAGAAAGAAGTCTTTAATCAGCAATTCTATAATCTCAGAATAACACACCCCAGGTTATTGTTCATTTTCACAATCTTGGACTGCCAGATGTATAGGATTGATAATACACTGCATCGATGATACATCCAGTCATCTGTTTATGGCAATCTCATAGCAACAGTACAAAAACATTGTGAAAAAGTACAGACACCCATGAAAAAATAATGTGAAATATTACTAACAACAATACAATTAAGAAAAAATAAACTAAAGAAATCAATTCTACATCTTCAGAGAACAGGGAACAAAGCAGGAAAAAAATGACCAAAGTGCACATGTCCTAACTAGCGCCACAGGTGCTGTGCCTCAGAGCAGTTTTTTTTCTGTTCCCAGTTGAATTCTAGAAAACTGCCTGAAAAAACAAACTGTCTAGGTAAGACACAGGCAATCACACTGATTTTTTTTCAAATAAATCACCCTATATTATATATATTAAATAATGTATAGGAGTACAATATTGGAGTTTCAAGAAGTGAAAGGGATGATTAGATAATATTTGTTTAGTCTCACATAGCCTTCATCCATCCATCCATCCATCCATCCATCCATTAATCTTCTAAATCAGCTTTTTCTATTAGAGAATAACACAAAGCCAATACTTTATCTTTTCTAAATTGCTACATAAAAAGTCATCCTGCTTTCTAGAATAATTAAATACCTAATTCTATAATGTTAGGAATGAAGCCTTAGTATTTTTCTACTGTTTTCAGCTGAAGTGTCACACTTACAAGGACATTTTCTTACAACTCCAGGGAGCTGGGTTCAGTCACTGTCTAGGGTGTGCTAATAGCTGTGTAGGATTCATGTGGGTGCACCATTTTCCTGCCAAAACTGCAAAGGCGCCACATTAGATCAATACATGACTGTAAATTAGGTGTGTGGGTGTATATGAGTGAGCAACCATCTAGGGTTGCTTCCTGTGTTTTTTTTCTGATGTTGTCAGGATAGGCTCCTTTTACAGTTACTCTGTGATGGAACAAACATGTTCTGTAAGTGGACAGATGATTGTTTTTGCCTAAATACTGATATACTCATGTTTGCAGTATATGAAGCGATATTCATAGGAAAATCAATTTTTTGGATTAATAGTGTAATTTAATGTCTCTCATTCATAGATTATCAGCTTCCAGTGGCACCCTAGGCAAATCAATGAATCTTTCTCTTCTGAGTATTTTGCAGATACCACGTCCCGCTTACTCATAGTACAGCAAAGCCATGCATTCATAAAATACTTGTTTTTCTGGAAACATATATGGAAATTAGATTTTTTCATTTTATTGAGTTCATTTAATCTTTTCTTTTGAATATTCTTCATATGTATTGAGTTTACCTAGGGAAGAGTGGTAAACCAGCTGTAATAGTAATTCCTCCATAATATATATATATATATATATAACATCATCATTTACAATGTCCTCAGACTAAGAATTAACACAATTTTATTTTGTTTTTCTACTGCAGCATTTCATTATAAATATTTAAAATGTATTTATGGTTATGATTTATGATAATTTATCAATGATTTATCAATGCATGTATTTTGGTTTATGCTTTTTGAAAAAGGTGCCACAGAAGTACGAGGGACGTTCAAAAAGTTTCCACACTTTTTTTAAACTTTGTTTATGAAGAATTTCAAAAACAAATTACTTCACTTTTCTACATTGTCACCTTCATTTTCAATGCAATTTTCCCAGCGTCATACCAACTTTTTAACGCCCAATTACTACTCCTCCCGCCTTCACCATTTCCAACGAAAATACTAAAGTGCGGAAACTTTTTGAACGTCCCTCGTACAATGATTAGGACTGCTTCTTCATAAATGTGGGAATATGGGTTCAGTTCGATCATTACCTGTCTGTTCTGAATTGAAGTTTGCACGTTTCCCATTACAATGAATGTTCTTTTCACATATATAATGGATCTTTGTCATTCACAGATATGAATTTTAAATTAATAGGAGATTCTAAACGGGCCATTGTGAGAGTATGATAGAGTACAACACAATGCAATACAACTTGTTTTTGTATAACGCTCTTCAATGAGTGCAGGTGCAGAGCACTGTGAACAATTTTCAGTTAAAATACAACTGTAGCATAATTTACAACTATACTACTAAATACAGAACTGGTTCACATATAAATGCAGATTTGTTAAAACACACAAACAATGGGGTAGAAACTGATTAAACGATAATACTTACCAATTAGTTAATTGATGAACTAAAGTCAGTTGACAATGGGAGGGATTAAAATTGTAAAAATGAAAGTCAAAAATAAAGTCATAGTCCTGGAGACCTCAGCCTACCACCTTCTGGGTTTTCTTTTGTGAAGTCTGCATTGGCTAGTCAATCTGATGAGAGAATCTTTCCATCAGATGAGTCCAATGCTCCTTCATGTTATGGTAACTTTTCTATATGCAGATGAGCAGCCTGGCAGTACAGTAGTGGCACCAAGTACCACATCCAGATACCGAGAAGAAAAAAAGAATAGAAGAGGGTTAGTAACAGTTTAAAATATAGTGATACTTATATTTCTGTACAAATGAATAACACACAGAAATGCGGTATGCATAGCTAATCAACAGCTCTAGTCAGTGTTTCCTAGGCTAAAATGGTACATCTTCAGGCTGGATTTAAAAGATGGGACTGAAGGGGCATCTCTTACAGTAGCAGGCAGACCATTCCGCAGCTTTTGGGGGCGTGTAACTGAAAGCTGGAACTCCCCCTATTATTTTATTAATCCTTGGAATCTTAAGTAGGCCGGAATCTTGAGATTGCAATGTGTGTTCTGGTTTGTAAGTAATGATATGCTCAGACAAGTAAGCAGAGTCTTGGTCATTTAAGGTTTTAAAAGTTTAAAGGTTGACTTTAAAATCAGCCCTAAGCTGGGAGCCCGAGAAATGACTTGAGAATTGGAGTTATGTGTTTGTGTTTTCTGGATCATGTAATACTTTTTTGAAGCAGCATTTTGCGATAGCTGAAAACTGCATAAAGAACAATTTGAACAGCCAGTGAATAATGCAAACTGAGTGAGGCCTATGATGGAGTATTTTCCCATTAAGGACTCATTCCTACCTCATGCCTGATACTGTGAGAGAGCCTCACTCTCATCATGACCCCCGTTACAAAATGTTGCTTCTGAAAATAACTGGCTGAAATTCTTAAATGTTAGAATGCAGAAAATTCTATAAAAATATACAATACTGACTGTGTCAGTTTTATTAAGGTCTTAAATTAATCCTTAATTGTTTATAAAAACTTCACAACCCAGTCATTTAGTGAAAAGAGGCTACAAAATGAACATTATTGCAGCTGCCTTATCAATCACAATAAATTAACTTCCGATGTTACATCCACTTCTACTAGCCTAATGAGGCAATGCAAATAAAATAGTCCATACAAAATTCAAATATTTTTTGAGTATGTAGAGCATTTTCTATGCTTGTATTATGCTTTATGTTTAGATATAATGTTGAAAAAGGATGCCTTGCAGACATATTTTAATATCCCCAAGGAGTGTCAGGAATGTAAAGATTACTGTACAAGCAGCTAACATAATAACATAAATGAAGTGTCAGTCAACAAAAATCACACTACATGTCTGTTCAACACCTTAAGCTGCCCAAAAATGTGTTAAATAAATAAATGGTATTGCATAAAGAAAATGGGTTACACTCACATTTCAATTTAAATTGGGACACGCTGAATGGAAAAGCTTAAAATAGGCATGTTCAGAAAAAATAAAAGTAATTTTAAGAGTAATTAGAAACATCTGGGTTAATAACTGTGGGATCGTTATATCTCAGAGATTAAAAAAAAACTAAGATTTCAGCTGTGTTAGGCAACCACGACATGAAGTAACCTTTCAGTGTGTACTGGATCTAAATAGAAATAATATCAGCCACACATCTTAAAATTAAAAATGCCTAGAATAGACAAATATCTCCATCACTGAGAGATTACCTTCAACCAATTAACATTTTTGTAACAGAGTCATTTTATTTTCCCAAAACTTTATGTTTGTGCATTTAATCATTTAAAATGCATTAACGAATAACAAATAAAATTGTGCTAAAAACTTTAATTTCTTTATAACAATTATTTCTAATTATTAATAAAATAAAAAATGTAAAACAAGCTATGATATTATGTGTAGACCCCCCGAATGCAGTGAAAGAAAACATCTTTATTCATATCAAACTAAGTAAGATTTTTATTTAATTAAAGCCACGGTGTCTGAATTCCTAAAGTTTAACCTTCTCAGGTACTAAATAGCATTAATTATAAAGCAGTGAATGTTATTAATAAATCTGCAATACAATGGGTAGAAGGGTTAAGATGAAATAAAAAGAGGCTATTCATTTCATAAATAACTAAAATGATCACGCTCTTAATTCAAAATGCTAAAAATAAGCTGGAGCCAGAACACTGAAGGGTAACTCAAGTATAGAGCTCCTTGCAAAATGCACATCTTACTGTTGCTTGCAACCCCCCAAGTCAGCTTGGTGTCATTTAGTAAAAAACATGGAATCCATGACATTGTCCTGCACTTATTCTGGCTTTTTTATGTCCCTTGGATGCTTTGAGATCTTTGCATGTTGCTTACTGAAAATAAAGAACACATCACTAAAGTGACACCTTCTTCACAATGTTATCCATGAGCTACCTTCTTCATTAACTATTTGACAGCTATGCAGATATTCTTAGTATATTTTTCCTCCTGGATCCACCACTGCTCAACACATATCACTGCTACGTGGTTCTTACCGCTTGCTATACTCAGGAGAGTATCTCCAGTTCAGAGGTCCATTCAGAGTGTAGAGTGAAAGCCCACTGATTATCGTCTTACTACTTCCAGTCCCAAAATTCAGTTCAGCTCTATGTTGTTTTAGCTTGGTATTCTTGCATTTTATATTGGGTTTTTTGCATTTCACTTCTACACAGAATTAAGCAATCAATTAATTAACTACTGGAGACAACAAAATTACCAGTTCACAACAAATACTACAAATGCAAATCAAACAGACATAAAAAGTTAAAAGCTGAGAACAAAATGTAAATTATTAAATGTAAAAAACATAGTCTACATAAGAATAGTGAGCTTAACTAATTAAGTAATGTTTTTTTACCAACTTACCTGTTTCACAAATGTGCTCAGTTTGTGTAACTTTTGGTATCATGGCCAAGGAAGATGACACAGTGATAAATGGTTATATGTTTTTAGTCAGGGATTGCACAAAAAAGTCAAGAAAGGTCTTTTTAAGTTAATCATCCATGTCAGTGTATAATGTGTGATCTGTGTAAGAAACTGATGAGAAGGATGTTCTCTTCATCCATGATTGGTAGGTCTAATGTACCAAAGGTAAAAACCTCAATTCTTTTCCACTTAGTTATTTTACTTATTAGAATGTAGTTGAGGGGATAATTAAAAACCACAAGTATATTGTTGGTTTTTTTTTTTTTTTTTGAGATGTAGAGATTAAGAACCTTGAAGCTACAGAAAATCAAAGTCAGGAAACAAAGGAGGGGCTTTAACGAGAATATCATTTTGACACAAATATAATTTCAAAGAAGGTCACCATATTTCTGTAAATGATGTAGTACATTGCCAGACGGGCAATGTTCAGAACTAGGCCAAAATCAAACCATATTAGATTAAATCACTTTGTTCTCCAGGCAAATAACAAACCAGGTAGCTCTCTATAAGGTAAATAAAATGATAGGGTCACTGTCTCATATGTACATGAAAGCTCTACTGTACTGTTACTGTGGTTGCAAGTCAAAAGGAAATTCAGGGTCAAACTGGAATTAGCAGTTAACAGGACAAAAATAATAACATTAATCTCTATAACACATTTTCATACAAGGCATGTAGCTCAATGTGTCTTACAAAAAGGTAAACAAATTAGAAATAAGTAAGTGTATGTATGAATAAATGAAATGGCAAAAATAGAAAATAAGAATAAATCAATATGCATTTAAATAATACAGTGTCACACACGTGCATTGAAGAAATGTCTTAAGGGCTCCAAAAAGATAATCCATAATGGGGATGGGTTATAGTGATGCACGTACACTAACCTCTTTTCCTTTTTCAGACTGAGAATGGAGATGGAGTGCTCTGAAGAGCTATGACAGCATTTCTGGGAACCCTTGGCACCTGCCCCCTTCCAGTCCCAACTTCATATTACCAGCACAACGACTGGAAATGGGCATTCATTTTGGACGTGCTGGAGCCATATTAGCCTGTAGAAGCAAGAGATTAGTTGAAATACCTTGGGACAAATCCCATTTTTGTTCATTATCTTTTTCTTTATTTTAAGTTGCCCTGCTGCTAGTAAATGGGGAACATCTGGTAGACCCCAAAGCTTTATCGTGTCCTGCCCCTTTGTTCCTCACAACAGATATACAAATGGTAGATAACGTGAAGTCCACATAACCGTCATCATCAAGTTCTTCCATGTGAACCCTGCATACCATGAGGACTGATTGTGAGGTCATTTATGTTAGGTAGAATGCCTAGACGGGGCTGGGTAGTCTTGTGGCCTCAGTACCCCTGCAGATTTTACTTTTTTTCCCTCCAGCCGTTTGGAGTTTTTTTTTGTTTTTTCTGTCATCCCTGGCCTTTGGACCTTACTTTTATTCTATGTTAATTAGTGTTCCCTAATTTTATTTTCTTATTTATTTTGTCTTTTCTCTCTTTCTTCATCATGTAAAGCAATTTGAGCTGTATGAAAATATGCTATATAAATAAATGTTGGTGTTGCTGTTGTTGTAAAGGCCTTAATTACAGATTCATTTTTAAGACTCTTGTGATTATACTGTAGGTCTGATGCTATGGTCTTATGGCCAAGGACAGCAGAAAAAAAACTCTACTGGAGAAATGCTGGAGGAAAAAAAAACCTGCAGGGGTTAAAAGACCCCTCATCAACAGTTGGATTGTCCACATTCATTCCAACATCACAGATGGCTGCAGAGTACGACGGTTAGATGGTGGAGGCACAAAAAGCCACCAGAGGAAAGCACAAAAGAAAACTAGGGTTAATAATGATTGCAAATCCAAGAAGTATATAGTATTTCAATGCACCCGATAAACTATTGGAAGTGGAACTAAAATGCATTTATGAAAAGGCCAAATTTAAAAATAAATTTTGGAGTTTCCTAAAATGTTCCAGGGTATTATATTGGTGTACCTCTGTCAGTAAAGTATTACAGATTTTGGGTGCATAACAATAAAAAGCTGGCTAATCATTTATTTTATGCCCTTGGAAACTAATGTTTGAGGATCTAAGATTATGACTGCTCTCCAGAATGTAATAAGGAGCAAGATTTTTGAGAGCGTTTTGAAGCATTAATAGTGTTTTGAAATCAATTTTAAAGGATTGTAACAATGCTAAAACTGGTGCGACATGTTGTGATGATGCGGGTCCTGCTCCATGCTCCCTCTTACATTTTCGGAAGCCTCTTGAACCCAACATTGTTGGTAATAAAACTGGATGAGCTGTGCAAATGGGGACAAAACACTCTTGGAGCAAAGGGAAGGTACAAAGTGCAAAGGTGCTTTTATTAAAACAAAAACAAAACCAAAACAGTGTCCATAGTGCAGTGCTTCTAAAATTCACAAATAAGTAATCTATAAAAACAATGAAATAAAGATGGAGGTAAAAATCAATAACTAATCCTTTAAAACATGGTTAAAATCAACAGGCTGGAAGTGTCCTTTATAAAAACCTGGTGTCTTGTCCGTTTAGCTGGCGGCTCCCCTGCATCTCTCATACGGGCCTGCAATAGTGGAGTCGCCCTATCAGCAGGTGCTGCTGACCTTACTTCTGTCCTGTTGCCTTCCTTCCCCTTACTCCAAGAGTGTTTCGTCCCCATTTGCACAGCTCATCTGGTTACATTACCGACGGTGTTGTTATTAAGAGCTCCCGGAAGAGAAGAGGGAACATGGAGCATGACCTGCACTGTCACACACGCTCAGATTTTATTTTACTGCTGTTACTTTCTTGCTGCTGGATTCTTAACTATCTGCAACTGATTGATGTTTTTCTTAGGAAGTCCAGTTAGGTATACAATACAATATTCTAGTTGGCTAAAAACAAAAATGTGAATTAATTTGCCAGTATCTTGCAGTGTTATGAGAGATATAACTTTTGCAATGTTCCTTAAATGAAAAAATGAGGTTCTAGCAATATGGGCAATGTGCAATCTGAAGTTAAGGTCAGAGCCTGTAATAAGCCTTAAATTGTTGACTTCTGCATTGACTTTTAATGCCAAATGAACAGGTTTATTTTTAAGACCCTCATTTTTTACATTTTTGCTGAAAACTAGAGTTTATGTTTTTTCTTTGTTTAGCTTGAGGAAATTACTACTCATCCTTTCTGAAATACAAGTTAGACATTGGATCAGAGGGCACAGAACTTCACGGTACAGATGTCTTTGAGGATGTGCGTGGAAAAACCAAAATACCCGGAGAATTCACATTGGGAGTGGGATAATGTGCAAACAATACACATCCAACGACTGAGAATTGGATTCAAGCCCAAGATGTTGTAGCAATGTTAACCACTACACCACTGTTGTGCTCTATAAGCTAAAATTTAAGGGATAAATTAATTTGTTTTATAGGAGGAATTTTTCTGCCTATTTCTAGGGACCACAAAACTTTCATTACTTAATAAATATAGATGTATGGGTATTAAAGAAAGTCAACTATTCAAAAAAAGTGAAACAAAAGACATTAAAAGCAGAAATGACATATTTTAACCTATATAACAAAAAGTACAAATCACATATTGTAGTAACTTTCTTAATACATAATGAGAATTAGAAGGTAAACAAGATTAGTTAGAAGCAGTATTTGTTAATAAAAAATGGCCATTCATCCATTATCAGACTTGCCTAATCCAGTTCAGTGCAGCAGAAGGTCAAACTTAATACTGGTAGAGTCAGAAGCATTGTATGGCATGCCAGTCTGTTGTAGGGCATGTCCAAGCACACACTCATATTCACTCAAATTAGTCCAATTTAAAGTTGGCAATTAATTTACAATACATGGTTATGGAATGTGATGAGGAGACACCCTAGAAAAACCATCACAAACGCTGGAAAAACATGAAGCTGCTACTTGAACGATGGACTTTGGAGTTGTGGAAAAGCTGTGCTATACATTGTGCCATTGAACTCCTTTGAATCAAATATAGCTATCTGCTATAGGATAGACGCAAGTAAAAATAATAATAAATGCTACTGAGGAGAAGCTTTTTAAGTGATATTTCCAATTTTGAGATCACTTGTGCAACAAGCATGAGAATTCTTGGCTCTAACCTAATTTTCCATTTATATGTGTGTGAGTATTTGTGCAAGAGTGTCCCTTACTCAGCCGCTTGAATCCCCTCAGCCAAGTGATAGAAAAGATTGTTTTAAAAAAAGAATGGCAAGATGGATGATCATTAGTGAGCATTAAATTATCAGTTAATCAATCTTTATTTCAAATTGTTGTACTGGTTGTATTGGGGCTGAGCAAAAAAAAATTGGGGCTGAGTAAAAGTGAGAGAGAGAAAGCCAAGCTGAAGTCACCAGGGAATGCTCTGCTTTCAGTGTTTTCAGGCTGTGGTGAGTGCAACCAAGTCCATGACAAAATAATTCTGCTCTTCATAGAGTAGACCATTGCAAAGTGATCTACACTTCAAACAAGGATACATTGGGTGGTAGTGCTTCTGCCTCGCAGTAAGGAGACCTGGGTTCGCTTCCCGGGTCCCCCTGCATGGAGTTTGCATGTTCTCCCCGTGTCTGCGTGGGTTTCCTCCCATAGTCCAAAGACATGCAGGATGGGTGCATTGGCGATCCTAAATTGTCCCTAGTGTGTGCTTGGTGTGTGAGTGTCTGTTCCTAGGGTGCGCCCTGCCCGAGGATTTGTTCCTGCCTTGTGCCCTTGCTGGCTGGGATTGGCTCCAGAAGACCCCCGTGACCCTGTGTTAGGATATAGCTGGTTGGCAAATGACTGACTGACAAGGATACATTTCTGAATAAAAATCAAATATAAGACCATTCAATTACATGGTAGAGTTGTAAAAGTGTATAAAAGGAAAGAACACCAGAGTAGAAAAACACAGCATACTAGGATTTGGACAGTTATTACAAACCATAAATTTAAAAATATAGTTACAGCAAAGTAGATTTAAAAGGAATAGACATGCAAACAGGCATTACTGGGCCGCAAAAGGTAGTGATCAATCCACCTGCTTATTTAAGAGATGCTCCTTTGGTCTCAGTATTTAAATGCGGGCTGAAGACTCACTACCTTAGTCTAGCATACCGTGACAGGAACTGATATTTAGCTGTTCATATTGCATCTCAGTTTGTTAATCATTTGTATAAAAATTTAAATAATACATGAATTATGAACTGTTACTAACCCAACTCTAATCTGCTTCTATTCTTAGTGTTCTGCTATGGCACATGGTTCTACTGTACTGCTCTGCTTCCAAGCTGCTTTCCTGCCCGTGAAAAGACATCCGAGACCCTGAGAGTCTTGGAGTCAAAGGATAGAAAAAATTGTGTCTTCATATTAGGTGACTTAGCAGAGATTTACTTTAACTCAGAATTGCGATCTATGAAAGCAGCTGGCCGACGCCTTGAGAGAATGTCACGTAAGACTGGCCTCACCGTGCACATCCAGGCTTTCTCTGATCACCAAAGAGCTTACAGAGAAGCACTAACTGCTGCTAAGAACACCCACTATGGCAGAATAATAGAAAGTGGCCACAATAACCCAAGGGTTTTGTTTTCTGTAGTTAATAAACTACTCGAACCTGCATCTAGCCCAACTACCTCTTCTACTGAAGTCTGTGAGGATTTCCTCCACTTTTTCCGTAACAAAATTAAAGATCTAAATAATTCAACTAACATAAATGTATCATCTGTTTATATCTCTCCCTGTTTTCTCACTCCATCCAGCTCCTTCTCTAAGTTCTCACCAGTCACATCTGCTTTTGTTAATGACCTGCTTTGTAAGATGAGGCCGACTACTTGTGTACTGGACCCCATCCCCAGCACAATACTTAAATCCTGCCTTCATGCCATAATCCCGACTGTTACAACAATAATAAACTCATCCCTTGACACTGGCTCTGTGCCGCTCACTTTTAAAATCGCTTCTGTAACCCCAATGTTAAAAAAGTCTGGTCTTGATGCTGACAATCTTAACAATTTCCAGCCTATTTCCCACTTACCTTTCCTGTCTAAAGCTCTTGAGCGTGTTGTAGCCTCCCAGCTCACCAATTACTTAACCTCTAATAACTTGATGGAACCCTTTCAGTCTGGTTTCAGGGTGCAGCACAGCTGTGAAACTGCTCTGCTACGAGTAACCAATGATTTGCTTATGGCAGCAGACTCTGGACAAACCAGCATATTAATTCTGTTAGACCTCAGTGCAGCATTTGACACTGTCAAACATGACATTCTACTGTCCAGAATGGAGAACATGCTGGGTATCTCTGGCACTGCCCTCCAGTGGTTCAAGTCCTATCTGACTGATAGACAAGAGTTTGTTAGTCTTGGCAACAGCAGATCCAGCTTAGCGCCAGTCACACAAGGAGTTCCTCAGGGCTCTGTCCTCGGCCCTCTTCTCTTCTGTATTTATATGCTTCCCCTTGGCCATATTATTCGTAGCTATGGACTGGGCTATCATTTTTATGCAGATGATACTCAACTCTACTTCAATGTTAAAAGTGGAACTTCATCAGAGCTTTCTCAGCTCACAACCTGCCTTAGTGAAATTAAAACCTGGATGGAGCAGAACTCTTTAAAATTGAACTGCAACAAAACTGAACTCCTGCAAATTGGGACTAAAATGCAACTTAATAAAATGAGCTCCTTCCCAGTCCATCTTGGCGGTGATCTCATCAGACCTGCCTCTACTGCAAAGAATCTTGGTGTCATTTTTGATTCCTCTCTCTCTTATTCCGCCCACATAAATCACATTAAGAAACTTTCTTATTTTCACCTCCGTCACATATCCCGTGTTCGCTCCTTCCTCTCCTTTTCTAATGCTGAGAAACTTGTCCATGCTTTTATCACATCCCGCATAGATTATTGTAACTCGCTGCTGGCGTGTGCCCCTTCTAATCTTATATCACAGCTCCAGCTTATTCAAAACTCGGCTGCAAGAGTCCTGACTCGAACCAGCAGCAGCGAGCACATCACACCCATCCTGCTCCGTCTTCATTGGCTCCCTGTGTCTTACAGAATCGAATATAAAATACTACTAATAACCTACAAAGCCTTAAATAACCTCGCACCAAACTACATCAGTGACCTTCTCCATCACTATATGCCTGCCTGCCCACTAAGGTCCTCTGATTCTGGCAATCTTGTTGTGCCCCACACTAATCTACACTCCATGGGTGACAGGGCCTTCAGCTGTATAGCGCCCAGACTCTGGAATGACCTACCGAAATTAATCAGATCAGCTGACTCCATGAATTCTTTTAAAAAACAACTCAAAACTCATCTGTTCAGGAAGGCTTTTAGCTCTATTTGACTTCATTCCCCTTCTCTCAGTTTACCTCTCTGTCAAGATGCTCATGTAACCTGTGTGTGTGTGTGCTAGACCATCAATTCTGTTGTCTGTTAGGCTTTCTTTGAACTTACTGTCTTAATATTCTTTATTTATTTATTTGGTTTGTACAATGCTATACGCTGTATACCCTGCTGTTTTCTCTTATTTTCTGTAAGTGCCTTGAGCATGGGAAAGGCGCTATATAAATAAAATGTATTATTATTATTATTATTAACTGCAGAATACCCAGGAGGGTGTGGGTGCAGAACAGTGACTGTGTTTGACATTGTCTATAACTTTCTGTTTTAACTGATGGTGGATGCTCAGATATCCAGAGGTTTATTTTCTCCAGTGATACAGCAGACTGGAGTTGTTGCTTTCATTTTCTTTGTTGTTAGTTGGCCACAGCTAAATGGTAATGTTAATGGACAGATATTGTTTTGTTCCATTTATGTTAATCACTTTGGGACTGCTTTGTCTTCCAATGTGTTTAAACAAATCTGTACCTTTATGTGTATACATTATGTAATTAATAATCTTTACCTGTGAACTTGTTACAGTGCTCCGAGCCTGAATTCATTGAACAGCACTATACAAACAAAAAGTGAAATGTATTAAATTGAATTGAATTAAGTGAGATTATAATAAGTCCACCAATAAGGCTTTACAAACAGACTCGGGAAAACAGTTCAAGAGAGTCAAAGCCATAGAGCGGTACGATAGTTCACTATTTGCAAAATGGCACTTTGGAGTTATGTGGAGGTCAGCATCAAAGGATCTCAGTTGTTTGACAGGTTGTTAAGATACAAGTAATAGTAACAGGTAATCTGTGATGTTGGAATGAACACCTTTGTAAACTGGTAGGAGACGTTTAGGCAGAACCTGGTACTCATACATTTAGTTATTGTAGTTGAGCCAGATTGGGGGAGATATGTTTATTGTGTTCAACATATGTCAGAACCCTGATAACTGCATTTTGAAGTTGTTGCAGTTACCGGGGGAAGACCATCATAAATTAAATTATCCAGTCAATAAATGATAAAGGTTTAATAGAGTAGTTCTGGTTCAGAGAAGAAGAAAAAGAAGTGTTGGACTTTGACAATGTTGTGTATATGATAAAAAAATGACTTAACTACAGAAATACTGTTTTTAAAACCTTGTGCACTGTCAAGAATAATTTTAAAACCTGTGACACTGGGTGTTAAAAGGTTTTAGACCCAAGTTGGAAATCCTACACAAAGCAGTCCTATTTAACTTCTATCAAGGTTTAGAAAGTTAGTAGACATTAATTCAGTCAGTAAGCTAGTCTAAGTCCTTTGTGCAACCAGTTCATGTTATTGTGCAACCAAGTATCTTGTATGCAGGAATGAAATATAAGAGCATACTTGTGAATTTAGGCAGCTCTGACGCAACATGTATTGTAGATAAGAAATAAAGCTGGACCATGCACAGAACCTTGAGAAATCCGACAAGCAAGAGGCTGCAGGAAGCTTCAATACTCCACCACAGCAGTCTGCATGAAGTCAGAGAGGTAGAAACACATCCATTAGCAAAACATGTTAATAAGTGCAAAATAGTTCTTAAGTCAAACAAGTGTTATGGTCAATTGTGTCAAAGAATCAAAAAGAAATACCTAAGAAAGAAAAAATAAAGGAAGGTCAGAAAAACTCAGTAATCCTTGTTAAAGTGAATAAATCATGTGAGGATTTCTGGGTAGACGTAATACTTTTGGATCCCATGATATGATAATATCCCTATATTTGAGTCACAATGTGATAATATTGTGATATTTTCATGTTTTGCTATATATTAATTATTGTGATTTAGTTCTGTTTTATAGTGCAATATTGTCTTTTAATTTAATTTAACTAAAAGTGGAAATTATATCCTTATAGCAAAAATGTCAGTCTGATAAAAGTAAAATTAATATTACTTACTTAATTAAGCCCACAGTTTTATTTTTTATTAATATTAATAGAAGTCAAGCATCTCTGCAATCTCCACAATAGGAGCAGTGAAGGGTGCTTAGCCCGTTTCTTTTTCCATTTATATGTTGCCTCGGAACCACCTAAATTATATGACCTTATATTTCACTCCTGTGTGTAAGATACTCAGCTCTACTGAATGATAATCTACATAATGGCTGCACAAAAGACTTAAAGTTGTTTACTTCCTGCATGGATGCCCACTCAGTTATGGTACATAACACAAACATTCCTACATAATCTAATCTTTGTTCTAGGTAAGCCCTTATGTTTGTAGTAGGCTTGTGAACCAGTAATTAAAATCTTAACCTACTGTTTTAATATATACACATGTTTGTATATAATCCTTGGGGCATAATACAGTACATGTATGTTACCATGAGGAATTATTTATAATAAATTACAAATCTTTCATAGATAGAATTTTATTTGTCCCCAAGAGGAAATTTTGAATTTTACAGAAGCTCTTTAAAAAGATAGATAGATAGATAGATAGATAGATAGATAGATAGATAGATAGATAGATAGATAGATAGATA
>JANRMT010027041.1:58820608-58850482 GCA_026402145.1 Polypterus bichir lapradei
ATAGATAGATAGATAGATAGATAGATAGATAGATAGATAGATAGATACTATTGTCTGAACACACATCACAATGACTAAAAAGTAAGAAAATGTAAGAAAAGAAAATTCTTACTTGGAAGTCACAGTCATAGTGAAGCATTATCTACACATATTGTTGTTGATATAAAGGAGCCCCAGTAATGTTTCTTGACACACTTCTTCTGAGTAATTCATTGGCTGAAAGTCCTCACTGAGTGGATGTGGAGCATTGTTCATAATGGCATTCAGTTTTGTTCTAGGGGGTCCCATAACTGACCCTGCACTTTTATTTAGCTTGGCGATTCGGTCGTTCTTTCTTGAAGTGATGTTACCAGTCCAGCACAGCACAGTGTAGAAAAAAATAGGTAAGAAAAATGTTTTAAACACTATTTAAATACTATCAAACATTTGTTATTAATTAACCAAATGGACCAAAAAAAAACCTGAGCTGCCCTCTTTTCTTTTACCAAATCTGGATGAGAGCAAAAAAGAACTTGCATATGACCATGTACTTCATATTAAAGTTCTTTCTTTGCTTAACATGGTGAAAGCCATAATGACTAAGTACTTAACTAAAATGTGGAGAGAGCATTTGTGAATCTCAGCTAAAGTTGTAACATTTGTGGAACATTTTGCTCGACTGCATTATTCAATGCATGTGCTAATAAGAAAGGAAGACAAATGTTTTTCCCTTTCAATAAAGGAAGCCTCACAAATGTTACAATTGCCACTTTGTTTCTCATACTTATACAAGACCGTAGAAAAAATAAATGATACAAAAATATTCTGATGCAGTTTCATCAGTGTATTGATGATATATCACTATAAAGAATATTGTAATATTCTACTATATCTATTATTTCCACGCCTTTATGGAAAACAACAACTAAACTAAAATTGAAATAAAAATCACAAATAAAAATCTGCTCCTACTGAATCTTTTTCTTAGACTGAGTCCTAAACAAAATACTTACTTCTAGACATATGCAGTTTTCTAACAGTGTTCTTTTCTTCTACGTAATCAGAAAGCAACTGAAGACAAATTAAAGCTAACAGCAATAAACTAGAATAAACGACAGCTTGCCATATGTAGGGACCCAATTGTCACCAGAGCAAATATTACCAAGAATACCCTTTAAGCTTTCAGGCAGCAGCTGTATAGCATTGTGCCACTGAGGCTGTTTCACCTTTCATATAAACTGACAAGTTACTATTTGTAACTTCCTCCTTACAATGCTGTTTATTAGATAACACCATCATAAGGTGTTTTGCGAAGCAAATAATAATAATACATTTCACATTAACAAGATAAAACAGAAGACTTTTCTACTCATGATAAACAAACCTAGAGAAGTCCATGTGAATAACAATAAAACCACGGGAACAGACTGACAATAGGAAATGAAATGTTTTGCATGAGCATGGTTGATTTCAATATCCAAATTCAATATGCAAAGTGTTTGACTCTTGGTAATGTAATAAACAAACAGCCGTGTAATTGTGTCTTATAGTAGTGTGTGGCTGAAGGTGGTCAGATTTGGGAGTCTTCCTGATAGTTCTGAAAATGTTTAGAAGAAATATTCTCACTTCATCAGAGTACATGGGACACTAAAAACTTTAACAAGGTAGCAGCTGACAGTTACAGTGACGTGTGGTAAGGTTCATGGCTGGTGAAGCACCCCAAAGAGATGCTTATTCACTATTCAAATGGCAGCATGCACATTGACTACTGGTTATGTTTCATATCTCATCAGTAATCTTTACACATACATAGGTAAGGTACATATTTGGCTAAGAAAGAATGTTACATTTATAGCAGCGACAGAGAGCAGAGAGAGCGCATTTACTCTGCAACCTCCATGTGCTCTACATTTGCCGTTGCAATTCCACAATTCATAATAAAAGTACAGAGTGGTGTACAAAAAACAAACGGATTTCAATTTTGACCTTAATTGAAATATTTAATTGTTTTTAAAAGCTTTTAATTCTGATGCTTTAATCAGTTTTAATACAGACTGTTCAACAAAAGGATTACAAGAAAAAGAACAGGATATTTTATTTAAGGTCAAAATTTAGTTTTTAAATATTGGATTTTTTTTTTCTTTGTCTGATCCAATTTTTCATAAAACTGAAAAACATTTATAGTCTTACCTTTATTTGCAAGGCCAATCCTTCTCCAAGAAAATCTCTGTCACTTTCTTTTAAAGTCTTCCTTATTTTCTTTTAGATTTAAAAGACTTAATCTTCCATTTCGGCTGTCAGTTGGAACAAAACACAAAAATAAACGGACCGCTGCAGTGCACTTGACTTTCTAATATCACTAACTTATTGGCACCCAGAGCCTCTGTGTAGAAGAACAGCAGCAACAGGCATCTGTTAGGCTCACATGTGCCCCCTTCGGGGTGGCACGGTACTGTCTGCCTCAACTTGTGCCTTTTTACTGCGGTTTTATGTCAGTTTTATGTCATACAGAGAGACAGCAACAGACACTCACCAATTGCATGCATGAACCCCGTGTGTGAGGGAGAGCGCAGTCCGAGGTGAGGTGAGCCTCGTCGCTGCTGCAACTTGCATTTCACCCCTGTATTTGAACAGGAAATGCGCAAATTCAGCGATTTTGACTATAAAAATGATCAAAATTATTGGAATCATAAAGGAAACACATTTATAGCACAGACCAGTGGACACATTTATTTTATGTTATCATTATTAGTTTTTTTACTTTTCATGATGACAGTTGAGGCTCTGCCTTCCCTGCCTCCTCTGACCACACATCCCTGGACAGTAAGGCTAGTAGATATCTGCTTCTGGTGACCTTGGCTATATAGTATGTAATTGTTTGGTACCATGCTTTATAATTACTCAGAGAAAAAATATGGAAGAATTTTTTGACGATTTTAGGAGCAGATTATTGATTTATAAAAAAAAAATCCTCCTAAAAGTTTTGTCCAGTACACAAGGCGGGTACGAGTTATGCCAAACAAATTTTTTTAGAAAAGAGAAAAACTTAGATAAGTTGGAGGGCTCGACACAGGCCAGACTGAAGAAGTGTGCATGAATAAGATCAGAAGTTAGTTCAAAAAAATCATCAGAGAGAAGCGTACATTAGATATTAAAAAATGAATAAGGCATATTCTTTTTCTTATTTTTGGTAATTTATGATTAATTAACCTGCGCATTACAAAACACTTTTAACATTATGAGCCATGCAGGATGTTAGTCTAAACTGCATATCTTTGCTAGGTGGAAGGAAACCAGAGCACCTGAAGGAAACCCACAGAAAAACAGAGCGACTGTGCAAACGCAGTACAGACAAACCCCTAACCCCATAACTGAACTTAGATTCCAGGAGTTGTGAGTCAGCGGTGTTGGTAACCACACTTACAGAATAAAGAAATATTTAAAAAATGGTCATCTATTCTGGTTCTATTTGCAAACCATGATGATCTAACAAGTAAAATTATTATAAGCTGATGAGGTGCCTCTAGAAAATGCAGACAATGTAGTCTTGGTCAAATTCCTCATAGTTAAAACAAAATATAAATCAGAATAAAATCATTACTAAACAAGTCAAAATAGCTCAGGCTGCATCTGCATAAGAGCTCCTCATGTAGCACAAGTACTTCTACTCTCATGGCAGCTAATTTTAGACCATTTGCTCAGTTGCATGATAATAAAACAGCTTTGTTAAAGCAGACAAAAGAGAAAAATAAGAAAAAAAGAAATGTGAGACTGCTGATGTATGAAGTGTTGTTCTGGGAAAAAAATCAAATTAAAAGTAGTGTGCAGTTTATGAATGTAACAACAATTGCATGAAATAAGCGATGTATGAAAAATGAGCTGCTGTTTCTTCTTTTAACTCTCATTTATTCAGAGTTATTCATAATTCTGTAACAAGTGATGTTAATTTTATTAAAAAGTAAATGAGACCTCCTCTCTTTGTAAATTAGAATGCAATTAAAACTGAATTAATTTGCCATCACAACTCAAAATAATCCCTCAACAAAAACAAGAGATGACTTAATATGTGATATGATACATAGATAGATAGATAGATAGATAGATAGATAGATAGATAGATAGATAAATAGATAGATAGATAGATAGATAGATAGGAGGAGTAGTCACAAAGAAAATGGGAATACCTTTTACACTTTCCATCTCAAACTCCCTTTTCAATTCAAACACCTACTTGTCACTGTTCCTAGTGTTGAACCCTTACCAATATTCCATCCCCAGCGGTCCTCTGGCCAGAAAGGCATTTAAAGACTCGGCCCATGACTACAAGAGTCTCTTCTGCTTCTCCAGAACCATTTCCGGTTTAGGGGATGGTCAGCATTTGGTCCAAAGGCACCAAACTAGAGCTTCCCCAACAGGTTTCTTGTGTCCCTGCAATTCCTAACATAACCTTGAGCTTAAACACCATGGCAATCCTTCTATAATAAAATATCATTTGTACCTCTCACCATTTGTTTCATATCCTCTGCTGACTGATGTGTATTCTCACCCTGGCCCTTGCCAAGTTGTCTTCTACAATAGATAGATACCTCATTGATCTCAAGGAGAAACTGCAGTGTTACAGCAAGCTGGCACACAATAGCTGTGCTGAATACACTCCAAATGAACAGTTTAATAAAAGAATATGTTCTTAATCTATTTGTAATTGACATTCTAAAATGACAAAAAAACATAGTCTAACAGGAGATTACTGCATGACGTATATGGCAGCTGGTAAAAATAAAACACAACCGGCAGCTTTGTGCTGCAGAAGATTCAATCAGCCCTACTAGCAAAGTTATTCACTAGCTTTCCACATAACTCCTTCTGTCACTATAAGAATTTTAAAGCATCGTATTCTGGTTTAGTACATCAGTATGCCCTAGGATGGAGTGGTGTTATGACCAGGGATGGGTCTTACTTTGCACTCTGCAACCTGTGCAATGTAAATTTCTTGGCAATATTAACTCAGTAATAAAGATGGTCTCCCATCTAAGGTGGGATCTTGGCCTGATGGATGGACTTGTGTGACTCAGTAATCCGTAGAGATATATTGTTACATTCCTTTGGCAGAGATCTACAGCGAGATAACAAGTAGAATAACCATAAGCAAAGTGCTCTAACGAGAGGTGACAGAAACTGAGCAATGTGATATTTATTAGTCTTTAGTAATAATTACCACAGAATGGGACATTGGGATCCAAGTTGGGATATAGAAAAGGCCGAAGTGGTCTTTATTGATGAGCAACTGATGGATGTGTGCCCCACATATTTCCTTACTTCTGAGTCTACCATTCATGCTTGCTGCCCAAAAGCTAAGCTTAATAGTCAGTTGCAGTTCTAGTCAGGTGTGGGGCCATTTCCGATGTACTAGATGATGATAATCTGAATTGGCTCATTGATACATGGCAGGAAAAAGGTGGGAGCATATGCAGGATACTGAGTAAGATTGTTAATAAAAAATATGATTAACTTCCACATATGGTGCTGGCTCTGGGATTTCCCCAGATGAAAAAGCTCAGGTCAGTTTGAACATATTTACATGACCTCAGCCAATTGCTGCACAGTTGCAGTTTGTACCAGTAGCACTTTGAAAATGTGCTATAGAAATGAAAGCCGTTGTAATATGAGATGGTTGCCCCCAAAGCATCTTTGGGTTGCACCATTGAAAACTTCAACTGTTGTCTCCACAAATGCCTATTTTGAAGAGTAAGCCTTTTTAGATATAGACTGCACTAAGTGTTTAGAGTCGGACAGTAGAAGAAAAATTAAGTGTGCACCCATGGTGATTGTGATATTTGATCATGTTGTTGGACTTCCTGATTGCTGCAAATTTTGTTTCCAGTAGAGGCTTAGGAGGTCTTTATTTCCATGATAATGTGGTGAGAAGCCAATTTTACATAAATATAAATCCTCAAACCTACTTCATTCCATTTTCATCACATAAACTCACCTACACTCAGGCTGGGTCAGTTTAGGATCACCAATTAACCTATCATGCATGTCCTTGGGTGAAGAACCCACACAAATATGTGGAGAATTTGAAAACTCCACAAAGACCATTATGAGAATAAATCTAAGGGTGATGGACGAGTGAGGCAACAGTGCTACCTGAAGTGCCACCATACTGCCAAGCATGCATATGCAGTATAGATCTAATATCCTTGCCAGATATACAATGTCTGCATATATTACTCTAAAAAATGTGTGCTTTTATTAAAGTACATCATTACAATTTCATTAAAAAGCACCATGCTGAGAGAGTTATTTAGAAAGTATACACTCAGTGGTCACAATATGACCTATAGCTATACTGCTTCAAAATCCTTTGGCTCTCCTACGATGAGATGTCTTTCTATGCAGTTTTCATGTTCTTCCCAAGTTAGCATAAGGAATCTAGATTCCCTTCACAACCCAATGGCATGCTCTAAAGTTTGACTTGTGATTACACAATTGAAACCCTGTAAGGGTCCCCTGCATTGGGCTCCACTCCATTTTCATCTCTCAGTTCAACAACATGCTCTTCAGTAGGCCTTGAACCCTAAGTTCTTCCACTGTGTGTATGCGTATGAGTGGGCCTTGTAATCGACTAGCATCCAATCAAAGCTTGAACTTTGCTTTGTACCTGCTATCATCAAGACTTTGAATTTAATGAATAATCGACTGTCCAGTACTTGGCCAAACAATTTCTAGTCTAGAGCTGGTATGTCTTTGCACCACACCTACGGTACATACATAAATAAATGGTGTGTTTTTTGCTTTTTTTCCCCCCTTTTGATGACTTTAAAGGACGACATTCATTTAGATGATTTTCTTCTGTCGAAGCACCAAGGGATGGTAGTGTTCTCTGTCAAAACAATGGTATGAAAGGATTCTCCTAAAAAATTGTAGGTAGACTTTATCATAATAATGAATTGCTGCATTAACTCCGTCACAAAGTCCACTATGGCTACATGATTTAAATGTTACACCTCTTTTAAAAACTATTGCAAGCATTTTTGTTTTTCACATATTGATAAATAAATGGCTCAACACAAATCCTTGCATTTTCCTGTAATTTTTTTTACAACTTAATTGTTATCTTAGCTTGTGTTTTTTTCTATTCACATCAATAATTTTACATAGTTTTTACAAAGGAAGTTGGTATAATTTTATAAATAATTGTTTAGTTTTACATTTCTGTAACCATGTTTATTAACCTGTTACTATTGTAAAGCACTGAAAGCTGCATTCACATATGAAAATATACTCTATAAATAAATGGTTCCATTGTTTTAATAAGAATTAATTTTCTATTATGATTCCGCAGCACCACATCACCGGTTTTGATTTAACCTAACCAATAATTCACCCAGGTTGCAAATGAACACCTAGTTTAAATCAGTGTTTGAACTATTTCTACATTATATGTATCAATGTTGCCAGTTCCAAATATTTCTTTTTTTTTTCCCTAAGTAACTTAACAAATACTACTGTTTAATTTGCAGAAATAACTTAGAATGAACCTCCGATTTCTTTCACAGTAGGTATTAAAGCAGCTGTGATTTCTTTCAAAGCAAGTATTAAAGCAGCTGGTTGATCTTCAATAAATAGAGAAGAAGAAGCTCCTGTTAGTTGCTTGCTCTCATATTTATAAAAATAAAATGAAAATAAAATATTTTAAGGAAAACAAATAAAAGGGTGTCTTTGTTATAGATTCTTGCTCTCTAGGTTTGGTACAATCTTTGTTCCTAAATGATAAGAGGTTACCAACGATGGATTGTAAAAGCAACAAGAACATTACATTGAGCCACCCATTTAGGGAGTCAGGGCACCAGCAGATAAAAAGGCTACCTTTCTTACAAAAATGAATCACACTTTGTCATTAACAAGGTCATAAAGGCTGGAATTACTCCAAGATGGACATATTTGCCAGAATGAAATTCAGTGTGTATAGCAGAAATGATCAAACAGTGGTAAACAACACACTACATTATAAATGATAACCATGTTTAAGAACCTACTGACAATGACCAATAGTCTTAATGTTTTTAACTATAAACACTGAATTGGCTGACCTCGAAAACTTTTGAAGATATCACCACTCAACTCTGAACAGATAAAGACCCTATTCTCCTAGGCAGCACACAATAAGTTACATTGCATGAAAATTGATTTCTCTCCCTTATTTGCTAAATCATCTCCAACTCTGGTGTCGTAATAAAAATGTGTACCATTTTAAATTAATGCTGGCCCAACACAAATGAAAACAAAAATAATTTACTAAACTGTAATATTTCAATGTACAAAGTAATATTAAAATTGTATCATAAAATTGTGCTTGAAATATGCAGTTATAATAAACTAATTAGTATTCTTTATATTTTTAAGTTGGCTTTTTTATATACATCATAAATCTCGAATCCTCTAACCTTTAAGAATTATCCAAATTTGGCATATTCCTAAGATTCTATGAAAAGCTGCACAAATGTTTTTTTTCCCCCACCACTAAATCTTTTATCATTAAGAGGTTCAAGAAGTTTTCTTTTAGGAATCTGAGGTATGAATTCTTAACAACAGAATCTAACAAATTCTACAGGCCTGCCAAGACCAAAAGAATCTTAATCTCAGATTATTGCCATTGTGTAAATACAATTTCTCTTTTCTTCTTTAACCTTGCATGTGCCATTTCTGTGCAACTTATCATTTGTGTATATATTTTAGCTGAATTCTTAAAATTATTATAAATTAATGCAGTCGGCTGTGGAAAAAACATGAGACACTCTGACTGTTCAACAACAACAGTTGCTCAATTTCCTGTGCACTGCATGGCACGCTGTGTTGTTGGCACACAACTCTGGGAGGACAGTCTTCCTTATGGACATTGCACATCTTCATTTTCTCTGTAGGGCTTCCCACACAACTTTAAGTCTAACCTGCTACACTAAACTGTCCCAGAGTGGCCACGATCATAAGCTCCATGACCCGACATCTCTCCAAGGGCTTCCTCCTGCATTTTCTGCCTAATGGGCTTCATGAAAAGCTTCTAAAAAAGTGTATGTTCAGTAAGTGGCTTAATTACTGATAAGAAAGCACATAAAACCTTACTTTTAAACAGGCCTTCATTGTAATAATGAATACATCAAGTCCCACAACATGTTGTTTGTGTCTTTTATAAATCTGAGATCTCAGCTATCTAAACAGATGGGTTATTCACAGCAGAAATTTACTGATACTCTTTACTCAATTTCAGCTACAAAAATCATGTAGAATAGTTCATCTGCAATATGACAAGATACATTTCACGATAAAGTTATAGAACCAACAGCATTTGAATACACTGATCTGACTGGTGTTAAAGATTCAAATATAGAAATACTGTCCTTTTCTTGGTGCAACTATAGGATCATTATTGCAGGTGCTAGTATAATGACCTACTGATAATTAAAAAAAAAAAAAAAAAAAAAGATTGCTCTTAATAGAGAAAAAAACACTAAAGATAACTCTGAAGCATTTTCAAACATTTTGTTTCACAATTTATTTACTGAAGAGATTGGACAAAACATCAAACCAAATACATTACAATCAAAAACACCAGAGGCAGTTAAACCGCACCATGCACATCACTTTCTCTAAAACATTCCCTTCGCAAAAAAGAAAGAAAAACAAAAAAAAAAAAAAAAAAAAAAAAAAAAAAAGAAAAAAAAGAAGAAGAAAAAAGTAGTCCATCTCAACATTAGCACCAACTCAGCACCATCTTCAGAGCACGTTATTTACTCCTTAATCTTTACCATATATATAAAAAAAAAAAAAAAAATTAGAAAAGGCAAGTAATTTGCAACTATGCTTATTCTCATCTTAAATCCACTGAGAATTTAACCCTTTTTTTTTTTTTTTTTTTGTTAAGCTTTCCTGCTGAGCAGGGAATATCATTCAAAGGGCAAATGCTAAGTAGCTGTATGCACATGCCACACATTATAATAAGCACAAATTCAAGTAACATTTACATACTACAAGAGTCCACATGTACCTACCCATAACATGACCATTTCACAGAACTTGTACAGGCAGTAATAAGAAAAAATTAAATAAAAAAAATGAGGTACTGGAAAACAGAGTTAGTTATACCTATGACTCATTTCAACCCCCACCCACAAATGGTTAAAAAATATTCAGGGTTGGAAATACAGAAAAGTAGAAGAGTTTTGTGGAGTGCATAACACATTGTCATAAGCAATGCAACAGGAGTGTTACTGGCCTCTGATTTATAATAAAAAAAAAAAAAAAAAAAAAAAAAATAATAAAATAAAATGCACATTTGCAGTGCTATTGTTAAAACAGAATTGTGGTGTATGCCACAACAAACAACAAAACATGTAGTGATAAAAATATATTCTGATGGTTTATTACAGCTGCTATGGAATTCTTACACAGTTGACTGCTATTGTTAGAAATACACTGGTCAATATGAAATCGATAATGAAATTCACATTCATTAAAAGTAAAATGCAGTCATTCAGTATGAACCATAAAATCAGCATGCTGTTATGTACACCATCAAAATATGTTTTATGAAGAAAAAGTTACCTTCTGTCTTCAATCTGCAGAGTCTGTATTATCAGAAATCATTTGTCAGGTGCATTACAAATAAACATAGTACAAATACCAACAGAAAAGGGAAGTTTAATTTGCTACAAATGGGTAGAAAAAAAAAATAAAATACACCAACAGATGAGGTTGCCCATGTATCTCTTAGGCAATCTGTAATTTAATGCAAGCTTTGACTCTGTGCCTTTTACAGAGTTCCATGTCTTACATGGCCAAACAAGCTTAACATCACAGCTGGAAAGCCTAAAAAATAAAATATTAAATAAATTGTATGTTATTTACTACCTGTATTTAAAAATATATATATTTATATATATATTTATATATGTGTGTTAAATTAAACTTTACATTTGTATTGATGCCAACAATTTAGAATATGCATAATTAAATAATTTTACTGATTGTTAACTTGCATTGACATGTGAATCAAGTCAGAGCCCAACAGCAATTTTCACCTATACAAAAAAAAATAAAATAAAATAAAAAATAAGTGCATGGCTGTAAGTCTGGAAGGAAGTATTTCAAAACCCTGTATATTTTATACTAAAAGTCCTGCAGGCAAACTGAAAAAATAGAAATTTACATTATAGTAACTTACTGCAACAAAGATGAATAAAGAAAAAAAAAGTGTAAAAGAGTAACCACTTAGCCTTTCATGGGAAAAACAAAATTTCAACAGGAACATTATGAGATGGTTTGAAGAAATAAGGTGGTATTATACAGGGTATATAAAGGCTTATAAAATAAAAATAAAAAAACCTCAGAAATTCTGATGTATTACTTTTTTCTTAATTTATTAGCACCCGCATATCATCTCAATGTTTTTTTTTTGTGCTAATGCATTTTATGAAAAACAATGATCTGTTTAACATTAATAAATAAAGTGAAAAAGATTACTCTGTTAGTGATTGTTCATTACCTGAATAACAGAAGGGATACAATAAAGAAGTCTAACAGTACAATGCCAAATGTGTGCAGAGACAAAGGGCAAAGTTCCATTAATTTTCTTGTCAAATATTTTAAGATTTTCAGGGAGAGTATTTGAATAGGGTAGGTTTAAAACAGAAAGCAAAAAGGGCGATGAACTTGGAGTGATAATATGCAATATTGACTGGTAGGTGTACCCTATAGATGCCCTCCTTGGTTCCATGAGATGAGAAGCTGCAATGCTCCATACTGCCCTTTAATATTATTTTGCAATTTCCCACCTAGCATCAATCTAACTTGAAAACAGCTCTTCAAGTTTGCTACATTTAATCTGCATTTCACATGATTTGAAGCAATTTAAGAGCTTATTCAGGAACCATCACTCTGACTTGCCAACAAGCTATGTTGATTTAGGGTGCATTAAATGGGTATTGATGGACTCCTTCATGTCTCAAGTCTAAATCCACAGCATCATCAAGATGCTTTCAGTGGCGGATGTGCTGCTCAGCTGAAAAATGTGTCCAACTCTTCTTCCATATTAACATCAGGCACCAGCTGATCAGAAGCATCTTTGTCATTCGCACCATAGCCTGAACTGGAGGCATGGATGTCAGAGGAAAACCAAGGATGGTCCAAGATTTCCCGTGACGTTAACCTTTCCGCTGGCTCTCGACGAAGGATGCTGCGGATAAGGCATTTGGCCTTAGGGGTTAGAGTTTCTGGAATGCTAAACTGCCCACGGCGAATTTTGCTGAACAGAGAACTTGGCTCCACATCATGGAAGGGGTAACGTCCAACAAGCATTGTGTAGAGCATAACACCCAAACTCCACACATCAGCTGCCTTGCCAGAATAGCTGCCATTTGTGTTTAGGATCTCTGGGCTCACATAAGCTGGACAACCATGTTTATCTGCAAGAGAGTCATCTTCTCCCTCCAATATGTATGCATCCTCCAGGCTTTCCAACTTAATGAGATTTCTAGGAAAAGAAAACAAAAAAGAAAAATTGTGAGACCAAGCTAAACTAATTTCTTTAATAAACAATAATCAAGACAGAATACATGTGTGTAAATGAAAGGGAGGTCAGAGGAGTGGTGAGAATGAAGGGAGAAAAGTTGGCGAAGGCGGATGACCTTAAATACCTGGGATCAACAGTACAGAGTAGCGGGGAGTGTGGAAGAGAGGTGAAGAAGAGTGTGCAAGCAGGGTGAAATGGGTAAACAAGAGTGTCAGGACTGCTCCTAGGAATCCACTGTAAGCCTAGGTATAGGGATGACAGTGTCAGGCTCATCCTCAGAGGGAGGATGACCAAGGCAGGAGTTGGAAAAGACCACTTTTGTCAGAGACTCATCCCACTAAGCACACCCAGAAGACTGGTGAGTGTGAAATGAGAACATGAGAGAGACAGTGCACTGGCCAAAGAATTTTAAAGATGATTTTGACAATAGGTTTGGTTTTACCTAATTATTTAATGATAAATTATTAGTTGATTTAAACTTCCTCACAAAGCATTGGATTGTATGGATTATTTGTTTGTGAATAAGCTACACTGCACTTTGATTTGGGACACTGTTTGAAATAAAAAACACAATGCACTATTTTGCACCATCTCCAGCTGCTGCCCTAGTTAATCTTGGTCTAGGACTATCGATGGGTTCAAGGATGATGCCAGCTCCAGGAAACCTTGGAAACTCACTCTAGTATTTCAAAATATTTTTTCTTTTATTAAATTCAGAAAAATTCTAAACAGTGAAAAGATCAACTTTTAAGGTCATGCCTTGAAAAATCTGTTGTAAGTTGGGTGTTGAAAAAATAAAGATGTTTTGATACTTTAGTCATTATATTTTGTAATGAGTATATCTAATTGATAATACTATTTCCAGCATTTCTAAATTGAACTGTCCTCTCTCTCCCCTTCCTGTTGCCTGTGGACTAGCAAAGATCCATGACCATTATTACCTGATTGTGATATCACCATTACCACCAGTGCTACTGTAAATTACCTTCTGCAGAAGTTTCCCACTTGATGAACTTACAAAGTGGAGGGCAACTCGGACACCTGTTTCTCTAAAGAAAGGTCAACTGATACTCATCTGGTGCTCATTAGGAAGTTGGTCCACATAATGTAAAAACATTAAGTGAAAAAACATTTTGGCAGATGCAGGTCCCTAACTTGGCAGAAGAAATTACCTCCCAACTCTACAGATTTAAAACTAATCTGAGCTATTGCTATGTTGGACATCCATTATTACAGTGTAGACTCTAGTTTGCATAATTATTTTCCCAATAGACTAAAGTGGCTTTTATTTTGATACAAGATTTTCAGTTCAAAGACCAGTTAATGATCAAGCCAGTCCAAACTCCCTTCCTTACATCTCCAATAGTAAGTTTATCAACAGTGTCATCTTTCCAAATATATTACAACAGAGGAAAAATATTTTGCTGAAAAGACATATAACTAACTGCGCACAATTTAATCTGTGTCAATTCACTGTATGCTACAGTGTGTTCAGATTATCTTAACAGTAGGAAAATAAACGAAACAAGTCAAAGGTCTTTCATATTACACAATTAGAGTAAAAGCATCACTAATCTTTCTAAACATGCTAAATAATAATTCACAATAAAAGGAAGTTATTCTGTTTTTAAATACTTTCCCAGCATTACTAAATCAGACCACAGAAGAGCAATCAAAGTACAGCAATAACTGGCCTTAGTCAGGAAATGCATCTTCATCCCACAAAAGAGGAAATTGGGGGGATGGGGGGGGTTTGAAAAAAGTACAAGTATTTATTCCATGTGAAAAAGGCAGGCATATTCTCCATCTTTTTCTTCTGACTTTTGTTGCTTAGTGTTGGGTCTTTTGTTTTGCAAAACAGAATTCTGAAGTCTCTAAAACATATAACAGCCTTAATTTCCAGTGACTGGTGGTTTCCAGTTCTAACGGCCTGTTTGCAGTAAAGACTTACTCTGACAGGTCACTGTAAGTTTTGCCTTATTAAATGTACAGACTATTGAGAAAATGTGACTAATCTGATCAGGGCTACTCAAAACTGATACATTTTTCCTGGCACTAAATTTTTCTCAGCTACAGTTTTAAAGTGTAACCCTACTCAAGACATTTGAATTGTCATTGTTTTTTGGATTACGAATTAAGTCAGCTGTCTTTACAGCCTAGCAGAACATCAGGCATGGGGCACATTACACAACATCTAGTCAGAGAGCATGTCAAAATTAAGGACTTTAGTAGATGAATCTCATCACCTTGAAGATGCCAGACTATATGACTAAGAATCATAATGGAAGACAGACTGCTCAGCTGTCTCATGACTTCACAGCACTTTCAAATTTCCAAAGCATTTTGAGCTTGCCACAATCTGAAATCCAATTGAGCTGCTACTGTATTTTCCAGAGCTGGTGGCTGTGTATATGTTTTATAGTTAGGATAAATTGAACTGCAGACCCCGCTCATACATTTCCTTTATGTGGAGCTATGACAAACAAGTCTTTGGGTCTCAAAGAGAACAGGGGCTTGTCTGTCCAAACCACGTTTTTCGTCTTCGCTAATGACTGCATCTTATGTATTATACTTCCAGTTAAGCACTCATAAGTTGTTAATTCTCAATCAAAAGGAGGCCACCCCTACAACTTTAGTCAAAATCAAACCTGTTTAACTTTGCCAAGATGAGCTGAAGACCAATCTGACATTCCCTTTAACATAATCAAACTATATAATTAGCAGTCACTAGAGTGTCCTGCAGCCATCCTTGACTTGCTAAAATTATGTAAATAAAAATTAAGTAAAACTTCATAGGGTGTAAAGGGATGTTTAGGACAACTGATAAAAAAGGAGCTCAATATTTCTTCAGTCCCATGGCCATCAGTCTGCATACCGTAGTTGATTTTCTATTACCAAAACATGTCTCCTGCTTCCTTATAAAAACTACACAATTTAGTACAAACAGTACTTTATTTACTGGAAACGACTATGTGTAGAAAATCTAATACACACAACTAACTAAACAGGGCAAAGATGGATAAGATTACTGTTTAAAAGGCAATTACAATTACATACATTCATTTTTAAAATAAACTATTTAATTATGCACAGTCTGCAGTGCAATGAAAAGTTCTGAACACCCTCTTAATGGAGTAAGATACCAGATACTTGATTATAAAGTTTATGGTCAGCTAGTGGATTACTTCATCCATCAGGCACACTTACTAAAGTAGATGGCTACTGTTTCAAACCTCTACATCTTGGAATTGTACCCTGGTCACATTCTCCCAATATACAAACCATTTCATACATATATATTTGCTTTCACACAAACCATGAAGAGGGTTCCTTTGCTGGAACTGATCAATAGTTCAAGATATCAGTGAGCATCCAGCAAAGTAAAATTGACATCTTCCTTCTAAAATCACCCACTGAAACATTTACCTTACCAATCTGACAATTAGGAACTAAGTGAATAACTCAAAAGTGGCTTACGTCTTTAAAATAAATAAATAAAATAGGCTGAGTTATCCTAATTTTCACTCTTATATTAATGCTATTTTTTGGATAACACAACTGTGACATGAAAAGGCAAAACTCTAAAGGGGCTCAAATGTATACACTGGAATTCAAAAGTTTGCAATCATTCAGGCATTTAAGTTTTTTAAAATCAGGATACCACTAAAGTGATTTAAACTATAACAAACACATCACTAATGTTGAAAATGGATAATACTGTGTGAGAAGAGTGATTTTAATTTATTTGCATAGGACTATAAAGCCCGATTTTTAGGAGCCCGTACTCCAGTATCCTAGTGGTGAGCTTTCTTTGCTTATCCTTAATTAATCATGTTTAAATGCTAACTGCTTATTAGAGGAACCTTTGAAGTGCCATTTTCTCAAACTACAGACTCTGACATATTTATCCTCTTGTGTAGTTGTGCATCTGGTACTTATGGTCTTTTTCTATCTTGGTTAGATCTAGTTTGCCCTCTTCTCTCATGACAGTTGTGGAAATCTTCATTTTGTTTGCCAATCTGTCTTGCAGAATTACCTCTATTTAGCAAAACATCAATGGACAGGTTTCTTGAAGAAGCAGGTTTTTTTTGTCCAGTTTTGAACCCAAAATTGACCTTTAGGAATGCCAGTACCTTGCAACCCAAGGAAAGACAAATTGCTTAATCTATTAAACAGAATAACAGGTTTCAGTTGAGCTAATGCAATTACAAACGTGTTTCTAATAACCAATTAATATTTACACATTCATTACTAATTGATTAAGGATGATTAATCAGATATGAGCTAAGTAAGTTTACTATAAGCACACTGCAGTAATGAAAATGGGGTTTTGTAGTCATATGTGAATAATACACTATAAATCCATCACTTCAAGCAGTGATAGACATTTGCAACATTAACTTGTTTTAAAAATAGTGTAGATAGCACACTGCAAATGTTCATTCATTTTTTTTTAAAAAAACCTGTTTAGATCATTAACTGGTCACATGGAGCCAGAGCTCATTTTGAAATCCTTTCGACAGCACTGCATGGACACTTACAAATACATGCCTACCTATTTAAAAAGTAACATTTAAAAGAAGAAGAAAAAAAAAAAACAGAACAAACAATTATTCACAATGTAGTTATATGTTAGGCTAATTTTAACAAGAAAATGTCATATAAAGAAAAATACATAAATAAAATATCTTCCAACTTATAAGTTAGAACTGAAGCATGACAGTTTACTCCAGTGTGTGTGTGTGTGTGTGTGTGTGTGTGTGTGTGTGTGTGTGTGTGGTCTTGCACCTAGTAGTATTCTTTTCTATTTCAGCTCTATTGTCTTCATTGTCTGCACAGGGCAGCTGTGAAGGATGTGCTTCGGAAGTACAGGGAAGTTATTTAAGTGCATTTTAATAGTTTGTATTTCAACACCATTTACTGAGATTAGCTTAGTGTTTGTGATTAACTTTAGACTATGCAGAATGCTATATTTGTAAACAGGGTTTGTTGTCTGTTTTACACCATTATTTCCAGATATTTAATTTGACATTAAATTCCCCAACTTAACCCACTGAGTTATTACATTTCAAAAAGGATGCCTTTTCATTAAATAAAATGCAAATCTCTTTGGGGGGCAGGGGCGGGGTTTGGAAACAAATGAAAAACAGATATAAGCCCAGACCTATTTTTCCACTAAAATCCTCTATCTAGGAAACAGTGTGTGGTGCAGAAAAGCACTAGAGGCAAACACTTTGTTTTAACTGTCAAATCTGCAGAGAGAATTTACAGGCTTACAAAAAACGCATCAAAAGACATAATGGAAAATTGTCAGTTTAAAGGTTTGATCCCATTCTTGTAAGCTATCAGCAGTATAGTACTTTTCATTGCTAATACAAAAATGCCATTGCTGTACTATATTTAATCACCCTTTTTAAGTGTATTACCAGATCTTGGATGCTACCAAAGGTATCCTGTTGGTATCATTTCTATTGTATAGGGCAAAGGTGATGTCGTTTAGCAAATATTTATGAAAATTATGTATTATTTAACCTAAGCCCCCAAGGGATGATAGCCATCAAACATCAGCTGACTGTATACAACCAGAAAAATACATATGTAAATGTTTTTTACCATTCATAACACTTGCATTAGATTGCCGATGGAAGAAATCTTTGAACACCTAGATGAACACAGACATTAAATCTGGCTTCTGTCACAATCACCAATTTTAATATGAATTCAAACCCATTTGTTACTTCAATGGAATTAGTGGCGTACCCCAGGACAAACTTGTGAAACTGTTCTTCTCATTCAACTTTGAGAGGTGGGAATTTGATAAGCAAACTTGGGCTTGCTTAACAGAACATCTGGTATGTAATGTAAAAGGCTTGGACCAGTTTACAATTACCAGATTAATTCAAAATTTTCATCACTGTGCCAAATGTGTTGGCCATATATCTTTCCAAGCATAGCAGTCTAGTTAAAACGGCAGTATTAAACAAGTATTACAACATTACCTGAACATAGCCAGCAATAAAAGGGATTAGAAAAGAGAGGATGAGGTAATATCCTTTTGATGATATTGCAAACCATATGTAAACTTTGTGCTGGAGGTAATATAATCATTACTAAACACAAAGACACTGTATAGATACACACAGAATGCAAACTACAAAACAAAAAAAAAAAAACCCAAGCTGACAGGACAACAAGCTGAGGTAGTCATGGTATAAACCACACAGCAGAGGATGAACATATGTGATAGGCTTTCATGTGTTCCTCTTATGCATTCCAGAAACAAGTGTAACAGGGAATTCTGAACCTTTTTCTTTTTTATTCACTCTAAAATGTATATCGTTTCAGGTGCATCGTAAAATTGTTCACATGGATCAAACATTTTACATAAAAACAAATTGGTTACTTCATAAATAAATAAAATTAGTCTGGAATGATGCAGGCCCATTGTACACAAAGAAAAATTTCTTCCATTGTTCTTACATATCATCAATATCCACCTTTGCTGAGTCAGTGAGAAAAAATGCTTGCTGGCATACTATTCTACTGGCAACAAGAATGAGGGCCACTAAGCATTGACAAATTTAATTCTAACATAGTCTTAGTATTTTTCTACTGTGAAAACAGACATCCAGATTTTATTTACATAATGAATACATAACCTTTACAATCATCATTTTGATGCTTCTTTTTTTTTTTTAAATGACAAGTATCGATTTGGTCTGTAAGGGCACAAGACTGCAGCGTGAATGAGATAATTAATTCCATAGCCCTCAGCATGCACCCTGCCCACTTTTAGAGCTGCTACTCACAACTTGTATTTCTCGTTTATTTTTGTTTCTTGAAAATCTCACACCTCAAATATAATCCTTCACATTTTCCATTACTTTGTCCCTCATCCCACCATTAACAGCTTTGCTTTTCATTTTAAATGAGCCAAAGCCACTCTGGAAATTCATTTCTAACAATAACTATATGTATGCTACTCACAGTCTGCCCTGGATGGTGATACACAGCTTAAAATAGACGCACCACCCTAAATGAGGATCAACTAAAACGGCTTACTGGTGATAAATGCTGATTTGAGGTCCTGTTGGTAAGCTGCCAGAATGACAGGAGCGTGACAACTACAGTACATCAGATACCTTCCTAACTCTCCAAACTCTATATATACTTGTATTTTAAATCAATACATCTGTATTGACTTGTCAGACGCTGCTTCTGAGATAAAAAAAAAAAAAAAAAATGTCAGTCATTCACTTCACATTTTAAAGGATGTACAGAAACCAACTGACATAGCTCTTTCTTGGAGAGGACAAATTGTACATATACCCGGTCTAGCCTGCTTGTGCATAAAAGTTAAACTTTAAATCTATTTCTTATTCTGAAATTTGTTTAACCCCAACATGATCCAGATTCTGTCTTCCATCTGAACTATTAATTGCAAATACCTATACATTCTCAAAAGTATTAATTAACCAACAGAAAACAGAAAGAAAAATGATCATGTACTCAAACAATTACATTTTGACCTTCCTGTATTAATGTTTATGCTTAGGTAATGATTGCAAATAATTAACCTTCAACACTGAAAAGTAAATGCCATGCCAACAGTACAATATAGTTAAATGAGTTAAAGTTATGGTATATGGATATATACACATACAGTACAGGTAGCATTTGGCAATTTTTTTCTCAGGTTTATCTGTATATGTAATGTAGTCTTTAACTGACAGAAAATTTGACCATAAAAGTATTTTATATATAGCTAAAATTTTAAATATTCAAATTACTTTTGGAAAAATTCACAATTATGAATAAAAAAGTGTACAATAATATGAAGACTTTATAACAGGTGTCACCAAAAACTTCCCTTCAATTTGTTAGAATTTTTTAAAAGGCAATTCAGAAATAAACACCACTAATAAGAGTTATTGCAATATGAGTAGAAGAATAATTTGTATAATGAAGCTCTGCAAATGGGCAAACACTAAAGGGAGAAGAAATGGGTGCCTGTCACAGTGTGAAACAATGCCAAAGAGGGGAAAAAAATGTAACCTCAATGCAGATGAAAATGTACATCATCTCAATTTCGCCAGCAAATACTGTATATGCAGCTTATATTTACTGATTTATTATAAGCAATATACATATATTTCCTTTACAGTTCTTACTTATAATTTAAAATATGCCTGGACCATATAGTCAGCCTTGTTTTGGTCCCTGGAGTTAGTACAGAATTAGCAATTTCCATTGTTACTTGTATCCATTAAAATGTTTACTTGATAACACATGCTTACACAATAACAAATAAACATTCTGTTTGGGATCTGTGCCATATCCCTGTAAAGAACACTCAATGAAGGTTATAATCATTTGTATTTTAGGAGCACGAACATGCACTTTTGAAAGTTATTTATGCAAATGCCCCTGATGTAATACAATATAAATGGAATTTTCAACTACCCTAAAAATAACCTCTGCCTAAATACAACCAAATACTTTGGTCCCCTTCAAGTTTTGATATTCAGGCCATACACACTTATAAAGTAAAACATGTTTTATCAAAACAACACACACACAACAGCACATATTATATAATTTAACTGTGTCTTCACCCTCACTTGTAAACATACAACAGAGTTTTAATGGAAAACAAAGATGTTAACATTCCAAAAAATTATTCTGAACCACTTCCTGGGTGATCTGCCAACAAATTACAAATTTATAGTGACTGATTTTTACTAATTGACACAGTTTATATAAAGAAAATCCCCTAAAACCAAGATATGAATATAGACTACTTCTAAAATTTTGATGTATGTGTCACAATGCCCAAAACAGAATTGGGGAAAAAAATTCAGACAAACATACCCTGAAACTTCAGCTACACTTCTACACAATTCTATATACAAGCAGCCTGTTAAAATGGAATCACAAATTCAGACCTTCAGATGGACCTGATAAGTTGCCGCTGGGTCCACTGAAACATATGGACATCTGAACAGTTAATTGCTGCCTTATTTAAATTTCCAGGAAATGAGTTCCTGCTTCAAAGAATCACATTCTAGGAAAAATAGGAGTACATTAAATAATTGGCATTTCTTTCATTATGAAAAACAGAAGCATGTTAAAGGAAACAAAAGTGCAGAGCAGAGTTTCAGTCAAATAAACCCTTGTTCTTTTTTTAAGATATAGAAAGGTCCGATTTTGAAAATAATTAATCTCATGTGTTCCTCAAGTATATACTCTCTGTGGTAACTTTTCTTTTTCATCATTGAATGATAAATAGGCCGTGCAACCAAGCTATTTTAAAACAGGCTATAATTTAGCAACATCTTCATATATGAAATGTTCAACAACAATCATTTTTGACCTTCATACTGTACCTTTTGACCTTCAAAACAAGACTACAATTGGTTATAATGCTGGAAGGCCTGGTCTTATACAGTACGGTTTATCAAGTGCTTTAAGCACAACAGACAGAAGCCACTTTAAGGAATTCTTATCAGTTGATAACAAGGCATACAGACTGCCCACAGTTTGGTATGCAGATAGGATTCAGCAGCATAGCTCAGCATTTAGATGAAAGCAGCTAAAAACAGACCACAAACTTCACTGTAGTTTCTAGTGCTGACCACAGGAAAATTGTTACCCATAGACAATCACTGCCACTCATAATACCAGTCTAAAGTCACAGCATAAAGTTCCAGGTTTACCCAGTGGGCACATGCCCACTGCATATAGCAGGTTAGATAAGCTTTAAAGGTGTCACATTCAGAACCAAATTATGAATATATCTGAATATGCATTACCCTTGAAAAGGGACTGAACATTTCAAATGTTTCCAATCAGCACTGTGCTATTCTGGACATCACTGTGCATCACATTTAATTTTTACATCACATGTAAGAATAATTTCTCTCTAATTTTAGGTGTCATCAATGAAACACACAACCTTCTGTACAATGAGAAAGTATCATTTCTTTCTAAATGTAGGGTTGTTCAACAAATTATCCCATAGAAGTTAACAGGGAAACTTTCTATGCTTGGATTGAACACCTCACTTTGTAACTGGATCTTGGATTTCTAGTCGGAAAGACAACAGGCAGTACGTGCTGGCACTAAGACATCACACACCATCAAACTGAGCTTAGGGGCCCATCATTCCATTGCTCTTTACTCTGCTAACACATAACTGTAGTACCAAATACAGCACAAACTATAAAAACTCATTAGATTAACTGATGATACAACAATAGTCGGACTCATCAGTAACGAAGATGAAACATCTTACTGAGCAGAGATGGAACAGTTAATGAGCTAGCGTGGGGACAACAATCCACCTCTTAATGTCAACAACACAAAGATTTGATACTGGACTTCAGAACACAGGCTGAACATACACACACTACTGCATATAAGAGGCCTTCCCACGGAGAGGGTCAGCAGCACAAAATTCAAGTGTGTCTACATCACTGAGGATCTCTCCTGGACTTTCAATACCACACACCAGGACAAGAAAACTCAGCAGGGGTCACAATTCCTTAGGAGGATGAAGCAAGAGAGAATCCCTTCTCCCATCCTCACCACCTTCTACCGGGGCACTATTGACAGCTGACAAGCAGCATTACATCCTGATATGGAAAGTGCAGTACATTTTATAATAAGATTCTGCAATGTGTGGTGAGGATGGCTGAGAGGGTTACTGGGGTCTCTCTCCCCTCCAATAAGGACATTTTTAAGGATAGATGCAGGAAGTAAGCCCTCTGCGTTGTGCAAGCCTCCTTACACCCCTCTCATGGACTGATCGATCTCTTGCCATGTGGTAGGAGATATCACTGCATAGAATCAAGAACAGCCAGAATGTGCAATAGCTTCTTTCCACAGGCAGTAAGATTGCTAAACTCTTTGTAATGAGCACATAACAAGCCCGTTTTTATGCACATATACACCTTTAACTGTAGTACTTAAAGTTGACTATTTTATATAGGTATTGGCACTGCCTTTCTGTGTGTGTGTGTGTGTGTGTGTGTGTGTGTGTGTGTATGTATATATCTTTAAATGTTTTCCTTTTCTCTTTTTGCACACTTTCTGGTCTTGAATAACAGCTGGAATGACAAACTTTAAGCTGATGATGTGGAAGCCTTCATTTCAAGAGCCAGATGATACATGGGTTTAATATATAAACTCTTGCCCAAAGGCACTCCTTAAAGTTGATTTATATGTTATGCAAAAGCAAATTTCAGATTTCATATATACGTTCCATAATTTTTGTCTTGTTCTGTCTGTTTCATACTGTGGGACTATGAGAAGTTTGTGTTAGGTGAGCTGGCAATATCAATGCCGATTGTTCAAACACAATACACACTGATGTATCCTTGTGGTATTGCCAGAGGCTAAAACAATGCCTTTGGCAGTTCATTCATCCATCTATCACCAAAACTGCCTAATCCTATCTGGAGTCGGGCATGGAACAAAGCCAATGCTGGCAAAACTGATCAAAAAATAGCAACTTGCAAGTCACAGACCAAACAACTGAATGTTCTGTTGTATAGTGATGACTGTTCAAATTTACCTAGCAGATAACTTTATCCAGACACACTTACAGAGTCAATTTAATTAAAATGGATTTAGAAGATTTGCAGAAGAGCACCACGTGTGTCTTTTAGGATGGGTTTATATGCTGCCATTGGATACACCTTTTAAAAATGAGGAAGAAAGCTGAGGCTGCTTCCCACTGACAAGTGGACTTCTTTCACATTTATGGCATTTTCTGTCTGAGGAAGCAAATTTCCTAATCAAAAAATTTCCAGTTTGCATTTTGTCAATGCCATCTTGTGTTAGCTGGTGCAAAATGAATAAATGATTAACTTCATTCTTTTCTGCTCTGGCACTATGCCAGTTCTTTCATACCATGTTAACCTTGTAAACCCTAAAGTCACAATGTCAAAGAATACCTCTTTAGTCTAGCAGGATGTTGCTGGTTTAATTAAGGTATTCTTTTATTTTTCAGGCTTGATAATTTGTACCAACTATTTACTTAAATGTATATTTATACATGTACAGAAAAATGGAAAGATGTAGCTTTTGAGACAAATCAACTGACACAGGCGATATACTGTACATGTTACAAGCTTTTGTGTTTTATATCTTTATACAGAGAATCTGTTTCTCAAGAACACTTTGTTACGCAGGCATGTCAATAAAACCGACTTCCAAAAATGAACAATATTTTTATCACAAGGCTGCTAAAAGATTCAGCTCTAACACCCAAATGTTACTGTACATATCACTCTTATCACTAATGAGGTGAAAAAAAGAAAACACCTTACCTGTCTTCATTCTTAAAAACAAACTTTCTCAATTTCAGATCTCTCAGTACCAGTCCACTGTCATGGCAATGGGCAACAGCAGATGCTATCTGATGGAAGAGTCTGGCAGCTTCTTCCTCTCGCAGCTTCTTGCAGGTTCGAACAAACGAATGCATGTCTCCATGACTCTTCTCAAAGAACACATAGGCCCTTGATTCTCCAAGGAGAATCTCTGTAATTTGGTTTATGTTTTCGTGTGAGGACAGACAAAAATAAGCTGCTAATGATTCTTGGTATCGCGCAATATCAAATACCTAGACAAAAAGGAAGAGAACCATTGAGAAAAAAAAATGTAGCTTTTCATTACAAGAAGCTGGAGAAGTTATTCATTAAGTATATTGCAAAACACAGTGACACACAACAAATCAAAGAGGAAGGAAAAAAAAAAACTTACGTAAGAAGCTATTTAAAACCTGCTTTCTCTCTTTAGCTGGTATTAAATTAGCTGCAAGGAACCACTGGGCTGAAAATCAGCACTGTATGAATAATGCAAGAGAAATTCAGCCCTAATCCTGAAAAAATTATGGTGTATGACTCATGCCAAATCAGATTCTGCAAGACAAGCAGTGTCTTGCTTGCTGCTGTAGATGGACAACGTTGGGTTATTTTTACAATGAATTAAAGAGTACGATATGAGCGATACCCAAGAGTAAATGGGCTGCATGTTTGTCTCACTAAACTCAGTGTATTACAATAAATGGAGGTGCACAGAGAACCCCTGCTGCGGCAGAACAAAGCAACCACAGCTGTTAATTGCAACCATGCTCTCAAGGGCTTCTTTAGGTGAAGAATGCGTTATCAATTAGGATGTACTGTAAACCTTTACGGATGAAGTGTGCAATTATTTCAACAAAATTCTTTTTGGAGATTTTGGGGAAAAACAGAAACACTTGGATTGAACTAAAATACCCTATAATTTGCTTAGTATAGTTAATGCACAGAAAAGCAAGGGAAGCAGTTAAAATTTTCCTCTGTTCGACATTTGATGTTTCTTATTTGGACGCACTGTAGTCCCTTTGTTTAAGGAGCATGTTATGTGTACAGCAAACGCGATTCTGTTGTTGAAAACTCATTAGCGAAGTGGCTATTCCAATTCGACATTTTAGTATAGCATACTTATATCTGATTCGAAATTAAAACTACTTCCAACCCCGATGTTGTATTTATGGTTGTATTTCATGAGCTATTTTCTGTGCCAAGGCTGCCTGCTGGGTGCCCGTGGGGTAACTTGCGGGACCGAGGTGGGGGTGAACGCACAGCAGACCTGTAAAACACTTCTAGGATTCACGCAGAATGAACCTCATTCAAGCATGTCCTGACGTGGCGCGTTATTAAGTCCAGAAGCCCAAATGAAACGGGTTAAGGGGTGTAGGGTGCAGCCGAGTGGAAACCCTTTTCCGGTGCCACGAGCACGATTCCGAAACGGCGCGTCGTTACAGTAGTGCACCCATTGTTCTGTTCCGTTGTCAAGGCGATCGAAGATGAGGGGGGATTCTTTAAAATAAAAAAGAACAGTCTAACGAGGTCAATAAATTCCTTAGGTACAGTCGGCTTGACCTAAATACATTTATATTCAATCTATTTGTCACACGTCATCGCGTTAAGGTTACAAGCGAAGTTAGTTTCTACCCTTCTTCTAAAGCCGGGCAGGCTATTAAAGCCTGTGCAAGTAGAGCGAGCTTAAACAAAGCATCGTTGCGTGACGTTCTCACTCAGCGCTGAACAATAAGCAGGACAGACAGTAGCTAGCATTTCGGAAGTAAAAAAATAATAATAATAATAATGCTGACATTTTGCAAGATGAACAATTGTGCCTATACATTTAAGGTGGTAGTTTAAAGGAGTTGCACAAAAGAATGTAGGCAAAAGTATTGTAATTAACACACCTGCAGGACACCCCACTTCTAAAAAGGTGCAACCAACAACTGAAACACAATGAATAATGGCTTACCTTGCAAACTAGCTCGTCGCCGCTGTGTAAGTGCGCGGCCCTGAAAACGTGGTCCCCTTCCAGCGGTTCAAGTAATAGATATTTCCCAATGCACGAGATACAGTGCGAGGAGTTTGGCGTTTCCGGAGGACTAGGTGATCCCAAATTCGGACTAAAACTCTGACTCGATTCACTTGTCCTTAAACACGAGAGCTCCTCGAAATCGTGATTTTTGTGTCTCGATCTCCCATAACGCGTTATGTTAATGGGGTTTGATCTCTGTATGTTCATGAGTATAAGATAGGCCAAAAACAAAATGATACTTCTGTCCGGATTGGGTGGAAAGGATATAATACCGAAGATCGTGTTCGGCCTTGCAGTGGCCTCAGTGATCCAAATTTATAAGTCCACGTCTACTGGTTCACAGTTGGATGGTCTGTTTATAGAGAAGCACCGTACAAATGCAGATCTACTGCAGATATACACTTATAAAAGCACTGGTTGTTGTTGGCACATTAGTATAGACAAAAAAATGTTCAAAGTGGAATGAAAAGAACAGTGCGCCAAGTATCTATTGTCTTGAAGAATTATGAAAGCTGCCACTCCAAATGTTAAGGTCCTTTCTTTTTAAAATTGGTTCACGTTGAGATGAGGCTTGCACGGAAAAAACTGATCTGTTTCACAGATCGGGGAAAAAAGGAAAGTCAGGTAATGCATTACCGAACTTCTATTAAAAAAAGAGAGGGAGTTAATGGAAGGGGCAAAGAATCAGGTTTCCAACTCTAGATGGCGTCTGGATCCTTTCCCTGAAAAGCAAACTCCTAAATTATTTGACTGGCGAAAAGGAAAAAAAGGTCATTCAGTACTGATTTTGGTCGTTACTATTGAAAAATGTTATTCATGCTTTCCAATATATTAAAAAGGACAAAAAAGGAAAATTAACTAAATCAGAATGAGAAAAGCAAGTGCAGAAACCTAAGCCGCAATGGAACATTAATGAATTCGTTGGAACCGTTGGCGCCGCAGTGCCAAGAAAGTGCAAACGAGGATAATATTAGATCAATGGTTTCAGATTTCCTGCTGGTTTTGGCCTTCCAGATGACAGAATGCATATATATCCAGCAAGGCTAAAAACGATGCAAAAACGTCCGAGTCCTTCTGTTAGTTTGATAATAAAAATCAGGTACTGAAGTGCAAATTCTTTTTTTCCCTCTGGGTTTTCCTTTGAGACCAGATTCGAAAGCCGATGTATGCGTAGCTGGTAGGAAGGGATGGCCTTTTTCCCGGGCCGATCCCTTGTTTCAGCAAGACATCATCTCCTGTGGTGTATTAATAGTACTTACGTGGCTAGGGAAACTCTACTCTCTTATGTCAGCAACACATTCTCGTTGAATCCCTGTGCAAGAGCTGACTACACAAACCTACTCTCCGCGAACCAACCTGATACTCGCAAGGCCGAGCCCTCCGCTAGCGCAGACTCCCAATTTGGCGTTCATTGGCTAAGGGGTCCGTCAGTCATTATTAACGTCATAGGAAACCCGGCCTCTAATCCACATTAAGGTTGGTTGTGTTCGCACGGTTTCTATTACGTTTTGCTTTCCAAAGTAGGTGATATCCATCCGCGAAAGTGGAGACTGGAAGTGGAGCGGCTGCCTGTGCTTGCAGTCTGTTACCAATGTTGCATGCAGAATGAGCAAGCTGGGTTGACCACGAACCGCATGTTTACTGAAAAAGAAAAAAAAAAACGATCTGCAGTGTATGTTTTCAGCACTCAATCCCTCTAGACGCTTGGACTAGATATTTACGGATGAAGAATGCTACACGAATTACACCCGCGTTACGGTGTGATGTACAAATCCGTTCATCCATTCATTTTTTATGGTCTTAAAGTAGTGCAGTCATTTAAATCATCGCAGTTTTAAACATTTTACTACTCATCATTTATTGGACATATATGTGTAAAAACTTAAAACGTAACTCTGAACTGGACAGATCTGTTTATTTTATGCACTATATCAATTTGTTACAGACATACAGCATATTTACATGTATTTTATTTAGATACAAAAATCACGTATACTCAGTTAGTCAGACACTTGTAAAAAATATCATTCCAACATTTAAAGAAAGCATATATCTCTAATATAGAAACGGTGAAAAAAACTGTGCTTTGAGCTTACTACGTTATAGGTCTTTGTAGAAAAGTCTCGATGGCTTTACAATGATTTCGCAGAGCATTTCCTAAGAGGCACGTTAAATTTGTTTAACTCTTCAGACCACCTTGTAGTGAAGTCTGTTAGTCTGCAAGGCAGACCTTTATTCTTTTAACAATATCCGTGCTTTACTTAGTGTACTAATTTAGAACATCTGCCAAAAGTATGGGTGGTATAAAGCTTGGTAGAGAAAAAAACAGATTAAGAGCAGTTCAATATTTTAGCTATGGCACTTCAATGTCATTTTTTTTTTTTTTTGCAATTTAAAGTCTCCGTTAAAGGTATTGCATTTAAAGCTACAAATTCTATTATTTAACGTACACGTTGTTAGTAAATGAAAATCCTACATATGCAAAAGCTTACGTAATATAATTTGAACAGTCATTGATATAACATTTCTTTTACATTTTTATTCGCAATCCTGTGAGATTCGACTGGATTTAAAAATGCCTTCATTGTCCTAGGTACAAAAGAAATGGCATCATCGAACCTGCAGTTTCTCAATAACTGAGATAATGAAGTGGCTACAGCTGTGGATGGATACAGTATGGGTGGTATGTGAACTGGTTTTCCACAAGAGCATTTAACAGTCTTTTCTTATTGGTAGCTCTTGTTTCATGAGGTGAGTACAGGGCACTGGATTGAGCAATATGTACTGGAATGCTGCCACGCAGAAAGAGAAAGCAGCCAAACACACAGGCAGCACTGTTAATGCTTATGAAATCGCCCCACAGCATACTGCACAGTGTTTAAATGTTGTAAATATTCCAGAACTGTATACTACAATTTTACAGTCTCACCAGTTTGGGTGCT
>JANRMT010027041.1:58850492-58865035 GCA_026402145.1 Polypterus bichir lapradei
GGCATTTAAACATGCTATCCAGTGCTGCAGAACTAATTCCATGACATATTCAATGAGTCATAAGGAATGCAGAATGAATAATTTTCTGCATTCATATGCATTTGTAGAAAGCATACTCAATAGAATCTATTTTTGTGTGTGTAGTAGTTTGTAACTTGGTACTTTAATAAGTACATTGATACTCCATATTCTTATTTAATATTAACAGGTGACAGTATATCTGGGGCAAGGTGCTGGCAAAGGCATGACAGGCAGGAAAAAAAAAGTCCAAGCAGACAAAAGAAGCAGAAGGTCATAGGCAATAGTTATAGTGGCCAGTCTAAGCTTGTTTTATAAAAAAAGGGATCAGAGGGTCACCAAGACTACATAAATAAATAAAGTTTAGTTTTAGGTAGCATAATAGCTATTGTCAAGGAGACTAGCCATACAGCCTGATTATAAATTCACTTCAGTTGTCCAAAGCTTCTGTGCAGTTCATTGGTGAAGGATTCTGCCTCCAATTAAAAAGCACTGTAGTATTATGGAAATACATCTTTCCTGTTTCATTGTACACTGAGTATTCCAGAAGTAAGTACTAAAAATATTTTAGCAAAAGAATGCATGCATTTTAAGCATACAAATGGATAATGGCCATTTTGAATATGCAACAGGAGTTACATTTTTCACATCGTTTACCATTTTCCAGAGTTGGTCATTATTGAGTCCCATTCAGTTAGAATCTTTGTTACGTACTTTCTACATGAAAACACATTGGGAAAGTTGCATAGTAAAAATATTTGTGTGTGGAGTATTCCTTTAGTGTGAAAGCTCTATTTAATAGTTGACGAGTAGATAAAAGGGTGTAAGCACCTGTAGTGTTGCCGCTGTACACTATTTAAGGATTGAGGTCTTTTTTTCCAGAACATCATAACATATGTTTTGCAACTCCAGTGAAGATCTTTTTAAAGACTCACGAAAAGGCATTGGTTGTTGGAAAGTGGGCAAAGTCACAAGTCGCTGGTCACCATTTCATTTCTTGCTAGTGCTGAAAAAGTAGGCAAACAGACATGTGGCCATTCTGGTGTTTTCCACACTCCTCCAGTTGGGATTAGTAACTTGTAACAACCTATTTCAACAAAACTGAGAAACATTACATTTTTTATTTTATTAACATCAGGCCCAGGATTAAGCAATTATAGGTTAAAGGCCTTTCTCAAGGGCCCAACGGAGTAAGGTCACTTCTGGTGTTTACAGGATTCGAAATGCCAACCTTTTCAATTACCAGCACAGATCTCTAGCCTCAGAGCCACCACTCCACCTACTGGGGGCTAAATTTAAAATTTTTTTTTTTTTTAGAGAAAAGGTGTTTTTCCTTTTTTTTTGTTGCAAAATTTAACAAATTTAATTTTTTTTTCATAAGATGCAAGATATGTACATTTGTTTATTAACAATTACTTAATTACTAGTACCTGGAAAATTAATAACTTTTATGCTCATCACAAGTGTGTTTCAACAAAATCTACTGTCAAATGCACAGTGCATGCATTTCAACATGTAGAATGTTTCAGTGTATATAGTAGTATATGCCTTGCAGTGTAGAGTATGTATAGGGTTCAGAATGAATTAAAGAAATTAAGCACTTGTCTAACACAGTAAATCTTTCTGCCCAGGCTTAATTATCTTCTCAGATTCCACTAAGCAGGTGACATTGTGGGAACTGACAGTGCCAGGGGAAGAACAAATGGAAGAGGCACATGGCAGGAAACTCACTAAATATCAGGAGTTAGTGGAAAATTATAGGAGTCATCGTTAGCGGGTTCATTGTTTGCCAATCAAGGTGGGTTGGAGGGGGTTTGCATGCTTTCCATCACTGAAGCCATAGAGATAGCCACTAGGTGGCTTTGGATAAAGAGGGTGAGCCTGTTGTGTAAGCCAGTTTTTGACCAACTTCAGCTGGGCCACCCGAGTGGGGTCTGATGTTGAGAGACCTGAAACCCCTGATGACCTCAGAATCATCAGTGATGATGCATCCCAAGACTCCTGAGAGGAGTATCTAGCATTTATATTATGACCCCAGTTATTCCAGTGGTAAAAAGGTTGCCAGAGCCTTTAACAGCTACATTGTATGTAAAGCAGGAGCTGACACCATCTCATCGCAGGACACACACATCCACACTTACTCATACAGGACAAATCAGGAGTTAATATCGAAGGAACAACATAGTTTTGTGTCCAATGGGGAGCATGTTGGCTTTTTATGAAGTACAATTTCTGCCTGAGCGCTGGTGCAGGGACATCTCCAGTCAGTGGACGGGAGAGCTAACTTATTGTTTGTATAGCCAAGAAGGCCACCCCAGACCCTAGTATGAGGTTAAAGCCAATCTATATCAATGACGCGATAAGTGTAGGCCCCTGGAGGAGAGTTGGGGAAAAGGCTCACTGGCAATAGGAAGAAAGGCCAGAGGTGAAAGAGTGACAGAAGGTGAATGTGGAAGAGTACTTATTGCTGTACTTTGGAGGTAGGTAAGTTTCCTAATCAGAGGGCAACAATTGGTTGCAGGAGTTTCTTTCGATCCTTTTTGTTTGAACTTTTCGCTCTGTTTTGTGCATCCTTGCTTGGTGTGTTTTGATCCATCTGAGTTACCTTGCCTTTAATCTGGGAAATGAGTGCACCCAGGAGGGCACTCTATTTTCACGGTAGAAAGTATGCTTATTGTGCTCCAATAAATTACTGAAAATACTAAAGAAAAATGTTGTAACTTACTCTTATTTACTCAATGATCGTTGAATATTTGATAAAATGTCTGGAGTTAATTAGAGTTATTTTCAATCTGAACAATAAACCTATAAAATGTTAATCTAGGTTTCAGAGATTTTTTTTTTTTGCATGCTCTACTGCATAATAAAACACTAAGGTCTGTGTGTCCAGTCCCTCAGAGCAATCTGTTTGGTCAGTTTGGCTTTGGTGATGTGGCAAAGAGTAAGTGTGAGTGTGAAACATACAAAGTTAAGTAAAGGTGCAAACTGAGAGAGTTGCTTTCAAAGGTGGAAAGGCATCTTGAAAATAATGACAGAGTCTGAGAAGCAGGCGTTACGGAAGCATGCTCAAGAAAGGGAGCACTGTTGAAAAGAGATCCAGACACATGCAAATATGGAGGAAAGGCGCTGAAAGTACATGTAGGGCAAGAGATAGCAAATATTTTTAAATTATCCTATTACTTGCGTTTGACAGGTAAGGAAATTTAAAAAAACAAATTACTCAGTAAGTAAGTATCATGATAAAGTAGTCTAAAGCAATTTGTAAAGGACCTCACATAGTTATTTCTTTACTTTACAAATACTCAATATGTGCAGCTTACATCACACAACATACATCAGTTGTGCAGTGTAATTTATCCCATTCCCTTTGTCTCATATCACCATCAATGGCTGACACTGCAGCTGTGATGTGTTCTTTCTTTTCCACAAGTGCAAAAATCTTGAAAAATTAAAGGAAGCTCAACAACTTTGTGCATACTACATGTTTATATAATAGTTTCTGAGTAATACATTTTTGAAAATGTTTGATTCTTTTTTTGAACTATCTTAGCTAGCTACTGTGTCTTTTTTAAAATATTATAATTCTTGGATATTCTTACTCGTTATCAATGTCTTTCTTTATGCTATGATTTTTATATACTATCAACACATTAGCCGTTACACTTACAGGAGCTAACAATAACACAATTTTGCCACTTTCAGGATTTCTCCAGGAGATTCCCATGGCTGTTAAAATAAGCCATGATATCACACATACAGTAATCCCTCCTCGATCGCGGGGGTTGCGTTCCAGACCCCCCCCCGCGATAGGTGAAAATCCGCGAAGTAGAAACCATATGTTTGTATGGTTATTTTTATATATTTTAAGCCCTTATAAACTCTCCCGCACTGTTTATAAATATTCCCCGCAGAGTTATACAGCATAATCCCTTTGTATTCTCTTAGATATTAGGTAAGATTCATTGAAATTATGTATATAAACACACTGTTTTTATACAGTAAAACCTAAATATTATTTTAAAGATATTGAGTGTCTCCGATATCACAGATGTTACAGCCATTACGATAGACAGGCCACCAGCAATAAGTACGTACAATGCAAGAAAAATAGTATACAGTAAATGTGTGTACAGTGACACTAAACGTACGTACATGTACTAAGCACTGTAAGAAGAAAATTAATTATGGTTACTCACCAACAATGACTTGTCCGATAACAATGAGTTTAATTTTACTGCACAACAAAGGAGAGCGTTACAGCCCTTGTAAAGGAGCCACTTCAGGCGATTGTGTAGCACCACCGTTGTTGTTTATCCGGCTGTCTTCAATCCAAATCCCTAAAGCAGATTCCATCCAGACTACTGCCTTATTACATCCACTTACAACTCATTTTGCACCCTGGTTAAAAGGACACTGCGGCCGTAGATCTTATATTCCTTTCCTACTTTTTAAATAAAAAGAATCGTAGCCTTCAACAAATCCAAAACGTTTACCTTTTCGGCAATCGTTAACATCTTCTTCTTGCGCTTGGGCACGGCCCCTGAAGCAGTAGCAGATTGTTTTGGAGCCATAATGAAGGGCTTGACTATGCACAAAGATAAACACTAAAGAGCACAACTCTTTACACAGCGAAACACGTTGATGCTGAATGAGTGAGACGAGACTTCCTGGTTAACACTGCATTCAGCACGCAGGAACTCAACTGCGTGCTCTGATTGGTTAGCTTCTCAGTCAGGAGAACTTAACTGCGTGCTCTGATTGGTTAGCTTCTCAGCCATCCGCCAATAGCGTTCCTTGTATGAAATCAACTGGGCAAACCAACTGAGGAAGCATGTACAGGAAGTAAAAAGACACATTGTACGCAGAACCCGCGAAGCAGCGAAAAATCCGCGTTATATATTTAGTTATGCTTTCATATAAAATCCGCGATAGAGTGAAGCCGCAAAAGTCGAAGCGCGATATAGCGAGGGATTACTGTACTCTGTGAACTAGGGGACCTGAACTTTAGGAGATACAGAGGCAGTAGCCTAAAATAACTGCCATAGCTAGAAAATTGCACAAAATGAAGCCTTCTGAAATTCAGTAACATAATTACTTTTTAAATGCCTTTAACCATAAATTTCACAACTAGAGATACCTTTCAGAGTTATGTCTAGTAGCATTCAAATGTTTTTGTATTTCTGAGTGTGCCTTTACTCCTTATAATAAAGTAGAGAATATAATTTTTACACATTAGTCAAAATTACTGTAATATTCTAATATTTTATCAACTATACACCTTGCTGTGTATTTAACACATTTTTTGAAGGACATATTTGATTTTTTCAGTGACTATTTTATGGATGTGTTTACATATAATACATGAAGCACCTATTGCAATAACCCTGTTCGTCTTTCAGCATGAAATAACTTGTGCCATCATCTTTTTTTTTTAAATGTGGCACACTTATACTCAAAGAAAACTTTTCAAGATAGTTCAATTTCTAATTGAGATGTCTCGAAAAGATCATGCTGTTCAAAGTTTTGAAATTTCAAAATTTCCCATTGAAAAGCATTAATGAATCTGCAAACTCATCGACTGTATCTTAAAACAGAGAAACATTTTGTGCAGCTTCAACTATGATTTTCTTTACTGTTTCAGTTTTATCCTGACAGTGGTAACACTTGTATGTTTTCCCTTTTTTCGCCTCCCATAGCCACTACTAAGTTAATGAAACACCAGAAACTGCATGCGCAGGTAGCAAGTTACTTGCTGTCAGAAGCTGCTTGAGCAGGCAGGTAGGTGGGCAATCCTGCATCAATAAGTGCAACTATGTTGACTTAGGGGAAACCTCTGCAGGTTGTTTCTGCTTTATGAATTCTTTCTAGCTGATTGAGCATAAATGGAAGAGAACAATTGAACCAGGAATTTACTCTTTCTGATGCTTGAAATCATAACACATACATTAAATGATCCACCAACTGTAAATGTATAAAATGCAAATAAGAAAAACAAAAAAGTTATCTGGATATGAATGAAGTACTCCGTGGCATATAAACAGTTATGCACAAAGTAAAGAAACATTTGCTCAGTATTAACCTTACACTAAACCAACATCACACCTCTATTATCTGCAGTTTATAATTAGACACTGTTTCACTGACACTGTAATTTACAAGATGTCTCGGTGACAGCAACAGTCCTAGTTCCAGGTTATATATCCTGATAAATGACTGAATACTATCAAAATGTCCCAGTTTTAACAGGATACCCACGTAATAGTGTTTTCCAGTGACAGAAACATTGCTTTATTTAAGCATACATCATCAGAATATTTCTAGAACAGCATTCACAAAACTCCAAGGAGGAACCTGGCTTAATTAACATCTTGTGTTAAATTTGAACAGTATTGCAAGGAGGAGCTAAAGCACACAAATACAGAGCATCAGCATTTATTTGATTATGCTTCAAGCACTGTGTGGAATCATGTGTGTTTATTTGTGAAAGTGTTTTTTCTCTGTGCCCTGATCCCTCTCTGATGTGATAAAGAAAGCATTAAACAAATGAGGATGGACTTTATGAGTGGGAACACAGCTGTCCTGGTTTGGAACTATAAATATGTAGTCAATTTATAATTTACCTGCAGAGTACCACATTCTCCTGATATCCACAAGGTTCAGTCGCTGTAATAAAGTTTGCCTTTCACTTACATTTTTCCCTACCATCTGTCATAACTAAATAGCATCGCAAATCTCATTTCATGAAAATTACTAAAGCCAGACATGCTCAAGTAAAGAAGGAATTAACTACAAAAGTTGTTTTGTTTTTATTTAGGTTGTGTTAACTGACATATTGTCACTGTGCATTAATATAAGGTGTGTGTGTGTTTGAGTAAGAGTAGTCCTTCTTGTCAATTTCTGCTTTTCAGTCCTTTGCCCAACCAGAAGAAATAAACTTTGGTGCCCATAACTGTAAACTGGATTGGGAAGGTTCTAGAATCTACCCATTAAATCCATTCACAGTGCCTGCACAACCCTCGAACACACCTAAATGTTATACCATGTGTACATTTTCTAACTTGTTTTAGTCCTCATTTACACAGTTTCATCAAGCAAGAGGTATTGTCCCAGAAATAAGGTATACGTTCCAGCCCTGTCATTGTCTATGTGCAGTTTACAGATTCTCCTTGTTTTCTTCCCACATCCTAAAGAAATCAAGTTCAAGGTCAACTTTCTTTTGAGTGTGAAGGCATGTTTTCAAATATGAATTATGATAGATTAGTATCCCATCCAGGGCAGGTTTCAACTTTGTTCCCGATGGTGTCAGCCCCCTGAAAATTTAAAATTGAGTTATGTGGGTTCTTTAATTCAGTGGTTACCTAGATGTATCTTTTTTTGGTTTCCTGTGACTCTACCTGATGATACATTGTATTAGGAATTAAACAATTAAAAATTTGCAGTTTATTATATAATGTGCCTTGACAATGTAATATAATTTGTTTGTCTTGCTAAATGTTGGTCAGATCTTTATCTACCGTCTAATTATAAATAAAAATGACCCTGAATCAACAAATAGCAAAAAAAAAAAAAAAAATGAATGCTTATATGATCAGTTTTTACCAACAAAAGTTCTTCAATACCCAGGATGAAAAAGTAATTGCTTCCTTGGACACAACACAGTTTTGTTATATTTTTAGCAGCAACAGCTGAGAAAGACATTTCCTGTAGTTATTTATTAGTTTGTCGCAGTGCTGCCGAGGTTTTCACCCATGTCGTCTTGCAGAAATGCTTCATATCAGTGGCATTTATGAATTTTCAACCATGAACTGCTTTGTTCATGTTCTGTCATTGCATATAAGTGAGGTTTATACTCTGCTTTTCATTCAGCCATTCTGATGTAGACTTGTTTTTGTCTTCCAAATTATTGTACCTAAATGGCTCAACCGGGCTTTAGCTTCGGCTTATGGATGTTTTGCCTCATATTGTCTCAATCTGAAACTAAAATGTAGTTTTTTGCCATGGCAGATCCTGCTGTAGGAAAGCATCAATAAACCTTAATTCTTCCAACATTACTCATGATTTTTTCAGTTTAAGCAGTTATGTAATAACAATATCAGCTTTTCTCCAGACAGAACTGGGCTAACATGTACCAAAAGTTTCAGTAAGTTTACTTACTTTATTATAGAACAGTGTTCCAGAATGCTTGATGATACTCCATGTTCATTTTGGCAAACTTGATGTGAGCACTCATATTCTTATTACTTAGCAGTAGCTCATGCTACTCTGCCATGGATTCCAGTTTTACCCAGTGTTTCTTTGCTGGTGAAGTCATGGACATTGATTATAACTTAGGAGAAGAAAGCCAGAAGGTCCTAACTATAAACATTTTTCAAACAGATAAGTGACTTTTTTTTGTACTTGTATTCATATCACAGGTTGAGGGCAATAGTTTCTCTTTACATTAAAATTGTACATTTGATTACCTTGCACAGCAAACAAATAAAAGATGCCATGACTTTCTTTTTCTTTCACACTATCTCAGCTATATACTGTTACAAGCTATAAAAAGAGCTAAACGAATTGCCTGTGAATATAATGCAGGTGATGGTTTGGCAATTTTGTGCATTTATATTATACATCTCCAATGCTGAATGTTGAAGAAGAAAGCTGAGCCTGGCTCTGGCATTTTTGCTGCCCTAGGCAAAGCTGTAAATGCTGCTGCCCCTGACCACCCTAGGTCAATTGTGTGACTCTTGCTAGGAGTTTTGTAAATTTAATATTGTTGAAATTTTACACTTTAATACAGAATTATGATTTATGAGAATTATACATAAGTACATATGCTGTATATAAGGAACAAACATGCAGACAGGGAAAAGTACTAAAAAGTAAAACTACAAACATCATACCCATGTGCACCAAAAGACTCATCATAAATGGGGATGGGGTGTGTGTGTGCAAATCAGCAACAACAATCAATAGTGATAATAGTAATAATCTTCAGACTGTCTTTGCATATGTGACACTGATGCAGCAAAATAAAATTAAATGATGAACCTGACAACAGAATTGTGACTCTCGGCTTTGACTGCATTCCTAAAGGTGGATTTAATTTAAAGCATAACCACATTAAAACTTGCGTTAATACAAATCTTATTTCCGTTGTTCATCCCTATCTACAGTATGTCTTGATTGATTTTACTCTTCATGTACACTTGCTAGGTAGTTCTCCATAATCGATATCTAATGTCATTCACTAATTGGATGTTGATTTTGCCTTTTTTTTTGTTATGTTTTTGAGGAAACAGTTAATAGAAATCATGAGAAAATGTTTAATGCTAATCATTATACTCTGATTTATTTGAATTTTGTGGTAACATTAGTCTAAGCAGTTTATTTCAGAGATTTAAATTTATTTATTTGGCCAACATCTTTATCCAAATTGATTTACAACATTTGAGATATGATTGGTTACTTTTCTTTTCGTTATCCAATTGGAGCACAGGCAGGTGAAGTGACTTGCTTAGGGTCACACAGTGTCATTGGCAAGATTTGAACACGCAACCTCATGATTTGAAGTTCAAAGCCTTAACCACTGTACTACACTATCTGCCTATTTATTTGTTCATTATTAATGAGGGGGTTGGGTGGCCTGGTGATGCAAAAGTAGCAATGCTGCCTTGCAACATGGAGGCATTCACATAGCATGTTCTCCATTTGTCTGCTTGAGTTTCCTCCAGGTGTTCCAGTTTCCTCCTGCAGTTCTAAGACATTCAGGTTGTGAACAGGTGTTACTAAATTGTCCTTTGATGTGTGTGTGTGTGTTTACTCTGCGATTAGCTGCTGCCTTGTTTGGGTATTGTTCCTGCCTTGTGCCTGAGGTTACTGGCATAGGTTCCAGCTTCCCATTTACCCCACCCTGAATAAATGGGTTTCGAAGATGGATGGATGGGTGAATTATGGGGCTGTATATGGGGCAGAGTCCCCATAGATGGTGCCTTTGCTTTTACCTGAAGAAGAAAAAAGAAAATATTATAAAACAAGATTATAGGGTTAATATGAGTCAAACTGCTATACCTATTCAGAGAGTTTGTAGTCAGGGTATGTATTAAATGACACCCCCAAATTGTGCCACCCTAGGCAACCACCTAACCCTAAAGCTAATATCACATTACACAACTTTTCACTCGTAGCCTTCAATTACATAATTTTAGTGAGCTGAAGGCAGTAAGCGGCTCACTCCCAACAAAACAGGTTTTATTGTGTCTTCAGTTGTAAGGATGGTGAGTAGGAGAGTTAGCAACCAATGAATGCTCATCAACACACAGAATGTAGCAACAAGGAATAAGGAACACATGTGTTTTCCACCTCACAAATAGAAGAGAAGCTCGTCTGTCTGACATCTCATGTTTCACATATTAAAACAGAATGGTTAAAAAAAAAGTGTAGAGACTCTCACCGCAGTTATTAACCCTTCACAAAATGCCAGCTCCATCAGGCAGCACAGAGGCTGTGGACCTCACAAACAGAAAAGAAGCTTGTCTGCCTGATTGCTTATGTATTATATACCATAACAGAATGGAAAAAAGAAGTAAATGACCAAAATTGCAGCTGAACTCGACGCATCTGTTAACACTTCAAATAGCATGCTTTTGGCTTCCAGAAAAACTGCACTGGATGATCCATGCTCAGTTAGTAAAAACGTCAGGTTGTGTAATTTGACATGGTGCAGTGACAATATCAGTGACTGCAGCTGGCAAATCTGACAGAGTTAACAACAAAAAGTTGCATTTTATAACATAGGCTTAAATGATAGAACCGGTCCTGGAAGAGAGACACTGTAATAGAGTTGATATACAACAGTGTCTCATCTAAACTACATAACTCAATATTACCATCTTGGGCCGAAGAAACTTTTTTTCAAAATCTACATGTGGCAATCGTTGAAATTCCCCTTAATTGCTGAGGCTTAGTTAACTTTTGAAAACAATGATCTAACTTTGTCTAGCTGAAATAAACAAGTATGGTTGGCTACCTTGGAAGCTGTAGGAAAGAAATTGCATTACTACTGCACTTTCATAGTTCGGGCCATGCTATGGATCTGCATAAGCCATTTCCATTATCAGGGTAAAATAGGCATTTCCATATCCTGTATGTGAAAAATGCAAAAGCCTAAAGTCTATATATTTTGACAACTAGTATTGAGGCCATTAAAAAGCAAGAGAATTTCAGTTCCACTCCTATCTTTGTCTGATCTTGAGGAAATTGTTTAATCTTCCTGTGCTCCAGTTGTAAAGAGATATGTACTATATGTAATTGTAATGTATCCTGTTGTGGTAAGCAGGCCTTTCAAAAAGGTAATGATTAAAAGTACTTGTGAATGATAGACTACTGTTATACTAAAAAAATGACAGAGAATGTCATGTTTGTATCCTAATATTATTTGATACATTATTAGAATGTATGTAAATTGAAAGGGGAAAGACAAAATAACATTCTTATTGTTGCAAATTCATTTTTTGAACTTGCTTCTTAATGATAAACAATATATCTGTACTATGACAAACAGAGAAAGAATGCACAAATATCCAGGGCTTTTATATACCTGATGTACATCTACTGTATCTGCAACTCTTAATTGGACAGAGTGGGTATGGGAAATGGATGGTATAAAGACAAAAAGTGATAGAACTCTCCCTACTGTTGATGAAACAAAGTATGGCTCAAGTGGTCACTGTGCATGGGCAAAGATTGTTTTTTGAAGATAGTGTAGCCATCACAACATTTCTAGAGCATATGAAATATACTGTAAAGCAGAGGAGGAAGATTGGACAATTGTCAATTCTTCGAGACATAAATTGGTAGATGAGTGATTATGTTTCAATAACATCAAAATAATACACCAAAAAAAGACCCTTAGGCAATAGATATTCAGTACCTTCAATTAACCGAGCTGGAAAGGAATCAAGTCCTTTTCCAACTATTTGTTAAACAAAACATTAAATGTAAAAGCTTGCTGTTATGCATTGAGGGTGTTTTTATGGGTTTCCCTGAAGCAGCACTGTTAATCTTGGCATTGTTTAATGGTTTTAAAACTCAATGAATCACATTCTGAAATCTGAATTCTGTTTAAAGCTTCAGTTTAGAAGTTATACATTTTTAGCTCTTTTTCAACACCATTTTTGTTTTGAGGACTGCATGGCTATTTATTAAGTTGTGGCACATGTTTCCATGGAGTTTTCCCATGAAGCGCTGAGACCGTGCCACTTGTCACATAACTGATTTGCAGGTATAAAGATCACCCTAAATATTTACTAGTATACTAGACTGGACCAAACTTAGCATAATTCTTATTTTTGAACTTTGGTTATTGGTATTTTGAAACAAAGCTCTGTTTTTTTTACTGTGAATTTTGGTTTATGACTTGGCTTTGAAGTTTCTCTTTTTGACTTTTTGTTTTGACCCTAGCTTAGCACTATGACTTGGTTCTATGTCCTGCTTCTAACTCTGTAATTATTCAGACTGTCTACCCTCTTTATAGGCTGTACAAAAGCTGTGTCCAGAAGTTGGTAATCCTCTGAGTGAAAATGTTCTGTAATCTTTGTATCTATAATTTGTGATTCCTCAGATTTAACTGGAAGGATAAAATGTATGTCCTTGTTTTATAAAAGACAGTACAGGGCAGTTAATATTGTTTACATAACTTAGGTTCCCTCTCATTTTTACTTTTTCGAGCCTGCAGTCTTTAAAATATTATTTTCATTTTTGACACTGCATTCCCTTAATCAGCAAGGATAGTGCAGTAACTTAATTTACTGCACAGTCTTGTCAATGCATTTTATAGTCTTATAGTGCTTTGAACCCAAAAAACACTGAAACAACTTGCCCATACACTAATTGTATTGATTTATTAAATATACAGGTAAAATTCAAAAATGTAAAAATAAGAAGAGAAGAAAAACTGAGCACTTAAACTGAAATTAACTTAAAAAAATAGACAAAAAGCCAAAAGTCTGCAATCCAAAACTAAAAGATTAATGATTAAAATAAAGAGCTAGAAAAATGCTTAATCAAAATTGTCAAAAACCACAAGACCTACAGCAGGGAAACACAGAATGGAGCTGAGAAACACATTTACAAGAACCATGCCACAGTAAAGTTCTTTAAATACCCCTTAGGTGTATGCAGTCCTAATGACCACAGAACCTGAGAGCTGTAAATTTAGAGGCTCTACCTCTGCAAGGAAACAAGACATAGGGCAGAGAACCAGGAAAAAAAAAAAAAAAATTTAAACATGAAAAATAGTCAAGGGAGTGACAATAAATCCTAAATAAATGACAATAAATAGCTAAAAATGAAAAATAAACTTAAGACAAAACCATACTCTTAATATCAACCCACTCCCAAAGTGTGGATTCAAGATACCAAACAAAAGACCAAAAGGTGTACAAAAAGCAGCTAGTAAAAAAAAAATAATTACAAGTGTTCTTTGCCACAAATGCAGGTAGCAAAACTGGAACTACTCCTGGAGGCATTAGATTCAGGGGCTCTTACAACAGCCATGGCACCTCCTGAAATTACAGCAATGGAACACTCCTTCTTAGAAGCACAGTGCTGGATTTTGTGAAGCTTCCTCCTAAGGGTTATAAACTACTTAGACAAACAAGAAAAAAAGGCAAGGTACACAGAGGAAACAACAAACATAAGGTAAACATAAAACAAGGAAATGAAGTGGGAATAAATAAGAAAAATGGAAAATAAACGCAAGACAAAACTATAGGCTTAACTCATATATTCCTCTGTTTTTGTAATATACCCTGCTAGTAGATATCTTAATGGCCCTTCCACGTTGTTAACCATAAGTGATGATAAGCACTAGTTACTATAAATATAACAATAAGTTATGTCACTTGCAGAAATTCTCAGATGATTCTGCACTCTTGGGGTGTACTCATAAAGGAGATAAAACAGAGTATGGAGAAGACAGAAATGGAGAAGTTTGTTTCTTGGTGCAAAGAGAATTGCCTGCACATTAACAACCGCAAAAACGGTACTGATTATTGGTTTTCAATGCAGGAAAGAGCCTCTATGTCCTGTCAATATTCAGGGAGTGATTGTAGAAATTGTGCATATCTACAGGCACTTGGGAGTCCACAACAATGACAGGTTGGACTGGTCTCATAACACAACGGAGCTATATAGGAAAGGGCAGATCAGGCTTTTCTTCCTTAGCAGACTGCATTCTTTATTGTGGGAAGTGACATCTTTCTCACCTCCTAAAACTCTGCGATGGCTAATACACTCTTGTATACTGTAGTGTGCTGGGTTGGTAGCATCACTTCAAGAGTGGCCCACCAAATTACCCCTGGAAGTAGTGGTGAAGGAGAGAATTAAACGAAAACTGAGGACCTTCAGCCAAAGAATTATTCAGCAAAAGTGCATCAAGAAACGCTACTGGGGCTCCCTTATACCTACAGCAAGACGTCTGTGTTATGCCTCACTGTTTTCTTTTCTTTCTTTTTAAATGTGTGTGTGTGTGTGTGTAT
>JANRMT010027041.1:58865435-58876697 GCA_026402145.1 Polypterus bichir lapradei
ATATATATATATATATGTATATATTTCAACCTGGGGGAATCTGTTTATTTATCTATATTCCCTGAGGTTCTATTCAATATGGCTGCTTTCTCCAAGGTAACCAAGGTAAGTAAGACCTGAGTCACACAAACCTCCCTTAAAGTAGAGCCCCATGACTATACCACTATACACTGCTATTTCTGCAGATTTATAATCCCAAAATGTGGAACTTTCTTTGCATAACATAACATCTTCTATACACATGACTAAATTGCCTTTTATGCTTTGACAGTTTGTTATTCTTTATTTGGTTTAGAAAGCACAGGGTTGTAGTTTCCTTATGTATTATTCAGGTAATTTTAGCCTGGATTCATTTTAAGTACTGGTGGCTTGGTGCATCATCTTGGATTAGATTTACAGTTTCCTTTTACACTGTTAATTGTCTATAGTAGTACTGGCAAGTGGTGGGGCCTCCTTAACTCAAACTGTACACTTCTTTTACTTTTAATTATCAGACTACTCTAGATTATTGAAATCTGCACATCTATAAACTTTCACACTTTAATATAAAATATTATAATGACCTGTTCATGGAAAAATAACAGCACACACACCACAGTGTTGGTGGAAGGCCTCCTTCACAGGGCAGTTCATTGAACCTGAAGCAACCAGAACCCTTATCAGCCTCCTCATTTTGTGACCTTGGGAGACGGCAACTTACTGTTAAGCCTGCTATTGTGCACTTAGGGAGTACCAACTCTTACTAATTATCCCAAAGTTCATGGAGCTGCCTGTAATGTGCCCACTCTTCAGTTTCTAAAATCTGATTACCATTCCGCATGGCTCGGTTTCATGCCACTATCTCCTCCTAACATTGATCTTCCTCAGCTGTCGCAGATTGTGAGTGACATTCAGGTCGTGGTGATTAGATATTAAAGATTAGAGATTAATTCTGTCCACACATATTATGCATACTGTTCTCAAATAGGTCCTGATGTTACACTGTTAACTCACTAGTTTGATACTTCTTTGTAATTTCCTCCTAGACTGCTAGTTTGTGTCATCAGTAAACATCACTATCTTAAGTTCAGTAGTCTTTGTAAGATGTTTATAAATGGAAGGGAAAAAATTAGATTTAATGCCAATCTTTGAAGTACACAATTACCAGATACAAAAATGAAGATGCTTCATGCAATATGCTACACTCTGATATCTGGTTTCTTTTCAGCTGCCAAGCCATTTTTTACATATTTACCACAATTTATCTCCTATCTACTGCATCTGTTAAATAATCAAAAATCAGATTGGGTAGAAGTGACATTTGCTAATAGGGTAGTAGTTCTCTTGAATAAAAATGTTGGCAGTTGGATATATATCCAATTTATCTCTGATCAGTTCCTCAATTATAATCACCAACAATGAAGTTATCCTCACTGGCATGTAATTTGCTGGTTAAACCCTTCACCCTTTTTTATTTAGACAGTCCTTTTCTATTTTACAATGTCTGGTGACCTCAGTTCTTTTAATTGACCAATTGTAGGCCCATTACAGAGGAGTACATGAAGTATAAATTCTCTAGTTTCCTTTGACGTAGTAAACCATGAGGCCCTGTTAATTTATCCCCTATCAATGTCCCAAATTCTATACAAACCTGCTCTTTAGTGAACCTGATATGTCTGATATGGGTTACGCTGCCCTGTTTCGAAGCATGACTGTAGCCTCTCCTTGTAAATGCCTTTGTGAAACCCTTGTTAAATATTTCTGCTAACACTGTGTCATTTGAGTGCCCTTGCCTGTCTGCCAGTGTTTTGTGTTGCCTTCCTTATTTTCATGTATGCCAGTGTTTATTTGCATAGTAAAATAGACTTTTGGGATTTTGCTTAGCACTCCTAAAAGTGCCATATCTACCATTTCCTTTTTTCATGTTTCTTTTACATCTGCTCAAACATTGCATTATTTCTGACATTTCCTCAAATAATTTTTTATTATATTTCTGATTTCAAGTATGGAGGTAATGACCTCCAGAGCTGGTGCTAGAATGGTAGCTGTTGGAAATGCACTGCTAGGAAGCACTGTTTTGAACATTTACACTACAGGATCTTCATACAATCTGCCATGCTCCCAGTTCTCATTTCTAGTTAGGAAAATATGAAAGACCATTTTTATACAGCAAAGTATTTTCCAAACTTCAGATAGAGCTCTTTATTCATTTAGCCTAAGAAAAAAATCTGCTTGAAGTAATCACTGCTTTCAGTCTAGATCAGTGAAGCATTGTTGCTACACAGCTTTCAGCTGTCCTCCTGTCTACCACATGACATTCTGAAGTTTTTCATATACTACTTCGTCTGTACTGGTATGGGTTATGGGTTATTATGGGAATTAAATGTAGCATCTTCTTCCACAGACTGTGATACCTGCCAGGAAATCTGAGTGGTTTAGAGCTCACAAAGAATCTGGTATTAGTGTGGACTAAACTTTTTTTTTTTTGGCATTGATATACACCTAAAACAAAATCATGTTTCCGCCTTCACTGGAATAATTTTAATTTGATCTTCTTTGCATAGGCATGCTATCAAGATTTTCATAGACTTCTCATACAATGAGGTCATTTCAGTGTCATTTAAGCAACTCTATGAGAAATAACATTTACATTTATTTGGCCGACCCCTTTATCAAAAGTGACAATTGGTTACATTTCTTTTTCAAATTGGAATACAGGTGGGTGAAGTGACTTGCTCACTGTGCCACACTGCCTGCAACTTATTACAAAAATATGTTTCCATTATTTGCAAATTCAAAACTTTATTAATTGCAAAAACCTTAGTTTTAATCTTTATCATTTATGTCTACTATAGAGACAATGTTATAGTTGACACCACTGTTAACTAAGACAATTCACCCTTATTTTTCCTAAAGCAACAATGGGCGAAAATAGAAAATATTTATACAGTAGATAGAAAATGAAAAGTCATTCTACAAAGAATACCCTCTTGCTCTGTCTGCACAGTTTAAATTCATATACCATATAAGTCTCTGTAAAATGTATCCAGTGTCTGACCCAACCAGCAAAATATTTAAGTGCCAGCCTGTCTTGACTATGCTTCTTTGTGTTTCCCCTGATGCAGGCCCTGCTAGACCTCTATTTTTGTAGTACATTGTTGCCAGTTGTCCTTGATGTCTTATTATTTTTCTGTCATGAAATTTTCAAGATTTCTTTCCTTTAAAATGAATGTTTTCTTTTTTTCTTTTATGGGTTTTTGTGATTTTAAATATTAGAGATTTAGAAATTATTGGTATTTTGTATCTAATTAGATTTGTATGTAATTTTTAGGGCAAGTTACTATTTTGTGAAGTTCATCTTCTGTATTTATTGAATCAGTATTTTATTTTTTTGTGTGCCATCATTTTGTGGCCTACTTGCCATGGCCCAAGATTTTGTTGCTAGAAGAATGATTCCTGGAAATCTTCCTGTTTCATATCATGTGCACATCACTCTATAAGCTGTCCTCTGTGTTGGGCAATGTCCGTGATTGTGGATAAGCTTTAAAAGACTTTCCTGCATGTTACTTATAGATTTCTTACAATTTTTGACTTCTGGTTCTTCCCTTTTTCACTATGTGTTACATTTTGTGAATTTTGATTTACTGGCCTCAGTACTTACAATGATAACAGACTCATGCTTGTAGTATTTGGGCTTTTTTTTAAAATAAGATTTTTGTTTGATCGTGGGTTTCTTCTTTAAGGATTCTGCTTTTGTAGTTTGCTTTATTTTGATTTGAATTTAAAAAAGTTTGTTTTTTCCATCTTTTTTCCATTGTTCCATCACATTACCTATTTGGCATCGCTTTTGACATCAGAGGATACACATAGGATCTTTGAAGAACTTTAGACTGTTACATTTCAAGTAGGTTGTAGTATTAGGTTTCTGATCTCTTTTTTTGCTTCTTGACTTTAATACTTTCTCTTGTCCTTTGGTTTTGGCCTCTTGATCTTAATGCCTTTGCATTAACAGCCTCTGCCTACCTTTTTGACTATGATTCTGATGTGTTTTGCATTTCTCGGTCCTTTTTTACCTTACAATAATCCAGAGACTGCACATCCCATTACAACATTCATCTCTTGATCATTTTCTTAGCACCCCCAACCCTATGGCCTGCCATTTTTTCATTATATTGGCAAAACACTGACTCACTTATGGCCCGCTTCAGATTCACACTAAATGAAACATGTTTGCTAATAAAGTTAATAAAGTCTAGGAAGTTTATCTAGAAGTTTCTAACACTTGGTGTTATTGAGTATTTAAATAACAATCTCTCATGAAAAAAATCACCAGACTCTTTTTCTTTCATGGGTAGACATTTTGCTATGTTTGCTCTGGTAGTATGATGCACACTTTACCAATTATGGTTACAATCCTGGCGACTGCAATCTTAAAGAAGCATTGGAAACAGAGATGAATGTTGGAACCTCAGAACACTTGAAGCATGCCTATCCTCAACCCCATTTGCAGGAATGAAGAAACAGAAGAGGACAGTGAATAGGTAAGGGCAGGGGCAGTGAGAGCTTTCCGTGTAGTGAGTTTTTCTGTGGCAAAATCACAGTGATGATATGTCATTGTGTAAGATATTTATAGCATGTCACATTTTAAAAGATGCAGTGTTCGTCAACCTTAATGTGAATGAGAGGCATAAACTGTTTTTAGTGTTTTTTTGCACTTTTGGTATTGTAAAATTGCCTACAAAACAAATTTTAGTGTCAGTTTAGAGTCACTAGCGTAGGCTAAGCTATGGCTATGTGGTAGTTTCTTTTGGATACCGCATTTCACTTTCAGCCTTCAGAATATTTTGAGGTGTTCCGTTATTCTAATTATTTATTATGTAAAACAGATATTAAATAGAGACATAATATTGATTAAGCAAATTGGGATTTATTACTGCTGCATACTTTTATCCAAAAGCAATATAAAGATGATAAAAGGATACATAAATTAAAATGCTGGAGGATATTATTAATTTTTCAAGACAGGTTATTATTGGACAGGACATCTCATGGGGAGAATAACAGAAAAAAACATTTGTTTAGTTAGTCAGCTGGTGTTTTGCTTTTAACACTTACATATTGTAAATTATTTTCTAAATAATTTATGCAGTCACCCTTCACCATGTCAAAGAAACACTTTATTACAGTAGTGTTGCTGTTCATTTCAGAAGATTGTGACATCCCAAACACACACACACACACACACGCACACACACACACACACACACACTCAATTTTATAGATACGAATGACATGCATTATGTTTCTAATGATGAATGATAAAAATCTTGCTGAGATCATTATAATTTCATTTAGCAGCATTGAGAACTGTAGGCAAACATCTTACTCTGAAATGTAAGACATTTTTGCTGTTATGAAATTGAGATATTAAGAAAAAAAAACATAGCAAAGACCAATGCTATTTGTCTAATCCAGCATTCTTGCTGAAATGACTTATTACCTAATGAGAAGGACACTTGCAGTAACTGAAACTACAGTGAACTGTGGTTGTATCTTGACATATATTATTACAGTATGTCTCTGAAATGTAAAGAAAATTTAGCTGCTGCTACAGATGTTAATTAATTTCTTGCTTTCTTTCAAAGGCAATGTTGTCATCTTAAACCATCTTTTGCGTAATGCTTTCAAATATATTCCCATTTTACTTCAACTAGATATTTAGGAAAGTATAGTTATGTCATACTGCAGATGAGTCCAGAATTGCCAGCAGCTAGCTTGTTTAGGAAAGCATCATAAATTATTCAAGAGTAATGTGCTGTTCATTCAGACCCAGCCAAATGTGATAAGGCTAGATTAGCTACATTTTTTTTTTGTTTTCCATGGCTGGCAGTTAAAAAGGGATTATGAAAGTATACTTTTTATAAGCTATTTAGCTTCTTATCATATTAAAAATTCCATAAATAATTATTCTTTCTTTTTCATTGTTTCAAAAATAACTAGGAACACAAAGTACCCTTTTTCATTCCATAAACTTCTTGAACTCCATACTTTTATTACAAAGCACTCAAGAACTACAAGTGGTGCTGAAAGCAGGACCTGCATATTTTTTGATGAATAACTTATTCATCAGCTTTTAAGTCATTTTTAACTTTGCAGTTATGGTCATTTGAATCCTCCTAAAAAGATAAGGCTCGATTACAGTCCTATACACCTGTATGTTTCTTAAAGCATACTGAGAAAACCATCTCATTTTCTATAAAAAGAATGGGGATGGTGGGAAGAGAACATACCTTTCCATGATGGTGAAGATGAGAAATATTAAAAAATGTTAAATAAGGCAGTCTTTTACCAGTAAAATATCTACTGCTTTAACAACATTGACAGCCAATTCACGAAACAAATTATTTTAACATCCATGATATCCACAATGCTTTGTCAACTACAAAGCTATTTCTTTCCTATGTTATTTTTACAGATTGTTGCAAATGCAAATTATATTCTTTCAACTTATTTATGTCATAATTTATTTTTGTTTTCCTTTAATTGTTACTCTATACTAAATATTATATTCTATTGTTTTTTATGTCTGTTTTTCTGTAGCAATGCAGCATAGAGGCTGATGTTCAGCTTTTTATGGTTTTAATTAAGACTGCTTAGCTATCTAACCATACAAAAGTTAAACCGGAAGTCAGATGGAGTCACAGCCAGATGCCATATTATGTTAAATGTCACAGACTGTCCAGATTTCAATCCAGATCTGTGATGAGAACCTTGCAGTTGAATCAGCTTCCTGTTTACAAAATTCATTGACTGTTAGTACAAGTCACAAAACTTTTTTTTTATTATAAGGAATTTCAAAGATAAAAATAGGGAATGAGAAATTTTTGAAACAAGTATTTTAACTTTTCATGGGACTATCCATCCATCCATTATCCAACCCACTATATCCTAACTATAGGGTCACGGGGGTCTGCTGGAACCAATCTCAGCCAACACAGGGCGCAAGGCAGGAAACAAACCCCCGGCAGGCTGCCAGCCCACCACAGGGCACGCACACCCATACACTAAGCACACACTAGGGACAATTTAGAATCGCCAATGCACCTAACCTGCATGTCTTTGGACTGCGGGAGGAAACCGGAGTACCTGGAGGAAACCCATGCAGACACGGGGAGAACATGCAAACTCCACACAGGGAGGACCCGGGAAGCGAACCCTAACTGTGAGGCAGCAGCGCTACCCACCGCACCACTGTGCCGCCTTTCATGGGACTATACACGGTAAATGAAGTACTGTATGTTACTTGGGCACAAGTTGAAGAATTGAATCATTTTATTAAAAACTAGCTGAAAACTAGCGTTGCCCAGGAAGAAAATAAAGTGTTTTTTTTGTTTTTTATTTGTTTGAGAAAATATAACAAAAAAAACCCCCACAACTTTAAAAATAAAAATAAATTAACAAACAATGAAGACTCACTAATGTGTTTGTCTTGCGGTCTTGTATTTATGTCATTATCCAGTTGACACTCGGAACCAGCTAACTCTATTTAATATCAAAAGCAACAGGCGGGCGGTGGTGTGCAAAAATAAAGAATGCTGGCAGTCACCTCCAGTTCGCCCTCTGGTGGTCGTTCTCAGTGTCAACTGGATGATAACATGCATATATGACCGCAAGATCACCCCCCACCCTACTCAGAAAGGGGTGGGTTAGGGGTGATTTCACCCTATAGTATTTTAAGTCGATCAATGAGAAATATGTGTAGAAAGTGTCACGAAAATTGCTCCAGCTTTTTGGAAGTGATGCTGGAACATACATTTATTTATATATATATAGAGTGGTACAGATCTAAATTATGCAATTTTCATTACTCCGAGCCTGTATCCAACTGAATGGAGGACAAGTGGGACATTACATGGAAAATCAGTGAATTAATTCAATGTAAGTCCATTTTCGTTTATTACAAATTATTTGTTAAAAGCACGGGATCCTAGAAAGTACTGAAATCGTCAGAACTACTGTGGGCATCTCTCTCCTAGGAGGATTCGTGTTGCTGATGTGCTCGCATTGTTTGTGCATTAGCAGCTAAGCGACTGTCTTTCTTCGGAGGTTTCATTTTGCCGGTGTGCTGGCCTTGCTTGCGTATCCTTGGAGCTGGCCCCTTTACTCCGTCTCTACCTTTCACTTCCAGGCCAGACAGAGACACACACTTCTACGCGTAGACGTTTATATATAAGATATATATATATATATATATGGCTGTTCGAGTCACAAAGACACAATGAGTCCCAAAAGCAACAGGGGCGCGGTGGAGCTCAAACATAAAGAATGCTGGCAGTCACCTACAGTTCGCCCTCTGGTTGTCGCTCTGAGTGTCAACTCGATGATAACATGCATATATGACTGCAAGATCACCCCCTGCCCTACCCAGAAGGGGGTGGGTTAGAGCTGATTTCACCCTACAGTATTTTTAGTTGACCAATGAGAAACATGTGTACCAAGTTTCATGAAAATTTCTCCAGCCGTTCGAAAGTGATGCTGGAACATACATACAGACACACATTGACTTTTATATATATACTGTAGATGAGAATATGATCTATCAACATGAAATCCAATTTCACCTCTGTGTGTGAGCTTTTGTGTGAAAGGGTTGTCAAATCATGCAAATGACCATAAAAAGTAAAGTGAAAAATTCCAAGTGACTTTGACTAGAGATCATGCAGCTTAAAAGATATAAATAAATAACTGTTATTACAATACAGATAAGAACCTGAAAATGCATAGTAGAAAGAAATAAACAAAACAGTTACAATAGTGAAACAGCATATCCTGAGTTTGGATATTGTCCTGGTTGCTGGCATGGAGTTTGCACATTCTCTCCATGTCTGCGCACGTTTTTCCTGAGTAATCTGTTTTTCTTCATCATTAACCAAGACATGAATAGAAGGTTATTTGACCCAATATCAGTAAGTGTGCCTGTGTAAATGCATCTACCCTTAGATTCGACTGAAGGTCCATTGAAAGTTGTTTTTTTTTGCGTTGTACTTGATGTTATCACAATAAGCTTTTTTCTCCTCAAAATTAAACTGCTTTAAGTAAGTCTGGAAATAGATCTGTGTATTACCTATTATGGAGGTATTAGCAGATACCTATACAAATTAAAATAAAATAAAATTAAACATACATTCCTTATGTTTTCGTTTGACAAAGTTATCTTCAATGAGCAGCTGTTATGAGCTGGGTGTCTGACTGGCACACCATGGCTAATGGAGCAGATTTTTTGGGAGATGTATCTTCTGCACATGCTGTAGTAATTTCTTCAACCTCTGGACTAATTCTTGATTATTGACAAAGCCCCATCATTCTTTGAGCATTTTCAAAACAATTATTTCATTTGTCGTTTTAATTTAATTGAGCTTATGACTTCATAGATGATGAGCCATTTCCACTTATTTCGATTGACTGACCCAAAATCCATGTGAAAAAAAGAAACATCTCTGCTTATAAGAGATGGCAATGTACAGACAGTCACATGCTGTCTATTGTCTACTGTTCTTTTGAATATTTGTTGTTCAATATGTGTTCTTTGTCCTGTTAATGGTAATTTTGGCTTACATACCTAAGCCATAGTGTCCATTAGAGTACATTTACAAAAAGTTTACAAAATTGTTGCTGTAAAAAGGACAAAAGGAATAATGTCCTTTCTGTTTTTATTAATCCTCAGGGAGAGTAAGATAATCATTCCTGTGATGTCAGTAACACCTTCTGCTTGAAATAGTAAACATCTGTAAGGGAGGGCAAAACATAGAGACAAACATAGAGAAGCAATGTTGATTAAAAAATTCTTCACAAAAAGAATTTGTGAAAATGTATAGTATATCAGTTAAGCTCTTTGAAATATACACTTTTTAAGATTACACTTAAACATATACAGGGTGGTCCAGATCTAATTATGCAGATCCAGATCGTCTGGATGACTTTGATTTATGCAGGGACGAGTCCAGTTTGGCGTGAAGACAATTCTTCGTGTTGTCAGTTTGCACACTTATTGATGGTCTGGGATTTTTCGGGTGATTTTTTATATAATAAACTTAATAAGTTAAAGCATAATGAAAATTGCATAATTAGACCTGGACCACCCCATAATATTTGGTTTCTTTTGCAATTTCAACAATATATGATTGTTTCACAAAAGGTGCACAATCCAAATTTTAACAAACCAGACTGTGCTTTTTTACCAGAATACATTATGAATCATTTAAATTAAGACAAACTTTTGGTTTGATATGAGACATTGCAACAAGCTTTTAAAGTACCCTGTTGTACACATTGCCTTCATTCTGAGGAATCAAAATGAGTAATGCTTGTAAGATTGGATGTGAGCAACAATGGAGCACCACATGTAAATGTCCTGTCTTCTTTTCTCTTCACCCTGTACATTTCAAACTATACATTTAACACCAGATCATGTCACTTACAGAAATTATCATATAATTCTACACTGTATTGATAAAGGTGATGAGGCAGAGTATAAGGGGTCAGGAGGACAACATTGTTTCTTGGTTTAGAAAAAATGGTGTGCAACTTAATATCAGCAAAACCAAGGAGATGATTATTGACTTTTACCCAACCAAACAGCCTTTATGCTTGGGCACTACTCAGGGAGTGGATGTAGAGGTGGTAGAGTGCTGCAAGTATTTGTGGGTCCACATCAGTGACAGCCTGGACTGGTCTCATAAAACAGATTAGCTATATAATAAAGGGCAGAGCTGATTGTGGTCCCCATATTTTGTAACTGTTTTTTCTTAGCTCCTATAAAGTGGGTAGTGATATTTTTTTTTTTCATTTTCTACAACTCTGTGATGGCCAGTGGGATTTCTTATACTGTGGTGTGCTGAGCTGGTAACATCACTTTATGAGTGGCCCACTGAATTAACAAGCTAATTTAAAGTGCAGGCTCAGTTATGTATTTCACACTTAGCCTGCTGGAAGTAGTAGTGAAAAAGAGAATGAAAGTAAATCTGAGGGCCTACTCTGGCACACTAGCATTGAGCAAACAAATTATTTAGCAGAAGAATGTCAAGAAATGGTAATAGGACTCCTACATATCTACGACAACACAGCTTCATAATGCCTCACTGTGACTGCTCTCTTATTATTTACCAGGGTTAGAAGGATTTTCTTTCTTTTTAGTAATTCTGGTATGTATTTGGGTGTTTGGGGGGGGGGGGGGGGGGGTGTTTTGGGGTTTGTTTTTTAATTTGAAATAAAATAAATTTGCAA
>JANRMT010027041.1:58877097-58967536 GCA_026402145.1 Polypterus bichir lapradei
AAACTCAGCAGCATTTACAGCAATATGTAAGTAGAAAAAGAATGTTTCAAATGCTGATTAGCCCCCAGTAACATTAACATGTACAACATCTGCAATTAAACAACCTGCTCATTGCCTTCTTTGAAAATCAAATTCATTAAATGTTCTCAACTGATAAAGACTAAAGTTGCATTACCTATGTTGAATAGCTGCTCCTCTTCCCTGGGAATGTCATGCTCTGTATTGTTTTGTTTATTCTTACTTTTGCTTCCAGCAATGGCTGATCCTGTGAAGCAATAACAGGAAATGTAGCCGGGTTAAATCTGATTCTATCATGCCTCGCCTGCCTTACCAGGAAGTTACACAGCAATATACTGCATATAAATATTTATAGTTAATCACTCTTCACTTGTATCTGTAATAAAATTTGAGTAAGTTTAGAGGCCTGACTGAAACCAACATTCACTTTGGGCCAAAACAAGAATTTTTTACATATCAGTTTTGATTAAAAACAGACCAAATACAGCCTCCAAATTAAAAATAAAGCTCAAATTAAATCAAATTATGCAAACTTTTATTACTGTGCAGACATACGTAGTTTTGTCATCCATAGAAAAATATATTCCATAGAATTTGTCTTTGTTATCCACATAAACACACATTTCTGTGCATTTATTTTTCAGTATAGCCATACTTTAAAATAAGAACCTTATTCAAGGAAAAATTTCAGGCTGAATCACCATGACAGGATAGATATCTGAATATTATTGGTTAGTTACATTAAAGAACAATATTTAAAGTGAGACAGAAAATGATGCAACACCAGCAGTATGTCTTAACCCATTTCTACTGTGAAAATTTATTTTTTGTCATGCGATAGGAAACAGAGTTCATCTTCCAGTTATCCCATGCCTGGAACTATCTGTGGCTCAGTGCAAGTCTCTCTAACTGAAAGAAAGTAAGCTGATGATACATAGGGTTTACAAAGTAATCCAAGATAATGAAAGAAAAAAGAATATGACTATGATACCATACACAGTATATTTTATACAATTTAGAGATATTGATTTTGCAAGTAATCCAAGCCAATGTATGAAAAAATAGAGTTAAAGATGAATATGATACTGCATAATGTACTGTGTTTATGGAAAGGAAAGTTATGCATACAGTATTTTGAGATGAGCATTTTGTCAATGGTACAAATGGTTTATGTGATTCTGTTTTCAGTTACAGATCCTGAGTTTGTAGTGTTACAAGCATGTGCATAGGGGACAGCTGAAGTGCTCTTGTGACTGCAATTCTACTGCCACTCCAGGAGTTGACACTGTGTCGTAATGCCTATTTCTTTTCCTCCCTTTGCAGTCTGGTTGATTGACGACTAGGACACCTTGGATGCCACTTCCTGTGTCTGTCCACCTGGACCCACCTCTTCCTGTCAGAAAGATCTAAAACTGAAAGCTCCACAATCTTGAGACAATTCTGTTATGAACTCTTATCTATAGACAAACATCTCAATAATTGAGTGTTTATTGTTGACTTTGAGAAGACCAGTTATACGGGGTGACCAGGCTGGTACCACAACTCTTTATTGTTGTCCTTTCTTTATCTTACAGTAGATACAACATTCCACAAAGAGAATAACAGATCTTTCTCTCTCTCTCTTTCTATTTCTAAGTGTCCAATGCAGATGTTTTATTTGCAAATACTGAAGAACTTATGTTAGTTTTTTGCCTCATCATTAGGGAATACCATTTCAAGTGTTCTTTGAAAGAGAAGTTTGAAACACAGATTTGTTATTCAGTGACAAAAATTGAAAAAAAAAATAGTAAGTAGTTAAAACCGTTTATCAGCATATGGGAGAATAAGCAAACAACATGTTTCAGATTGAACAAAAGAAACTGCTATTGAGATAGTGGAAATAAAACCTCTGCTTGGGAACATATGTTGTTTCTACTAACTTTCTACCACAGGTCTCCCTTAAGTTGATGTAGAAGTAAACATAAAGGTCAGTATGGTCGTGGGAGGAGAAACTCTGAACAGTGAGCTTAAGAAGATTTCTGCAACTGAAATGCTTCCTGCATTTGTATTTTTTATGTCTCTTCATTAAAGCCAGCTTTATACATTCAGTAGAAAACGTAATGTAAAAAAGCTTTTCTGAGCAAGCCAGAAGTATTGCTTACCTTAACTGCTAGATTACCTTCTTTGAGTGTTGCTCCTGATTGACTTTATACTGTATATTGTAGACACAAAATATACCCTCTAGTAATAAACGTATGCTGCATATGAAACATCATTTTATACTTGAGTGTTGCATGAACAATATTTGAGAAAGTAAAAGTACTCAATATTTTGCAACATCCTGGGTTAGTCTTTTTTCACTGTGGTACCGCGTCATCTAAGTACAGTTTTCCCTTAGCTACGTTCATCTTGTTGGCATCTAGTCTCATTTTGATTAGTCTGACAAAAAATATGGTTTCTTTTTTTAGTGAAGTTCCCTATATTCATCTAGAGTTCACTCATTTAGTGCTTATTCAGTTCTACAGAGTCTTGATGTTTCAAATTCCTATTTGCTTCATGTTCTGAGATCCTGGTTCTAACTTCTTCTTAATTTCTAAAATCTGCACATGTATTATGTTTGTTTTTCCACTGTGCCTGTTTTCAAATGTTAACCTCTTACTTGCTCTCTGCACCATGACTTTATTTGCTTCCTTTCACTGTGTTTGCTTTTAGTCTCCTCACTTTGCAGTAATAAGAAGTACCAGGCTGAGCTCACTCTTGAGTTTAGTCATGCGACTCTGTCAATGACAGTAGAAGATGATGTGAAATATAGTTTTGAGTGGTATATTGCTGCCAAAAGTTAGAAAATATTTACAATATAAATATCAGAAACTCAGAAATTCTGTCTACAATGAACTACCATCCTATTCTGGTTTGGTTCATGCTTTAGATCTATTGCTTGTACTACCTTCTGTTCCCTTTCACCCTTTAAAGTGCATTCGAAAAAGAATGAATGGAGAACAGCTTGAGGAAGATAGTGGACACTCTTGAAGCATTCCCCAACAAAGAATAAAGCTAGGAGGACCAAAACATACAGAAATAAAAGGTATATTTACTCTATACAAAATAAAAACAATAGAAATCAACATTACTCTTGAAGACCTCCAGTATATTTCTGGGCACATTCAATGTTTCCTGGATATGCTCCAGAATTCCATTGCCCTGTGATGGAATAGGTGGATTCCAGACATAAATACATGGTTTGATGAATATTTTGAATAAGCTGTAAAATGAACTGTGTTAGAGAATCAGTTTTGGAAAAACACAAGAGGTTTTCACCTCTTATGTATATGTGACATTTCTCTAGTATTCCACAACCTACTGTACTTCTGATTAAAAATGCAGCACAAATACTATGAAAACAGAGTTTTAAAAATAACAGTAATTAGAGCAGTCTGACTGGAGCATTGAGTAGATGCTATTGTAATGCAGTCTTTATTTCCCATAGCCCTCCCAGGCCATACCAGGCTACTCATTCCACATTTAGACCATCAAGCCTTACTCCGTCGTAGATGGTGAACTGTCTTCTGCAACTTGCAGCCTTTGAGGAGTTGAGTTGGGCTTCTGCCATCACTACAATGTCAATTTCTTTCAATATGGTGCCCTGTGACCCTTCAGTCTGAGGACACCAACATATTGCCAACTAGGTATAGGACTTACTGCTCTTTGGTAGTCCCATGTGCAATATTTTATTCAGATATATGCCTGACTGTGAGTGTAGATTGTCCAATGCTATCTCTTGCCAGCCAAATATCCCTCACACACTGTAAGATGATATTAATTGGCCTGAACATTACAAAAAGTATGTAATGCATGTTACAGTTCTGCTTAAAAGATGGATAATTGTTGACCAGTGAAAAATATTTTCTTTATATTTTTATGTAGGGTATTCATTTAGGATTAACATCCTATTTTCCCTATCTGAATGACCTCTATAAAATCTCTATTAACCCATATGTCAAAACTGTGAAAGTTATGTTTTGCCTCTACAGATTATCCAGGTTTCAGAGGGTGCACATGGTGTGCAATCATTTTTCAGTACTTCACCATTTGTTCCTTCTGTCAGTTGCACATAATGTTTAAAATGATTCAACAAACTTCTTGTTTCTTTCCAGTTGACTGACTCATACAAACTCTGTCTACCACTACATATGGGTTTCTTGTTCTTGGCATTCTGAGTGATGTAATTCACAGTGTACAGTATGCCTTCCAGTGTGCTCCTTTAGTTGATACAAGTGTGTTTCATCTGTTGTTGTGGATTTTAATTTTTTGATGAGATTTAGGCCAAAGCGGTATAATCCATCTATTCATTATCTAACCTGCTTTTCTAATTCATGAGAGTAGGAAGTACTTATCCTGGCAGCACAGATTGCAAGGCCCTTGCAGGATATATAGTACACAAATACATGTTCACAGTCACCGGGACAATACAGAGTCTCCAATATACCTAACCTGCATGTCTTTGAAATGTGGAAAGAAATAACAAACCCAAAGCAGGCGTGGAGAGAATGTACATACTCCTTGAATGCAGTAGCCAGACTGGGATTTAAACCAAGGGCTCTGAAGCTGTAAAGCAGCAGTGTAAATCACTAAGTCACCATGCTAGTCTACTAAGCAGTAGTGATGTATGCTAACACTATTCACAGTTTACTATTGGTAAAAAAATATTTTAAGTAATGTCGTTTTATTAACAAAAATACAAAGTGAAGGAAGTGAAACAATAGAACAGTATGTTAAGTGTCTGTATGCTGCACGTGGGCCTTAATATAAGCCTTTTTACTCACTACCTCATGGGGACAACTAGCTTACTGTAACACCCTACCATGTTTCTTGCTCTGTCATCTTTTATACCAGGATACTTTCCTGCATTTCAGTGAACAATTGTTTCTGCTGGCTGCTTTTAGTTACCATGTGTCTGTCAAAGTTGAAACTGTTTATACTATTGTATGAGGTCAATTCTGGGGACAAATTTTACATTAAAGTCCAGTTCAGCAATCTTCATCAATCCCACGTTTCCAGCAGGGAACAATGACTTTGGTTAATACTACTGTGGACACTAGGGGTCGCTGTTGCCCTGTTGAACCCGTCAGACAGATGTCCCAGACACACGTGTAAAAGCACAGAAAAATAATCTTCTCGCCACTGGCCGACTGTGATCCGCCTTTTCTAATTTAGCAGCAGATCGTTCAGTCATATCCCGTCCCTCTTTATTTGTGGTTGGCATTGTTTTGCTCGCCTCCCCCTTCCCCTTCAGGGAGCTCGGTTCCGTCGGGGAGACAACGACCTCACCTACGGAACGATGCTGACCTTCTCCTTCCCGTGATGCATCAGGGCTGGTCACGTGTTCCTGGCTGTCCGACATCATGTGGAAGTCCTCCGAGCTGTCGTTCCCCTCAGATATTGGACGATCGTCTTTGGGATGACTTGCCGTATTAATGACGACCTCCGGGTGCACACCGTCTACAAGGTATGAGTAGGGGACAAAATGGGTTATTTTAAATATGTTTTCAACTCCTCCCCCGGCACATACCTCGTCTTGGTTATCGGCACCTGAAAAAATGTCTTCCCGTATGATGGCTTCGCTCCATTGCTTCTCATGGATGCAGGGGCTGTCTGTCATCAGACTTCTCTTCGTACTATTAGTCAGCTTCAACGTCTTCTTTTTCCCCATGACGACTAGTCGAAAAAAAGGTTTGGCGGTTGCGTGTGTCACTGTCTGGGGTTTGGTCCACTTAAATTTTAAAAGGTTTCTGACCAAATAAACGGCCAGAATCCTGCTGGCTACACCAATTGTGGATGCTAGGGGTCGCTGTTGCCCCATTGAACCTGTCAGACAGACGTCCCACACACACGTGTAAAAGCACAGAAGAATAATCTTTAATACTTTTTCAATAAAGTGCCCAAAGCACCGCACCTCCACAATTCTCAATAATAATCAATACAATAATTACACAATTATTCCTCCACTCCCAGCAGCTCCGTCCTCTACCACCCAACTCCGGCTCGGTCTGCTGGGGTTTCCCATTGTCCTTTTATACTTCGTGACCTGGAAGTATTTCTTGTCCGGGTCACCATCACATCTTCCTTTATCAAACGTCTCGTGAAGCACTTCCGGGTTGACATCCTCATAATATCCCCCTGGTTCTTGGTGAGCTCCCCTTGGTGGCACCAACGACACCCAACAGGGATGAGGATACGGACTCCATGTCCCATGCTGCCCAATGGGAATCCGAGGAGCCATTTCCATCCAGGGGAGCTGCCATCTAGCGTTCCGGGTGATGTAGTGTCCTGAAAAGGCTGTTTTCTTCCTTGGAGGGACGTCCCGACTGGACTGAAATGCCGGCCGTTCATCACACTACCAATCCCCAAATATACTGCACTTTATGATGTTGTATGTTTGTGAGACATGCAAGAAAGAATTAAACAGTATGTGAGATTAAATTTGAACTTGGATCTGAATTTGGTTTAAGGCCCAGAATGAACACACTATCTAGGTCTCAGTTATAGATAATGACAAAATGGCCCCACAAAGGCATCCTGCATCATCCAGATACTGGAAAAATGTTTATGTCCTTTAAGCTCATCTAGAATGCTCTGGTGCTCTGTTAAAATGAAACCCACTGTTCTTTTTCAAGTTGTATTATTAAATAACAACAGAAAGTTCTATCAAATATAAACATCAGTTTTATTGTGTATAGTACTAAGTATGTTTTTTGTATCTCATTATGTTTTCTTTATTTAACAGAATGCTACACAATCTATACTTGAGTAGATCACTCACACTCTTAACTTCTACACCTAGCTTTAATATTTGTAAACTCTATGTGTAAGATGTCATATGCACAATATATTATTGAAAACAGATACTGCTCCCAGCTGGTCACCTCAGAGGGTTAATTCTGTATGTGATGAATGAGCACCATACTGAGTCATCTACTCCACATCATGTACCACCTGTTTTTTCCCCCTCTGGAGTTCTCCAGTCACGATTCTGATTTGTTTAGTTTTCAAGATCATACAGCACACTTTCAAGAGCAGGCAAGTGAACAACGGTGACAGAAACTAATTACCCATGTTTAGCATTTATAAGTAAAACTGCAAAGCAGGCTGCAGTAATGGACACATGTACTGCATATTTGCATTTCAATACGCATCGTGCTTTATTTGCTCAACAGTTTCTTCTTTTTCACAAAATACAAATGATACATTAGGTTGACTATTTTATATATAAAAAGCAAAGTATTAGATTTAACATATATTTTAACTTATTTGCATTTTATTATTTGTATTTGTTTTTAACATCTTTTTTGCTGCATACAAATAAAATGATACAATTTTGTGTTCTCCTGTTTGTGTAATGAACAATATGTTTTTTCCTTGCTTTACTGCAAGTATATAAGAATATCACTGTAATGTCTTATTTAATAATTGATTGGCGCATTAATAAATGAGGTTAAGAATAAACTTGGATTTAATGAGTAAAAGAAGATAATCTCTTTTAAGTTTTCATGATGTTCAGGGTTCTTTTCTGTTTATCATTTAATGGAGTATGGTGGCACAAGGGTTGCTGCAGTTACCATGAAGACTACATTTGTTTCCTGGCCTGAACATCTGTGAAGTTTCTTCTTTTCAGGTGTATATTGTTTTTTTCTTTGGGTGTCTGGGTTTCTGTACATTCCAAAGACATATGTGACAGCTCAAATGTAATTAAGTGCTGGCTTATGTATTAGTGTGTGCTGTCATGGACTGCTCTGGAAACAAGTGTTAGTTTCTTCATTATGCCTGGTACTACCAGCATTAGTCTTTTCACAGTTTAACTTGAAACTAGACTAAGAGGATTCAAAACATAAATCAACTGATGGATTGGTGAATGTTACTATTCATTATTTTGTCATTTTTTTCATTTTCTCATACAATTTATACAATTTCACACTTTGACACTTCTTTATAGTATATTTTGTGAAGAAGCATGACCTTGCTTTACTCCTTGAACCTGATATAGACTGGAACAGATTCAAAGGTTTGCATTGAGCAGACATTTATTAACATTAATGGAAAGCAAACAGTGTGTGAGCTAGCTTAAACAGACCAGAAAATGTAAGCAATATCAAAGGCCATCTGGCCTACCTTAACTGATTTCAAGATCAGCGTTTTTAATGCCAATGCTGTGAAACATATTATAGACTCTCCTCAATTAATAACCGGGTTCCGTTCCTATGACTAAGTCAATAAGCGAATTGGTCAATAAGCGAGGAGGCACCCCTAACTGATATTTCAAGTGGTCCTGGGTGTCTGAATACTGAATAACATCTTTAACTGCTGCCAATGCTTTCACTGCCTCTTTCATTCTTTCTTTATCCTCCAAGATCATGGAAATGGACAAATGTGCCAGCTCCAAGTCACGTGCTATCGCTTTAACTTTCTTACCAGCTTCATAGTTGTTTATGGTCTTCATTTTTATCTCAAGATCAATAGCCTTCCTTTGTTTCTTCGTGCTTCCTCCAGGTGAAGTCATGCTCTTCCTATATGCCGACATCTTGTACTATGAGGTGCACAACAAAATACAAATTTATAGACAGAATATGTAGTCTTGGAGATTGCAAAAGCTACTGTAGTGAATACTGACAGACTGCGGGAACAAGACTGAGAAAGGGTGATGTGAGATGAGATGTTTGACAATGAGACACCACGCTGCTGTTTCATGACCAAAGTTCTTGTACAACATACAATACCGACTGGTTGGAGAGCTGGTCATAAGTCTGCGCAGTTGTGAAACAGGTAGGTAATTAGGTGAGGAGTGTTGTGTGCTGGAGTCACAAACATGATGAAAATAGTTTTAAATTGTCAAAAATAACCATAAAGCAGGCCAGGATCTTCACTAGTCAGCAAAGCAGAGACTCATTCCAGACCAGCTTGCTCCAGAAATCTAAAAGCTTCAACCTGACTAGACCCAAAGTGAAGAAAACTGGCCTAACAATTCAAAATACAGAGAAATGTCCCAAAATATCAAAAATGGCCTACAAAAGGAGGGTTACTGCCAACCCCTTACTTGTAGACAGAAGGGGCAGTAAAAAAATTTTATAAATAAAGAAAATGCCAAAAAAAAGTCTGACCTAAGAGGCCATCCCTGGCAAACAAGTCCCATATACAATCCAATAAATGAAGAAAAATATGCAGAATAAAGAATATATCCAAAATTAAACTACATCCAAATACAACAAACTCACCTCCTGGGGCTCCACCTACCAAGAACATTTAAAGAAACAGCACACAATTACAGAGTCACAAATGAAACCAACAGAAATAACAAAAACACATGAAAAATAATAATTTACTTGAACAAAAACAGAATAAACAGACAACAAATGCAAGCCAGGAAAAAGACCCCAGCTGCAACTAACAGAAACCCAAACTCCTGAAAATATCATATCACCAGAATATTGCTGATACCTCTCACAGAAGAGGACTGTCACATGTCATTCACATAAACAGCCCTAAACTCCACATGAATTGAAAACTGACCTGTTGTTATAACTCATCTTAATTTATGAATTTTTGTATTGTTGTGACACTGAGGAGGAAGTGTGACTCTAATTTGATTTGTTATCATTTGAACATAGAAAAACTCTAAAACCAGAGAGAGAGAGAATAAATGTCAGGACTGAGAAGGGAAACTAACCTTGAGGTTAGAAAATGGCCCAAATTCATATTCCTAAAATGTATGCATTTATTTATCTGAAGTATCAAAATTAAAATATGGATTGCACTGTTGAGACAACATTTCAGAAATTATTGTGAGATGCAAGGAGTCCAGGAAATGTCATATAAGGCAGGCTAGTAATGAGGGGCAGGCAAAGGTCAGTGCTGAAAAGATCATAATAATCAGTAAACAAAACACAACAGAAAATCAAAAGAGAAGTCAGGAACAGAAGGAAGTCAAAAACTGAAACAAAACCTAGCACTATGCTCATTTGATAAATAAACTAACTACTCTAGAAGGATTTTTTTTCACAGAATTTATCCAGCACGGGATGAAGCTACATTGCAGAACCACCACATTTATAATGGAACTTCCACATTACTGTGTGTCATATAAACAAAAGATGGTAACAACAAAATAAAAAATAAATTAAAAATAGCTTAAAACCTCACAAAATGGATTCTCCACAATAAAAAATAATCATCCAGAACATAACATACAAGTAATAAGTTTAGTTTATGACAACTGCTAATGACAGTTATGAACTTAGAAATAACTGCAACTAGCCAAACTGTATATGAAACTAGAGCATATGATGGTGAAACTTAAAACTGTTGTGGCTAGTTAAAGTGAAATTCTCAATAAACAATAAGGAGAAATAACAAAAATTAACCTAAAAATGATCTTGGAGGTGTCTAGAACCTAATACCCATAAGTCTCAGTGGCTACAGAAACATCAGCTATGGATGGAAACTACTTTGATGGTATGATCTAATGGACATTTGCTGTCTTTGCATACTGACTAGCAGAGTTTACTTTCAGCAACTTCATACTATAGCAACTTCAGGGTATCCACTACAACGTGTTATGAATCCAGCCTTGTTTAACACAACTCAAATCTGTGGTTATATCTCCTGGAACAATTTTCTTCTGAGGTTTCTTTGTTAAAATGAGCCTCACCCTAAGTTGTGGTGGCAGGTTTTTCCCCCTTTCAGTCCCAACAAAAATAACAAATGCACTTACTTTATCAAACTCAAAAATGGGGAGGGTGAAGAGACCATCAAAAGACTGACCCAACACAAAGCTTCTTTATAATTAAAGAGTTCATGTAACAGATATAGTTAATGTAACACAGATGTTAACAATAACTAAAGCCAAAAAAGGAAATGCCTAAAATTAAATAAAACCAGTCCATAATCCAGAAATGTAATCCTAAAAAGACAATCCAAGGTTTGTTAATTAGAATATACAGGGCAGATTCTCATACACAATGTCAGAGGGGGCTCTTCCCATTTGGCCTAGCACATAGACTACAAGGAACATAACTTGAAGGACCACAAAATAAGCATCATTAACAAGAAATTATAAATTAACAAAATAATATTAATGAAAGATAACAAAGACAACAAAATCAACAGTATTTAAAAAATAATGCATAGAGAATACTAGTTCCTTTGGTGTACAGTGCATGTACAGTACTATACACTAGTTCTGCTATCTGTTTTCTCATTAAAGAGCAGGGACCTTGCTTTATTTATGGGATGAACGCCTTGCTTTAGCTATGGCAGGATCACAGCAGTGTTTTCCTTACAGTTCCCTGCTTCTCCCAAAGGAGTATTTGAAAGTATTCTGGCCTCCAGGACCTCTCCTCTCTTAACAGTACTCCATATGTTTAATGCTCTAAAGTATGTACTGTGCAAAATGCTTACCAGCATTTCCTCTGCTAGGGTGAGACATTTGGAACATCCTTTCCCTGGCCTTTCACACAATGTGTATTAGAGTGTACCCCTGAGTCTTTACAAAATAGAAAATCTCCTTTTGTGAAGATCTGAAAAGCTATGTATATTTTGGGGTTATTGGTATTATGACCGAAAACACCCTATACCTATATTCATTACTAGTCAAACTCAGGAAAATGATATTCCCATGCAATACTTGCCAAACTGAAAGTATAGGTCATGCACACTTACTTTATTATTTGGCATTTTTTCCAAGGCAACTTACAACATTTGAGAGATAAAACTGGTTAGTTTTATTTTGCTGTTTCAGTTGGAGCACAGGCAGGTGAAGTGACTTGCTTCTGGTCACTTAGTGTTAGTAGGTCTATTCTTTTGATGTTTGTTAAGCTCTAAGGAAACTTTGCCAACCCCCACTCTGATGGTGCTATGTGTGTTAAGTCAAAAAATTTTCTCTATGATATTTATTAAACTGTGGTGGGCTGGCACCCTGCCTGGGGTTTGTTTCCTGCCTTGCGCCCTCTGTTGGCTGAGATTGGCTCCAGCAGACCCCCGTGACCCTGTAGTTAGGACATAGCGAGTTGGATAATGGATGGATAGATATTTATTAAAACTATCTTACCAAGGATGCAAAGCTCCAAAATACATTTTTCAAAAAGTCTGTTGGTATGAAGCATACATGCAAACGGTGTAGGTTGTAAGATCTTAATGATTTGGTGATTTGTTTTCTTCCATATTTCGGTACTAGAACAAAGAAGTACATTATTTTGTAGTAAAAGAAAATCTTCTGTTTTGTGGTCCTTTTTGTTCTTAACATTGCTTTCCATTGGAATAGCAACTATTTGTTAAGGTTCATATCACAGCTTACTGTATATAGAACTAGGTTGCGGGAGATGAAAACCTTTGTTTTGTGCTTCTGGTTAAACAGTATATTTATGCACCTTAAAAAGTATTGCACTTCTGCAGATGAAACTGGATATACAAAAACACACATTTTGTATTGTTCTTATATTAAAAAGCCTTTGAAAAAGCATGGTTATTTCACTTGCTAAATAATCAAGATGATAATAGAGCAGTTTCACCACAGGCATATATAAAGTAAACAAATAAACAAATTTTAATAAATATAAATTTCAAACTTACATCCAACCAAATAAAATAAAAGTTAATGTCTCTGAACAACAGTAAGGGATATGTTTAGTTCATTTTTTTTATTCAATAAAATAAAGCACTTAGTATGGGTGAGTCTGGATGTGAAAGGAAGGAAGAAATCAATAACTATGAATTGTTTTATGAATGGACAATGGCTGTCTGATACCTTAAAACAGTAACAGCAAGTTAATTCATAAATGGATCACCAGTATTGATTTTTTAGTGTAATTTGACTACACTGACTTCCAGTGGTCGCCAAAAAGCTATGACCTCATAGAGCTAAACATATCTCTTCCATTTCAGCAATTCATATTTTCCAGTAAGAAAGTAATTTGGATTTTGAAGCTGGACTACTTAAAAAAGATTAAGAATCAATAAAAAACTAAAAGCACTACTGCCATATTACCGGGGTAAGAATTAGTTCTACATCTTTTTTAAAAAGAAAATATTCAGTTACAGACAGGTAATCCTTAAGCTTGGGCTGAAGTTATTATAACTGATCCAGCATTCATGCATTTTGTGAATTGGATTTTTGTGGACTGGTAGGACCTTTCCTAGCATTAATGTCAGCAAAGGTACAAGCTAAAAATAGAATATTGGAGGGGAAACCTCAAATGAAATTTTATAATTGTTATATATATTGACTTCCCAACACCACATTCTATATGTACTATACCTATATTCTTCAGACATAGCTTTCTAATGTGATTAAATTTCTAAAAGATACTGACATGGCTTAGTTTAATTATTATTTCCTTTGAAAATGTTGCGTGTCTTTAACCTGGCCACCAGACAGAACAAACAGGAATTGGTATGCAAAGTAAATAAACCTAGAATGGGTATTAGACCTTTCTCAGAGCACCCTCGCACCCACGTGGGATACTAAAAAAAAGTCACAGACACATAGAGAAAATGGCCACTGCACAAACCAGTGTCTGAACCTGGATTCGACCCAAAGTATGATTGTGTGTAATCATGCATATCTAATGGCATGGGCAACCCACCAAAACAGAGGTTATGGTTGTTGCCTCACATCTTGATGCTAAGTCTTTTTTTTATGATTCTGTTTTTTCTTTAATTTTGTAAAGGTTCGTTTAGATTTCATGTTTTTCATGTCTATTTGGGAAGTTTGGAATATGGAAAACTCATATTAAAGATGTATCCTGTGTTTTTCATGGGTGCTGCCATTTTAGGATTTTTTATGCACTGTTACTAGCCACGTTGCTATGCAAGACAACCGGTTGTTGCCATCTGGGTTTAGAGTTTAAAAGTCAGGGTCTCCTGCTTCCTGATTTTCTGAGACTGTGGATAGAAATTGAAAATTTTGTGATTGTTTCTGTCAGGTGTTCATTCTTCTTGATTTCGAAAATTAGTGCCATTATATTTTGACTCTTTGTTTAGTGATTTGCTACGATAAAAGATAGGACTGACCTATGGTCTTGACCTTAGCTCATCTTTTTTGTGAATATTGTTCCATCTCCTTAACTTTACTTAAAAAAATACATCTTCTTTTTCCTCAGAAGCCATAATACAGTTACACTATGTATGGAAACTTTAAGTTCTTATTTTCAGTTGTATTTTTTCTGAGGACCCTGAGCTTTGCTTCTCTAGCAAAAATGTACAGTTATCATTATCCAGGATGCCCAGTTTCCCATGTGAATGTGTTTTCACACACACGCTGCAAGAGTGTGATGGGGGCTCTCCTTAAGAGAACATACCATGGACAGGTCATGCAGAAGCAAATATACGATCTTCCCTTTCTCTTCCAGCCCGAGAATAAAAGGGAATCCCATGGAAGAATTATGACCTCACTTTCAGAATCATCTTGGAAGTCCAGTCCCTTCCTGTCTCCTATTTAATCACTGCGACAGGCACAAGTCAGCATTCATTGTTGGACATGCGAATGCTGGTGCCATACTAATCTGGAGAAGCCTTTAATTTAGGAATAGCCCAGAATAATGTTTGATTTCCAAACATTCTTTTACACTTTCTTTTTGTTGTTTAAACCTTATTAACATTGTTGCTAATAAATTGGGATCTTGGGGAGACCCCAGCACTTCATTTTGTCATGTTTTGTTTTCTCCACAGTGTATTTCTGAAAATGATTGTCCTTTAGAACAGCTCATCCCATCCATAATACAGTGCTAAAAAATTGACTGCTCAGTAAAAGTAATCCATAAAATCAAACCTGATTGTCTGCAAAGATTAAAAAAATGTTAGAAGTTTGCTGGTATATTTTATATAATGGCATACCAGAAGATGTGCCAGACAGCAAAAAGATCCCATCTGGCTAAAAAAAACCATAAACTGACAATATACATTGATCTTAATGTAGTGTAGCTCCTATCTCCATACAGTATATTGTACAATTAAAGCCCTCACTAAAATAAAAAATAAAAGTTTCCAAACAGTTGTATGGTAGACTTTGGGCATTACGATGGGTAAAGAATGCATTCAACACGTTCATGTACCTGGATTTTAGTTAAAGTTAATAAATACTCCCTTTGCTGGACAGCATTTAAACTGCATCCAGAGTGTTATTTAAAGCATGACATAACTGTTTGATTAGATTTATGTTTTTCTCAGGTGCTTAACTACATTGGACAAAACAATAACCACATTCTGTAACCCACCAATACAGCCTGTGTAACACTAAAAAAATCTGGCAAAACTCCCTATCTTCTCTGCAAAACTGTCTACATCAATCAAAACATTTTTATACATACTACAAAATGGTATAACACACTCAAACACAAATTAGTTCAACAGTAAACACATACTGTACAGGCAATCAGAGAACATTCATAGGCAAAACATTCACTCACCACAGTAAAAGGATTTGTATACACACAGTGGGCCCGACAAAGTGACACAAGAATAAGAAAAAACATCTTCACTGTACGTACAGTAGTTTTGTTGAGCTTCATACACTATAGTGAAATACTGTAATATAGATGCGTATGCAAATACAGATATTGAGAAATGAAAAATACTGTAAGATGATAAAAAAACAAGAATAGCATTTGCTTTACTCTGCCAGAGCTTTCTGATATTAGGCCATATGTGTTCTTCAACATCACAAACAATTCTTTCTCTGGCAATGCAACGAGGGAAAAATCACAAAGCATGGTTGATCCAGCCCTGGCATTCTGATGTTGTGATTGCCCTATATGCCTGTCATGGCATATAAAAGTGGAATTCCCTCACAGAGATGGTTATCATACACTTTCCATCCACAGGCAGAAAAGAATTTCTCAATAGTATTTGGAGTGGTGGCTCTGAGGCTAGGGATTTGCTTCCGCAATCGGAAGGTTGCCCGTTCGAGTCCCGTAAATGCCAAAAGGGACTCTGCTCTGTTGGACCCTTGAGCAAGGCCCTTAACCGGCAATTGCTGAGCGCTTTGAGTAGTGAGAAAAGTGCTATATAAATGCAAAGAATTATTATTTGTTTCATGCTTAGGTTGTGACATTTCAAGATCCTTTCAATAGTTGCTATACTGACTGAATGAATATTGTGGAATGTTGAGTGGTCTGGAATTACAGCAGCCTGTATTTCCCATAAACAAACTGTATTGCTCCTCCACATCAACTGAATAATCTCTGCTTCTTGATCTGCAGCGAACATCTTGCCTCACCCACCAGCTGCAGGTTTTCTTTCAGTTCTATGAAGGTAAATATGCAATGTAGAATACAAAATACAATATTTATTTTTACTGTAGTAAATATAAACCTGAAAACTGTATGTACTGTAGCCTTTGTATGCAATACAGCAAGTAAATGTTTTTTGTGCACCTACTGATTTTCACACTTACATGTTCATATAATCGATGCCACACATGACCATGAATTGTTTTAGCTGCACCCTTAGACTAGTCTCACGCATAGAGAGACCATGATTAATGACATGGTCTACAATAGTGGCTCTAATTTGATAGATGACCACTGTTCTTTGTCGTCTTTGCCCTCGTCCACCTCTCCTTCTTTGTCTGGCACATCCCCTCTGGCCTTGTTGATATCTGTCTTGTTCCATTTTGTGTTTAAAATTACAGATCATAAGCACCACAACTTTTTATATTGTGTTAGCATTTTTTGAGTGGTTTAGAGCTAGATTTGCAGGAAGTGGTTAACCAATTGCAAGTTTGGCCCAATTTCCGGAACTGTTTTGTGATTGGGCCTTAGCAGCTGCTGCCATCATGTAGTAAATAGCTTAATCAGACACACCCATGCGATTTTGTTGTTATCAAATGATCACTGTGACAAGAGTTTTGTAAAAAGTCCTTAAGCAATGAAAAGTGATGTGCAAGCAATGTTAAGGTCTTTGCTGTTGCGCAAGAATGTTTGCTGTTTTGCTCGTATGTATTTGGAATTGACAACATGCATTAATGGCCTGGTGACTGTAGTTAAGCGCCTGAGAAAAACTGTAATAAAGTGACATAATTATATAATAAATTAATCTCCAATAGAGGCTTCTGTAAGTCACACTGGCATGAGATTCAAAGTGAACATTCCAAGTGGTACTCTAATTATTAATTAATCATTGAGGTCCATTTAATTATTTATAGACATACTCTTGTTTTGGTGATAAGTGGAATGGAACCTTGCTACTAACTAAGACTTGTGTATTAAATATGTAGGGAATTAGGTTTTGATATGCATAAAATGCAAAATAGTGCCAAAGAGAGAAGAACTTCCACCTCATAGACCCCAGTTTTATTTTATTTGCATAGCCTCTGCATAATCCTTTCTTGATGTGATGACTGTGGAGTCTAAATTGGACAAGAGGGCACTTGCATGATTATATGCTGTGATGGCTTATTGTCCTGTTCAGCTCTTGGTTTTGCTTCATGCTTATCTCTGTTGGAAAAGGCTCTTGCTCCCTGGCAAATTTTACTGGAAAAACAACTTCAGAAAATAGCTGGATGAATGTTGAAAGTGTAATATCATATTTCATCCCCTAGAGAAAAATGACTGATTTAGCCTTCTTTCAAGAAAACAGGATGCCTTGTAGTAGAAATATGATTTTTTTCCTTAAGTAAGATTCCTAGTTACTGCTACATTACTTGATTAGTGACTTTTCCTAAAAATTATTATTTTCTGAAAATATTTGTAAACACATCAATAGAATTACTTTGGCCCAATGTGAGTGAGTGCGAGTGTGTGTATATTGTGACTGCTCTGCCTTGTGCCCAATACTTAGGCCATCACAACACTGAAAAGCTAGGTTAGTGGATGGAAATACACTTATTTTCCTGATTTCATATTTCTTGCATTAATCTTCCATCCATCCTTTTTCCAACCCACTGAATCTGAACACAGGGTCACGGGGGTCTGCTGGAGCCAATCCCAGCCAACACAGGGCACAAGGCAGGAACCAATCCCAGGCAGGGTGCCAACCCACCACAGGACACACACAAACTAGGGACAATTTAGAATCACCAATCCACCTAACCTGCATGTCTTTGGGAGGAAACCCACACAGACACAGGGAGAACATGCAAACTCCACGCAGGGAGGACCTGGGAAGTGAACCTGGGTCTCCTAACTGCAAGGCAGCAGCGCTACCACTGCACCACCATGCCACCCTGCATTAATCTTGGAGTGTATATATTAGATTGTGATTTTTCGATTGCAAACAAAAAATGTTTGTTGGGTGTTTTTAAGCAACACAACAAAATGCATTTTGCCTTACCAAGACATTTTTGTAGCATGGTATGCTATTAGAAACACTTCAAGAATATTTTCAGAATTCAAGGAAACATTTAGTATTTCTAATAGTTAATAATGATAATTCTTTGCATTTATAAAGCACTTTTCTCACTACTCAAAGCGCTCAGCAATTGCCGGTTAAGGGCCTTGCTCAAGGGCCCAACAGAGCAGAGTCCCTTATGGCATTTACAGGACTCAAACGGGCAACCTTCCGATTGCGGGTGCAAATCCCTAGCCTCAGAACCTCCACTCTGCCTAATTTAATCTGCAATTAAAATCTGTAAAAAAATGTATATTTTTACAAGTGGGATGCATTATATGTTGTTGGTTTAAAAGCAAGCTTGAAAAGGGATGGAAGGAGAGACATTTGTTTACGACAATTAGAGGAGAGGTTTGAGTTCATTAGCTTACGTGTTGCATCAGTAACTTAATATTAGATAAGACATTTTGAAACAGTCACCCCACCAATGCACATGAGTAGAGAGTGTTTAAAACAATTGTTTATTATTAGTAGATATTTGGCTGACATCTTTATCCAACTTACAAGATCAGGAAACATTACAGCTGTTTACAGATATGTTTTAGAGTTGGAGCACAGGCAGAATTGTTCAAGGTCACACACTATAATAGATGCTGAAATGAACCAGCACCTTTGCTTTAAAGTCCAGTGCCTTAGACACTACACTATTCCATCTGCCCAACAAAGATTAAAAATGCTCTGCAGCACAAATGGACCTGGACAAGATCTTATAGGTGGCCTGTATTGTGCCCCAAAATACTTAAATAGTGCGACAATGCTAAAAAATAAGTACAATTCTATACTGCACCTTAAATGAAAAATATGGCAAATGGAAAGTTTCTGAATGCAACCTTTCCCAAAAACATTGCTGTCAGTAAGAAGTTAAACATTCTGCAAAAAGGAAAGAACAGAATTTGCCCTTAAAAGTGTTGTGTCTAAAGACAAGAGTAGGAAAAAATTTCTGCGCTGCAGGGGCTGAAACAGAAAATTACCCAAACCAGGAAAAACAGCCCTATGAGATGATGAGAGTCCTAATACGGTTGACTGCCAGACCTTTTTTACAGGGACAACAACTCCCTTTGTTTTACTTTACAGTGGACAGATTTTTGTAAGATTTTTTATTTTGTTTGTTATGTTGTATGTGTCATTTGTGATCTGTAACTGTACTGAATGCAAACACCCATATAAACATGCATATCTTCCTCATGTAGTGTTATAGTTTGAGTATAAATTGGAATCCTGGACCAAGAGCACATGATAATTCTAAAACACTCTCAATTCTGTGGGAAATTTTTAATGTATGATTCCCCCTCAGAAACACAGGTTTCATCCTGTAAAAGCACAAATGCACTTAAATGTGCAGTATGTTCTTTGATTTTAAGTAGCTCTTAGAACCACTCTGTTTGTACATGTTTCAGTTTCCATAATCACTCAAGACTGCCAGCAGATGCTGTACACAATATTTATCTGCCTTTATCAAAGGTTCTGTTTTGACAACATACCATTTAAACACAAGGAAGTGACATCATCTCTACTGCAGAAAAAAAAGCCATATTAAAAATTAATATGTATAATATATCAGACTGTCATTTGATGGTGCAGTTGTGGGCCATGTGATATGCTATAATAAGATCACATTTTGCATGAAACATTTACCTGAAAATATTGTTGTTCATTTCTAACATACAAAAAAATGTAGGCTGACAAAAATTCAGAATCTTATTTTTGCTTCAGGTGGACTTGACTTACACACAGGTTACAATTTCATCTAAACGTTCATTGATAGAATTATATGAAATATTACTAAACCAGTACTGTATTCATAGAAACATATTTGGCATATACAACAACAAAGAAAAAGCAAGGCAATCCATCTACTCCATTCTATCACTCGACCTGTAGCATAAAAGGAAAAGAAATATGTGCTTCTTAGTCTCATGGGAGGTATCCTTTATATGCATATGCATTTCCATGCATTACTATTCAGCTACTGCCTTTATCTAACCTGCAATGAGGTTGATTCAGCCAACATGTACAGTAAGATATCAGATAAGATTTGCTGTTACCTAATCAAGCTTTTCTCAGTAATCATAAATGCTTGGTAATAATTCTGCCAGATCTACAGTATATTCAAGATGGCAAACAGTATGTAACTGATATATAATACAACTACAACAGCTATTACTAATACACAAAAACTGTGCCACTGCACAGTATGTGTTTATTTTTGACTTTTCATTTTACAATTTCTATGATTGCCTTAAAAAGGTACAGGAAGCATTAATGATAATATTAAGAAATTAATCCATGTAGTTTTTTGTGAGGATTTGATGACTGTTCGCTCTGTTCAATTATTTAACTGTTAATTTGTCCTATGCATTAATTACCCCTTGGGACCTGTGAAGGTTACACTTCTTGCTTTTCAAAAATAAATGTTTTGACTATTAATGGTTAAGTTTATAATTTTTCAAATCAAAGTTATTTATTCACAAACATTTTATATATGCATTTGCCATGTGAAATTGTGTTCTAAAGTCAATCGCTAACTATAAATTTAACTATATCTTTCCCACACTGGGACTTTCCACTGCAGTCTATGCAGCACAGAGAGAAAGCTTAATAACTTACCAAATACATCCATTTTTCAAGCCAAGTCAAGTATTAATCTGTGTCTTGCGATTATATGCACATTGTATAAAAGTTTATACATGTAATTTTTAACAAAAAACTAGAGGGTTCTGCCCCCTGCTAGCTTCGCTCAACAACCCCAGTGCAGGCCCCACATTTCCCGGATCTGCTGCTTGCAACGAATCGTGATGTGCTTTTGGATAAACACAAATATCAACTCTGTCTTTGATATCTCTGTCTTTCAAAAACTATTATCGCTGACAATTCGTCACATGTTGGTTTATTATATATGCGAGAGTGATCTTTCATATTCATATAGAAATCCAAGAAAACTTCTTTGTATGTGTTTTTCAGATACATTTCTTGTAAAGTAAGATACTTTTGGACGTATGAATTTGTATCAATTATTGGCTGTAGAATTTCTAATTCGTCCGATTGTTTAACTCTTTCCATTGTATGATGCATCGCTTCTCTGTGATCATAAATATAAACATGACCAAATTGTGGTTTCTTTGAAATGAAACTTGTAGTAGCTTTAATTGTTGCGGTACCACAGATTCTCATGGTGTATGGTCCTGAATCGCATAAATCTACATTTTGAGCATTGTATGATGCAAATGCGAACAGATTATTGTAGATTTGAATATTTTGCCTGTAGTGTTTGAGGATTTCACTTTCACCAAATAACAAATCTTTTATTTCTCACAGATACGCCACTTCATTGTGAAGAAACACTACTTTTCCCTGATGGCAACAAGAATCAGACGATCTATCAGTCTCCAACTTAAACTTTAAAGCTAACCAATATCTACATACTTCTGTCATATCACCTATGTCCATATATTCAATCTCTTTTCGCTGTTCCGTTATTTCACAGAGTAATAATTTCCATTTGTTAGCGCTAATTTGATCTTTACTATCAGTATTTTGAGACTTCAATATTTTAGTTCCTTCATAATCTCTTACCTGCTCTGCAAGTGTATCGCGCCAACGTTTTTGAACCTCTTTACAACGTTCTGCTTTGTCTTCTACTCTTTGTCTTTTCTTCTTCTACTGTTTGTCTTTTATTTCCACCCCACTTGGTTAGGTTTTCAATTCATCTTTTGGCACAAAGTCTCGTCTCGCGAGACATGAAATTATCTCTCTGAAAATGTTTCGTCTTGTATCTCTGAAAAAGTCTCATCTCGTCCCAAGATTTTTTTTATATAATAGACAGACATCAGTATTATGAAACTCAGCCATTTTAAAAGAAAATCAGCCATACCTAGCAGCTCAGTAATTAGTTTTCCTGTGCAACAAATTTTCAACCCACAGAGGGTGATTTACACCCAAAAGAGCAAATCACAGTGAATCTTTCGTGCCATATGGTTGGTTTTGTTTTGATCTACCTCCGTATTTATGTGACAATACAAACAAGTGAATAGAAAATGTATTTTTACCACAGAAATATAGTACCAGAAATATACAATTAAATGATTATTTCAAGATCCCTTTTGTTGTCACAAACACGCATTGGAAACATGGAAGGCACAGGTCGATAGTCAACTTATCTTTTAAGGTCAATTGTAATTGCTTCAACAACAATACAATCTTTTCATTAACTTCCTGTTGAATCTGTTTTTGCAGATTTATTCTACAGTCTATATTCTTTGTTATGAACAGCTTATTCTATATTCTTTCGTAACAAATGTGCATTATACCTTTTGTTTACTTGTGGGATTTAGCTGATGAAACTTCATGAAATCTTTTGTTGGTTGCTTGCTTCCTGCTCCGGTTTCTCCTGACCTCAAACAGGTATAATAATTCTATGAAAATGAAAAGACAGAAATGCTTTCAATAAAACCGAAAGTTTTGAATTATTATGATATGCATAACTACATTAAACATTGCCAATTTTTTTCCAATGAACAAAGAGCAAAAGTTTTTTGGTGAAGGCAAACATTGTTCTTCTAATGTTCTTCTAATTTAATCTACTGTATATAAAAAAAATTGTTTCCACCTGACATTATGTGTTGCTGCCCAATCTGCTTCAAGCATGCATGATGTTACTATCCCATTGGTACTCCAGCTGCATTTGTAACCTGCATGCATTTCAAAAAAAGGAAAACTCACAGTATTTTCAGTTGCGAGGTACATTAACTAACCATAATGAGACTATTATGAAAATGCTTTGTTGTTTTGCATAGATTCATTGTATTTTGTGTCTTCATGACTCGATTAAGCATGTTATGCTTCTCGCTATGTAGTGTAGATTAGGTGGTGAAATGAACACAAAATGTTGAGAGGCATAGCCAACAAGTGCTGTGATAATTGGAAACCTATGAGCACAAAGATATGCTTGCTATTTTTTACTTATTGCTAGTTTGTGGCCATTTGTTATATTTTGTTTGTGGCTACTGAACTGACTGCATATTTTGTTGCTGTGGTTCAGTGGTTAGAACTGCTACCTCTCAGCCCTTATCACATTTCCGGTTACAATAATTGGTCCAGCATAGCTGGCAGATGCTTCCCTAGTCCTCAGGGACACTTAACAGACCATAGCACCATTATAATTTACTCAAAACTAGTTCAGTTCCTCCTTCACTATTCACCAGCGCATTTCAGAGAGTTTCAGAACATCCCAAACATTTGCACAATTTCTCCAAAGTCACAGTGAAGCAAACTTTCCCTGGTTCATCACTAGTAATGAATGATTTGACATACAACATCTTCTGCCATTGGCAAATGTATGCTGCATGTTTTCTGGTTGACAGCAGTAGGAATTTGTTTGTAAGCACACTCAGCAAACAAAACTTATTTTTATTAAGGAAGCCTTAGTGTGAATATCCCAAGTACTGTCCATACTGCCATTGTAACTCTATCTTTATATTTAAAGAGCTTTGCAATGAGGAAACATGAGTCATTGATATAAGGATAGGAGGAAGTTGTTATATCAGAAAAAAATCTTTTTTTTTTGAAGAAAGGAAATGAGAGACATCTTTAGATGATAATATTTGTATAATGATAATGATTATGATCACAAGTATGAGTATGCTAGCAATTCTAAGAATGGCTACATGAGAGCATAGAAATTGACATTTATCAGGAAGATAGTGTAGGTAACTGATGGGATACTTGAATTTCAGCCAGCAAGGACAAAGGGGTCAACTTTAAAAAAAAACACATATATATTTGCTTTCTTACCTTAAACCATTACATAATTATACCCAGACAATGCCGGGTACCTCGGTTAGTAAGAAAATAAAACTTTAAAGTGTCTTGACAGTGAAAAAGAGAATGTTTTGAAAACATTATCCAGCACAGTTCAGAAGGAATTCTAAAATACCTTATACTATTCTATGGCATTCAGCATGATGTGGGGAAAATTAATAAATTTAATGTGTTTGGCTGAATAGCTTTGACTATAAATACCTGGTCATTTCCTAGCAAATGATCCACAGCATGTGTGATACTGATACATCACACACATGGTGATCCATACAGCCTTCAGCAAGAAAAGCAAAACATCTGGTAAATGTACTGAGCAGAGATGAGAACGACAAACACTGCCCTGAAGGAAGTCAAAATTGTGAATTGCTGATTGATTGACTAATTGATTAGTACTAATAATGAAGAAGTACATTAGAATGTTTGAGTATTTGATTAATAACTTTTGAGTCTACTGATCATTATTGCAAACTAAAAATAAAAGCGTAAATACTTACAATGAGGAACATGATATAATGAAAGCACATGCTTCCAATCAGGTTAATTAAGCCTTTAACATGCTCAACATGCCCTGAGTTATTTAAAAAATGCTAAGCAAGACTTGCTACCCATAATTATGACTGCAATGGCACAAAGACAAAACCTCAGTGACCTTAAATTAATCATGATTGCCATGACATGTTTGGTAGGAACTATAATGAAATAGACAAATCATGTTATGTTGGTTGACCAGGACAAGAGTGTAACTTGATGTCAGTGCTGGTTTAATGCAGAAACATTAAACACCATATAATGACTGTACCAGAATGGGTAGACTTATCATTGTGGTTATTATTTGTATATTAGTTTGTGGTGAAAGGCCAGCAGGGTAAGCAACTCTGCATCAACTGGACATAACTGGTAGTTTAGACAGTGAGTTGGTCTTTTAACATCTTGTTTCATTTTAATGCAAGTTTTCTAAATATTCTTTAAAATCGCTAGTTGAAGTTCTTCACCAATAGGCAAGATGTTTTTATTAAGCTGATAGTAAAAATGCAGAGAAAATGTTACAAACAATAATATTTAATAGAAAAACAGACACTCTCTTATTAGGTGCTAATATTTCAAATAGCAACATTAATATGATAATTTAAATGGAAAGGGTTTGCAACACAGTGAAACTGATGTGGCTACGAGCACATCATTATCTTTTCATTTAAAATTGCAGGCATCTCCATTTTTGCCTATCGTCCTCATCACCATTACAGACCTAGTTAAAAGATATGATACAAGAGTAAACATGGTAGTTTCCGTGATCGTGCCTCAAGTACCAGTTTTTGTGCATTCACAATCAGTTAAAACTGTAAAAAAAAAAAAAATTCAGTCTGTCTACCTTTTAGGAACTGTTTATTTCATTCAAAATAGCAAACTGAGTTCATTTTAAAAGAACAGCTTACTATCTGTTTATACTGCTGTCTACATTCAAGGGACTAACGTGTTGTATCTACTGTTTCTCACTTCTTACCTCTATCAGACACATGGCACTCACACAATGTACCAGATGTTACAGACATTGTGGTTTTCACACTAAGATCACAATGTTACCAACGACAGGATGGAATCTTCTCCACTCAGTATTGAGTCGACTGATTTCTTATCACCCTGAACGCTAATGGCTTATAGGGCTTTGCTACTTGATTTACCAGATAATTTTTTGACACTACAATGGCTATAAACCAATTCCTCAACAATATTTTCTTACTTTATGCAAAAGCAATATTGACTTAATGAACTGAGTTAGTATTGTTTTGGGGGCCGATAAACATAAAAAATACTGTAAATACTGGCATGTTAATGTAAAGGCACAGCTTCTTGTGAATTATTTATTCTTGCTAAACAAAATTAACAAATCAGAAAATAATAGCAGAGTGTTTGAAAAAAGCATACTATGCAAACTTAAACTACAATTTACTAGAAACCATGTGGGAGACTCTCAAACAAAGTATAACAGCATTTTGAGGTCTGATGAAACCAAATTGAGTTTATTCAACCTGAATGCTGTATTACAGTGTATTTGATACAGACTGAATAAAGTGCAGGAAAATTTTAATGAAAACCTTCTGCAGTCAAGAAGAATCTGGCTCTTGGAAGACGGCTCATTTTCCAGTAGAAGAGCAGTGCCAAAGCCACACTGGATTGGCTTTAAAGTGCACCCTGACCAAATAATTGTTTTGGTTTTGGTTTAGGAGCTAAAACTGATAATATTTTCATATTTGGTCTGGCTTTGTATTACAACAAAAAGGTTAGTTTGGCTTTTGGTCCTGAGAGAGAACTCAGGTAAATGTTACCACATGGCTAATTTGAAAGCAAAATTAATGGTAAAGATTTCTTCCTATGCTTTATTTGTACTTTGTCAGTTTAGATGTTAGACACGTCACAAGAAATGTTTTGGCCCGTGATTACAGTTTACTGTAACTGTTTCCTCCCTCCGTGTCAATATGTGTTCATTGCGGTATGTGGGTTGTTTAAACAAAAAAATACAACAAATTTTCCTTTTGGAAACTTTTATAAATTGAATCTGCTGCTGCCACTTTATATCAATAGATAAAAATAACATAAGAACCTGAGGAAATACAAATTTAAGGGTTTTTTTTGTATATTTTAAAAAAATATTAGAACTGTTCTGCAATTTTCTTGTTGGGATGTCTGAAAGTACAGAGAACCATGTCACAAAAAATGGAACAGAAGGAAAATACTTTTTTGGAGACAAACATAGACCCCAATCAGCCTGGGGTCCAGTGTGGCATGGCATCCTTGCAGTATCTAGCCTGGAGTTCAGCAGCTCTATAACTAAGGCTGCTTGTCAGATTCATGCTGTCATACACAACCATAGGGGACCAAAGTCGTCTCCATCAGAAACACAAAGAGACATTTGGTGTGATCCTGGCATCAACACCAACTGGATAAGCAGCATCATCAGTGCACTGAGCAGACGATTGCACAGAGAATGCCTCTAGCTTGGGCAAAATGAACTCATGAAAAATGAGAAGGTAAACATTAAATGGCATTATGGTCTAAATGATTTACATCTAGAAATGAAAGTTCGGGAGAAATATTTAATACAAAGTCTTTGACATAAAGCTGAGCAAAACCTTTTGCTGAGAAGTACAGGGTATACAGAGAATAAAATGAGAACTGTTTTGAAAAAAAGAATGTGTTTGGAGCTCATCTTGAGAAAATGAAATCACACGAGCAATTGGAGCAAATGATGACTGATATGGATAAAGAAGAACCGCTTTAGAAATCCAGTATAAATATTTTTTTGGCAAGGCTAAAGATAGATCAAGAAGAAGCAATACCAGAATTGTAAGACCACCAGAAACACTACATTCTGATAATCTAGTAAAATTTACTGCAAATTTTTTTTTCTATAATCCAGGCGGATGACTTGGAAACAGATATAGTACTTTACATGCCTATCGACTTTCTGGAAAATGACACGTACTTTATGGTTAGATCTGACAAACTCTGAGAAGTGGAAAACATGCAACTTCACATCTGAGAGAAGAAGGAGATTTTGGCTGAAAAACAGATATGTTCATATATTTTGGATTACTATGCTACAACAACTGGAAAAATGGTGGCATTTTACAGAAACAAGCATAATTCATACAAAGATGACATCATATCTATCCCTTTGTTCCCAGGCCCAAAGTTATTGTGGAAGGAGGTATCCACTTCTCTCCAGAGAAAGCTAATGAAAAGTTAAAAATATTAATTCCCACAATTTTTAAAACATGGATTGGAGCAAAGATGGCAAATGAGCTGTTTGAAGTTATTCAATCAATTAATAGAATAGCTACTTTCATCATAAAATATAAAAAAACAACAACAACAACATTGTAATTCCAATCCATGCTAAACAAATTTAAAAAATTGTTTGAATCAATTAATTTTGTGTGCCCAATTATTTTATTTAGTCACATATAACCACAAAAATTGTGGTTAAAGAAAAATTTAATTTGGATTTTAGTGCATTTATAAGTAATTATAAGTAAGTAAAATCAATTACTTAAAAAATGTTTTTTAAATATTTTATTTTTATGAAAGCCTTGGATTTTTGAAAGAGCCAGACCTCCTGCACATTGATACTAAGTTCACAGTGCCAATCGACACTCAGGATTATGTGCTTTCCTCAGTGTGTCGTATGCATGCATGATAAAAAAATACTGAGAAAATGAAAAAGGCAAAGTGTACAACAGAGCTAAACCACAGCCAAACATACTGAAACACTACAAACCAATTATCAAATTTTATAGACCGTGCTGAGTCACTCTTGCAGAGGATATGGTAACTAAACAAATGAGGACAACATTTTTGAGCATGTAAACATGCTGATGCTTACTGATTCCATCCATAAATATACATGCAAACACCATATAGAACCTTTTGTTGTGTGGCAGGAATGACAACTCCGTGCTAATACTCTGACTATGATAAAACTTCTGTACTTAACTTACTAAACTTTAACCTTATTAACGCTAAATGTATGCCTGTAACATCTGTTCTGTTTTTTCACTTGATTGAATGCTACATGCACGCTCAACCTTTCTCTCTCTAGGTCACCGAAGCATGTGTGTACATGATTATAGTAGCAACAGCAAGCAAAACCTTTTCAAAATTACACTTTTTTATGGCAGGAATTAAATTCCACGTAGTTAATGACTGGGTGATTATATCACTTTTTTCAGAGAATACTCTCTAGTTGTCTACAGATCAGAGACAACAATTCACACTTGGGCACCAATATTCAATAATGTCCATAGAAGCACTTGGAGATGATTTCAATGCGAATAGTTAACAGTGGAAGAATACATGCTGTTGCATAAACACTGTTAGAAGTCATGACCTCTAAGGCCATGCCCCGGCAACTGCATCCTAATAAAACAGAATGGCATTAAATACTTTTCAATATTTTGAATACTTGCTGAATTCAAAATCTAATGGTAAATTAGGATTCCTTGTTCTAAAAAACTGCATGAGTACAAAAGATTAATACAAAATATGACAAAACCTTGTAAAAAAATGTTCAATATTCCAATATTAGGCTGCTGTCCTTAGATGTGTGTCTTTTAATTAACTAGGTGGTTCCGTTCTGCCAATAAACAAAGGCCTCATTGAATTCCAAGATGTCAGCTGCCTTATAGAATGTAGATATTGTAATGTCTGTGTTTTTTTATATTATGATACCTAGAACAGAACAATATTGCTAAAGAGTTAAGATGATCCCACCTTCCTTGGATAGGGGCCTTATAGTGTCACTTGTCAACCGAGATCCTGTGGTCTTTGAAAAGCTATTTACAATATAATATTCTTGTTGAAAATAACATCCTTAGGGAATTTCTACTTGGTTCTTCCAGAACACCACCTCTCCTTTTTTGCACTGGTGACTTTTAAGGATTAATTTCCAAGACACCATGCTTAATAAGAACTACAGTTCTATAGAAGCTCCCCTCATTCAGCTGGCCACATCTTAATCCCTCCAGGTATGTGTCAGCAGTGAAAAGCTCCCAGTACCAGGAATGCCTAAGGTGCCAGCCTTGGACAAAGAACATAGTCACAGACATTTTTTAATGTTTGTGGGAGGCCATTTAGGGTGGCATTACTGTACAATCACTTGTTGGGTAACAGAAATAAACTCCTAGAGGATGGCAGTGTTCTTTTCATTTCAGTCTCATAGCTATCCCAGTTTCTTTTATTTCCCACAATTTGCTCCAAGAGTTATAGCTAGAGCATTATAAGCACTTGGTGCCCCCTCTTTTCATTAAACAAGGAGGGAATCAAATATCAGTCTCATTCTGTTTTGTTCAGTTCTCTTCATCATCTTGGTCTTGGTTAAATCTTTCATTAAAGTCTTTCAGGTGCCTGGTTCATAATGTATGTCCTATCTAGGGATCTGTAGGCTTTCTGGTTGGGTTGGGAGGCATGTACAATTCACGTGAGTAGGTTTATGGCTCGATGCCCATTCTTTTGTCAGCCACAAAGCACACTGACAAAAAAATATACAACTCCTTTGCTAATTGCAGTAAATCCCATCTTTGTCAGATACTGAACTCAGAACCACAGGCCTTAAAGGATCATTTTGGCTTTCTAAACTTGTAAAAGCTTTTAACTACTCCCAGTAGATCAAGTGACTATCTCGTGTCATAAGGAGTTTTAGCATTTTTTATGTCACTCATTCTTGCTTTAAAATGAATGTTGAGTTTTCTTAGAATTAACAGCTTTTCTTAAACGTAAAACAAATGGAGAGATCTAGAAATTTAGTCAAAATTGCTAGCAAGTTTCTAACTTGTATACTTTTGTTTTATAATCTGAAATAAGAAGAACAAAAGACAGCAGAGTATCCAGACAGTGGGAGAAATTAACACTTTTGACAATTAAAACATATATAGTTGAGTTTGCGGTAATGTCTCCAAGCACCAAAGTTTCCTTCTTGGACAGGCCACGGTCTCTGTGGTGTTTTCATGTTCTTTCTGTGTCCAAATGTATTTTGATCAGTTATTCTGGTTCTGAAATTGAGATAGTAGGTTTAGAAAGGAATGGAACATTTAATACAATGATAGTAGTAAATATAGTTTGAAACACATTTGTAATGCAAAATATAACATTTTAAAAATGATTTAGCAAAGGTATCATAGATTCTGAACAGCAAAATATATGAATCCTATAAAGGACAACATAAGAAAAACATAACTTTGTTTTGGCAGTCAGGAATACAATAGTTACTACTTTGACAATGGCTATTCCATGTTTAATACCGATATCTAGTCGAAATTGCTTGCAACTTTCTAGCTTATTTATTTGTTTTATAAAAGTATTTGTGTCATCCATTGTTATTAGAGACGTTATACATTTTTATTGTGCATAATTGAGATATTTAAGGTAAAGTGTTTTTAATGTATTTGCAATCGGTATTGGCGTTAACAAGGAGTTAGAACTTGGCAGTTCTTATTGTTTTATCATTACTTGTGGATTACTTTGAATTTCAATATTTTATGTTTTTGAATTGTTTTAGCCAATGTTTAAATTGGATGTGTATGGAACATTTAAAACAATATCTAACATATTATTTGTGATAATTTTGATTTTTTTGGTTTCCACGTTTTCATACAGTACACAGTTTAAAATGTAAATGCTTACTAAGGATGCTATCAGTATGCTTCGTGTATGTGTGTGGTGTAGCGGGTCCACAGCTCAAATCAACAGGGTCACTTTTTAAATAAATAATCACCGCACTTGCGGCTTAGAGGGGGGCGTGGTAGTGTGGCCGGAGTGGTTCACAGGTGAATTTGTGATGCCGACGGTTCTCGCTTAAGTGCAGAGGGGAGGAGTCGTCCGCATCTGTAATTAATTCCGGGAGCTGCTAATTGCCACACCTGATCCACGTCCCCGTGATAAATAATAGAAGTGCGAGGCGGCTAAGGTGAAAGAAAAAAAAAGAATGGGAGGTTAATGGAGAAGAAGCAAGCAGGATGGAGAAAGCTGGTGAGAGAGAGAAAGCGAGCGAGTGAGTGAGTGCAGACTCGTGCTGTTTGCAAGCAGCTGGGAGAGGCGAGCCTGAGTGGGGTGTATGGCCAGCACCCAAGGGCCGATGGTAGTGGTTGCTCCTGCTAAGTGCTTGATTGAAGTAGAAGTGACTGAGAGAAGGTTGGCTCGCCGCAGCGAAGGCAGCGGGAGTCGGGGACTTGGGAAGTGGAAGCCCCAGTGTGAGCGTCCTGATCTCTGGGGAGTCCAAATCTCGGTCTAGGTGAGCAGAACCAGAGCCAGGGATCAGAAAGACCACCAGTCCAGTACAATGAAGAAGGTCAGCTGCAAGTAGGTTGACTCCCCTGGTGCATAGCCTGGATGGGAGAAGCAGTCACCAGTAAAAGAAGGCACCGGGCTTTAGTTTTAAAGAGACTTCTTCCAGCCATTGTTTTAACCTCGGTTTTAAAAGGATTTTGCTATTGTGTTTTTAACCTCTACCAGTTCACTCGTTTTTATTAGATTATTTATTTATTAAAACTGCAATTTTGATTTTGTTGACTTTTAAAATAAAAACACTTTGCATTTTTTGCACCATCCCCTTGCTTTGTTGTGCCCCACTGTCCAGCTCATCGGTAACATTACCGGCGGTGTCGGGTTCGAGAGCTCCCAGGGAGCATGGAGCAGAACCTGCATCGTCATAATGTGGAAGTTATTCCTTGGTACAACTGTGCCCATTTTTTTCAGACAGATTGCAGTGCATCTGCAACATCACCTTATATTTCAACAAAATGTAACATAATTTTTCTACTCTGAAACCTACCTAATCTAATTCTGGATTTTAGGGAGCCTGTTTTGAAAGTTTTAGGCTGGCCGAATATTTTTTTCTCCAGATACACTTCATCCTACATCTTCATAAATTAGGGCTTAATTGGAATTGGCTCTATGTTAATGGACCCTGCGATTACCTCACTCCCTGCATAATCCTGCTTCTGTTTGTCAGTTTTAAATGGTAAGAAACGTAAAGCAAATTATCATTTTCAGGCAACTTACACTTCTTGAGAATGAGTACAGCATATTTTCTTTTCACAACAAGGTAAAGCCTCCATCAAACTACATGATGTTTTCAGCATTTTTGCATCCTAGCCTAATTTACATAATCATAACAAGATGGGGCCAGACGCAATGCAGCTCGGGCAGGACCGCAATCCCTGTAGTTCAACATTCCCAGCTACTCAATTAGTTTGATGTTGTCTGAAGTTGTAGGGGTGGGCTCTTGTGTGTGCAAGAGTACACAACCAAGAAGTGCTCAGATGGAGGTACAATGAATACAATATAACCTCAAGAGTAAGAAGAAAATCTGATGTTTTGGACCATAGAAATTGTAGAGATTTTTGATTGTCAAATGTTCTGTGGTTTTAGCACCTCAACAGAACAGAAGAAGGAAAAAATAAGAGCAGAGATTGTGGCTGAACTTACCATACCTGGAATGTATTCATACAGGCACTGCTGCTGTCAGGCAGCATGACAATTGTTTGTGATTCTTTGTAAATATTAAGCTGTGGTGAAAAGACATGTTATGGTCATGAAATTTGTCATCCCCTGTTGTTCATAGTCGGTTAAATTAACATTTTCATGGCAATGAAATCCAGTAAGTACAGTCTGAGACAAAATCATATACAGTGGAACCTCGGTTCATGAACGTCTCGGTACACGTACAGCTCGGTTTATGACCAAAAAAGTTCGCCAGACTTTTGCCTCGGTTCACGACCACACATGAACAAGCCAGTTTCCCTTTCGGTTTGTACATGTTCAGTCTCTCCCTGTGCATTTCCTGTGCAGCGAGCAAGAGAGAGAAAGCGAGAGAGCGCGACACACACACACACAGGCAGCGCAAGAGAGACAGACACATACACACAGGCAGCATGCGCACACACACAGGCAGCGCGAGAGAGACACGCACACACACAGGCAGCGTGAGAGAGAGCGCGACACACACACAGGCAGCACAACATAGACGCGCACACACACAGGCACAGGCAGCGCGAGAGAGAGCGTGACACACACACACACAGAGGCAGCATGAGAGAGAGAAGCGGACACATAGGCAGCGCGAGAGAGAGCTGGACGCATTAAGGTAGGAAGGCAGTTAAAGAATGCACTGGGCTTGATTTTGTTTTCACTTCTGTTTCCAGCGATTGGTTCGTAGCGTGCATTGTTGCAATGTTATTTTTCTTGGTGGTTTATTAATTTTTTCAAATGTTCATTTTTTTCCCTGTGCTAAAAACACATTAAAAAAGCGCTTTTAGCCAGCGGTTGGTAGCGCCATAGCGCGAACTATTGCAGTATTAGTTTTTTCTGTTGTTCAAGGTTTTCTCACTGTTATTCAATGTTTTTACATTTAGTTTACTATTACGCTGTGCATTCTATGGTTTAATTAACTATATTGGTGCTTAAAAACTTAAAAAAATATATATATTTACATACAGTTCGTATGGTCTGTAACGGATTAATTGTATTTACATACAATCCTATGGGGGAAATTGCTTTGGTTCACGATCAAATTGGTTTACGACCAGAGTTTTGGAACGAATTATGGTCGTGAACCGAGGTTCCACTGTAGTGTGCCATGGGCTTAAATAATTAATATGTGCTTCAATTATTTTTGCCATCTACTGTAGTCTGACTAACCAATTGCTCTAAACTAAAATCCACCACAAGGTAACTGCCTATTGAATAATTTGTTACCTGGCTAATCACAGAAAAGGTTAATCTGTAAATAACTTATTTCAGGGTTAAAAGTGGCCACAGCATGTCACAAATGCATTGGGTTCAAGACAAGAAGAAAGCCCTGAGCAGACTTCTAGTCCACTACAGGACCACTTCAGCTATATACTGTAAATGCACAAAATAATTCCTAATTGCAATTCTCCAGTCCCTTCTTTCTTATATGGGATCTACTGAAGACCAGGAACAGAAAACCTTTATCTTCCAGTCCAAAGTCAAAATCACTGACCATCTCATGCCTCATTTTTTTGCACCATGGGGTCCAGCAAAAAACAAAACTTGTCAGTCAAAAATTCATACCATTTCATAAATTATCATGCTATCAAGTACTGTAATCCAGTGCCAAGAAGTACAAGTCCTTTAATATGCTCTGTTTAGGTCCATTTTGATGTTTGAATGACAAATCTGTATGAGCTATTAAAGAAATATATGGGATGCCATATAGATAGCAAAATGAAAAAACTACATTCAAAACTGTATTACGGTAATATTATGATTTATCACTTCATCTTCTCTTTTCTCAAATAATAATTGAGAGATTGGTTGATGTGCTAATACAGAGTAATAACTAGAGCAGACCTCAAATGCCTGGGGGTCAGTTCTGATAAAGTTTGTTATTTTACAGATAGAGATTTCAGCAATCAGTACTGAAGATACCATTTATAGCTTATTTGGGAAAAGCCAATTGAAAAACGTCTTGGCTCAAACCATTTTTTTGGTAACCAGATAGAATGTGTCAGACTGAATAGCAAGTGATTTTGAGTGTCTTGTGATTGTCAATTTTTACTCCACAATGTTTTCACATATGAATTTACATGCATGCCAGAATTGTTTAATTTTTACAAAACAGTTTCCAATTTAAAATAAAAGTAGGGTTTAGGAATAATGGTATGAAAGTAACAATTTAATTTGGTTCATTTCAAATTAGTTTATTTTTGTATAGCATTCTTCACTGAGTATAGAGACAGAACACTTTGACATGTTCTCAGGTAAAATGCAATTAAAGACTTTGCTAAATAAATAATGAGTGCATAAGTACACAAAGTACTTTAAACTGATTAACATAAATGGAGCCCAGCATTAAATACATTTTGAAATATGACCAGTTGACATCAGAGGATAGGAAAACAAAAACTTCACTCAGCAGTATTCCTGGAGAAAATAAGCCTCTGAAGGGTCCATGAATAATTATCACAGAGAAAGTAAAGATAAAGTCAAATACAATTAAAGAAAAAGTCAGACAGAATACCACACAATGTTTGCTGAAACATATAATATTATTATAATGTAAAGTTATGTAAATGGGCTTTTAGGCCAGTTTAAGCCACTAGAACAGTTTCGATTTATCTTTAATGCAGATCCATAAATGCCGTGATTTGTAATGGAGGGATGCAAAACCAGGATAATATTGTTTTCATCACAGAATTATTGTCATCACATCCAGTTGCTTTATAATTATTGACCTATATATTGCCATCTGACATCCAGTTGCTTTATAATTATTGGCATTTATAATGCTAAGAGAATGTAAGAATCTCAGGGGATATAAATTATGCTAGGAAAATGCACCTACATGAACCTAGAATCTTTACAAGTCTTTAGCGTGGTAAGCTCACAGAGTTCCATGCATAAGACGATGCAGAGTAGCCTTATGACCTGAGGATAAAAAATGCTGATGGTTCTCTACCTTTTGCCAGAAAGGAGGAGGGAGAAAAGTGGCTGTACAGAAAGGCTAAGGTCTTTAATAATACTGAGGCAACTTCAACAACCTCTGTCGTGGTTCACAGAGCTGAGCCAAACAGGTTATATAGGCAGTGAGAATACAGTGAACATAAAAAAGTTCGAGAAATTAGATGGAGTCATACCGACTAAGTAAGTAAAGCCATTGGATAGCCTTGTTGATGGTAGCCGAGATGTTGATGTTGTACTCACTGGCTGTCAGTGATGGTGAGTCTAAGAAATTTAAAGCTGTTAACTCTCTTCACAGCTTCCCAGGGATACAGATGAGAATATCACCTCCTTTTTGCTTCCTGAAGTTAAGACCATTTGCTTGATTTTGCTGAAATTAAGGGTCTTTACCCCACCGTGTTAGAAGACAAATAATTTTTTTTAAAGTTATCTCATCACTGGAAATAATCAGGCATGTGGTAGTTGTGTTATCATCAAATTTATTGATGGAGTCAGAGTCTGGCTACACAGGCATAAGTAAACACGGAGTACAAGAGTGGACTCAGCAAACTAGCTTGTGGTGCAACTGTATTCTACAAAATATTGTTTATTGCATTATATATTATTAAAGATATTTTTCATCAGATAAATATGATTGTTTAATATAATAATGCTATTACTTTATTTAAAAAATTAGAATCCAAAGTAACAATGGGTGGCAAGGTGATACAGTAGTTTTCACTGATGCCTCAACACATGAGACTTGTACTGTATGTGTGGTGTCTGTGAGATGTTCCTTCATTTTTTGTCCTGCTAAGTAACTGACAGGTGAATTTTTACTGAGCTAACAGGAAAAAGCATGTAAAAAATGAAACCTAGCTGCCAAATCTTAATGATAGAGAAGACCTGAACTCGAGAAAACTAGCAAAAAGGTCAAAATAAATAAAACTAGCGATAAGCAAAAAAAGCAAAGAATTTTTTTTAAGAAGCTGTATCTGCAGATACAACCAAAGGAGATAGCCAAAGGAGACCCCACCCAACCTTTTATCTCATCAAACTGATTACCAGCGTAAACAATGAAGCCACACCCCTAGAAATGCTGACTGTAGTGCTAAAAATGGCTCTCAAATTGGCAGCAGTAGAAAGACCTGAAATTAGCAGTCAAGATATTAGAATTTAAAAAATAAAACCACATAAACCTGTGACATTTTTTCTGTGAATTCTGATTTTTTCCTGCTTTCTGAAGACACATTGTATGTTGGACAGATCGATGACTTTAAATTTACTGAATATGAGTGGAGAAAGCATGTGAACAGGGTTGGTTGCCTGCCCTGAACCCCATATTACCAAAAAATTTAGCATCTCCTCATAACCATGTAATACTATAGAATAGCCAGGTTCAGAAGATGGAAAAAATAGGCATTACACTGCTGTTTAAGTGTATAACATGTCTAAAAATTTGATTTACTGCATTTATTTTAGAAAGTGTCCAGCCATCTACATAGATGATACAGGGAGACAGCTTGCAGATCATTTCAAGAAGCACTTTCAAGCCATTTAAATTTAGATCCTTACAAAACCTATTCCTTGATCATAGCCACATTAATCTTGTTGTGCTCTTTCTCAGGGCTTCAAAGACTCATTTTTGAGACAAACTGAAGAAGCAAAGCTCATTTTACTCGATTTTAAATTATTTACTTCTGTTTTGGGAATTTAATTTTAGTTAGTGTTTTTAGGATTTGTTTGCCTTAGGATTTCCTTTCAGGCAACTCATTTTCACTCTTTCGAGCCCACTTTTGTCATTATTTTGTTTAATAAATATTTAGTTTTTAGAAAGATACCTTGCCTTGAGTCGTCTACAAAAGCCAGGGTTTTTCATGATTTCTACTTTTTGTGAGGCATTTTGGTGATTTTTGAGACCTTTAAATAGCATTTTCTAATTTTAAAGCCAGACTCCAATTTTTTGGGGCCTAGTTAGACCAAAGCATACTGGTGATAGCTGAGGGTAAGATGGCGTGTGTGGCCAGTGAAAATACTGGTTTGTCTTTATGGCCTTTGTGCAGGTCTAACTCCTCTTTTCACCATGTTCAATTTCCCTTCACGTAACACAGTATGCCATCAGATAGAATTGTTGTTTCCTATCTTTTGTCCCACACCTCCTGGATAGATTTTGGCCTCCAGAAATGTATTAATCATGACAAATAATGGATCATTGTTTAATATTATACTACTAGTTTTACTGAATTTGAAATGTATGCTTTTTCTGTCACAGTTTGCCATGGGTTGTCAGCCTTGTTTCTGCTAAAAATAGAAAGGAGGTCCAACACTCTAATGAAGAACTCTGCAAACTATGCTCCAAGAAGAGGCCATTTTAAGTGGATCTATTTCTTGTACAATATCCAAAAAATTGTGATTGGGACTACTGTATTTCATTCTTTTGCTTTAAGAAAGCATTCATTTTGTCCAGGACTTTTAAATCTCAGTGATGTCAAATTTTGATTTCTAACAATGATAATTATCCATCCATCCATTATCCAACCTGTTATATCCTAACTACAGGGTCACGGGGGTCTGTTGGAGCCAATCCCAGCCAACATGGGGTGCAAGGCAGGAAACAAACCCTGGGCAGGGCGCCAGCCCACCGCAGACAATGATAATTATTGATTGTAAAATCTGAATCTATAATTGGTTCTATATTGTTTGGAGAGATCACCAAAATTTGCTTTACCATCCATAAAAAATACAGAGAGTAGCAAAACATATACATTTTTTTTTAGTAAATTAAAATTAAACATTAAAGATAGATGTCTGAATGGATATAAAGCAAAAAAATGATTAACTTACATAGAAAAAGCTTCAAATAAAGCAACAGGGCCAAGAGGTGATTTATTACAGAAGGCAGTTACAACTGCAGGTCATTAACTACATTTACAGTATCACTATAAAATATATAGGAATCTGACTTGTCAGATTATTTACTAAAAAAGACATGAGTTATTATGTTATTGCCTGAAGGAAACACAATTGTTTAGGCTTTTACTTCTTAAACTATTTCTGTTCTTATCTGCAACAATTCTGTTGTAACTGAGGGGTTAGTACAAATTTTTGATATTAATTTTCAGAACATCTTTTATTAACAATGTTGTCTTCTTACTTCTGAAATTGTGTTGTCATACAGGAAGAAAATGGTAATGTTTTAAATCAATTTTAATGTATTTAGTCTTCCTAAGTAATAATTTGTAGCATATGTTTTATGTTGTTTTAAGCGCAATTTATGCAGTTTAACTATTAGGTGGACAAGATATATTTTAATGAATATTACGAACATTTTAAAGACTCAACACTTTAGCCTAGCATATCCTGGCTATATCTGCTGATTAGCTGTGTATAATGTATATTTGTTTGTTAGTTCTGTTTTGTGTAAAAGAGTGTGTTAAAAATGTTACAATATTAGTGATATTACTAATCATGAACGAATAACTTCTTGAATATAATCAGAGATGTCTGTTTCAACCCAGCAATCATGACAGTCAAACTCCAATAAACATGTTACATAAATAGTTAAAAAAAAAAGTTAAACTGATAAAAAAGATAAAAACACAACTTACAACTATGCAAAAACAAATTACTTTGCTAAAAAGCAGTACTGAATATGGCAATGGAAATATTTGTCCAATATATGACACTTTCACTTTTTCACTATTTTTTCTTTATACAGTACATAAATAAATAATGTAAATCTTAATTTTACAAGGTTCCATACTTATGATTCACTACATAATAGAATACACATTTAATGTTTTATTCCTTACTCTCATGCAAGTGTTAACAATTATGTCTTTTGTTATTAATTGAGTGCACGCTATGTTATGAATGACTTCTTTCTTTCATTTTGTTTCACCTCCTTGCAGTGTTTGTTATCATCTAAGTGTCTGTTCTAGTATTTTTAAACCCAAGCCACCAATTTTTTTTTTTTTAACTGTCCTGGAAGAATTGGAAATTTTTATCATCATGCTGCAACCTCGTTTTATTTTTCTTATGGGGGCCAACATTCTCAGTCATTTGCATTAGTGGTAACCATGACAATGTCTCCCAGAATTCTCCATGGTGGTGCAGTGTGTGATCTTGTGGACATGACTATCTTACGGTCACCTTTCTTTTTATCTGAGACCGGCTTAGAATAGCATTTACTGATAACAGTTTCTTTAGTGTATTTCTGACTTTACAATACTTTTTTCTTGACTATAATTTTTATTTAGCACCTTGGTTTGATGTGAGATAGGCTTCATTCCTAGTTAATGATCATTACACAATACAAGTGAAGTCTGCTATTCTGCTCCTCTTCTAAAAGTATTTTAGATCACTCTAACAGCAGAAAGGACTCAGGCCCCCAAAAAATCCTCACACAAGACCTGCCCCATTCCTCCTGACCCCAAACTCCAACAACTAACTGCAACCTACACAGGCCTAACAGGGGGGGGGGGGGTGACTTATAAAGCTGTATAAATGCAAAGAATTATTATTATTATTAAAGCTTAAAATACTCTTTTAATATTCTAAAATATATAATTAAAATACACAAAAATGCCATTCTAGGGCAATTAAAAAACTCTTGCTAGGAAGGATATTCTCCATAGCAAAATCTTTACAAATAAAAATGTTTACTTATATAAATACAAAGAAGCATAAAATAGGCAAAAAATGTAGCAGAATGTAAAATCATCCAATAAATAGAATCATCAAAACAGAAACAAAAATCCTAAAACCTGAAAATTAATACTTATTAAGGAATTGCACTGTATGAAATGTCAATGAAGCACTGAAGGATCCTCTCTCGAGCTCCACAATACGATGGGCATTCAAAAAGTTTCCACACTTTTTTTTAATTCTATTAAGAATTTCAAAAGCAAATGACATCACTTTTCTACATCGTCACCTTCTTTTGCCATGCAGTTTTCCCAGCGTCATACCAACTTTTTAGTGCCCAATTACTACTCCTCCCACCTTCACAGTTTCCAATGAAAATGTAAAAGTGTGAAAACTTTTTGAATGGCCCTCGTGTATTGGCTGAGGGCAATCCTTCAGCAGTGAACTGCCCTGCCTCTTTTGGTTCCACCCACAGGTAAAAGGAACATAAAAGAGTAACACAAAACTCTTAGGAACTAAATAGTAAATAAAGTAAACATTATTAGCAAAGAAATGCATAATAACAATAAACATATGAAAAACAATAATTCCACATAAATCAAGAAGACACAGAAAAGGAAAATAAACAAGAGCCAGGGAACACACCCTAGCTAAAACAAGACTTTGTTGTTTTTTCGTGTTTTTTACTTTTGTACATTTTGTCATTTTTCCCTTGCTCTCTAGTCTGTTCTTGTATTTTAATGTTTGTTAATTTTCCACGATCCCTTTCCTCACAGTGTAACCTAAAATGCTCTGCATATTCCTCCTGTTTGCCGCTGTTCTTTATGTGGCTTTACCTCACTTTCCTGGATATTGTTATTTGGCTCCCCTTTTGTGCCTTTTTCTTATGAGTTTTTGTTGGTGTTTTAGCCATATTTTTTGGCTCTTGACATTCATGAATTTTGCAGATTATTTGTGTTTTAATTGGATTACCTTTTTCAGTTTATTTAATATTTTACTTGAATACTTTCTATTTTTTTATTTTGCATCTTGCACATTTCTTGAATTCTTGGTATGCTCTATAAGTTTGTCTAATTTAATAAATTAAATATTTATTATTTTTAGTTTTTTGAGGAGGGGACGGGATATTAATGTTCATCTCTTATCTTTTTGAGGCATGGTGTTTTTGGGGGGATGCAGGTCCAGACCTGTCTTGAGTTGTAGGATGAAGCTTACTTTGTGTTTTAGGATAAGGTTTACTTTGTTTCTAGACCTTCCTTGAGTTTTAAAGTCTATTTTTTGATGTTGAAGCTATTTTTAATTTTGTAGGGCTGCAAATCAGAAAAATAAGGTGTGAACTATAGGTAAAAGACAGAATCATTTAATAATTCTGTTTATCTATAATTTTGTCCCCAAAATAAACAGTAAATGTTACTCATAAATTGTTAGGTGGCACGGTGATAAAGTCGTACATGTAACAATATCACCAGGCTAGAGACAGTTTTCCTCTTGTCACACACGTGCAAATGGGAGGCAGCTAAAGGGTTCCAAAGAAGGCAATTCTCGGTCAGACCAGGGGGTGGCATAGTGCACTGAACCTTTCTCTTTTTTCCCCACAGACCAAATGCGGGAAATTCCACCTGGGCTTTTAAACGTCATTTCTGGTTCCACTTCTGAAGACATCACTTTCTCCTTCCATCTCTAAAACTGACCGTCTGTAACAAACCTCATTTCAGTTTTGGACTCTCGTCTGTAAAGATAATTTATTTTGCAACCTTTTCGCTTTAGCAGCCAAATTCCAAAAATACAGGAGGCCCCAAACCTCTTTTTGTGTCGAGGCTTAATTATTTATCACACTCTTCAGTTTTGTTAATTGACAGCTCTCAATCAGCTCAGTATAGTCAGGCAACTTAAGTGGCTGTGCTCTGCAATGGACTAGTATTATATCCAGGACTGGTTGCAGTCTTGTGCTTGATAATTCTAGCATAGGCTTTAGCCACCGACTAAAAACCGTAGTGGGAAAAATGGTTGAATGAACAAAAGAGCATTATTTTATAATGATTACATGCATCAGTTCACTCAGACGTTTATATTTGTGTTTCTTAAATAAATAAAAAGTTATTTAAACTGTGAACCCTACATATCCCTTACTATTCTAAATACTGATAGTATTAGGGTGTTGTACCGTGTTAGCCATTATGAATGTAGTGAGAAGTCAATTATTATAAATACTGATGTAAAGGTTTTAACATAGTTTGCCGAATTTAAGAATGAACACAAAATGTTTTGTATAGTTTTACATATTAAGTTAAATGTTTATCCAACAATGCACAAACATCATTATTTTAGCAACTTTGTTGGCTACATGCTGTGGTAGGTTAAGGCATAGAAGAATCCAAGTTACCGTATATACTCGCGTATAAGTCAGGTCTTGAAACCCGAAAAATTGATCATAAAACTAGACCCTGACTTATATACACAACGCTTAAATTTTTTTTTTTACATCTTCTTTCCTCCTCCAGTCTTGCACCAGTTTCTCAGACACATTGAATTTTGTGGCAGCAGCGAAGTTACCAATTTCTGTTGCCACTTCAATGGCTTTTAATTTAAAACCAGCTTCATATTTTCTTCTGATCAAATGCTCCATCGTAGATAAGGGATGCTCTTATGATAAAGGTACATGAGGGTGTAAGATACAAAACACAAAAAACAGTGCAAACGTTGCTTCGGAGTAGTTTGGGTATTACTGTGTGGTCACGTAGGCACAATACATAGAAAAAAAGGCAGTGTGCTCCTTGGTTACCCTTTCAGGTGGGCAATAGCATATCATAATCTCTTGGACTAATAGCGTGAGTTTTCCGCATTCGACTTATATGACCGACATTATAAAGTATTGGAAATTATACAGTAAAATCTGCTGGATAACTTAAACGCGAGTGTACATGGTATATGTTTATTCCTGTATTTATTTTTTAAATTTGTTTTATTTTATGAACTCTTTCTTTGAAGGGAATTCTGTGTTGTATATTGATTTTTTGAATATGTGAACCCATGTACTTAGAGGTGACCTGCATGTCTGATAAATACCTAGCTAGTCTTTTGGCTTAAGGATCAACAGTGCTAATCTGCATCATTATATTGTGTTAAAAGAAGTTCTGTTTGCTCTAGCTGTTCCTTAGCCACTCTAAAGCAAATTTGTTGTGAATTGAAAGTACTGTGGGTTTTAAATGTATTGTACTCACACATCCCCACCCCCATGAGGACACAATGACCCACTGGTAATTTTTTTCTAGTGCCAATCCTTAAATGATGTTATACTATTCACTTGAAAAGAAAAATGAGTAAGTTATATGTGTGATACAGGCTTACTTATACAGGGGTATAAAATTTCACAAGAGCATTGTTATTTTATTTTAGTGGTGTTCTCTTTGTTTTATTTGTCTTGCTGTATAAAAACATAAATTGGCAAAAGATACGACTGCTGAAATAAAAAAAAATTATTATTAACAAAAGACATGCCATGGGTGATAGGTAGTTTAATGCAGGCTGTCGTTGGTCCTGTTGTCAAAGACATTTTCAGCTAATGCAAATGCTCGGTGCATGCTGAAATAGGACATTCAATGGCCATAATAATTTTTATCTTTTTGAAAATAGTTCATGCATACAAACACAATGAAATACAGCATGTATTAAAATTGTGCGGCACTGAAAGTAATCTTCTTTGCCAAGAACATAAAATTTAGCAGGAGAAAAGCCATACATCAAAAATGAAAATGAAGAGTGGAGAGTGGAAAGTTGTCAATTTATTTATGGTTCAAGTGAGGAAATTATCGTAGTGAAGAAAAGAAAACAACACCCATGCCTGTTAGGCAAACTAAACAGAAAATAACTTAGTGAATGTTGCCTGAAGGTTTCTTTTTATAGCGTATTCCTTAACACCTAAAGCACAGCTGGCTGAAGGGAGAATGTATATTCAAAAGGTGAGAGTTTGCTTTTATTTTGTTGTGATTATAATTAGCATTTTCTTTTTGTTAACAAGCTATTGTGCTTTAATGCTTTTGTAAAGACTATACTGTAGTACATGAGTGTGAAAGAGTATAACATAAAGCGAGGTACATTTGTTTATTCCAGATTAGGGTTGTCGGGACGTGGGGGCATATCATTGTGACAGCATAGAGCATAAAGCAGTGGTTAGTCTACAAGATGACAGTCTATTGCAGGCATGCACACATACACACACATTGATATATTTAGATTATAAACATCACAAAAACTAATTGTTTGTACAAAAATAAGCTACATGAGAGATAGCAATCAAGAGGCTCAATAAAGATAAACAGAAGCAAAGAGTCTTCAAGGACATAATTTTATATAATACTTCTTATGAGGAATTTCAAACTAGAAAGAGAAACTAGACCCAGAATGAGAATATTTTATGTAATTGATGTAAGAAAATAAAATGAAGGCCATCAGTAATTGAAATGTTTTTCAAGCGGGTTGCACAGTCACCACACCCTATTTAATGCTTCTATTTGATACAATCCTACTAAAGTAGCCAGACAACACCTTCTATAGACGTTGTTCTTGAAGGCATTAGAGAAAACTTGTGGAAGTCAACAGGTAAAAAACAACCAGAGAGAGGCGTTTTCTTTTCTTTTACAAATATTGAACAGAGACCCTTGTTCAAATGATGATAACTTAAATTCTGGCTATTTCTAAAGCTATAGGCATGTCTGTCCATTCATTTATCCATTTATTATCAAAGCCACCTTGTAGCTGTCGGTGTCAAACTATCCTGGAAATACTGACTGGAAGAAAAAAAGCAACCCTGGGCAGGGACTCAGTCCGACACAAGGCAAGAACAAATGCTGGAAGGTTTATCAGTTAATTGCAGGGCAATCAAGCATATACCCAGACTTACTTATAAATGTTAGAATTGACAGTTAACCCAGCATGCACCTCTTTAGAAAGTAGAAGGAAATCTGAAGTACAAGAAAAAAACATGCACAAAAGAGAGAATATATAGAATTTACACAGATAATGCCTCTTCTCAATTCAAACATCTCTATGAGATTACAGAAATAAACACAATGACTCCCTACTGACTCCAATGTTATTTGGCATTAGAAGACTAAGTGCAATTATATCCTGTAGTTTTCAAGTGTTTTTCTGTTGTTCATAGTCTGAGTGGTAGGTAAAAATGGTTGGTTTGTTTTATGGCAGGCTCAAGTGTTTTCTTAGGAAGAGTTTGCCCTGTACATTACTGTTACAAAAGAGTAAAGCACTTAAAGGTGGTTATGGAGATGTTTTTGAGTTTAAAGCTAGACTACTAAATGATTAGTAATAACAGATATAGGGAAAGTACAAGTATGTGCCAAGACATAAAAATATAAGGTTAAGACTACACAGTTAAAACTATTGGCAACATTTAAAAGTGCATATTTGTTGTTATCAACTGAAGAAGAAGATACATCTAGCAGGGGAGAGTTCAGATGACCACAAAAAGCTTTTAGAAAAGGGGTGCGTGATATGTTAAAAGTAGGAAAATTGTCCTGTGAGCACCACACACTTGTTGAAAACACTTCTAAAGCTTGTGGGTGTTGAGATGCTTAGAGCAGAAAAAGCTGTATTTAAATAACCAGTTAGAGAATAAGTGCAGGCAAGCCCTAATCATAACAGACATTCAACTGAGAGCCATCCAAAAGTAAGGCGCTATTATTACCTGGCCAGTACCTTTCAGAGCCTTGGAACTGTCACTTGGTAGATAAACATGATGTATGGCCTACTTCTTTCCTCGGTGAGCACAAGAGATAACAGGATGTACTACAGTTTATGACTGATAAATGTCAATTATTGTGTATTCAGCTTACATGTAATGAATGTACTTCAGAAGTCTCTGTTCATCTGTAAAATCCCATACTGGAAACTGTTAGCCAACGATAGCATCTTATACTATTTAATTAATTAAGTAATTTAGGACCCAAAAGCACAATGAAATCGTGGCTTGTAAAAGGGCAATATGGATTGTTGGCCAAATGACTTTATAGGCTCTCATCTGACCAATGTGATTCTTGAGAATGCTCCAGAAATAATCTTTAGGCTGCTAAGCGAGAAGTAAGGAGATGAGTTGGGGAAACTCTTTGTGGCAGGTGGTAAAGAGACCAAAGATTCCACAGAGATAACTATAGAAGGAGAAGGGGAAACCAGGTGATGGGGGGGTGGGGGGTGGAATAAACACAAAGCAAAAACAACAATCTGACATCAAAAAAGTGTTGATCTGCTCTGTCAGAGTGTTTGCTCATCCACTTACCGAACACAATAACATTAAACATTGGCCTTCTCACTTCTCATCTCTCTCTCTTTCTCTGTCACTGTGCCAGCTCCTCTGCCTAATCCAGACTCCATTTTGTCTCTGATTGTAAGGCTTCTCCAGCCCACCACATTCCCCTAATTAAATTTCAGCCAAGTCCCAGAGCCACTCAATGTGTCAAGGGCTACCCTATGTTTGCCAGTGCAGATGTCCTTGTAATCTGATTTCTCTGCACCACTGAGCCTTCAGTTTCCCTTAAAGCGTCTACACTCTCAAAAAAGCCTTTCAGCCAACCATTCCTCACTATTATGATTATAGGTTGCTATTTATTTAATTATTTTGAGCCATTTATATACAATCTATTTCACCTAGATTGGTATTTTTTCATGTGAAATTTAATCTTGTTGTTTATGTGTTCCTCTTCAGTAATCTTACATATTTTTTTAACATTATATTATTCTGTGTTTGAGCAACTACTTCTAAACGTTATGAGACTCGTCTGGTTGACACTATGACACAGCGGCCATTTTGTATAAATACAGCAGTCTTGGATCTAGGAGTTATCCCTCCTGGGATAAACAAAATTCTTACTTGCATTTTGTGGTAGCGTAGCTTTCAAACAATTACAGTTCTTTTCAGTAACTTCACTTTGGCTTAATGTTCCTGACTATTATTTTTTCTCTCCCCTTTGTTGTGGTGCTTGGTTATCTTTGTTTTCCAAGTTTTCCTATTTGTCTGTCTGAATACATTTTGGGCTGTATACTTATAATAAAATTGGTGTACCTGAGAGTGTATGTAATTCTTAATGAGGTACACTGTAGTCTTATTTATTCCCACTTGGAACTGTACATCCTCAGTAAAATGGACAGGAAAGCCCTGGCTCTCAAACAGCCATCTCTGAACTCAAAATGGCCCCAGCTCCAATACGTTGCAGTCATATGCTACCAACTGTTGCCGTGAAGGTCTTGTTACCTCTTCCTTGACCTTCATGTGTTTCTTCTTTCTCTTCCTATAGTGATAATCATCCCTGTCACCAGTTGGGTTGTTCATTCTGGGGGAATATACCATGTTGTTGTTAGCAACATAAGCTACCAAACACCCCCTTACTTGTGTTGATACCCAGGCATTTAGCACTTCTGATTGCCTCTTTCCTACAAAGGCATGTGCAGGATCTATCTTAGTAATGTATCTTTCTCTTTCTCAAAATGGCACTGTCCCTGACCATGGCAAACACCTCCATATATATAGCTGTAGCACTGGGGTAAAAATGTAAGGTCTCTGATTTTCTTAGGAGAAATGGTTCAAAATGAATGCTTGAGAGTGAACAAGGTAACACAGGTTAAATATTTTATGTATTAGCAGAAGCTGTTTAAAAGAGGCAATTGTACTGGGTCAATAATTTTTTCAAATTAAATCAAATGCAACACAGCAAAACCTTCACAAGGCCAGAACAGCCACTATTACCAAATAATGGCAGTACTTCTTGTTTTTATGACTGCACGCTCCTGCACACAGATATTGGAAGTGCCAATATGAAGTGGTAAAATGATACAATTAATGATGTTACTGCAGTTCATTGTTTATTTCGTCAGGCAACACAGATTGTTTTTAGTATTATGGATGAGTAGGCCATGAAGGGCAGCACTAGTGCAAGACCACAGACAAACATAAATTTGGTATCCAACTGGAAAGATTTCTACAGATTGTAAATTGTAAAGAGGTTATTATTTGTTCAGCATTTGTCTTGTGTTGTTCTCACTACGTCTGTGTAGTTATGTCAGTTTCAAAGTTGCACAACAAGTTTAAGAATTTTGTTTGCATTTTGGGTGTCCATTGTGTGTCCCACACACAATGACAGTATTTATGATTCTGAGTTTTGTAAATATTCCACAGAGTCTTACAGAGAATGCTATTTAGGATTATGTGACAGCCATTGTTGGCCAGTCTGTTTTGTATCATTCATTCAATTTTTCTGAACTCGCTTACTCAACTATGGTGTTGCAGAGAGCCAGAAAACAAGGCAGGAAGCTATCCTGGTCAGAGCTCAAGTCCATCTCACAGTATAGGCACACACTGTTATCTAACCTGCATGTCTTTGGGACAAGCTGAGAAAGTCAAATATTTAGAGAAAACCAATGCAGGCATGGGGATACAAGTGCAAACTTCATTTCGAGAGCAGTATGAGAGCTATGCTTACCATCCAAAGGTAAATTAGTAAATTTAACTGTAGATCCAAAAAGATAACATTTAAGACTAATGTAATGAGGTCAGATGTAACAGTAAAAAATGTTTAGGGTCAGTGTTGTCACATGTAAAGATGTAAGGGTTAAAGAAAGGACATGCAACAAAAAATTATCTTTCTTTTCCCACTTCATTTAACAATGCAGAAGCCCAACACTGATTTATTTTGCATTTTAGAGTGTTTCCAGTTAAAGCTTTAAAAGACTTGAATTCTTTTCCTTTAATTTCTTCTTTTTATCATTTTCAAAGTGAGTCTTTAGTTTAATTGCTCCAATTTGTCTAGCAACACGTAAAGCACATTTATGCCAAAATTTCAGGAGTGCAGCCGAGGCTAACGATCAAGTGTGCCAACAGGGAGCTGCTGATATGCATATCTGAATTCATAAGAGTTTGCATTTTACTGCCTTTTTACCTCTATATTTATTGTTTATTTATTTCTTATAATCCACATATCTCTACTATTGAATTTACAACTTCTATAGCAGATGTAAAAAGTAGTCTTCCCTAAGAAAAGTAACTTCTTATTCTCTTTGCCTTTCATTATGTCATGCTGTGCCTGCACAGATGGTTTGGGACCCAAGCTGTTTAATCTGTCTCGTTATTACAGCCAGGTAATGAAGTTAAATCAAAAAATTATTAAGACTTTTATAAGACTTTTTTGTACAATTTCTAGTATTACCTTATCCAGTTTCTTTTAACCTCTCTGTTCACGAAGTATGTTAGCACTTCTCAGTGCTGTTTTATGGGTGAGATTTCAAATACACAGAATGAGATGTTTAACATCCATAGTGCCTGGGGACTATGCAAGGCAGGGGCGTCCTCTTCCCTGAGCCAAGCTTACACCTGACAGCATACCTAAAAGAAGGAATCGCACTATGTTTCCGATGTTTTGAGGAGGCTGGACAGCCACATCACTGGGGTTGTCAAGTGGGCTCCTACTTTCATCAACGAATCGCTGACTAGGCCCACGACATCTCCAGTAGCCTCAGCAGTGGTGTCTGGCATCCTAGAACCAACCCCCTCTGCATTTGTCCAGCCTTCTTATTTGGGAGACCAAATAGAGCCATTTAGTCTCGTTTTGGCATAACTCTGTAGGTTTCTTATATTACAAATATGTTGCCATATTTTGACTACATCTTTTGTCTTCTTTTCACCTGCTTTGCGTAACAACCTTTTGGATGATCCTATCCCCAGGCTTTGTTTTGAGACTGCATGGTTACTTAGCAGTTTAAGCATAGGAAAGGCACTATATAAATAAAATAATAATAAACAGCTCTTTTCCAACCTATTTAAAGCACTTTACTCAAATAGTGGGGAGTCTCTGTGACCACCACCAATATTTAGCATCAATCTGGATGATGCAACGGCAGATATTATTTGTACCAGTATGTTAACCACACACTAGCTATTAGGTGGGGAAGGAATTATTGCTGACAGGGTATGATTAGGGGCTGGAATGGATGAGGCCATAATGGGCACTTTAGCCAGGACATCAGGGAACACCCGTTTTTTTGAAAGATTGCACAAAACTGAGAAATCACAGGGCTTCCAATGAGGCACAGGTCTTACAAACTTTCTTAAATTGCAAAGGTATTTCAAGAGATGAAGTTGCAAATCTCCTTGCTTTTAACATGTGTGCAATTTTGTCTGAATAGATATTATTAGGTCATTAATATATTGTGTTTTAGGCCATCAGAGGGAATTATTGCATGTTTCATTGTACATATGTCCTTTTGAAGATGGCAGGACAAAAACAAGAACAACAAAATGTATTGCATTTCTATAGCACATTTTCAAGCAAAACATGTAGCACAAAGAAAAGATTTTAAGAAAAAAAGAAAAATAATACATTTAATAATAAATAAGTATAGAAATAGATAAATAAATTAAATCCCAAAAATCTCTCTATATATAAATCCAACGTTTCTGTCTGTCTTTCTGCCTGTCCGCTTTTCACGAGGGAGCTACTTAACAGATTTAGATTGGGTTTTACTTCTATAATTTGCTTGAACATTCCAGTTGATTTTGCGACATCTCTCATCATGCTAAGCATCAAAGTTCTCTTGCAGGAGCGATTTATTCACAGTAATCTGTGGGCTGAGGGGATGGGGAAGCATGACGTCAGGAGTGAGGAACCGAGCAGGGCCCTCCTCATTGACGTGCCTATGGCCATGTTTTGGAGCATACCTTGCCTCTGCTTAGCTAGCGATACCTGTTTGTTTATTGATTTTTAAAGTTTGTCCTATTTCACTACTATACGGGTGGAACTGCGAGGGACAGTTAGTATTAAATAAGAATAAATCAATATACACTTACATAATACATATAGACAAGTAACAGATAAAGTAGAATCCCGAATTATTGTTTAAATTGCTAAATTCATTTTTAAGTCTCAAGATTAGCACGAGTAAAATGCTCATGCAAGTGAACAGTAAATCTGATGGCTTGGTCAGATGGTCATGGAGGACAGATAAATAAAAACTTTAGTTTGTGAGATGCTGGAGCAATAAAATCTGCTGGAGAACCAAGGCCAAAACACCACTGGCATGCTGCAGAAAATAAATGTTCTTACAGGGAAAAATACTCCGCCTAAATAAATGATGTAATTTTTTTTTATGTTTATTACCCCATGTGTATTGTAGTGGTGACTGAGGAAGAAATTTTAATCTCAGGTGTTCATGGAAAACAGAGATAAAAAGGTTTGTGATATTATACAAGTCAACGGTGGCCAATGCTGTACAACAAAAAAATGATGTAAAAAAACAAAAAAAATCATGTTAAGAGCAGGGGTCAGATTTATAAAATTTGCATATACACAAAAAAGAAGCCCAAAATGTGCATTCACAACTTTCCATGCAAAAGTTGGGATTTAAAAATGACAACTTGATGGGAGAAGTGGTGTGTATTTATGGGAATTCTAACTGATGTGTGCACAACATTTTGGAAGAACTAGGATATGACAATACCCTTGATCAAGCCAAAAAATGTAGCCAAACCAACAAAATGATGACTCATGTATTAATAATTCATATCAGTCAGTCAGTCATTATCCAACCCGCTATATCCTAACACAGGGTCAGGGGGTCTGAGGCAATCCCTGCCAGCACAGGGCACAAGGCAGGAACAAATCCCTGGAAGGGCACCAGCCCACTGCAGTAATTCATATTACTGAGCCCTCATTAAAATGTACATAAAACTTAGAAGTGATGAATGTTATGTACAGTATGCACTCTATTTAGTTCCTTTTTAAGAATGCCAGTGCTGCATATTTGCACTGAAAAACTTTTTTTTTCTTCAGTTTATCTAAGCTACTTATTGTCACTTTTCTCGGTACTGGCCAACAGGTCAAGAATATCACAGCTAAGTTTGATCTCCATTGTGCCTGCTGTTCTGGAAGCCATTAACAGACTAACAAGTTTCTTATGGTGTGAGTGTACATGCAAAAAACATAACATGTTTTTGCCCCAATAATAAGGCAATTTGAAGCAGTGTCCATATTTCCTAACTTAATGAAGGCACTTAACTGCACTCGAATTGCAATGAGGGCACTTAGTGAGAATTAAGCTGCTTTTGTTAACTGTGAGCAGTTACATTCTGTTCAACAAGTCATCTGTAATGACAACATAAGTCTGACAGACATTGTGCCTTAGTGACCTGGTCCAACCCATGATGTATTTATTTTGAGGCAAAGCAGCTTTGACAGAAAACTTGCTGATGGATCAATACTGATTGCTGACTTGTTGGTAAGATGAACCCTCAGTTTTTCATATGGCCTATACTATTCATTGTAACAGTAATCATGTCTTTACATTTGCCAAGTGCTGACGCTGGTACCTTACACCTTTCCCCAATTCCTAGAACACAGAGTAGAGGTGCAATAATGCCATACATGTTGATTATACTTTCAGCTGTGGACCACTTAAATGCAGGAGGCATTGTCTGGAGGCTGCTCTACTAGCCAATGAAGTTCTGAAGCATCTTGATTGCATATGTATGAGGCTTATTAGCATAGACCATTTCTAAATTGTGTAGAAATATGAGTAAGACGGGTTTTATAAATCAGACTTCTTTTTTTTTTTTTTGCCTTATGCATACTTCTGTGCTCGAATCCATTCAAAGTTTTATAAATGAGACCCGAGGACTCTGATTGAAGGGGATCTTCATTTTCTTCATTTGCTATTAACACTAGAATTCCTGAAGCCTACAAAAAAACTCATAATCCCGGCCCACCTTAAATCCCTTCGCACCTCCCCATCAGCGTCTTTTGTTTTGTTTTGTAAATGTGTCGATCACTACAAACAGCAAGCAGCCTGCTGTTCCATCCCCCACACCGTCTCGGGCAAAAAATTCTCCCAGCTCAGGCCAAGGCTCCTTATTTGTGTGTAAGGTGCCTGGAGTTGTAGAGGGTAAATAATATATTATCATTTGGAATACATACATCTCATGTGTGTTCTGTGTCTACAATGATATGTGTAAATTGTAGGATGAAGTGCAAGGCAGGAATTGTTGAACACATAACTAGAAAACAAATGTTTTTCATATTTTAGTAATAATTGGCAAAACGTACACATGAATTGTATAATGTGTGAAGACTGAAGTCCAAAAATCAAATAAACACTTTCAAAAAAGGTACAAGTATAGTAAAACAAGTGAACCTTTATTCAAAAATATAACCAATGTGTGCTGATTTTTCTGGAAGTGTCTATTTAAGAATATTTTAGCAAAAAGTGTGTGTGTTTTGCATGTTATTAATAAACAGCTAGGTAACTTATGTGTGGATTATGCAACATGTTTTTTTTTCCCACGGATGTTTTTTCATGTCGTTTGCAATTGCATAACATTGTTAACCTTTAGCTTGTATTATATCATAAACTTTTTTTTAGTTCTCCATAAAAATATTTTCTCAGGCATCACTACAAAACACATGAAGTAAATAACATATAAAAAAAATGTCTCACCAAAGGAGTGTTCACATTGTTTCCATTATCACAGGAAGCTGCGGAGTACTAGCATCAGATGGCAGTAGAGCAAAACACCACAGCAGGAAAAAGGAAAACACAACAAAATATAGTAAAGGTTAATAAGGCCAGGATTTCCTGAAATGCGATTAAACACTGAATTGTACAGTGACACTGATTTTTGCATGCCAAAGGTACAACTGCCATTAAAATTCATCGCTAACAGGTAGATTTATATGATCTAATGCTCTAGTAACAAAAACAAGAGTGGATCTGGTGTATTGCATGAGATAAAATGAAAAGATAGGTGCTACATTTGAGGCATGATCAACAATTTCTTTTGAATGGTTTGCACAAACAAGAAAGTGAAATAGATTAAATTCACTAATATCGTAAACTAGCAAAATACCCGCGCTTCGCAGCGGCGAAGTACTGCTTTAAAATTTTTATTAGGAAGAAAAGTAAACCTTTTTAAACTGAGAGAAAATATACCAATAATTATTTTTTAAGGATCTCTTTGTATGCCACGTTGTCAGCTCGGCCCTCCGGTTGTAATATGACCAAGCTGTGCGCTGAGCTTACTTTTGAGCATGCAACGTACAGTTGGCCATGTGAAAAGCAATCTTGCCTCAAATCTCACAGCTTGGATTGCTGCTGTCATAATCGGTTTGAGTTTCATGGTTTGTTTCAATTACTTTAGTATTTGCAGGACTTGTTGTGTTGAAGTGACATTCGGCATCTGTCAAGCGTTGTAAGTACTGTATACAACTGGTTTCATCGATAACTTCGCATCCAGCTTTTGAGAGTTTAAACATTCATAAACATCAAAGTGTCCACTACTCAAATCGTCACCTGTGAATTTAAGATGTTTAAGAGGCGCTGGCGGTTGTCCAAAGGTGTAAAATATTTGGCCATTTTGGTACACTTGAAAGCGACAACCGAACAATTCAGCGGCAGCCATCAACTCACATGCAGAACCATAGGTGAAGGGCTTAAGCATTTCACTCTAATTTCAGCCTTCTACCTACACGGGAAGTTGGAGAATTAGTGACGTTGGAAAGTTCAATATGGCGGCTGACAGTGGCATCATACACCGAAATAAGTACGTACATTGGTTTCGGTTAGCGCAGGGAAGCCGCCTACCAAATTTCGTGAAGATGGGGCCATAAATAAGAAAGTTCAACATGATGGACGTTGTTGACCGTTATGACCGTTACGCGTAGAATTTCGAAATGAAACCAGCTTAACTTTTGTAAGTAAGCTGTAAGGAATGAGCCTGCCAAATTTCAGCCTTCTACCTACATGGGAAGTTGGAGAATTAGTGACGTTGGAAAGTTCAATATGGCGGCCGACAGTGGCATCATACCACCGAAATAAGTACGTACATCGGTTTTGGTTAGCGCAGGGAAGCCACCTACCAAATTTCGTGAAGATGGGGTTAGCCTTTTACCTACACGGGAAGTTGGAAAATTAGAGACGTTGGAAAGTTCAATATGGCGGCCGACAGTGGCATCATACCATCGAAATAAGTACGTACATCGGTTTCAGTTGGTGCAGGGAAGCCGCCTACCAAATTTCGTAAAGATGGGGCTATAAATAAGAAAGTTCAACATGGTGGACGTTGTCGACCGTTATCGACCGTTATGACCGTTATGTGTAGAATTTTGAAATGAAACCTGCTTAACTTTTGTAAGTAAGCTGTAAGGAATAAGCCTGCCAAATTTCAGCCTTCTACCTACACGGGAAGTTTGGAGAATTAGTGATGAGTGAGTGAGTGAGTGAGTGAGTCAGTGAGGGCTTTGCCTTTTATTAGTATAGATGATCTTGGAATCTTACTCTGTATTGTGCATATCATTGTTCTTGAACAAGTGAGTTTCAGGAAGGTATGTGCTTATTGGATACTGATACAGAATCACAAATTTACTTGGATCATTCCTGCAGCATGTCATAAGAAAGACAAAAGCTGAGTGTACCATTTGTCACTCATACTTCTCATATCATGTACCTAGCACTTAATGATTGCCATTGTTTTGTTCCTTTCAAAAACCATTTGGCTGGTAAGTGATTTACAACTGATCCTGGCTATATGACCTTGATTTTGTTAACTCTGGATATTTTAGGATTACTATGGAATAAATTCCTGTGCATGTTTGGCGATTAAATGGAAAAATAATGCTTGAGTAAGCTATTGTTTTGTTTCTTAACATCCAAGCCTTCTAATCTTCCATATGAGATCTTACTTACTATAAAATCTTCATATAGTGTAATATAAATGGAGCAACCTTAAAAGGAACAGTACATACAGATCACTGCAATTTTATTATGTCATTCAATTACTAAAACATTCCTTTGCTGTATAATTATTTGTAGAATTTTACTCATAAAAAGATCAATCTGAAGGAAGCAAAACATAGTATTAAGAATATAAAATGAAAAAGTCACATTAAACTATTAATCTGAAGAAAATAAATGATTATGGATGGACACTTTGGAGCTTTAGGCTATGGCAGCACAAACTCCTTTATCTTTTTGCATGCATTTAGAGACTTATGAAGCAAAACCTTCATGCATCACTAGAAAGTATGAAGCTGTCAAAGGCAAAAAAGGTGAAAACAAATTATTGGTGACACTAAGAAAATGTATTTATTGCCACATAAGGTAAAGATAAAAGCTTAAAATCAGTTTTAAAATTGAATGACAGCCAGCAGAATGAATTATGGACTTTGCAAATAGCAAAGGATTTTCATTTTTAATTTATTAAAACCGCAGCATTAGCATTGTTTAATGCCGAAAGGCGGATTTACAGTTTAGTTAGAATTTTAAGGACTGTAAAACACCATGGCACATATTCAACATTATTTAACATTTTTAATGAACTAATGCTATTCTAATATATTCAGTATTAAAACGTAAATACAAATGCATGTCCTGTTGACTAAATTGTGGTTTAAAACAAAGCTAGGTTTATTAAACAGATCCGCAAGACTAATGTTTCTTAGGAAGGTAGAAGTTAAAGAGAAACTCCTAAATGAATAAACAAAAAGGGACTATGTCAACAGTGTTCATCAGCCTTCAAGAAGAAGGAGATGATGCAACAGGGTTACATGATTTGCATTAATATACTGCATAACTTATCGTTGATCTTTCTAGCCTACATTGAACAATCTTTTTGTTTCATCAGGTATTTATAGAGCTAGACTAAAATGATACAATGTTGTACTTTTGGAATGAAAGAGTGGCATTGTCAAACAGATCACTCTGGTTGTCAGGGGCAACTGAGAGAAAGAATTCCTACCAGCATGTAATAATATCCAGCCAAGAGAGTACTGGGCTATGCCCTGCAGATCTGAGGGAAAGAATTAAACGTTGCTAATACAGACCAGGAATCTTCTTTGTTTCTGTAGCATTCATTTTCAGTAAATGAAGCAATTTTTAAACATATTCTTCTTTTTGGGGGTGGGGGGGTGATATTCATTTGATGTTTAATTGGGTACTTAAATAAAGTAGTAAACAGTGCATATATTACAGGTATAATGTACTTAGAGGTTATAATTAAATATGCTAGTTTATTTGTATTTTCAATTTTACAGTTTGATTACAATGGCCTAAAGATTATTGGAACGTTAATTTTCTAAATATCACAGTGTCACACAGGAGTCAAAGATGAAGTAGCAACCTTGAAGAGATGTGCTATGTGTTTAAATTAAAACATACTGAAGGCATAATGCTTACCTATGTCTGTTATTGTCTCCCTGTATTTTTGCAGAGAAATGTTGTTTTCTGTGGTGTAATAGCTGAATAAAAGAGGCACTTACCCTCGATATGATACCTTACCCTAATGGGGTTGCTGCAAAATTCAATCTACAATACAATACATTAAAATTTATTTTTTGTATAGCCCAAAATCACAAGAAGTGCCCCAATGGGCTTTAACAGGCCCTGCCTCTTGACAACCCCCAGCCTTGACTCTCCAAGAAGTCCAGGAAAAACTCCCAAAAAACCCTTGTAGGGAAAAAATTGAAGAAACCTTGGGAAAGGCAGTTCAAAAGAGACCCCTTTCCAGGTAGGTTGGGCGTGCAGTGGGTGTCAAACACAGAACAGAACAAATCCTCAATACAGTATAAAAAATAAAAAACTTACAAGTATGGAGCAGAATTTAACAGTAGATGATATCACATAATAGGATTTGGATTTGTTTGGAGTTCTGAAGACCTCAGCCATCAAGCTGAGTGAGTGCTGGGCCAGCCAATGCGATGAAAGGACCCCTCTACCCCAGGATTACTGCGATCCTCCATCAGGGATGACTTTACCTTAGGCAGGAAAAACAACTTGGCAGGTTGGCCATGGCACCAAGTGCCACATTTGAGTACCGACAATTTGAGTACCAAATGAGTACCATTTCAGTATGTTATTGGTTCACATTAATACATCAAAAATCTGGGAAAATTCAACTAATTAATAAAGATACTCAGATATCATAAAAAAACGTGTACACGTTTAGATTTGATCAGTAGGGATTCAGTTCCAGACTAATATATACTGTACTTATTGTCTTCGACCAAGGTAATGCACAGTCCATAAAAACAACACAGTTGAGCACCCAGTGGGTAGCCACTTTTAATATACAGTGTCCTCAAAATAAACAAGTGCTTGATGGTGCAACAAGGTATAAGGAAACAAACAGCAGGAAAGCAAAGCAATATTTAGGGTGGTTTAATGTTCTCCCGAATAGTAAGTATTCAGATGGGAGCTTCATGGTGCAGTTGGCTCTCTCCAGAATGAGACACGCTATACCAGGAGCATCTCAGTTTTATAGCAAACAGACCAGAAGGGGTCAAATCATTTTCCCTCCATGGGCGGTTTCTCAGGGCTGCGGGAGAAAAAGGAGATGATATCAACAGCGAAAGTGCCCCCTCATGTGCCAAAATGGAATTGCTTACCTCGGATGAGTTCGAAAGGTGAACCTCAGACCCATATGTGTGACAATATATATATATGTGATGAGCGAAACAGTCAAAGTCTATTTCACATACTTCCTCTAAAATTCCTTTTACATGTTAGTTTGCAATTATGAGGGGCAAAATTAGGGGTTTTAAAAGTATTTAGTGTGGTAAGCAAGGAATATAGCTCCCTGAGGGTTATATGACAGCCCAAACCATTATCTCCATCCTTATCTGCACTTCATTGTCACTCCGATCTTCCACGGCCCTCTCCATGCAACTCCACACTCTCGCATCTGCCTCGTGCACTGGCTGCATGGAAATTCATGCTGCTAGTTCCACTTTGCACTGCTTATTTTGGGTCAGTGGTAATACCATTTGCACTCACTTTCCAAAACTCTTCAAGGCAAATCAAACCTGGATCCTTCTAAAGGCTTGTCACATACACAGGCCAATAAATTTCAGCAGTACAAAATTGCCTCCATAGTACTTGCAGGCAAGGGCTCTCTAGCCTCACCCCCTTTCCACACTCCACACCACAATACGTTTTGTCATGCTTTTTCACATGGAGAAGAATGTTAAAGTTAAAATGAAGAAATATGTGTTGATGGAATGAATTTCACTTGAGGCGAAACACAATTTGCTTAGCAAAGCTTTTGCTTGTTGCTGTTTTGCAAAGTAAAACTCAACATTTCACTGCAAATTCAATTTTACACAAATCATGTTGCTCATGTTCAAAAATATTTGAGTCTGACCTATTAGGAGAAAGACCAGTAAAACCAAACAAATTCCTGTGAACATTATTGCACTTGTTATTATGTTCACAAACTTTTTTATTCCACTCAGACAAAATATTTTGTCTTCCATGCTGAACCACTTTTGGATGGAAAACAGGTGGTAAACCATGGGGCCAGTCTACAGAATAAGATGGGTGTAGCAACTTCTTGAATTCTCAGATTTTCATACCAGTCTTTGGAGCTTGTGCAGTGTAAGAGGAGACATTGGCATGAAGCAGAAGGTATTAGCACCAAGATAAAAACTGTTGTGTCCAACAGGATGAAACTACTTGCGTCAAAAGGTTTTTTGGGGCACACACAAATAAACTGTTGTAATACTAGTCATGAGTTGAGCCACAATTAGACACTAAAACCAAAACATGAGACAAAAATTTATGCTATAAAGATGAGAGCAAAAGTTTACAAAACTAGAATTCTGAGCCTTAATGGATGCCATCATAGTTTTATTAGAACAAAATTAACAAAATGGTGATGTTAAAGAGCAGTAAAAATAACAAAATTGAACTAAACAGTAGTAATTATACACTGTAACTGATAAAGCACATATTCTGAAATTCAATTTCATAATAAAAGCTAGATGGTCGAAAATTTTGCTTGCATCTTTTCTCTGACTGATTGCTGCAAACTCTTGGGTAATTTAGTTTAATATTGAACAGCTATTATGGGTCTTTTGAGGCATGTAATTAATATGGACTACACTCTCAGAATCTGGCTTGGCTTGGAATTCTTTGGTGTTGGAGAATCACCAAGCTTTCATTGTTTCAAGTTGTGCCGTGAGTCATAGTGATTTATCCAAAGTTCATCATTAGTTATGAAATGCTTTTAAAATTTCTCCCATTCAAATTTATTAGTACAAGACTCTTTTTAAAACATTAGAAGAATGAGATGCCTCATTTGAGGAGTCAACATCCTGGGCAGCCAACATGCAAATACCTGCCCCTCAAATATTCCCTGCCTTGTCTGCTATCTCACACACCATCACTCCTCAGTTCTCCATTACAATTTGTTCCATGGGAGTGTTTTCTTAAGTTGTCATTGTCAAAGTCCAGTCAGACCTTAGGTCATCTTTGAGAGATGTCATATCACATTGAAATTCTGCAGGTCATCTTTTGACTGAAGCATGTGAAGAGAACTGGTCCTGATAATCCGTGACAAGGAGAGAAAGACTATTCAAAGACATATTGTTCTCTAACATTAAATTATTAAATGCTAGCATAGTACTTAAATTTGCAATTTTCGGAGCAAAGGGGGTTCACACCAGGTACTGAAAGCAAAGGTTCACATACTTTTGCCACTCACAAATATGTAATATTCAATCATTTTCCTTAATAAATAAATGACCAAGAATAATATTTTTGTCTCATTTGTTTAACTGGTTTCTCTTTATCTACTTTTAGGACTTGAGTGAAAATCTGATGATGTTTTATGTCATATTTATGAAGAAATATAGAAAATTCTAAAGGGTTCACAAACTTTCAAGCAGAACTGAACTAATTACTAAATACAGCACTAGTGCACACTTTTGTGAACAGTAATAATAATATCATAAAGCAATGCTACTTTGTACAACACTGCAATTGATAAAGATTATTTCTTTATTTTGCATTAATTTGATTCATTAAAAAAGGTAAATTTGCTATTACAACTCTTTCAATAAATGTGAGCCATGCAATAGGCTGTGGCGCAATACAGAGTTGGTATTATCATTTTGTTTCATTTTTAATTTTCTAGGAAGACGTTTGCATATAAAGTCAAAGCTAGTATGTTTTTTTATTTAAGCTTGTTTCCAAGTAGCTTAAAGTTATTTATGCCTTTTTTTGACACCTTCTTGGTTTTCATAGGCTCTGACAGTTTGTGGTGCCATGCTAAGGTGGAACTGGCATGTTAATATGTGACACAAGGCATCATCATTGCAACAGCCTATTATTTAATCTAGATGTTCTAGGTCATCCAAGATTACCAAGATTAGGATAATGGCAGTGAACATTCTTTTTGCTTTTCCTGATTCTTCTAGTTAAAGAATATTTTTGTGTGAGTTTTGACTACATTTTAGGGTTCTGTTTTTAATTTGTCGAAAAACTCACAGTTATGAACTTGGCTAGTTTTTGACACATGTTTATTCTTCTGATCCCTTTAATCTCCATCTACTCTGCAGAACAGTTACTTCCTGCCTTGCATCCAACTTTGCACAGGTAATCTAGGGCATGTGGAGTTATGGCTAATCATTTGGACTTCATACCATGAGGTTGTGGGTTCAAATTTTGGTACTGACACCGTGTGGCGAAAACACTTTACCTGCCATAGCTCAAATTAGTAAAATAAATTTAACCAATTTTATCTCAAATATTTTAAATATCCTTGGATAAATGCATCAGGCCAAAATGTAAATGTAATGTATGGCTCCCCATTCTAAATTTGAAGTATTATAATCAGCTTTTGTTTTTGAAAGAGAATGAATTTTCTTTTTCTATATATTTTTATTATTATTTATGACTAGCTGGCCCCCGTGGCTCTGCCCACATAGTAGTGAAATGGGACAAAGTTAAAAATCAATAAACAAACAGGTGTCACTGGCTAAGTGGAGTGAAGGTACACACCAAAACATGGCGAGGGGTAGACTGACTCAAACGGAGGCTGACACATAAGTGAGGAGGGCCCCACCCAGCTCCCCACTTCTGATGCTACGCTTCCCCCTCCCCTCAGCCCACAGCCTCTGTCTCGGATTAGCATGAATAAATTGCTCCTGCATGCGAACTATGATACTTAGCGTGATGGGAGAAGTTGCAAAATCAATCGGAATGTTCTAGCAAATTACAGAAAAAAACACGACCTAAATCCGTTAAGTAGTTCTCTTGTGAAAAGCCGACGGACAGACAGACAGACGATGGATTTTATATATATAGAGATGATATTATTGTGTTGTCATTTTATGCATTTGCTTCCTATGATTACTGTAATTCTGTGCGTTTGTTTGTGTAGGTTGTTATGATGCTACATGTTTGCTAAGTGGATGATCACATGTCACATGACACATGATATCATAGCATTTGTGATATATAACAAATCGAAAAGTAGTACCAACTTTAAGACTTCCTAAAGAAAGAACACATCAAAGATTTGTACTGGAGTAAATGAAGACATTTTGTTAGAAACAAACCTGGTTTTTGAGTTTGTTTTGACTTCTGATTCTGATTTATTATTTGGCTAAAAGATATTTTCATCTGAAAAGGCATTCACTATGACTTTGACTACCATTTTACCTTTTCCCTGAAGAATACATTAAGTCTTCCACAAGTATCTAATAATTTGTTCAACTGGAAACACCACTCCAACTCAATAATAATACACTTCAGTTTAATTACATTTTGTTTAATAATACAATTGTTAATGTTTATTAATTAATTGCCATCCTCAAGAATACTATATATTCATATTATTTGTGAAAATTAATTATTTTAAAATAATAAACTGAAATCTGTTTCCAGCCAGTGGTATGCTGGTGTTGATAACCTACTGTAAGTACTTATTTTTGCTTGCAAGAGCTAAGTCATGTATTTACACCATAGATCATAAATATTGTAAAGAAGGTTAAGGAGTGAATCAGAACAGTAAAATGTTATCACAGCACCCCACACTGAAACATAGTATGAATAGCTTCTCAGGCTATAGGGACAGTCACAGATAAGTGCTATCACTAGCAGGTCTGCTTTATTATAATTTGAGGATAAGGATGTGTGCTGAGTGGGAGAAAGAGTTTGAGAATCACAGATGTCTCTTTTTTCAAAGGAAGGCTTATATCAACAGATTATATATAAGTAAAAAAAAGAACCAATGCAACATAGCTTGACAATACTCGCCCATAACAAGGACTATCTGGAAGGCTGCTGCTTATATGTGGATAGAATGTACAGTATGTTTGCGAAAGACAGCATGCAGATTTAGTAGCACTTATGGTTACAGTTGATCCTATCAGTTAATGTAAAGCAAAATAAAGTTTTCTGTCTGTGGTTTAACACTACTTATTAAATCATTTTCCAGTGTTATTTATAATAAAATGAACTTTGTAACAAATATTTAATCAAATAATAGTATTGTGATATATAGAATTTTTAAAACTGATGAATGTATGCTGTTTAGTATTACTATTACTATGTGCCTGCCCGCTCACTAAGGTCCTCTGATTCTGGTAATCTTGTTGTGCCCCACACTAATCTACACTCCATGGGTGACAGGGCCTTCAGAAGCATAGCGCCCAGACTCTGGAATGACCTACCGAAATTAATCAGATCTGCTGATTCCATGAATTCTTTTAAAAAACAACTCAAAACTCATCTATTCAAGAAGGCTTTTAGCTCTACTTGATTTTATTACCCTTCTCTCAGTTTACCTCTCTGTGAAGATGCTCATGTAACCTGTATGTGTGTGTGCTAGACCATCAATTATGTTGTCTTTTAGGCTTTCTCTGAATTTACTGTCGTAATCTTCTTTATTTATTTATTTGCTTTGTACTATGCTATATACTGTATACCCTGCCATTCTTTCTTATATTCTGTAAGTGCCTTGAGCATGGGAAAGGTGCTATATAAATAAAATGTATTATTATTATTATTATTATTATTATTATTATTATTATTATTATTATTAGTACATCTCACGTCTGAGGGTAGCACAGTAGCACAATATCAATCATGTAACTTATAAATGAAGAGTCAAATTCCTTGTATGCATGCATACTTGGCCAATAAATCAGATTCTGATTTATTCTGATCTAGTTAGTCTTTGGATCCTATGTCCTGAGTTTGTTGTTCATGTGGGTTCTGAACCTTCTCCTTGTGTATGCTTGAGCTTTCCCCTAGGTACTTCTTTGTTTGTTTCTTTACACAACATCCCCAAAGGCAGGCAGGTTAGGTTAACCGGTCATTCTAAATTGATCCTGTTTGACCCTGTTGGTGTCTATGTGAATGGGGCCTAAGATGGACTCTCTCCTTGTCCAGGACCAGTTCCAGCCTACAGTCCATTGCTGCTTGGGTAGATTCTGGCCTCCTGTGACTATGATGTGCATGAAGCAACTTGGAGAATCTTGTGTTATGTAATCTTGCAGCTGGGAACAGAGTACAGGTTAATGATGCAGATAACATGTCATTCAGAAAAGAAAAAAAAACACTGCTAATATTTGTTTGCCAAGAAGGTCATATTGCAGAGAAAACCCACATGCTAAATTCAGATGCAAAAACAAATAGAAAAATTGTAAGCTATTTCTTACGTTGTGCTTTCTATTCATAGATTAATAAAGCATTTAAAACCTAACAAAAAATTATATTATAGGTTTGCAAAAGTGTAATTTAATAGATAAATATTTTGTAACTTTGTTTCCTGCATGATCAAACAGTACCAGGTATTAATCAATGTGATCTTAGATTAGAATAATGTGAAAATTATTATGCATGTTATAAAAAGTAAATAAATTGGACCTGTGTTAGGAAGGGTATTTGGGTCCAAAACCTCCAAAATTAGTAAGAAAAAAATGGAGGAAGGGGAGACTACTAGGTCAAGTTGCATAAAGACCACTGAGTCAAGAATCAGAGAATAGTGCTAAATACAGGTATATCTAAGTAATAACAACAGTAATAATACATTTTATGTTGCACAATTTAACAGGAAAGTAAAATCAAGGTGTTTCTCTGCATGTAAGAAGAAAAAAGAGTTTAATAGACTAGGAAAATCAGACTTAAAACAATATTAAAAAATAAATAATTAAAACATTCACCAAAAATAAGGGTCCATTAAATTTCACACATGCATCTCTCTTTCACCTGAGACTATCCATAATATTTTTTGTTTAAAAAGATGTTACGAAGAACCTGCTTCATTGAGTTATCTATTTTAGAAAATTTCCTGCTCAGATCCTATCGGTGCAAAATCACATGACTATTCATTAGACAGTCTGAGGATCCTAACAATTTCTAATGTGCTGATAGCTCCATATAGAGTGACACCCAGCAGTATGTTACAGTCCATAGTGATAACTTATTAGATACTGCTAGCACACCATTTTATCATAACTGCCATAAATCAGTGGCAAAATATTGTCCTGTTTTCCTTAGTATTAAAAATGATGGCAGTTGAAATGAAAAGATGAAATCACATGTGGCACAATGCTGTAGCTGATAAACCTGCTACATCACAGATCTAGCTTTCTGGGTTACAAACCCATGCCTGGACATTGTCCGTGTGGAGTTCATCAGCTCTTCATGTCTGCACAGGTTTTCCTCAAGGTACTCTGTTTATCTTTGCAGCTTATGAAAGTCATACAGATTATGTTAATCAGGGGTTCCAGACTGGCCATGTGTGTGTGAGTGTGGGCTACACTGTACAGGCTTGTTTTCTGCTTTGCACACAGTGCTGTAGGGATAGGCTACCACACCTTGAGAATTTATATTCACGAGTTCAATTCACTATACAAACATCTGGCTGGCATCGACTAATGTCCTAAGTTAATTGAACATGCTGACCGCTGATAACCCTTGTGGTATTTTGGTATTTTGAGTGATTATTTCATGTTAAGTCTTTTTCCTTATCTGCCCACTTGAAAGGTAATTGAGGGAAAATGTGGTCGTAATGAGCTTAAAGATAACTTTCTTTCATTTTTTTGATTTGTAGTTGAAACATATGCCTTTGGAATATTATCTGTTCCGACAGTTATCTATAGAAAAATTATAACCTAGTTTGAAACTATGGAAGGAATTAACACTATTCAGTTATCAATATTTCTGGTCAAATTATAGAACACATTTGACAACTAGTGGTTTATGTAAAGTACAAAAATGTTACTTACATAAGAGATGGTTATTGAAATTAGCAACTATTTGTACAGTACTACTATGGTAAGTCCATGATAGTAATGATGGTATCATGATGGTGTCATTTAGCAAGCTCAGCACAGCGAAATCTACAAGTAAAGATCAAAATGTGTTCAACAATTTTCATCACTAAATGTGGCAATGTATGACAGTTGATACACAACTATTACTCACAACTTAGTAAAAAGAGTAATTTCTTAATATGCTTAATATGTCTTTTCTTTCTTAATATGCTGAATCTGTAACTGTTTTGATGAATGCACTTTTGAAATATTTTTGTTCTTGGTAATCAGCTGCTTAAATACTTTTATTATTTTCCACTTTGTTGCTATTAATGTAGTTGTCTTATTGGAAACTATGTCTTACCCCATATTATTTTTAGTGTAATCTGCAAATAAATATTCTTTATTAGGTCTGATTATGGGCTGCATGGTGGCGCAGTGGTAGTGCTGCTGCCTCACAGTTAGGAGACCTGGGTTCGCTTCCCGGGTCCTCCCTGCGTGGAGTTTGCATGTTCTCCCAGTGTCTGCGTGGGTTTGCTCCGGTTTCCTCCCACAGTCCAAAGACATGCAGGTTAGGTGCATTGGCGATTCTAAATTGTCCCTATTGTGTGTGCCCTGCGGTGGGCTAGTTTGTTTCCTGTGTTGGCTCCAGCAGACCCCTGTGAGCCTGTAGTTAGGATATAGCGGGTTGAATAATGGATGGATGAGGTCTGATTATCAAAATTCTAATTGGTATCGGAGTACATACTGTATATTTATACAGTGGTAATACTACTGTATCCAAAAAAAAACTAACTGATCAAACCAGAGATGTTTATGTATATGTGTTATAAATATAAAAAAGACATGGTGAAGGCTTTGAAAATCACCACTGCAACCATGTTTAATACTGGAATTTAATAAACCAGAGTCAAAGTATTAAAATAACAGGACATAGTGGGTACCATTTCTTCTTTGTCTTTTTAGGTCACTTCTGTAGAGGGAGCTTTGTTTTCGAAAGTTACGAATTTGATTCTGAATGCTGAAGTTCTTTTGATCTTAATCTTAAATAGATGGCATGGCGGAATAAGCGGGAGCTCCAGGCTGAGAACAGAAGTGACGCCAAACAACCCCCTGTAGGTCTTCTTCCAATCTAAAGACAAAAAAGGGGAAGGAGTCAGCAAATGCGCTGCACCACCTGTAGGTTCCTGCCATTCTTATGCTACCAAAACCCGAAAAGACGCTTCCTTAGTGCATGTGTCCAACAGTAAACATTGGCGTTCTGTATATTGCAATTATTTAGAGTTCATTTTTAAAAGATATTAACTACATGGTGAAACCTTTTTTGGGGCTCCCACAAAGTATAGGCCTGGCCCAGGTTCTTCCAGAATACCGGGATAAAAATTCCATGCAAAGACAAACAAAAAAAAAAATGCACAAACTCCATCTAAACAGTACACAGGCATGGGAGTCTAACGCAGAGAACCACTGTTTTCTTGTTAAATTCTCCTTTGTGTGTTCACGTATTGTTAAAAATGGGAAAATGTCTATATGGAGATGAGTTTTTCAATCCTTCAAGATTATTAAAGTTTTCGGAATCTGATTCTGATAGACTACATTGTTGTAGTAACCTTTTGGTGAAGCTAACCTATCATGCTTTTTCCACATAGCAGACATATGATACACTGAAGCATCCATTTGTTTCAATTAAAGGATTATATAATTGAAATAAATAAGGCAGCTCCATGTTTAGCAGTGCTATCACAGCTCCAATACCCTGGGTTTGAGTCATCTCTGTGTGATATTTCTATATTTTCCTATTATTAGTGTGAATTTTCATGTTTTCTCCCCAGATGATGAGCATGTGATGCTCATTGGTGACTGTACATAGGTCTCTTGTGAGTGGTTATTATCTGTGATGGACTGTTGATACCTTTCAGATTATTTTCTACCATACACCCTGTGCTATTGGGATCACCTCTAAATTCCTTAAAAACTGCATTTACTAAGCAGGTTAAGAAAGCAGATGGGTGGACAGAGTACAGAGTGTAGTTTTTTAATACAAGGTATAAAGTAAGTCAGTAATGACGATACTTAAACATGCCTAAAACATGAGGTTAATATTTTAAACAAAGCTTTAAATTACTTGAAGGCCTTTAGAAATACTTTGTAGCTTACCTTGTGGTCAGCCACTAATATGTAAAAAATTAGTCAGCAAAACTTAGTGTTCAGCATAATACAATAGAACTCATTAAAATAATGGTTTACTTATTGTCAAAACATGTGGTTTAGTCTCTGACTGGGAAACCTGAGCTTATTTAAGTATCTTTTTCCTTCTATTTTGAGAATTATTTAATTTCTTATTATAGCCGCTAACACTTTTTAAATTTATCTCCATCCATCCCACTGCTTCATTAACTAGGTGCCAACAAAGCCCACACATTTTAAATCACCTTATTATTGTGCTGTGAGTGCATGTTGCATCATGTTATAGTTTAGCATTCTTAAAGAAGAATAAGGTCATGATGTGCCAAGGTTACTCAAACATTTCTCTGCAATGAGGCATTGTGAAAGGTCAGAAATTAACTGCAGTATTTCAATGAATTTAAATAGGAGTATGTAAGTGAATGAGTATTTCTGGGTTGCTCATTTCAGAAAATGTTCTGCATTGCTATTATTAATACTATTAGGCACACAAATGGGGAACCAAGGGTTGGGACTCTTACTGGTATCCCAGTAGAACTAAACCATTATCATATTTACTCCCAGTAAAAATAACATTCTCAAACCCAATTAATTCATCTCTGGGTCATGGGTGCTAGCAATTATCATAGCAGTAATAGGTACAAGGAAGAAATCAACCACGGACAAGACACAATTAATTGCTGGGCCCACTTACACTCACACCAGCACTTGATTTCAGTTTAGAATTACCAGTTAACCTAACATGGAAGTCTTTGAGGTGTCAAACGAAATCTGGAGAGGACAGAGAAAAAGCATCACACAGGCTGTGCCCTGGCCAGGATTTGAATGCGGAACTCTAAAGCTGTGAGGCCATTGTGTTAACCCTTATGTTTCACCACTGTGTCCAAACCGATAACGAAAAACTTAAAAATTATGGATAAATACAACAAGTAGAAATTCTGTCATGTAATTAGTATTAATTCAGCTCAAATGTGCGCACTGGCTGTGTTCAATGCTTTTTGGTTTCTTAATCTTGCAACAGGACTCCATTTCTTAGTTGGGGAAGGAAAGTTATAATGTTTATTATTTTTGTTTATTTTTCTCTGACTTAGTAATGTCCATAGCCACAACACTGTATATACATAGTTTTAGGGGTTTTGTACATCAAGGATTTTGAATACTCCATCAGTTTTCTAGATTAACACTTCGTTTGAAAGTTGATTATTTATATTTTGTTTACCTTGTCATCTTGAATTCAAATGGAAACTACTATTTTATGTTGTTCATGTCCCCCGTATCCATGAGAACAATCCCAGTATGGCACAGGAGATATTGCACTGACGAAGTCTGAACTGGTGATAAGTTTAAGGGTTGTCCAAAAAGAGCCGTGGCATCCAAGTTTAGGATTCCAAAACACATTATGTGTCTTGTCCTTGCAATTTAATTATTTGACTTATCATTTGCTCTTGTTTCTTTGGTTTCTGATTCCTGTCTTCTGCTTTGTATTTTTACAATTTGATTTCCTGGTTTTGATCTCTGTCTGTTTCTAATTACATGCTTCTTCTGCTCACTTTCCTTCTTTCTGCCCTCACCCATGGGGCAAAAGGCATAAATATGTGTAAAATTCCAAAAACTCATTAACATTTTCTACTGTGGCTCTTCATTCTTCTTCACTCCTAGCAGCATCTTCAAGAACCAATGAAGAATGAGCACACCTTGTCTTCCAATTAATTCAACGTTTATACAGGGGATGGGTTTAGGAATGGATATTTTCAAGCACTTTTGGAAACATGATGTTGCTCCAGTAAGTTAAACTACACTATGCTTGATGAAATGTTTTGTTTGATTGTTTGTTTCTCAAGAACAGGTTTTACTTCAAAAGCCAGGCCACAAGGCTCCAGATGCGACTTAGTAACAAACTTAGCCTAACCCCAAATTCAAGAAGCAAGATTTCAACCTGCACAGGCCCAACAGAAGGGAGTAAGGCTTTAAGACTTCAATAATCACAAAACTTATGAAGGGAAAGAGGGAAACTGTAAAACTACTGATCAACAAAACCAAAATAGTCTTCCTTTTTATAATTAAAAATGTATTAAATAAAAGTATAAACATATATTTCCGGGCGGCACGATGGCGCAGTGGTAGTGCTGCTACCTCGCAGTAAGGAGCCTGGGTTCGCTTCCCGGGTCCTCCCTCCGTGGAGTTTGCATGCTCTCCTCTGGGTGCTCCAGTTTCCTCCCACAGTCCAAAAACATGCAGGTTAGGTGCATTGGTGATCTTAAATTTTCCATAATGTGTGCTGGGTGTATGTGCCCTGCGGTTGGTTGGTGCCCTGCGCGGGATTTGTTCCTGCCTTGCATCCTGTGCTGGCTGAGACTGGCTCCAGCAGACCCCCATGACCCTGTGTTAGGATATTGCAGGTTGGGCAATGACTGACTGACAGACATATATTTCCAATAGAGCCTGAAGAAGGGACCTGAGTTGCCTCGAAAGCTTGCATATTATAATCATTTTAGTTAGCTAATAAAAAGTGTCACTATGCTTGACTTCTCACTACATTCATAATGGCTGACAAGGTACAACACCCTAGTACTACAAGAGACCAAAACACAAGCACAAATGAAATGACTAAAATAGACAAACCAGGACAAAACAAAGCCAGTACAGAATCCAAAGAACAATACATTAAAACAATGGCAAAAAGTCCAGAGAATCCAAAAATAGTTAGAAAAATTCAAAAACAAGAGAAAGCTAAAGAACAGAAATTTAAGCTAATGCTACCGCAGCATTATTTCTGCTATGCTTTTAAATGGCCCTGGGGTGGGCTCAACACACATACGCATGTACACAGGTACATAATCAAAAGAACAAATCAAAATGTCAAGGAGTAATTTAGACAAAATATTAATTAGGACACTAAATAAAAAAAAACATAATCAAAAACAGCATTCACAGAATGCAAAAAAGTGTTAAAAACAGAGCACGCCTTAGGCAGTGAAGAAATTCTGACTATAAAATAGCATCAACAGACACACTGTTAGTTTTGCCGTCTTTTCAGATGTTGTTAATTTTAGGGCTAAGTTAGGGTTAATAAATCCGATTACAATTACTCATTACATTTAGAAACAATATCAAAACTACTATCACAATACTCTTTCTTGAAAGGACCAATTCATAAAACTACTGCTTGCATGAAGGCTATCAAAGGAGGAGGATCACCAAATCAGCAAGAATTTGGTTAACTCATGACAGCAGCTAAATAAAGGGCCTTTTGTAAACTTCTTGACAAAGAAGTGTTTGTTGCACCTTAATCCTCACCTGTTCTGGCTGCAGCATACTGTGAGACTGTTTGATATTTAGCCTGTTACAGGCAATAGCAATGCTAACAGCGCAGGGTCCAGATGAACTTTTTTACCTCAGCCTAACTGTGAGTCACAGCTTTCAACCCCATATGAGGGCTACCTACATCTCACACTAAGTGCAAATGTGCTTTCAAAGACAGTTTTGTTTAATGCAGTAAAGCACATTCCCAAGGACAGTAACTCTGATGAGGAGGCTGCAATAGAGAACAATTTGTAAGCCTTTTATATAGGAGTGGCAGTGCCATCCTCCACTACAAAAAACAAGATGAATCCTGCTTGGGCTACTTGTGTTTTTTTTTTTCATTTTTGTCTTAGTCAGTTTGATTAAACTGATGTTACATTATGTGACTTCTAGTTGTGGGGAATGTCAAATTATTGACCACAGTTATCAATTTCATTACTGAACCATGTCAACTTAAATAACTGAAAACTGTTGCAGATATCACATTTACTGGCTGAGTACAGACCTTTTCACTCCTTTGTCTGACAGCCAATGCTTGCTGCCTGATGGAGCCAGTGCCGTATGAAGGTTTAACATCTGTGGCGAATTCAGCCTCAGATTTGGCTCTTTTATGTTTTTTCAATTATGTTGTGGTATGTAAAACATATGACATAAGACAGACTAGCTTTTCTTCTGTTTGTGATGTCAAAAGCACCCACATTCCTTATTCTTCATCACTACATTAAATTCATTGTACGTCCAGATGAGCATTCATTGGTTGTCAGCTCTCATTCACACATAGCCCGCCCCTACAACTAAAGACAAAATGAAACCTGTTTGATTGTATCAGAGGGAGTCACAGACTTGTTGGAGTGAGTTGTTAGGTATGTCACATTAAATCGTGGGATTAATGAGAGGATGCTATTAAATGCCTTCAGTTTACTAAGATTATGTAAATGAAGGGTGCAACTGAAAATCGCAAAAAAAGTCTTCATTCCATTCCGTAAATAAATAAATATATAAATAAATAATCAAAGGTAAAAATATTGTTCACTGAGGTTAAAATAATCCATCCATCCATCCATCATCCAACCCGCTATATCCTAACTACAGGGTCATGGGGGTCTGCTGGAGCCAATCCCAGGGTGCAAGGCAGGAAACAAACCCCAGGCAGGGCGCCAGTCCACCGCAGGGCACACACACAAACACCAACCATACACTAGGGACAATTTAGGATCGTCAATGCACCTACCTAACCTGCATGTCTTTGGACTGTGGGAGGAAACCGGAGCGCCCGGAGGAAGCCCACGCAGACACAGGGAGAACATACAAACTCCAAGCAGAGAGGACCCGGGAAGCGAACCACCTCCCAACTGCGAAGCAACAGCGCTACCACTGCACCACCGCACCGCCCCAGGTTAAAATCAGCCATTACTAAATATTTCAGTTATATTAAAATCAAGGATTAAAACAAAGTCTCTTATATTAAAAACAATTTATTACACTCTGTGCCTCTTTCTAATTCAGAATCTTATCTCCTCTGCTCAGCTAGGTTTCCTCAGCAAACAGAAACACCTACTGGCAAATGCAGTGAACCTTTCTTTTTCCGATGTGATTCCTCACCGCCTTACCTCAATGATTGCAAGGACCCAGTGAGCCCTGTTCCCATCTCCCGCCACCATTGCTTGTCCTTCAGCAGGAGTCCATTGAAAGCAGTTAATCCCTCCTGCTACTCTGGACACTCAACAGGAGTGACACTACCCTTGAGCGCTGTCTGCTCGCTCCATCTGGAGCCTCATTCCAGACCTCCTCTCTTTCGCAGTTGTTCTGCCATGATTGCAACTACCTTCTATTCAGTTCTGCTCCTACTCTTCTTGTCTTTTTTCCTTTCTTTCATTTCTACCTTCTCTGTCTATTCTGCTTGAGCTCTTCTCATACTCCTTGTCGGCGAAAGTGCTCCATCTGACAACCTGCTAAATGTTAAAGGGGTAGAGCTGAGCTAACTGCACTTACCCATGAATTTGCGGCCAGCTGATTTCCCCATCAAACATCCAGTAGTGATGTCACCTTGAAGAGGAGTGCTCCTGTACCCATTTTAAGCTAAAACTTGCACTGCCATTGGCCACTGTCTTACCACAATCTGACAACCAACAAATGCTCATCCAGAATTATAATGCATAGACTGCAGTGACGAATGATAAGGAACATGCCTATTTTGAACCTCACAATCAGAAGTGAAGATCATTATTCTGTTATCTTGTGTTTTATGTACTAAAACAGAATAGAAAAATGACAAAAACAGCAGAGACTATGGCTAAACATGGCATACTTGTTAACAAGTTAAACCTTTGTGCTCTGTCAGGCAGCATGTTATTGGCAGTCACAAAAATGGACAAGCAGTCCTGCGCTGCAAAGTCGGCACTCAACTGGTTATGTAGATATGGGCAGCAATTTTCAGTCATTTAAACCAATATGTTTCCGGCAAATGAGATCAGTAACTGGATTCAGAAAATCTGATATACCTATGTAATGTGACACCGGCTTTACTTGGCCCTGTGATGAACTGACACCACATTCAAGGCTTTTCCCTGACTTGCACCTGATGATGCCAGGATAGATGATTTCCACAACTACCCTGTACTGGAATAAGCAGGTTTGAAAAAGTTATATTTATTCTCTGCAAAGCAGGATGGCATCATGGCACAGATGTAACCTTGCTGCCTTGCTGACAGTACATAAGGTCAACTTCTAAACTCATGTCCTGCTAGATTTTCTCCATATATTCTAACTTCCTCATACATCTAAAAGTTGCACAGGTTAAATCAACTGGAATTGTATGAGTGAGTGAGGGTGTGTGAGTGTGAACCAATACATCATCCGGGGTTCATTCCTGCCTTGCTCCCAAACTTACCTGTGCATATGCTGTGGTCCTCCTCAACACAGAATTGGATAGGCTCATTTTAAATATCAATATATGTTTGAGTTAAGCCTTATTCCATCCATCCATTATCCAGCCCGCTATATCCTAACTACAGGGTCATGGGGGTCTGCTGGAACCAATCCCAGCCAACACAGGACGCAAGGCAGGAAACAAACCCTGTGCAGGGCGCACACCTCCACACACTAGGGACAATTTAGAATCACCAATGCACCTAACCTGCATGTCTTTGGACTGTGGGAGGAAACCGGAGTACCCGGAGGAAACCCACGCAGACACAGGGAAAACATGCAAACTCCATGCAGGGAGGACCCGGGAAGCGAACCCGGGTCGCCTAACTGCGAGGCAGCAGTGCTACCCACTGCACCCCATTAAGCCTAATTTCAGTCAAAAAGAAAGCAAAGTAATAAAGAATCAGGTAGAAATGTTGGTATTAAAAGAAGCTGAGTATGTGATGATAAAGAATATAATGTTTAAACATGAATTCAAAGAGCTTCCTTACACACCATTTTAATGATTGAAAGGTACAAACACATACAAAGTACTGTTAGCCACAGCAAGCAAACAGAATGGAATAAAATAGTTTGCTCTATGTACTGTGGAAGCGAAGGTCTGTGATACGGCTTGCATATTTATAGCTGGAAATCCACAAAGGGAGAAAATAAATCATGTATACTAAAATAGTTTTTTTATTCCTAAGCTTTCAACTCCTGTCAGGAGTCATCATCAGAGGAAAATGATTAGACATACAGGAATCCAAGACAATATAGGAGGAGAGGGTACGTGGATGTGTTGGGGGGGGGGGGGGGAATAATGAGGTGGGGTTCTGAGGGTGTTGGTCATAAAGTTTTATTTATTATGTGCATATTCTTCTTTTCAAGCCAGCATATGCATGTCCAAATGTCAGTTAATGGTATTTCCATGGGATAGCCACGATTCAGCCAGTTCTCTGGCACTTTTAGTATTAGCCTTGAACTTTACTTGCATTGAGTCCCAATTAAATGTGTGTCTTGGGACAAACATCAGAAACACTAGCAACAGGAACTTGTATACAGGAACATTGCAATGCTGTCAGAAGGAAGGACCCACAGTCTCTGATTTATGCTGTGAGAACTTTTGAGACCATCCCCAAATGGGACTACTTGCAGAAGCTCGACTGGCAACTGCAGGTTTGTAGTGCCATAGAAATAACTACAAGCTGACCTCTGCCACACGCAAAGCACCAGTCGCCAGATGTGTGATGCAGGGAATATTATAACTTGGCTACTGACCTGGCCCCAACTCTGCCTGTTTGCTGTGTCTGTGTATATTAGAATGGTAGATCCTGCTACAATAACCTTGCTGTTCCTGTTTTGAGCTGAATAAAGCTGGTTTTGCTAAAGTACTGAGACTCACTCTCAACGTTGGGGTGCAAGACACTGACTCACATGTCACAGCACAAATACAAGTTCAACCAGACACACATTGAAATGAAATTCCAAATTGGATAGTGATTTCCTAATGATAATGACTTTAAAGAGGTGGTAGTGAATTGGCTGGAGGACCAAGATGATACCTTCTATCCTGAAGGTATGAAATCATTGGAGGAAAAGTGGACCAATTGTTTTGAAATCAAGGGGGATTGCATTGAAAAGTAATGAGACAAGTTTAAATATCAGATTTTATTTTTATAATAATGTAGATAAATTATCGATCGCCCCTCATATATTTTTTTATAATTACTGCAACTACATTGGGCTTTTCAGGGACAGACATGAATGCATACAACTTTAAGGACATTTACAGTGTCCAAATTAAATGCCCTCAAAAACACTAATACAAATTAAATAAAAAGTCAACAAAGCACAACTTCATGATGTTTCCTAATATTTCTAATATCTACCACAAACTGCAATTAGCCATGGAGCTGCCTTTCAACTGACAGATCATTGAATTACAACTGAAGATGGTCACATCTAGGGTCGGGATAAAGAAAATGATCATGGCGTCTCCACAGAACAGAACATGACCATCAGAAAGTCAAGCTTCCAGGCAGGCTGTCAAGCAACCATCCCTTCCACAACTCAGTGTAAACTGCATGTGGGTGCAGAATAAATGCAAGACACCATGTTGACCATTCTGGCTTATGTTCTTCACTGCTTGACCTCCAGGGTTCTGTCTCCACACCCCTCTAAGGTTTTTTAAGAATTTTAGCTGGCACAGATGCAGGATTCAGTGGTTAAAAAGGACACTTTCTATTAGTAGTGGAGGAAAGGCTGTTGATAATTTGGCACTTTCCTGGAATTTCATTTTTTCTTGAAGCTAAGATTTCAGTTACGTAACAGTGCATTTCTGCAAACATCATCTAATTGTGTGAAGCCATGTCTTCAACCATATTTGTCTGAATACAAATTCTGCTCAAAGTATAATGGCCTCAAGTTCCAGACACCCAACCTGTGAGATAAATCCCACTTTGAGAAAAAAAACTGTACTGAAACAAAAGTGACAGTCAGAATGTGTAATATGTAAAAGTAGCACTGGTAAAAATAGTCCTAGCTGCTTTTTTTAGCAATCATGTATTGGAATGTAGAAAGGATTGTCTTTTATACATAAAAAGTGAATACAATGAAATATCAGGGAAAATCCTATATATTTACATTTTATTTCTATTTCTAGCTCCAAATTCATTTAGATTGTCTTGCTTTAGAGAGAACCACTCTAGGGTTTGGGCAGTGCAGTGGCACTGTAGTTAGTGCTGTTACCTCTTTGAACCTGTGTTTAATTCACACACCAAGTCACCTTCTTTGTGGAGGCTGAACATTCTTCTTTCAGACTGCAAAGGATCCTCTCAAGGTAATCCAGTTCTCTTTAAAAAAATTCAGTTATGTGGATAGGATTAATTGGTAGTTGGAATATGGTCCCTTGTGAATGTAAATGTGAGAGCATGAGTAGGCCCAAGAATTCTCTGGCACCCTGTCCTGGTTTGATAATTTCTGGCTACCAAAAATTTGGTAATGGGTAAAATCTGTCAAGAAAACAAATTGATTAATATTTACAAGAATTCATCAATTTTTTCCACCATTATACAAATACATACAGTACTCAAAATGTTTTAAGACATTATGTGTGATTTTCAATTAAGCAAGCAGTACATACCTTTTTGTTTTAATTAAATGTACAACTCTGTAAGAATTACTTTAAAAATGATTTGTTCATATTTCCAAATTCATACTGTTTTGTAAATCATTCTTTACTCTGATGAAGTGCATATGTATCGAATATTCTTCTACTGGAAGAGAAATCTGACTACTTTTCAGAGCCTTTTCCAGACAATTCCAATTATGTCAAAACTATAACCACCTTTAGAAGATAAAGGCCACAGTTCCAAAATATTTATACATTTTTGCTCTTTGCAAGCTTCAGATTACACAACAAGTCAGTGATGTTCATTTAACATTAAAACTTGCAGTTTCCAGTCCAAATCCTTAGGCATTAGGCTGTACTGGCAAAAACATATCTGTAAAATCAACTTTAATCATTCTGTTGACGTGTTGCTCTAACAAGCTGTTAATTTTCACCTCATTCACCCATGTGTTCAAGATTATATTCATGATAAAAAACAAAATCTGTTCTTTACAATTTTTTGATCTGCTATGAGGAATATTACAAAAAAAAGGTTGGCTGCAAAAATTTAGTCTAATATGAGCAGAGCAATAAAAAAGATTCTAAATGTGTAATGCTTAACAGGGTAATGCAATCTAAACCATGCTGGGTCAGTAGGTAAATCAAGTGATCGAAAAGAATCGCACACTTGAAGAAAACTGTAACCGTCCCATGCATGCATTTGAAATCACACGTCTTGGGACAAATAAGATAGACAGAACTTTATTTGCCCCCAGGGGGAAATTTGACTTTTTACAGAAGCTTACTAAATAAATGCACACACAGTATGGTGTGAACAAACATCAAAATGACAAATAAGAAAGAAACTTCCGACTTGGCTGTCACAGTCACAGTGAGGTATTATGCAGACGTATTGTTATTGGCATTCAGGAGCCCCAGTAGCATTTCCTGACACACATTTTTGCTGAATAATTTGTTGGCTGAAATTTCTCAGTATTAATGTGTGTGAAATAAAGCACCTTGACACAAAACAAAGGTTTGGGGCAGCCACCCGTGTACTTGACCTTGGCTGCAAAATAAGGCAAAGTATTCATCACAACAATGTACAGAACAGAGTCCAAACTATAAGGAGGATTGCAGAAGTGATGTTGTCTTCAGGGCCGGGACAGGAAGTGATGTTGTCCTTGGGGCCGGGACAGGAAATGACATCTTTAGAGCCAAGGTGGAAGTTACATCTTCGTATTCAGGTAGGATTTCCTGTGTCTGGTCTGTGGGGACAAAATAAGAGGGTTGAATGCACCCCGCCACCTCGTGGCTGGGCATGGAATTCCCTTTTTTTGGTCCCTGTGGCTGGCTCCCATGCGCACGTGTGTGAAATATGTCAGAGAGAGGCTGTGCAGCATTGTTCATAATGGCACACAGTTTTATTTGCATTCATTCTGCAAAAAGTACCATTGTTCCTGTTACAAAGAAGGCAGATACTTCTTCACCTAATGACTACAGACCAGTGGCACTTACGTTTCACATCAGGAAGAGTTTTGAGAGACTGGTCCTGGACTATATGAGTCCTCTTGTGGTAGACCACCTGAACCCATTGCAGTTTCCTTATCAGGCAAAGATTGGAATGTAGGGTGCAATTATCTATCTGTTCCACAAGGCTTATTGTCACCTGGACAAAGCTGGCAGCACTGTGAAGATCATGTTTTTTGATTTCTCCAGTGCCTTCAATACCATCCAGCTTTCTTCGTTAATGGGAAAATTGAGAGAAATGCTACTATTGGGCAGACGGCAGTTTGTGAGAATCAAGAACTGTGCCACTGATATGTGTGTGAGCAAAACAGGAGCACCACAAGGAACAGTCCTGTCTCCTACTCTTATTTTCTCTGTTCACCTCAGACTTTAGATATAACACCAGGTCATGTCGCTTGCAGAAATATTCTGACGATTCTGCATTTATGGGGTGTATTGATAAGAGTGATGAGGTAGACTGTAGGAGGACTTTGTTTCTTCAGAAAGAATTGCCTGCAACTGAACATAACCAAAAGCAAGGAACTGGGTGTTGACTTTCGCCGTACCAATGAGCATCTATGCCCGGTCACTTTTCTGGAAGTAGATGTGGAGGTGGTGCACTGCTACAAGTACTTGAGAATCCACATCAATGACTGACTAGATTCTTTTCTCTTACGAGAATTCATTCTTTTAATGTGGGTAATAACATCCTTCACAAATTCTACTTTTGATGGCCAGAGCTATTTCTATGCTGTGGTGTGCTGGATTAGTAACATAATTTCAAGAGAGGCTCATGCAATCAACATTCAATTAAAAGGGCAGGCTCAGTTATGGGATGCCCTGTGTACCCCCCTGGAGGTAGCAGCGAAGGAATTAGTATTATTAGCAGTAATAGCAATAGTAGCATTGTCACATGTACACAGCACGGTGAAATTTTTTGTACATGTCTGTCTGACCAGCTTACACCATATTGCCATTAATGTTGCAAATTAATCTAACATTCTACATGTTTGGACCTTGATTTCCAAATTTCGGAGGAAAACCAGATGGAAACTTAAACAAAACTTCACAGAAATTATGAGCACACCAGAAACTAAGTCAAGGACCCGTGACTTGTAGCTATATTCAGAATGTTCATAGCTTATAAATCATTGTATACCTTGAGATCTTGAGCTTGAATACTGAAGTATGATGCAGTCATGAGCAGAGTGTAAGGGGTTTAAAGGGGGCCTGGCCCCCCAAACAGATGCACTTTATTAATAAAACAAGTCTCAAATAAATGGCATTTTTTCCTCATTTTTTAAGGCCACCACTAATATAAATATTTTAATAATTCACAAATACGTAGCATGGTGAGACAATGTTAGTGCTGCTGCCTCGCATTCTTGGTGTCACACACTGCGTGCTCCCTGCGTGGAGTTTGCATTTGAAACCATGTTAGTTTACTTCGGTTTCCTAAACAGTCCAAAGACATGCAGATTAGGTGATTTAATGATTTAAATATCTGTGTGTGTTCACCCCGTGAAGGGCTGGCACCCTGTCCAGGGTTTGTTCCTGCTCACACCGTTTGATTGCTGGGATGGTCTCCAGCTGCCTCATGGCTCTGCCCTGGTAAGTGGGTTTATAAAATGGATGGATCAACAAATGTTATTATCAATCATGAACTAAGCAATTCTCTCTTGCATATTATCTGTCCTCTAAGCAGACAGAGAAACATTCTGCATAAGGTCAATTACAGGTTAGTTTATGGGTTCATATTTAGCTTAAAAGAGGCCACTTTGGTATTTTTCTCTTTTACATATCCGATAGACACTCCTGTTGGTAAAACAGATCTTTATCAGTCAGCACGACCAACTGAAATGGCAGGCATGTGTCATCTAAAAAAACAGTGGTGTAGTGGTCTGAGCAAATCTCAGTCATACGTCACATTTACCACTGTGACAAAATATTTAAAAAACCAAAATGTTATATCTGTCTCTTTGATGAAGCAAATAAATAATTAAAAATGCTCCAGGTTTCAAATCAGTTAACTATGTCAGAGAAAGCATCAGAATGTTGCTCCATGCATACATTTTTATGTTAGAAGTAAAAAAAAGATCTTATTTTGCCACAATTATGATATAGACAAACAAACTTAAATAAGCATCAGTTAAATAAGCAACAGTATTTGCATTTATTTTGTCTACTGTAAGTATTGATGTGAGACCTCATATTGTAATTATATTAACAACAATTTACAATATTTGGCATCGGATGTAATTCTTTCTTTCTTTCTTTCTTTCTTTCTTCACAGACCAGTGAAGTAAATTATTTTTATAGTAAAGTAAAAATCCTACTTATTTATAACATTATATTTTTGAGGGCCAGTTTTTCTTATCTTTCTTATTTTATTTTTATTTTATTTATTTTTTATCCATTTGAAACCCTTTGTGCAAAAACAATACATACAACACATGCTCTTTATACATGCAGCTAAACAATCCAGCCATTCATTTTTCCACAAGAGTGACCTCATACCCATTTTTGTCACCTCTTATAAATTACACTTCTTCACCTCCAGTCATGTCAGTCCTCTAGCTATCCCACCAATAAGTCACACATCCTTCTCCTCAGCTAAAACTGGATTACCACGAGCAGAAGAGGTCCTTTTTGTTCCTCCTTCATGTGTTTATCACATGGTTTTTAAGTCAGAGTTTACCATAAAGGACAGAGGCCATCATATACTGCAGTATCATCGCAAACCCAGTTATTACTTTTTCCTTGACCTCTCAGCTTATGCATAAGGTAGATTTTTTATGACAGTCAGCCTAGGATTTTCGCTTCTGTTCACACAGACTACCTACAGCTTTTTTTCAGTCTGATAGACATTGTCTTTAATTCCCTGGCAAGTTGCATCCCAGCTCCCTGCTGTATGAGCCATGTCAGCTGGATACATTTAAATTAACAAACACGTATGTGCAACCCAGAAGAATTAGTTTCAATATGTAACCAGCAGATAGAGGCCTCCTGACATGTATTTGCTTTCTCACATTCCATATATAAGCCCCACTGGCAGAGCAAGGTGTATGACCCTGGCATTATGGGTAAGTCTCTGTTGTGTTGTCATTAATACGGAGTTCCATCTTTACATCCAATTATGAAAAGTGATGCACAGTCAACCTGCACACAATGCAATCAACATTCTGAATTAATACCAACAGCAAGATCTTAAGCATAAGCAATTAGAAACCTTATCAATATAAATTAAATATTTGCATCCCTCATTCAGGGCTGATTTCTATCTTTGGTTCAGTACTTCTGGCACTGCTTTCAGCTCCCATGACTCTGATCTGGACTAAGTGGTGTCAAAAATGATTGCATGTGCATAGTGTAACGGTCTACTAATATATACCATGGTGAAAATTACCAGTCTTTAAGTGACCAAATAAGGGGTAAATCTCTTGAGAATAATCCCTAGAACTGAGACATAACCAGGATTACAGTGCCTGACTATTGATTAGACTGTAATGCTTTCTCATTGAAGTTCACATGCTCTCTCTGGGCTCATTTTGATTTTCCTTTAGAAGCTGAGATTCCTTCTTCAGTTTAAATACATTCTACTAAAATGACCAGGTGCAGGTATTCATGCCAAGTGGCTGATTTGCACAATGTCAATTCAATTTTCCTGCCTTACCCCTATTATGCCAATATACATTCCTATAACAGGTAAATATGGTTATCAAATGGACATGTCATTGTTTATTGATACCTCTTTAAACCTTATAATACACACCCTGATTCTGGGCTGATTCCTGTCCTTTGCTCAGTGCTTCTCGCACAGGCTCCTATGACCCTCATCTGGATTAAGTTGTGTCAAAAATGAATGCATGCACATAGTATAATGGTATATTATTATGTATCATGGTGAAAATTACCAGTGTTTAAGTAACCAACTAAGGAGTAAAGACTTTGTGAAAAATCACTAGAAATGAGACATAACCAGGATTAGAATGGAGAAGGGATTTTGAAGATAGAGAGTTAGTGATAATTAGAAAAAAGACAGAATATCTGATTTAATCTGATCAGGATTCAGACGTTAGCCTGCAGGGAGAGATATTGAAAAAAGCGGATAAAATTAAATATCTAAAATCTGTGGTCGCCTGTGATGAAAAATTAGATGCAGAAATAACCCATAGAGTGCAGTGTGGATGGAACAACTGGAAGAAGGCATCAGGAGTATTGTGTGATGAAAGAATTAAGGCAAGGGTTAAAGGTAAGGTTTTTAAGACAGTGGTAAGACCAGCAATGATCTATGGAATTGAGACATGGGTAGTAAGGGGTGAGCAGGAGAAGATGTTAGATGAGGCAGAAATGAGAATGTTGAGATGGATACATGGAGTTACAAAAAAAGGACAGGATAAGAAGTGAGACAATCAAAGGTACAACAAAAGTGGGAGAGATATCTAAGAAAGTATAAGAAAGTAGGTTGAAGTATTATGGACATAGGAGAAACAATGATTATGAGGGCAAAAGAGTTATGGGAATGGAAGTACTGAGGAAGAGAAAATGAATGAGGCAAAAGTGGAGGTGGATGGATGGCATAAAAGAAGATCTGAAGGAAAAGGGTTTGACTGGGGAGGAGGTGAAGGACTGAGCTGTTTGGAGAAGGTTGATCAAGCACATCGACCCTACATAGAAATGGGACAAGATAAAGAAGAAAAAAAAGAAGAAAACAAGATCATGTATAGCTCATCACTTTCACAATATATATGCAATTTGTCTTGACACCCTTATTTTGTTTCATGAAGTCAATTAATAAATTCCACAAGTAACAAACAAAAAATTACATGAATTGTTTCCTGCAGATCGTATCCTTAATTTATTGAACATTTTGAATTAACTGGTGGGTTGTTTCATGGACAGAAAGCAGACTGTGGCACTGGACATTTTCAGCTCTACTCCTGTTTAGGAAGCTTAAGCTGAGCTACTGTATCTGGTAAAAATGATATGCTGCTTCCGGAAAAAGGATGACAGCTCAGAATTTACAAAGTATTCACAGAAAGAAAACATTTGTCCCAATGACTGTATGAGCTGTCATTGCAATTAAATTATTAAATATAAATCATGGTTCTGCAACTTCCTAAATCAATCTGTTGAAGGATGACATTGATGAAATTCAGGGACTCAAAGAAAGCATCTGACACAAAACACTGTTGTAAATCTAAGCAGAAGTGGATGCTTTCCTATTTTAAGCACTTTCACTATGTCTATCCATTCATTCCTTTCCAATTTGGAGTTGCACAGGCCGGCAATAACAATAAAGTGCTGTGAGGCAAACATGCCTAATTTTTTTATTCTCAAAATGTACACTTTAAGTATCCAATGGTTATATAAATGTTTAAGGACATTCAGTACATGTGTTACACATTTAGGTGACCAAAATAATTTTACTTTTTAAATTGAAGGATTAAGAATATGATGATATGTAATAAGTAACTAGTCATGTTACACTAAAATAGCTTGAAATTACTAGGTAAAATACTGCTGATCTGCCACAAATTGCTAAGAATCCATCCCTGCCACACCTTTAGCAAAAATAAATTTTTAAACAGCTGATTACGCTCAACATCTGCAATTCATCCCTGGGCATGTCTGTGTTACAGAAAGGTCCTACATGTCACAGTACACACAATTCATTTTGTACTAAACAGAAGAATTGAAACACTAGCAAGCAATTCTGGTTTAGTGTCATTCTGTTTAAATCAAAGAAAATAATATGAATATGTAAAAAATTATAGTAAATAGCTGTTTCATTATATTTTTTTCTTGAAAACGTTTTGCCAAGTAAATATAGTATGTGACATTGAATGTTAGCTTTTATTAGAAAGAGTTACAATATACAAATAAACATTTTACTTATTGTATGCCAAACAAATCCACTTAATTAAAGGCCTAATTCACAGATGTGGGGGGGAAGAACTCATCCTACCAGGAACATGTTTGGCAGGAAACACGTTTGGATGGAAGTGAGGGCACAATATAGATCTACCATCAGTCAATCATATAGGAACAGTTTACAGTGCCCTTCATAATGTTTGGAACAAAGACCAATTTTTTCCTTGATTTACCCTTCTGCTGCTCAGTTTACAAATACAAATCAAACAATGCAAATGTGATTAAAGTGCACATTGCAGACCTTCATTTAAGGGTACTGTATTTGCATACATCTACAGCAACAACATCATTTATCTATATAGCACATTTTCATACAATGTACGTCAAATTGCTTTGCAAGAGGTCAAAGAGAAAGTTACAAGAAAAGGAAAACAAGTAAGATAAGGCAATAATATTAAAGAAGAAAGAAAAAAACAAATGAATCTAAACAATCTTAAACACAGATAAATATCAAGTGGAAAAGTAACATCCTTATATATTCATATATGTGAGTTTGGTGATAAGGTCAGGTGGTCAAGAGGACAGAAAAAAAATAAAAAAAGGGTGGAGAAAAAAAAAAACAAAATCCGCAGGGGTTCCAAATCCAAAAGAGCACCAGCCTCCATTGGGTATTCTACTTAACATAAATGCTCTTAATTCATTCCTGTTTGTTTTCAGGCTTCATGAGATAGGATTTGATGAAGCTGGTCTTGTGGACAGCTGGGGCACCATCATCACAAGATGGCTGCATCATGCCTTGATCAGGTCCAGAAAACACAGAAGAAAAGAGTAGAGATTAGTAAAGATTCAAGATCCTGGAAGAATTTTAAAATTCTGCACTCATATAATCTATTAGGAATACAACTAAAATGTAGCTACCAAAAAGCCAAATTAAAATAATGGGATTTTAGCTGTTTTTTAAAACGTTCCTCTGTATTAGCCTGGAATATTTCAATTGGTAAAGTATTCCCGATTTTATGTGCTTAAGAACAAAAGGCTGCCTCACCACTTCTTGTAAGCTTGGCTCTTGGAATTATAAGCAGGCCATCATTAGACGATCTAAGGTCCCACCTTGGAGTGTAGGGGGACAGGCATGCTAAAATATAGAACAGAGTAAGATTATTTAAGTCTTTGTAAGCCATTACTAGTATTTTAAAGTCATTTCTGAATGACACTGGTAACCAATGTAACGACGCTAAAACTGGTGCGATGTACTCAGATTTTCTTTTTCTAATTAAGATTCTGGCTGCCACATTCTGCACTAAATGCAAACATTTGATGTCCTTATTAGGCATTTCTGTTAGGAATACATTACAGTAATGTAATTGGCTAAAAAATAAAAGTGTGAACTAATTTTTCAATGTCTCCTAATGTTATAAGAGGTCTAACTTTTGCTATATTCCTGAAGTGAAAAAATGAAGCCCTACTTTTCTGGTAAATATGAGATTTAAAATTAAGGTCAGAGTCAATGATTAACCCTATATTCTTTACCTCTGCCTTGACTTTAAAATACTTTTTCTACATGGTTCCTTCATTTCACAGCACTATAATGCTTGGTACAATTGGCACCGCAGGAGTTTGTGATTCCTCAGGTTTGTTTCATTATTTCATTAGTGCAGGCATATGATACCTAGGGTTTCTTCTACCCTTTGGATTCTGTAGCAGTCATTGATCAACATGAGGCCAATGAAAGTCAACAAAGCCATTATGGTGCATTAAAACAAGAATAAAACCATCAGAGACATTGGTAAAACCTTAGGAGTACCTAAATCAATTGTCTGAAATATAATTAGAAAGAAAGAATGCACTGGTGAGCTCATTAATTGCAAAAGGGCTAGTAGGCCAAGGAAGACCTCCACTGTTAATGACAGAAGAATTTTCACTATAGTAAAGAAAAAGACCCAATTATCTGTCGAGTAGATCTGAAACAGTCTTCAAGAGGCAAAAGTGTATGTGTCACAGATTACTCTCTACAGAAGACTTCTTGAACAGAAATATAGAGGCTACACTGCAAGACGCAAACCACTAGTTATCCACAAAAACAGGATGAACAGATTAAATTACTTAAAAGAACCTGCAGAATTCTGGAAAAAGGTCTTCTGGACAGACGAAACAAATTTGAACCTGTATCAGAGTGATGGCAAGAGCAAAGTGTGGAGCCAAAAAAGAACTGCCCAAGATCCAAAGCAGACCATCTCATCTGTTGCACATGGTGTTAGGGGTGCTATGGCTTGGGTATGTATGGCTACCACAGGTTCTGCAATACTTATCTTCATTGATGATGTAACTTTGGACAGCAAGTGCATGATGAATTCAGAGGTTAATAAAAACATCTGCTCAGCTTCCATTAAATACCTCCAAATTCATTGGAAGGCGCTTCATTCTGCAAGAAGATCCCAAACATACTACTAAGGCAATACAGACGTTTTTCAAAGCCAGAAAATGGAAAATTCTTGAATGACCAAGTCAATCACCCAATTTAAATACAATTAAGCATGCCCTCCATATGAATAAGGGAAAACTAAAGGGGACAAGCCCCCAAAACAGGCAGGAGCCAAAATGGCTGCATTAGAGGTTTGGCAGAGCATCACCAGAGAAGATCCTCAGCACCTTGTGATATCTATGAATCACAGACTTCAAGCAGTCACTGCATGTAAAGGATATGCAACAAAGTGCTAAATTTCTACATGCTGTGACTGAAATGTATGCAAATACCCATAAACAAAAGAGCAATGTGCACTTTAATCACATCTGAATTGTCTGATTTGTAATTTTAAACTGTGGAGCAGAGGGGCAAATTAAGAAAAAAATGGGCCTTTGTTCCCAACATTATGTAGGGCATTGTATTTGGTAAAAATTTTTCAAATGGCCACAACAGAACAGAGGCATGTTAATTAAGAGTGAAAACCTTATAAATTCTTTATGAAATCTTTGGAAGAACTTTGATTCAGAAGTACAATGGACAAAGAGGGGGCACATGCCTTGCTCTACCTGGAATCAGTGGCTTCAATCTTAGACTTACAAAGCATTTTCTTTTCAACACTTTATACTTCATCATCTAAATGAGATTTTATGGAATGTGAAAATGCTATGCCAAAACATTTTTCAAATACAGTAAAGAAATGCTTGCCCATTCATAAAGATTGTATGGAATGAGTATTTTCTTTAGTACAGATTTACCCTTTGCAAAACCAAATTACCACAAGTAATTGTTGTCAGAAAAGATGCAGAAGAATGCTACTAATGATGAGGAGAAATGACATACTGAATATATTTTATCATTGTTACTCTGCTTGAGCTGAATAAATACAATGTCATATTACACAACTTTTCCAGCGATTTCCAGTTGTAGAGTCAGAGTCACTCTTCTGTGAACAGCAGTAGTGTAGCGTGACATACCCAGTGACTAAGTCCAACTAGTCTGCATCTCGCCCCAATAAAATCAAACAGGCCAGATTTTGTCTTAAGTTACTGGGCGGGTACTGTCGGTGCGATTGCTGAAAATCAACAAGTGCTCTCCCGGAAGTGCAGTGCATATAAATGTATTGATGATGTTTGTGCGTATATGTGTTTTGGAGCTCATAAATGAAATAGAGGCTTGTCTATCTGATGACATGTGTTTTACATACCTCGATTAAATGGAAAAAGAAAAAAGGGCTGGGATTGCAGCTGAATTCACTGTAAATGGAAACTCTTCACACAGGCTGCAGCCTATCAGACAGCACATTATTGGGCATCGGAAGAAGAGGTAAGCCTGCAGTACTTTTGAAATGTGAACCTATACTGGAAAGCTGTCAGGTAATTTCACATCCCAATGATATATAGTTGTGTAAATTGACACACTCTTTCAATGAGATTAGCAATGGAAGTCTTGAAGTTTGAGGTTGCCCGGCCACTAGACATTGTATAATGTGACATCAGCTTAAGATATGTGTGTCTCCAGAGTACTCGGGGTTATTCTCTGTATTCTGAAGGCTATTGAGTTTGTTATTGAAAAATGCTCAATATCTGAAGTTTGCTCTTTAAAAAAGAGCATACAAAAATAAGTTATATTGTATTGTATAAAAGATATTTTGCATGTTTTGACAGAATATTTTTGTTATCTGTGCTTTTGTACAGTTTATGTACCAAGCAGCCATGGAGGTTTTGTCTAGCTAAAGAATTTCATCAGTATAACAGTGGAGGGTACATCCGTCTTTACCACATCTAAATAAAATGTCTACTGTAAGATTATAGACAGAACCATATTTATTGTGTTTCAGGTAATAATAAACACTCATGAGAAAGACACTGACTGTAGAAAAAAATTATGTACTGAATCTAAGTAGTATTTTGTAGGCTGTACGGTCATGAATCCAAGATACCGCTAAAGAACAAATTAAGTTTCTTTGAAATACAGGCAGACAGGTGAAAAAATCGTTCTTCTTTTTAAATTAGTAAAACTGATTTGAGCTTATACCATTGTACACAAAACTCACCAGTGTTAAAATAATTATTCTAGTGTTAAAATAACTCTTAAAAGTGTATATATATTAAAAAGTGATTCCATCTGTAAAAAGCCAAATTTCCCCTGGGGACTAATAAAGTTATATCTATCTATCTATCTATCTATCTATCTATCTATCTATCTATCTAT
>JANRMT010027041.1:58967546-58987777 GCA_026402145.1 Polypterus bichir lapradei
TATCTATCTATCTATCTATCTATCTATCTATCTATCTATCTATCTATCTATCTATCTATCTATCTATCCAGTGTTGATTTAAAACTGGCAGTTTTGGTCTGTAATAAATAACACAATCTTAAAAGAACTTATTCTTTAAAAAATAAAAATAACTCAGGATTGGCTAATCAAAGAAAAAACAGAAAATGAATGAATGGAGCTTTAAATGAACCTGTAGTAAAAAATGTATTTCTTTTACCAAAATCTGTCTGTAAAAAAAAACTGGAAACGCACAAATTAACTTTTAGTAATTTTTGAACTACCCTGCAAATTTAAGATCAATTTATTAGATAGCGAGATCACATAAACACCTGGTAAAAAGCCCTGTCTTTGAAGAATGATTTAATCTCCAGCCTGTCAATTGATCTTCAAAGGTTTTCTACAGAAGGAAGTCTTTGTTAGGAATTTAATCAACAAAAAGAGCTGTATTGCAAAACCAGTTACTCAAGTGTTAACAAAACATACTTTAAATATGCTGTGAACTGATCAAGCAAAAGAAGATGGACATTTTTATTTTTTGAAGCTATTTAAATCAAAATGTTTATTATAAATGTTAGAAATATTTATTAAAAAGAAAAACCTAACAGTGTATTAATCATATATTCATTGTTGCATGATTTGTATTAACACATATTTTTATTCTCTTTTTAGGTTAATACATTAGTATCTTTTTTCTGCAAACCTGCCTATCTAGGAATGCATCAACTTCTAAACCAATTAATTCTAATTGTTAAACCACAGAAAGCATCAGCAGTGGCCGGGCTGGCTTTTATATCCAGTATCCAGGAGCTGCACTATTGTGCTAATTTTTATTTATTGTTATTTTTATTGACAATCCACTTTTTAAAGTACCCAGTAATTTCCATTTAACTTTTTACTTAATGATAATTGATGTGTGACTCAGCAAATGGTGAGCTCTGTCATATCAGAAGTGATCTCTCTTTTTTTTCTTGTGTGCTTCTGCCTGAGGGTCCTGTGTTTTCTTTGTAGAATGTGTCATGGTTTGTTATGCTTGCTTTTCATGTCATTGTGAAGTTGTTTGAAAATATGTTTACTGTTGTTTGAAAATATGTTTTCTGGCTGATATGGCTGAAAAAAAAAAAACAACAACACAACTCTGTGTCCACTTGAGGCTCTTAGGCTGTTGCTGTAATTATCTCTGATTTTTCTCTGTATAGGATATGAGCATTCCTAGTAAGCTTGCAGCATCATATAACCTAAATTATTGACCATTGCTTGAAACTCTGTGTACAGTATCATTCATTAGATTAAAAAAGTTTCCAATGCTGTACAAATTGAATGTAATTAAGTTTGAAAGTAGATGGATGGATAAATGACTGAAGCTTTTCTGAAGTTTTACTTCAGTTGTAATTAATCACAGTGCAAAGGACATTTACAATACAGCTGTAAACATTTTACCTGTTTCTAATAAATGCTAGGTAGGTGTAGTCATACACATATATAATGTATTTGTTAAAACATGAATATGTACCTTTTAACAGGGGACTTGTAGAAAAGACAAAATGACAAATATTATGTATACTGCATACACTGTAACTGACCTGAAGATAAAATCTGTACATGTGAGAGAAATTTTCCAGTGCCTGTATTCTAAGGCATGACATATAGGCCTTAGGAAGCTTTGCAAATTAAGTATTTTTCAGGTTTTCAAACAGGAAGAGTTACACCATACAAGATAATGCCTAAATGATGGATTGTTTAGTGTGAGATCACATTACCATGTGACACTCTTCCGATCCCCGTCACTCAGAGTAAGGGGGGTTGTAATACACTGGCCATTGAGTTCTACACTGTAGCATATAGATATAACTAAAAATACAAATGGGATCCTGGCTTTTGTATGTTGATGGGTAAAATAAAAGCCTCCCTCGCTATTAGGGGGCTTTATTTTTAGTAATTTATGCAATTTTTTGTCATCATACAATAAACTAATAAGATCACAATTGTATTTTTTATACAAAGTCCAAATATGTAAGCTATCAGACTTTAATTGAAGGTTATTAGCAATAAATGAAGATTGATCGGGTTGAGATTTTATTGCCGATGTAAAGGGACAAAACGAAAAGACCTGGTAAAGGGATTTACAGTAACGAAAGTTGTTTCCATCTATTGACTAAAAATAATTGCTTTAGCAGTGTAAAGAGTTTAAAAGGTTTTTATTTCCTAACTCATTTTTCAGTTATCAAATCTTAGTGTGAGTGGCGACACGGAAGGACCAGTGTCCTGACTGGGTTGGAGAGTGTTGAGTTACCCAGCTGGGAGACAATAATGCATTGACAGTGTAATGGAAGAAGCAACCCAGCCAATTGATTCCTATCCCAGCTGGAGTATTTGGGGAGTATTGTATGGACATGTGACAGTTTATTCTCCAACATAGGAGGTGGCAGTGCTTCTCCGGTTTGACTCCCAATTTAGACATCCACATAGTATCATGGGAACTGTAGTTTCGAAGGGCATCCCTGTTGGGGTCCCTAGGTGGTGTGAGACGATGCTGCCAAAAGAAACTCTCCCTACTTTGGGGGCCTTCTGCCTGACCCGGAAGTGCTTCCCACAGGCTATGCATGGACACCAGAACTACTTCCATGTCTTGTAAAAAAGGAGGTACCTCACATCCATTAGGAGAGTCACTCAGGAGAAGGCAAACAGAGCTCACTGGAAGTAGTGGAGAGGAGCGGAAGGAAGAGAAGGAAGAAGGAATTGTGTGTGTGTTTGTACTTGAGAATAACCTGTGCCAAGGTATTTTTACTGAATCTGGAATATGTGTTGGTGCCGTTGTGTTTGGGGCTTGGGGGGACAATGGCACCCCATACAGATTGCTGTAGATAAATTTCTAACTAACAATATTAGCTAAGTTCTTGTCAAACAATTTAAAAGTTTTGATAACCTTGTATGAAAAAACAGCACAATTATTTACCAAAGAGGTGTGTGTGTGTGTCTTATGGTTAGATTTATTGATTATTTAGCTCACTAAAAAATAAAAACTTTTCAGGAGTACTGATTGCAATAAGATTAAGAAAAAAAGCATTTGTTAGAGTCAAAACAATTGTAAAGCCTGTGTGGTAGGTTAATAAGACAGGATTTTCATGTCATGAGATACTCACCTTGGTTTGATTCTGCTTTTCTTTATATATTGTATTGCACTCTTATTTATTAATGACATTTTCCATCTATGTCTGTTTAATGCAATAAAAAATGTAAATAACAAGGAAAGAATAACCTAACTGTTATGAAATTAGAAAATTAATTGTTGATGCCTTAAAATGTATTTAATTCGTCCATCAATACAAAAATAAAATACAGTAAAAAATACTCTTAAAAGATTAAACCAGGGCAACATAGTGGTATGGTGAAGAGTTCTGCTGCCTTATAGCTCCAGAATTCTGGGTTCAAATCTAGGTGGTCACTGTCTGTCTGGTGTTTGCACATTCTTTCAATTCTAGTAAGAAATTTTCCTGTGTTCTTCATTTTAACCCACATTCCAAGGACACAAACCCATAAATACTTGCACCAGGCTAATTTAGAGTTGCAGCTGGCAAACATGCAGGCATTTGGATAGGTGTGAGGAAACATGAGTCTTCTTCTTTTTTTCGGCTGCTCCCGTTAGGGGTCGCCACAGCGGATCATCTTTTTCCATATCTTTCTGCCCCCTGCATCTTGTTCTGTTACACCCATCACCTGCATGTCCTCTCTCACCACATCCATGAACCTACTATTAGGCCTTCCTCTTTTTTTTTTTACCTGGCAGCTCTATCCTTAGCATCCTTCTCCCAATATACCCAGCATCTCTGCTCTGCACATGTCCAAACTAACGCAATCTCACCTCTCTGATTTTGTCTCCCAACCGTCCAGCTTGAGCTGACCCTCTAATGTATTCATTTCTAATCCTGTCCATCCTTGTCACATCCAATGCAAATCTTAACATCTTTAACTCTGCCACCTCCAGCTCTGTCTCCTGCTTTCTGGTCAGTGCCACCGTCTCCAACCCATATAACATAGCTTGTCTCACTACCGTTCTGTAGCCCTTCCCTTTCACTCTTGCTGATACCTATCTGTCACTATTACTCCTGACACTCTTCTCCACCCATTCCTGCCGGCCTGCACTCTCTTTTTTACCTCTCTTCCACAATCCCCATTACTCTGTACTGTTGATCCCAAGTATTTAAACTCATCCACTTTCATCAACTCTACTCCCTGCATCCTCACCATTCTACTGACCTACCTCTCATTCACACATGTATTCTGTCTTGTTCCTACTGACCTTCATTCCTCTCCTCTCTAGAGCATATCTCCACCTCTCCAGGGTCTCCTGAACCTGCTCCCTACTATCGCTGCAGATCATAATGTCATCAGCAAACATCATAGTCCACAGGGACTCCTGTCTAATCTCATCTGTCAACCTGTCCATCACCATTGCAAATAAGAAAGGGCTCAGAGCCAATCCCTGATGTAAACCCACCGTCACTCCTACTGTAGACCTCACCACTGTCACACTTCCCTCATACATATCCTGTGCAACTCTTATGTACTTCACTGCCACTCCCAACTTCCTCATAAAATACCACAGCTCCTCTCAAGGAAACGGGAGTATGCAGAGAAAAGCCAAAAAATCATGTAAACACTACACAGACAGTGGTTTAATGAATAAATACCAAAATATGAGTTGTGGAATAAACCACATCATTTATTTTATGTGATATTGTCACTACCATGAACATTGGGAGTGTCTCTTGAGTGCTCGTCAAGGGAAACATGGGGGGAAGACTGAGGATGTAAGAAAGCCACTAACCAAGCTTCCATGTACTGTTTAGAATGGAGTAAAAGCCACAGGCAAACATCTAACATCACTTCCCCCCCAAGTCTGCTAAGCTCCATGCCTTCCAGTCCAGAATAAATTTAACCAGAGGCCTCTCCGAATAGCAGCATTCATTTCGAAACACCTGAGCACCTGACCCTTAGAACCATTACACTTAAGTCTGGTGCAACGCACCAATTGCATTCATGTTTCTTTCATTAATTGTTGTCCTTATATCAACAAGGACATTAAAAGGGTGTTTATCTGTTTGCCTTGATTTATTTCACACTATGTTAATGATTACATTTGTCAGCTTTCATATTTTGTTGCAATCCTAGCTCAGGATTGCACAAATATAATTGTAAAACAGTCCTTTCTTTATTCTAGAGACATGGGAACAAATATAGAGACTGTCAACATAACTTGAAAACACATAAGTAAGTCTTCAGCAAAAAGCCGATCCTGTTTCTGTCTTAACAGATTTAATAAAATTCAAAGACCTCTTCTGAACTCTCATGCAGGTTGGAGGTTAAGCTGCCTTCCACACGGATCAGATGAACAGAAGCACCCCATCTGAGCAATGACTTTTTGCTTTAGAGAAACAAGCACTTAGAAAAGACTTTTATTATTGTGAAATATGAGACATGCGTGTTAAGGCAGTTGAACCTTTTTTTTTACTTAATTTTGTAAGAAAGTGTGTTTTCTTTGCAACCTCAGAAAGCAAAACTGCTGCTACTCCTGTCACAATATATATAATATACTGCATACTTTATTTGTGAGAGTGCTTATTGTGAAAGTTTTGCAGATACAAGCTGATGCCACAATTCTGTAGAAGACATATTGCATACAGTATACAAGTATCTAGTCATCATCATTTTTTCTAAGCTGCTTAGTCCATTACAAGGGCAATGGAAGATGGAGAAACATCAGGCACTGTTCAGGAGGCATCCTTGGTTCATCACAAGGGACACGGGACCATATCTGAGCCTCACAGGTCCAGTTTTCAGTTGCTAATTAACCTCATATGTACATCTTAAAAACAGTATACAAAATGTGACATGAGAACACATGGAACGCTGTTAGTGACTTAGTTGAGAAGTTCCTGCAAGAACAAGGCAACAACATAATTTACTACACTGCCAAGCTATACCTTTGCAAACTCAACATACTGTGAATACACTGGAATGGATAGCAGTTTTATGTGACTCCCAGAACCCAGATTTTAAGGCTGTTTCTTTTATTTAAGCACATACTATGAAAGACTTGCAGAAAGACTGGTGCCCTGTACTATTCACAGATGACAGCAGGTTCACCTTGAGTATGTGTGACAGACATGAAAGGGTCTGGAGAAGCCATGTAGAACGTTATGCTGCTTGTGACATTGTTCAGCATGACCGGTTTGGTGGTGGTCAGTGATTGTCTGGGAAGACATATCCATGGAGGGATGCACAGATCTCTACAGGCTAGACAACAGCACCTTGATTGCCATTAGGTATCGGGATGAATCCTTGGACCCATTGGAAGACCATATGCTAGCACAGTGGGTCCTGGGTTCCTCCTGGTGCACGACAATGCCTGGCCTCATGTGGTGAGAGTATGCAGGCAGTTCCTGGAGGATGATGGAATTGATGCCATTGACTGGCCCCCACGCCTGACCTAAATCCAACAGAAAACCTCTGGGACATTATGATTTGGTCCATCTGACACCACCAGGTTGCACCTCAGACTTTAGAGGAGCTCAGTGATGCTTCGGGCCAGATCTGGGAGGAGATCCCACTGGACACCTTCCTGGAGCATGCTCCAATGTTGTCAGGCATGCATATAAGCACATGGGGGCCATACAAACTACTGAGTACGATTTTGAGTTGCTGCAATGAAATTTCGGCAAAATGGACTAGACTGCCACATAATTTTTTCACTTTGTTTTTTGGGGTGACTTTGAATTCAGCCCTCTGATTATTTTCATTTCCATCAAATGACGTGGCATCCTTTCATTCCTAACACATTACCCAGTCCATATCAGTAGAGATATCCAGCAGGATTTTTCCCCATTGAGATCTGATCTGTTTTCAAAGTGTTCCTTTCATTTTTTTGAGCAGTTTATATACTTGAATCTTAGTGCAGATAAGGCACAGAAAAAGCCACAGTGGATAATAAAATAATCTGCTCTCATATTTTATATCTGTAGTGACAGGGTACTGAAGCCACAATGACCAACAGTTTCCATCTGGGAATCAATTAACTATGTTTCATTCTTCCTCCATATAAAAATGATACATATAAATGATTACAATAAATCAACGTAGAGAGGATATTGATGTTTTGGACATTTAAAGCATTTTCTTTTCAAAGGTTAAACAGTAAATGTCATTTACATTGACCTTGTTTTTGCAAAGTGTCTCTAGGTTGTCATAGATGGCATATTATTTAGAAAAATATCTGCCTTTTAAAGCGCTTGTTCTTTTCAGGGACCTACAGTAAAGTATGTGTTTTTAATGTTTTTTCAACTGAAAATGATTATAACAATCCACCTCAGTGAGCTGCTATGGTGAATCACATGGATTTTAATGCATTCTTCTAAGCTTTTTACAATCCAAGTCAGGTGCACATTTGGCTGCCTGACATTTACATTTCATTGAAACACTCAGCAAGAAAAATATGTTTAAAGGAATTTCTTAATCTCATTTTTACATGGTGCTGAAAATATCACTGACCTTATCATTTTGCCATACGGTTTTACTTAGAGCCAAGCCAGATCCTACTGTGCTGACACAATATGTATAGAAAACAGCAAATGCCATTCTTGGCTTATCATGGGGGAGCTAAGATGTTGAAAGATACTGGAATGTTTTTAGTACTGGATGATGAGCTTTTGAACTTTGCATTAATACTCTGGCATGTAAAGAACTTACCATTAGCCATTTTTATTAAACCCTGTCAGTTTTATTACTACTAATTAATGAGCGACTTTAAAAAGAGAAGCAGTGAAAAAAGAGATATTTATATTGAAAGATGTAAATGCTGTGCTATCAAGAATTATACTGTTATTACAAAAAAATTAAGATAAATGATAAAATTACAATTACTGTAATATAATGTTTTTTAAATAATTACCTGCAGTTCGGTTTTGATAAAGGTGGCATGGTGCCAGAGCTCTTGGAGATCGGGTTAGAATCCCAGTTCATCACTGTCCATGTAGCCTTTCAACATTCACCATTTGTTAGTTTGTAATATGCTCACAAATTCCAAGGACATGTTGAACCTATGTAGGTGTGTGCATGAGGGAGCCAAGTGGTGAACTGGCATCCGGTCCATATACATGTAATGTAACCCATAATGTTATGCTGAATAATCTATTAAACATTTAAAACAACATTCAATATAAGTATCCAATTACAGTAATAGATTTGCAAATGTATGGAGCTATGGTAGGACTTTTAAATAATTTATATGTAATTTCTATGTAGTATGTGATAATGAAATTCTGAACATTGTAATGCTTATAAAACATTAAATAATACAAAAAATGTTTAGTGTATTTATGCTGTGTAATTATGCTTACTGCACTTGACCAGGAGTGTTGCAGGTTTTTAGTTTATGCACAGAAATAAAACATTGCTTATTTTCACACCATGTTAATAATGATGCACATAAATTTCAAAAAACAAACATTATATGTGTACTTTCCAACTAGAGTAGTAGTCATTGTACAGATCATATACAACATAATGCATTGTATCATTATATTTACTACAACATTTACCAAATAATGCATTTACAACATTACTGTAAATAGACTGCAAAGACAATATGCAGGAATATATATTTAATAAAACTCAAAGTTTAAATCTAAGTATTTTTTTAGGTCTGCTTACAAACCTTTGCTTTGTTATTGACCTGCTGTCCTCGGTTGATAGAATCTGAGAAGCACAATGTAAACACATTCAGTGAACTAACAGTTTAAACCTATTTATCTGAACAGGTGCTCAGTGTGTGCTATCGTGCTGCCTGGCTACTGTTTAACAAAAGAACAATCTTTCCTTGTGTGCTATTTTATCTTGCCTCCCACAATTGTCTCCTGGTGGATAAAAAGAAATTTGCCATTTGAAGTTCCTTTTCATCCAGCTTTGACATGCTTTTATCTAGCAGGCTTGGGAATGTTACTTTTATAACCCTGCTTTGAAAATTCCTAGATCTTTTCCTTTCTTCTGACGGTGTTAGTGGAAATCAATGCAACATTTTTATTTCTTACACAATTGAAAACTTTTGCTGGGCAGGATAAATTGCTCTCAGAAAGACAGCATCAGAATAAAAACGTTATGCACTATTCTTCAGATGTTAGCCTGAAAATCAATTGATCCATTTTCTGACTAAATTCATGTACAGAGTGATGAAGAAACAAGAGTTGATCTCAGTAGTACTGGGTAAAAGGTCAGAATTGACTCTAAAGAAACAATGGTTTTGTTACAATGCACCATCATATCAACACCCACTTTGTCAATTAACTTAATATTCATGTCTTTATGATAGGAAGGAAAAACTTTGCAAAGTCATGAACATGTGAGACAGCAATGATAACCATTATGTCAACTTGAACCTATCAAAACCTACAGATAAACACTTTGTGTGTAGATTGAATATTACAGTCAGTGCCTAAGCAGGGGTTCAAATGCAGGACTCCAAGGTTGTGACATAGCATTCTAACCACTATTCCAGCATGTCACCCTAGAAAAATCATCTTTTATTAAAGAAATGTAAGTTGTTTCTTCTCCTCTTTTATGTATTGTGATAATGATTTCTTTTTTGGAGTAACTTTTCCAAATAGCTCCATTCAGGTCCAGAAGCATTCATATAGTGCCAAGGCTCTGCTACTGAAAGTCAAACACCACCCCCACATAGCATGCCATTCATTCCTAGTTACTGGTTTGCATATGAAATGGCTGCATTATAATTAGCTGTAACAAATAATCTTTAGTGAAGCTAGAATTTAAAGATCAAGTACATTTCATTTTCCTTTCCTGTTGTATCATGTACAAATAATGACGTTTTGTATCTGGTGAGGGACCCAGCGCCCCAGCCATTGTGGACCCTATTTCCTTACCTGGCCAGGGGGTCTTGATAATGGAAGGTCAGGGAGGAAATAGCAGTATCTCATTTCTATGCCAAGACCTGGGAGTGGAAGGACATTACAGTGGCTATGGCGGGGCTATCATGAGCAGTTTTGGTCTCCAGGCTACAAAAAGGACATAGCAGCACTAGAAAAGGTCCAGAGAAGAGCGACTAGGCTGATTCCAGGACTACAGGGGTTGAATTATGAGGAAAGATTAAAAGAGCTGAGCCTTTACAGTTTAAGCAAAAGAAGATTAAGAGGTGACATGATTGAAGTGTTTAAAATTATGAAGGGAATTAGTACAGTGGATCGAGACTGTTATTTTAAAATGAGTTCATCAAGAACACGGGGACACAGTTGGAAACTTGTTAAGGGTAAATTTCGCACAAACATTAGGAAGTTTTTCTTTACACAAGGAACGATAGACACTTGGAATAAGCTACCAAGTAGTGTGGTAGACAGTAAGACGTTAGGGACTTTCAAAACTCGACTTGATGTTTTCTTGGAGGAAACAAGTGGATAGGACTGGCGAGCTTTGTTGGGCTGAATGGCCTGTTCTCGTCTAGAATGTTCTAATGTTCTAATGTTCTAACACCTGAGATGGACTTGGGAACAACAAAGGACAGCATAGTGGGCGACTGCCTGTTATTGGAAGAGTGTCCCTCTTTATACTGGGTGGCAACATCCCATCTGGCAAATCCTATTATAACAGTGGAATTGTGGTACTATGGGCCTGCCCAGTCAGGTTCTGTAGGGGCCGCAAGGGGTAGCTGTTGGAAAGTAAAATTACAAGGACCACTCTAGCCCTGCCAGATCCAGTAGTGCTTCCTGGAGGCAAGTATTTCAAGGTCTGGAGTTAAAACAGACTCCACTACTTGGCTAAGGGAGTTGGAGTCGGGAGAGGAGCTGAACAACACTCCCCTGGTAGAAGTGGAGGAAAACAAGATGAGCAAAGAGAAGGGACTATTGGTATTATCTGATTGTATTATGCTGTGTGAGAGCTGCAACAACATGAAAGGAAGAAAGGAAGCCTGTTAAAGGTACATGTTATTGTAAATAAGAGTACTGGATATGAATGCAGGACTCTGTGTGTGCAGTTGTGTCTGGGTTTGGGTTTCTGGAACCCCCACCTAGTAGCCACAATATTTAAAAAACAAACATTTTCATCCGCTACAATTTGGACACACACTGGTTCCACCCAGAACCTAGAGTATATGGTAACAGGCCACTACAAAATTAAAAAAGAAAACATTTTATTAAACAATTAGGGTCATCATATAGGAGGAAAAGTGCTGCATACCATTCCAGGCCTTTCAATTATGGGAGCTAGCACACTAACTACCCTATTTACTATTACAGCTAGTGAGCACTTAAAAAAATCCCAATGTTCTAATCATATTTTCTCTAATACATCTTTTTTATTCCAACCATAAAAAAAAACATTTGGTGTTCAAACCCAAGGCTCATTTCTTACATGGCATTAACTTAACACAATATGGCTAAACCTGAAATGAATGGAAAGTCCAAATTCTATGCACAATTCATAACAAGTGGGTATTCTGGAGAATCTCTTTTAACATCCTCAAAGAAAATGATTATTACTTAAAGCCCATTTCACAGTACAGGAGTATTCCATCTGGGGACAGTCAAGCACGACCCCATGACCAATAGTTGTGTAGTGTGATATCCCCGGAGATTCAGTCATAGTGGTCAGCGGCGAGTCATGACAAAATCAAAAAGGTTGATTCTGTCTTTATTTGTAGGGTTGGGCTCCTGTGTGTGCAAGGAATGACAACAAATGGGCACTCATGCAGAAATATAATGCATATAATGCAGCCACAAGGAAAGATGAAAATCTATGTGTTGGACTAAAAAATCAGAAGGGAGGCTTGTCTGTCTGATGTCTCATATTTGTATTGTAAAAGACCAGTAACGGCGCACTGCATGATACCATGCAATGAATACATTTGACTTGAGCATTCCTAGTTTTCATTGTCTTTCTCTGTACATTTAGCATTCGTTTGCTCAGAGTGTGATGCGCTTGCTGCTTCCTGAGCAGCTCTTCTTTTCTCCACTCTGGCAGCCCGCTTCTTCTCTTCTTTCGTAGGCATCTTTTCACATTAAAACTGTTTAAGTCAGTGTTTGGGTTGCAATTACTTAGTATGTTTTCTTTAATTTTTCACTTAAGATGCCACTTAAGTTTTCAATCTGCCTCAAGAATGATTTAAGATATGAAGAGTTAGGGGAAGTGATGGCGAAGTTGGTAGGGAATGAGAACGGCTCCTGTACACATGCGCTGCACGACCACCTTGCCGGCCGCTGTCGAGAGTCAATTCTACAATAAAATAAAATAAAAACTAAAAGAGAAATAACTTTGGGGGTCAATCATCACCCTAAAAGCAGATAGAAGGCGTCACGTAGTATATGTGTACCAAATTTCAGGTCAATAGTTCAAACGGTTTGCGAGTTACAGGTGATTTCAAATCCTGGACAGACAAACAGACAGCCACGGTATCATATTATATAAGAAGATGTATTGTTAAAAAAAAAAGATTTTCAAAGAGACGAAGATGAGAGTAGTTGGTTTTTTAAGTCTGTAATGGTAAATAGGGTGGTTAGTATGGTGGTTCTCATAAAGTAATGTCTGGAGTGGTATCCACAACAGAATGGAGAAAAGAAGAAGATAACTGGACACGGTGGCTAAACTTGCAATACCTGGTAAACACTGTACAGCCACTGGCACTGTTTGGCAATGCATTAATTGGTTTTCAAAATGTAGCCAAATTGCAATACTTTTGAAATTTGAAACAGCCCTAATTACACATGAAAGAACTATGTAATGTGCCATTCACTGCGATTCCTAGTTGTGTAATCAGACATTCTCAAGGCAACGAGATCCAGCAACTGTAATTCTTTCAGCTCTCCAACTAAAAGTTTTGTAGTGTGCTGACAGCTTCTGGTATCTTTTACTTTAAGAAAAGCTCTAATTGTTTTTGCAACGGATGCTCTTGAACATTTATGAGAAGTAGACAGGTGTCTTAGGACATATTTAGATGGAAGGAGGTTTGCTGTGTATTTCTTTACATAAATCATTTCTACTGTGGTTAAAACCTGAAACACCAGTCCCCAGCTATACCACAGCACTACACCCCTGGCTGCACGTTATTATCAATAGATCCCATTAACATTTTTAATCACACTTTTATCCATTTCTTGTTTCACAGAATCTGTTTGTTGTTGGTTTGATGAAACATTTGATTAGCTTTGTATAGCAACTAGGCTGTATTTTAAAGTCACTCTCCAAGATTAATTAGCCGTGATATACACTACAGCAGCTTGCTGACTAAAGCCTATTTTTTCTTACAAACCTAGATGTGTTAACATCTTATAAATCAAACTGTCCACATTGCACCGTGGTTCTGCCAAATTAACATTATTTGTTGTTGACTTTCTGAAAGAGATTTTAACCAATACCGTTTATTTTGTTCCACATTGCATTCTGGTTATTAATTTGATGGTGCTTGCTATAAAAGTCACTATATAAAATATAAAGGGTGCATTTTTTTGCCTTTTGAAATATAAAATAAAGACAAATTAAAATGGCAAACAACAGAAGAAATGATTCCTAATGCAGTGATAACAGATTTGCATTTTGTGTTCATAAGAATTTTGTCTGAAATTCAGTTTTTTTGCCCAATGCCTCCTGACTCACCAGTACAAAAAAATCCCCCACATATAATAAAATGTTCTACTTATCTTGATATCTAGTTATGAAATATGTCAAGCTTTTTGAAGCTACCCCTATTTTTGCCTCTCTTCACCCAAAAAATCTCTAATTTTAGGCCCTTTTTGGACCGAATTTTAGGTAAGAAAATTGACCTTTTGCGAAAGAGTAAACCAAAAGATATCTTCAGCAAAAATTGATCAGAAGGACTTAAAGTTCTGCCTGCTACATCATCTGACCCCAGGGGTTCACCCCATAATGGAATAAGAGGGGTAAAATTTACTGCTTTTCACAAAACGTAAAAAAAACCCAACTTATTTATATAGGGATGTGGAGTGTCATTTTATGATATTTCGAGGTTGATGTTCATACATATGATAATATTTTTGTTATCTGATTCTTTACAAGGAGCACAGTGATGAAGTGGTAGCCTTGCAGTAAGGAGACCAGGGTCCGCATCCCAGGTCCTCCCTGCATGCAGTTTGCACGTTCTCCCTGTATTTGTGTGGGTTTCCTCCAGATACTCCGGTTTCCTCCCACAGTCCAAAGACATGCAGGTTTAGGTGGTCTGGTGATACTACATTGACCCTAGTTTGTGGTCAGTGTGTGTGTGCGTGTGTACCTGCCCTGTAATAGACAGGTGCCCTGTCCAGGGTTTGTCCCTGCTTGCACCCTGTGCTAACTAGGATAGGCTCCAGCACCCTAGAAAATGACTGACTGACCGATTCCTTACAGGTTGCCCTCTAAGAGCTGCACCTCGAGAGTTAAAAATGACAAATGTCAAATATAAGCATGTGGGGTACCATTTTATCACTTTTTCAAGGTCAGTGATTACGAATATTATATCATTTTTGATTTTAGATGCTAATTGAAACTTTTTTGATAAAATGCTTGTACTTTTTCCTCTTCTTCATGAACTCCAGTTTTTGTCCCATAATCAACAGATATCCATCCATCCATCCATTATCCATCCTGCTATATCTTAACTACAGGGTCACGGGGGTCTGCTGGAGCCGATCCCAGCCAACACAGGGTGCAAGGCAGGAAACAAACCCTGGGCAGGGAGCCAGCCCACCGCAGATCAACAGATATGCAGTTTTTTATTCAGAGTGGCAGCACTAAGGTAAAACTGTTTGGTGTGACTAAATCTGGATTTAAGTTGGGTCAGTAGTGGTGTTTTTTTCTGAGCTTAGACATGTTGAGATCAGGAGAAAGAGGCAGTGATATCACAATAGGTAGGTAAAAAGACATTAAATGTACCAGTCACTGCACAACTGCTCAAAGCCAATTCACTACTTCTACTGTAAAGCACCATGCTATTGCACACACATCGCACAAAGAAATTCACAGCAGTTAGTTGCTGTTAAATTCTTTAACGTTTCTTCTTTATTTGTCTGAATCATACATGTTGCATGACTCTAAAAAAGAATAAGTAAAACAGTCTGCTGAAGCAAAAATTAGGAAAAAACAAAAATGTCCAGCTCATCAGCCTGGCAGTTTGTTCTCTGTTGTGCTGGAAGGCAGGTAACCAGACTGTTTATTCAGAGGTTGCATATCCACCTGCTTTTAATCCACACTAAGAGGAAGCTTTAAACAGATGTAAAATATATTATGTCTATAATTAGGTCAGTATAGTCCATTTGAGAGTTTTGAGGCTTGAGGACTACATTGGAGGAATAAGGATAATACTGAATCAGGAATAAACCTAGCACGCATATTATTGGGATGTTAAGGTATGCTGGTCTGTCTAAGGAAAAGCGTAAACAGACTCAGGAAGAACATGGTAACTCCACAGTAACGACGTGTGAGCTGGAATTTGAACCCATTGTAATAAATTTAATTCGTCCACACAATATTATTAAAATATATACTCTTTTTCTTTTTGCAGGAATTCATTTTTTAATTAGAGATGTGGCAGCCTGAATAAAGTGAATCCCTTCAGTGCCTCCCCTGAATAGAAACTAAGAAAGGATATGACACCAAAGAATAGCAAGCTGGTTATTTTGCTGTAAAAGGCATTAACATTCAATAATCAGCAGGAGTAGGAGTAGCATCCAAGGGAAGACTATACGGTAGCAAATGGAGAGATCCTAGCCTCAAAGTCTTCAAAGATGTTCTGTGCTAACTCAGAGGAAGCAGAGGGTCTTGCACCAAGCATAACATATTGGGAGTGTACTTCAAGTAATCAGTGTGAACTTCAAAAATATTTGTCATTAAAATCCATTTAAGTCTCCCACAGTCCTAGCCATTAAGGTGGGATGGAGAAATATAATGGGTTACATTTTTTTTAAAATTCTCAGCTAAATGGGATAAGATATATTTTATTCTAACTGTTGTGATGAAATGGAAGGATAGGGGAAGGCAGCTACTTGCCAACATTGCCTCCCCCAAAACGCTAGATGGCAGCTCCCCTGGAGTGTAGCGGTGCCTCAGATTCCTACAGGGCAACCTGGGAGCTGTCGAAGGACCTGGGGACTCATCCTTTCCCTATAGCCCGGAAGTATGAGGCAGTCACGTGGTCAGAAGGACAGAAGCACTTCCGGGTCAAGTACTATTTAAAGGACTGATGGGAACCCAGTAAGCAAGCCGGAGATGGGAGGTAGATGACAGAGCTTGCTGGGAGGTGTGAAGGAGAGAATTGCATTAATTTATTGGTTATTTGATTGTGTTATGGTGGTTGTGATGTTTAGGAAGCACTATTTAAAGAAGAAAAATATTAAAATACTTCTGAGTGCTTTTACCTTGTGTCATGTTTATTTGTCTGTTGGGTTTAAGGGGCGACAGCTACTCCTAGCGTTCTTACACTATCTATTGAACTAATTGGTGCAGTCCATCTGTACTGATAAATACATATGAGCTCCCTCTTGCTGTCTCTCCTTCTTGACCTAAGGAATTGTGTTTTCAGTTCCTTTTTAGTCTGGATGGTTTTATCAGTCTCATTCAGGTCAGAATGGTGTGATATTACAGAGGTGCTTAGGAGTGGTTAGCTGGGCAAAGTCAGTCAGTATGGCAACTATGAAAGTATTTTGTTGCAGCTTAAGAAACTGCATGAGGTGGAGTATTCCCTTTATTGCTCATTAAGACAGGACACAGTTTTTGTAGCCTGAAGGCCTCGGATTTGTTGTTAACAAGCGTTTTTTAGCTTTGATGCCAAAGAGTGAATTCATGGACTTAAACAAATGCTGTCATTATCCAGATTAGCACTGAGGAGGAAGCAAATGTAGCAGTCCAAGAGAGTAGAGTTACAAACATTACATAGTCAATAGTCTGTCAAGCTGAAGTCTACCACTGTTGTGAGATTAAAATTGAGTTCAAAAGGACCATAAAGAAGACCAGGACATCCTGGTCAGTCCAGAAGAGGTTCATCCAAGATAGGCTGCCTTATAAAATTAAAAAAATAAATAGATAAATAATATTAGAAATGCTCAGTAAGAAACACAAAACATCAAAATTCTGACAAACTAAAAGACAACAAGGATTCTTTATAAATGAAAATTTGAAAAATACATCATTGGAATTGAGAACTAAGGAATTTACTACATATTTTATGGTATGTATAATTTACAGTATATGTGTCAAACAATGATTTGATTTTGAATTTCAATACACCACTGCCTTAAATAGCATGAGGGAAGCATCAGAGGTAGTAATGTCAGGGTAGACCAATCCCTCTAGTTTAAAGACACAGTGCCTTATTACAGAAAAATAAGATAAACCAACAGTAAATACAAAAGTTAATGGAAAATAACAGTTGCTCATAGAGTCCCAAATGAGGCATATTACCTGCATTGTGAGGGATCATCAGTTACGGTCCTACGGCCATGAGTTGTGATTCTGCAAGGGTGATCCAGCTCACAGGATCCTCATTGTTGGGGATCTGAGTGACTGGACCAGGCCAAGGAGTCGCCCAGATAACACCTGGCAGCGGCAGATAGAAGGTCATTTCCAGAGGGTGGGACAGACCGTGTGTCTGCCTGGGGGGTTGCCAACTGGGATCCCGAGCTGTTTTGTTCTGTGGTGGGTGCGGCAACACATTTTACCAGTGCATACTCCCCAACTTCACTACAAAGTATTCCATCTGTGAAGAAAACATCTTGGGCCTCATATATAATGCCGTGCATAAAATTCACACTAAAACATGGCATACGGACAATACTGAAAATGTGCGTACGCACAAAAAAATTCAGATGCATAAAACTGTGTGTAAGCAAAGTTCCACACACTCTCCCTTTATAAATCCCAATCAATGTTAATTTTAACTCATGCCTGCAGCCCTATCCTAATTCCTCCCCAAATTTTGCATATTTTAATATGTAAATTAATATAAATAGCCCATTCCATTCAGTGTTTGGTTAAAAAACAATTCAAAAGGCATATGATTAAAAGACAATGGCAAAAGCACATGGCAAAGCGAAGAATTTCAGCAAATGTGAAGTGAAAAGAAGGAAACACATACTATTTTTTGTTGTGCAGTTGACCGCTCTGGTTACATTTGGAAAACTGGACATTGCTGTGAATTTTTGCCAGTTCTACCACAAGTGGATAAGTGGATAATACCATCCCATACAGCTGGCATGGCTTAACTCAGTAATGATTGTAAAATACCCGATCAGTTAGCAAGTTCACGTTGCAAAGCTCCTGTGGCTAAAAACCCAAGGGTGGACAGAACTTGCAAAGGAGCAGGTACAGCACAATTCCCCAACGTCAGCATTTGTAAAGCCGGCGCCAGTTCAGCACATAGCTCCAAGAGGATAGCTCTTGGAAATTAAAGTAGAGTTACAAGCCAGTCATCATCATCTATAAATATGCACTCTATTCTAATTCTTCCATTTGTGATGTCTTCTAACAACACTAAAGCAGCTATGGTACTTGGAATAGTTTGGCCATTCCAGGAACCATTGTATTGCAACAGAATAAATACAATCAATTAAATTTGTAAATGGTATGTAATTAATTTGGGTGCATTTAATAAATCCCGCATCATGGATGCAAATGTAAAAAAGGGACACCACACAGAAACAGTAACACTGCTTTGATGCTGGGTGCCACCATTTTGCAAAACCGAGCAGAAATGTGCATACACATGGTATGAAGCTGTTGTGAAAATGTGCATAGCTTTACACAGAATTTAGTTTTTATATATCTCAGAGTGTGTGTGGAAATGGGTTACGCACCATTTATACATAAGGCCCCTTGTGTGGGACCAGTCCCTAAGATAATGTAGCTGGAAGTCTTAAATGAATACTAATTGGTGGCTTTGAACTCACACATTATGAAGACCTTGGAAATGCTAATATCGGCTCACTTACAACCCATGGTCAGAACAAAACTAGACTCTTTGCAGATGATCTACAAGGACCATTTAGTTGTGAATAATGTGGTCATATATCTGCCTAACAGAGCCTACTACCATCTGGAGAAGCATGGTAGCATGTTGAGGATATTGTTTTTTGACTTCTCTAGTGCATCCAACACCACTGGTGAAAAAGCTCTGGTCAATGAGGGTTGATGCTACTACTGTGTCCTGAATAATAAACTACTTAACTGTGTAGACAACAATTTGAACAGATTAAGAGCTGTGTATTGGACATGGTAATTAGTAGCACAGGGGTTCCACAGGAAATTGTAATCAAATTTCTAATAAGGATGTGTTTATAAGTTGTACCTTAACTCTTTGAGGGCTGAATATTTTTTCCAAAAAACATAAAACGTCTGTTGCCATGTGATGTGGCTGCTGTTGTCTCATGTTTGGCATCTCTGGCGGCAGTAGCTGCGTTGGGGACACCTTGATGGTCAGCAGGAATTCACAGTGGGCCAGCTGCCTGGCTGTCTTTGCACAGCAGGTGGGTGGAGGTGACGGTCGCAGTGTGATGCAATCTGGTTTGTACCTCTTATCATAAGTGGTGGTCCTCCCAGGCAAACGCTGCTGTAGGCGCATCAGCTACATGAAAGTGTTCAGCACCACGATCAGCTGGAGACCGATCAGATGATGCTGGTACCTCACTTTCATTTTTGATCTCCAGATACCTTGCATCAAACTCGGAGTCCGACTAGTCAGAGTCCTATTCAACGAAATTACGTAAAACGTCCATGAAGTATTTTGCTTTGCACATTCACTTTGGTCTCTCGCCAGATTTCGGTGCCATTTTAGAGGTTGTTTGCTCTTTGCTACTCATGTACACATAGGGAATCGAGGTTAAATCAACAAAGCTATGTAACTTTCCTTCTAGTAAAGAGAGTTGAACTAATCCGTAAAGGTGAGTTTTGTTTCAGTTTACAGCTGATCACCGTCCTCTACTCTTGAATTTTGACAAAAGTCGACATCAGCCCTGAAAGACTTAAGATGACATTGAATTGATTTTCCATGAGAGAGGGAGGATATTGACAGAGTGATATAATTGTTCTATAATAATCCTTTATGCTACAAACAGACTTTTCCCATTTCAAGTTCTTGAAGCTTACTTTGAAGCTATGGAACATTCTGTTTGTTGTCCTAATTAGATAGATAGATAGATAGATAGATAGATAGATAGATAGATAGATAG
>JANRMT010027041.1:58987787-59046435 GCA_026402145.1 Polypterus bichir lapradei
TAGATAGATAGATAGATAGATAGATAGATAGATAGATAGATAGATAGATACTTTATTAATCCGAAGGGGAAATTCACATACTCCAGCAGCAGCATACTGATAAAGAACAATATTAAATTAAAGAGTGATACCAATGAAGGTATAACAGACAGACAATAATTTTGTATAATATTAACGTTACAGTCTGTCACTGAAGCTGTTCCTCTGTCTGGAGATGATCCTATTCAGTGGATTTTCCATTATTGACAGGAGCTTGCTCAGTGCCTGTCACTCTGCCTCGCATGTCAAACTGTCCAGCTCTGTGCCTACAATACAGCCTAACTTCCTCACCAGTTTGTCCAGGCATAAGGCATCTCTCTTCTTTATTCTGCCTCCCCAGCACACCACTGCATAGAAGAGGGTGCTCGCCACAACTGTCTGATAGAACATCTGCAGCATCTTATTGCAGATGTTGAAAGACACCAGCCTTCTAAGGAAGTATAGTTGGCTCTGTCCTTTCTTACACAGAGCAGCAGTATTGGCAGTCCAGTGTAATTTATCATCCAGCTGCACTCCCAGGTATTTATAGGTCTGCACCCTCTGCACACAGTCACCTCTGATAATCACGGGGTCCATGAGGGGCCTGGTCCTCCTAAAATCCACCACCAGCTCCTTGGTTTTGCTGGTGTTCAGTTGTAGGTGGTTTGAGTCGCACCATTTAATAAAGTCTTTGATTAGTTTCCTATACTCCTCCTCCTGCCCACTCCTGATGCAGCCCACGATAGCAGTGTTGTCTGCAAACTTTTGCACGTGGCAGGACTCCGAGTTGTATTGGAAGTCAGAAGTATGTAGACTGAACAGGACCGGAGAAAGTACAGTCCCCTACGGAGCTCCTGTGTTGCTGACCACCATGTCAGACCTGCAGTTCCTGAGACGCACATACTGAGGTCTGTCTTTATGATAGTCCACAATCCATGCTACCAGGTATGAATCTACTCCCATCTCTGTCAGCTTGTCACTAAGGAGCAGAGGTTGGATGGTGTTGAAGGCTCTAGAGAAGTCCAGAAACATAATTCTTACAGCACCACTGCCTCTGTCCAAGTGGGAGAGAGATCGGTGTAGCATATAGATGATGGCATCCTCCACTCCCACCTTCTCCTGGTATGCGAACTGCAGAGGGTCGAGGGCGTGGCGTACCTGTGGCCTTAGGTGGTGAAGCAGCATCCACTCCATGGTCTTCATCACATGTGACGTCAGAGCGACAGGCCAGAAGTCATTCAGCTCACTAGGATGTGATACCTTTGGGACTGGGGTGATGCAAGATGTTTTCCAAAGCCTCGAGACTCTCCCCTGTTCCAGGCTCAGGTTGAAGATGTGCTGTAGAGGACTCCCCAGCTCCAACGCACAGGCCTTCAGCAGTCATGGCGATAGTCCATCTGGACCCACTGCTTTGCTGGTGTGAAGTCTCCTTAGCTCTCTGCTTACCTGGGCTGCTGTAATTGTGGGTGGGGGGAAACTCTCTCCTATGCTGGTATCAGCAGAAGAATGGGTGGAGGGTGCAGTACTCCAAGGTGAGATAGTTAACGGATTAGTTGTTAATTTAATTTTTTACAAAAGATGATCAAAAATAGCCTTTATAAAAATGATACCAAATCTTCTTCTTCTTCTTTTGGCTGCTCCCATTAGGGGTTGCCATAGCGAATTATCTTGTTCCATAATAAAAATGATACCATACAATTAGGGAAAATGAATGCTCTGATCTTAAAAAAATGCAATGCAAAGGGAAAAGTAGTCTAATAATATTAGTGCAAGGACAGCAAAACAACAAAACTGATGTTAACAGGTTTGCCATACTGGGGAGCTTCCATGTTAAAATGTTAAAACCAAGAGGAGCAAAATGAACTTGAATAAATAACTAGACGAATAGTGATTTAAACCAAATACTCTTTCACTAAACCTCCTCTATTTTGGTAGAAAAATAAGGTCAGGAAATCCGAATAACCATATCGTCACCATCTTAAAACATACCTAACAGCCCATAGGGTTGCTTTGAAAACAGAATTGTTGGTATCTGTATTCTTCTTTGTGCTATATTGGCCCTCTTTACAAGCTTCAATATTTGCTTGGCGCTATCACTCTTAAAATTAGAAAAAAAAAACCAAAACAAATAAAGCAGTAAAGTAGCTAAAGTAAAGGATACTGTTAATTTCTGCCTTGACTAAAGCAGAAAACTTTGTTCTGTTTAACATTTGGATTGATTAATCCACTTACCCAAGAGAGCAATGCACTCATTTAATGAGACACATTTCCACTCGCCAAGGTTGGCAAAGTATCTGCCAAACACGCTGAACCTTTATCTGCACACACCCTGTCAGCACTAGCAGTAAAGTAGTATGATACACAATACACATATTGCAAGAGACGTCAGAATTTGGACAGCTGCCTAATATTTTAATAAATGTCTGCTGTAGAAATCCCAAGAGGAAACTCGGTGTGACTACAAACAAGAAACAGAGATGCATTAAAAGCAAAAATCCAATTAGCTCCTTGGCAGTTATATTATGTAATTTCAACAATGGTAAAACATATAATTATGAGTATCTGAACTGGAATGTGAGCTTATAAATATCAAAACCTGCAAGGTTTCCAATCTGAGTCTGTTCTTTTTGTTTTTTTTAAATTCTGTTGTAATGTCTTTTAAGGGCAGAATGTTAATAAAGGTTTAATCAAAAATGATTAAAGATCCAATAACAATTAAAAACAACTCAGCTCTTGTGGGTTTTAAGCATTGCAGATGTTCATTGCAACAAGTCTTTACATATAGTGTGAGCTTAATTTATGTTAATTTATTAAACTGAACTTCATAATCAGATGTCAAATTTTAAGGCATTTTGTGGACCTAAGAAGTTTAAAAATCTCTCTCTCTCTCTCTCTCTCTCTCTCTATATATATATATATACATATATATATATATATATATTGTCACAGACGTGCGAGTAGGAGGCAGCTAAAGGGCCTGAGTAATTATAATACCACCACCGACTGGGAGGTGGTGGAGTGTACTGACTGTCTTTCTCAGTTACTTGCAGACCGTTCCCGGAAAATCCCACCAGGTTCTAGCACCTTCGATGACATCACTTCCAGGTCCAGTCCCAGAAATGACATCACTTATGGTCCAGACAACATCACTTCCAGTTCCGGAACCAGAGATGACATCACTTCCGGTCTCAACGACATTACGTTCGGTTCCGGCCCTGAAGATGACGTCACTTCCTGACCGGGCCTTTAAAACCACCATCTTCATTGTCTTTGATCAGTTCTGTTTTGGACTCAGTCTTGTGAACATCTCTGTTCAATTGTTTCAATTTTTACAGCCAGGATACAATATACGGGAGTCTGCCCCAACCCTTTATAATGTCTTTTGGTATTTTTGTCACAGTGGCGTAGTTGGCAGGATGGTTTCCCAGAAGAAACCGGGACCAGAACCAAGATCTAACAAGCGGGGAAGTACTGGGGCCGAGTTTCAGGGTGGGGAGTTTGCTCCCATATACAGTAGCAAATCCGGGCTGGTACTTAACCAAAGGGAGAGTGAAGAAGTGACATTATCTTTAGGGCCAGAACCAGAAGTGATGTCATCAAGGGTGCCAGAACCTGGTGGGATTTCCCGGCAATGGTCTGCAAGTACCTGAGAAAGACAGTCAGCACACTCCACCACCCCCATGGTCGGTGGTGGTATTACAATTACTCAGGCCCTATAGCTGCCTCCTACTTGCACGTGTGTGACAAGATATGTATATATATATCTTATATACAGCATATACTGCACTTTATATAATATTTATACAGTATATATAGTCATTTCTTTCATTTCTTTATACAGAAATAGTTCTTTAAAAGTTGTCAAAGGTGATAAAATAAAGAATCCATACTGACGAGTGGTTTATTCATTGTGTCTCAAAAGACCTTGTTCACAATAAATTGTCAAAAGTGGATCAGGTAGTTTTAAGAAAAAAATATTACCAAAAAGTAAATAAAGCATGTTCTTCCAGAGGGGCTTAAAGTGGAGAAAGACAAACAAATCGTGATTGCATTCACTACACTTTTGGCACGCAGACTCATTCTGATAAACTGGAAGAACCCAAACTCTCCTCTTTTAAGTCAGTGGGAAACCGATGTGTTATATTATTTGAAATTGGAAAAAATCAAATACTCAGTTAGAGGATCCGTACAGACTTTTTTCAAAACATGGCAGGATCTAATCAGTAATATTTTAAAATAAGTTCATAAAGCACAGAGAATTTATTAATTTAGGTATGTTTACAAGCCTTAAAATTTAACGCGGCTTGGCTTGCTCTCTCTCTCAGGGGTGGGGATTGATCTGTTCTTAACTCAATTTTTCTTTTTGTAAAAACTTGATTGCTTTGTATGGATTGTAATAAAATTAATTTAAAAAAAAAAAGTAAATAAAGCAGATGGTCTTGTTTTATACTTATTAACACACTGTGGTAAAGGTAAATTACAGTTAAACAGTTACCTTATATTCAAAGTGCCTGCCAGACTGAATTACCTTTTCATAAAACAGCTACCAAATCAAGCAGCTATTCTTTTCAAACAGGTTGATGCTGTTGATAAAATATACATTGTAAGTACACACTGCACAGATTCCACAAGCTGGGAGAATGCTTTTGTGAATGGCTGCCAAATGTACAAGAGTTGCCAGGCAGCAAGAATACATGTTCTCTTTGGACAATACAATACAGACAAAGCAATCCAGCAGGCGCTAGAGATGTCTGATTCTCTGAGAAAGGGAGAGGGAAAGTGAGGCCATGGAAGGTTAGAAGAAAGGTAGAGTATCCTCTGGCTGACAGACAGCAGCAAAAGGCCCTTACTTAGGAGTGTAATGATGCAGTTACTATGCCCAGATGAAGAAAAAGGGCTTGCCCTTAAAGGATAGTTAGATAAAAGGACCAGGAAATGAAGAGCAAAACAAAGAATTGTCAAAAACAGGCTGAAGGTCTTTACCAAAACAGTTTGTAAAGTTTGAATTACAAATAAAAAAAAAGTCAAAGTAAAAAAAATTCCAAAAAGGTTAACATCAAAAAGTCAAAAATGAAAAGGAATAGCGAGCAAAATTTCAATTATTAAATAATCCAGAAATTAGACAGTACTTTTATAGCTGGTGGGAGCTGTTAACTGCAATTCAACATGTGACTCACTGGACCATGTGATTGCCAAGGGCTATGGCAACAGCAATTTGCAATATCCATAATCAGAAAATAATGAAATTTCACTGCCAGTAAAAATTCAAAATGCCACTGTGCTAAAATGTAAATAATAAATACAATTAAGAAAATATGACAAAGAGTACTTTAAAAAAGTTATTGTAGAATTGAAGAAGGCCAAAAGGCAAGAGAATGGACCAGGAGATAAAATAATTAACCTAAGACCATAAGGTTTGAAAACCAGTAGGACAAACTAATGTGCAACCAAAATGAAAATTAAAACAACTGAGCAAAAAAGTTTGTTATACCAATAATTCTAAAGAAGGAGCAGGTTTTGATTCATATCCACAGTCTTGGACAGTAAGATCTACCATAATGGTGGTGACCATTACAAACATACACAACAGAATGAAGAAATATCACTAAAACATTACTATAAGTCTTCAAAAATGAAAAACAAAATGAAAGTGAAAATATAATCTTTACAGTCCAAATTCTAAGAAAAATAAAAATGTATTGAGCCTTAGAAAAATAACAAAATCATAACATGTTGTGTGACAACAAACATTATATACAAGTTAGGATGAGCAGCAGACCAATTCTGTCCATCTATTCTATTTAGTGGTACCGCAAAAATCCAGAGCAGAAGAAATGAGACCGTGTTGCTCTTTTAATCAGGATGAAGAATATGCCCTTTCATTGCTATAGAAAGCCTTACAATGGACAGTCGGGAAGAAAGCTGGCGTAAAGGCTATCTGGTGGAATTGGTCTTGCCTAGATGTCAACCACTGAGGCTTGACGCCACCTCTCCCTAGACAACATTCTATATAATTTTATCTCAATATTTTCGGTGTCTTGCATTGTTATTCAAAGCTGAGTGACTCAGTCTAAGTAAGTTGAAGTTTCATCCTTAGGATGTAAACAATGACCTTGAAAAACTTCACAACTATAGTAGGAGAAAAGACTTAATGCATGCAACACTCACTTATCCAAGCTTTCATCCCAGATGACACCAGAGGCTGGTCAATTCTTTCAACAATAAGTGCCCTTTCTCTTGTGAAAGATACACAGTGTGTCATTGTTTTTTTTTTGTTATTCTTAATTCTATATTTAATGTTTTGGTACTGTGTTTCAGTTCCTCTGTTTTTATTTGTGGAGCATCTGTTTCAAAGGGTCATAGCAGAGTTGAAAATTTCTTGTTGTGCCAAGGAAAAATGGCTCTTTATAAGTCAAGGAAAGAAAAACTTATATTCAAATAGATTTTGATTGAGTTGAAATCAAGAATATTTTTTAATTACAAATTTTATAAAATTACTTTTAGCCTGAAAACTTTTTTTCAATTGGTTGTGTAAAAATGAAGCATTTGTTCAATCAGGAATAAGAAATTCTTGATTTGTTTATAATTTTAATACCAAGTTTTAGTAATTGTGTTTTCAGAAATTATCTTTTTTAGTGTTTATGACTTTAAAGACTTTGGTTTATTTTTGTATTGTTAAATGAGTAATAAAATTTACATTAAAAATAAAATCAAGTCTTTCTTTCTTTCTTTCTTTCTTTCTTTCTTTCTTTCTTTCTTCACAGACCAGTACTTTAAACTGAAAATTGACTGCAGGATAAAGTGTGAATTTGTAGTTATAAATGGGGTGTGTGTTTAAATTTTTGATGATCAGGGTGCACAGAAAAAACTTGGGGAGTAGTCTCTTTAGTGTGTGGTAATAACCATAACTATGCACTTTCAAGCATTTGTTATTAGTGATAAATTTCTAGATTTTTTTTTTCAGACATTTCCAAAATGTTCATAAATTACAAAATGGATGGTCAGATTTACTGGGGACCTTTAGCACAATGTAAACTTTTAATTTAATTTTTGTAAATAGTCATACATCTTTCCATATGAGATTTTTGGATTTCATACTCGCATGTCAATAGGCATCCTCATGAGCTGCCTTTATACTGTACAAAACTGGTGTTTTATCTTTATAATGGTGTTAGATGTAAAAAAATATATCAGCCAAAAATATTGTGAACAGCATCACTTAAGCTGTGAATAGGAACTAGATTTGTAGTTCATGTATGTCTAAGTCCACAGGATCTGTGAAGTCAGAAGGCAATGTACTTCACACGTCTGTCACTGAACTGTTTCAAACCACTTACAATAAATACTGTAGCAGCAAATATTCAGTATTCAGTCATTGCCCGATAAGACCTCAAAACCACAGTCATTATAGACAGATGGTCAGTAAGGTACTAGTTTTAAAATAAAAAAGTGGTTTTTTTTTACATTCTGCATCTAAGTCTGTTCCTGTATGCATTTTAGTTCTCAGGTAGTGGACAACAGTCAGTATGCTGTAGGGGTACAACGTAGTCCAATGTTCTACATACTACCACTATGACATTTTTGGTGCTTGTTTCTGTCTTTAAAGCCAGCACAAGCACATTTGTCACAGACACCACTTGTTATCCTATCAAATCTCCACTGGAAAGGTTAATATATAGCCTGTTTTAGTAAAGACTTTAGCTCAGATTCAGACTCTGACTAAGGGTGGGTTCCTAGAAATAGGTATAATTTTCACACTGGGCTTTCTCCTTTTTCAGTTGAGATACATTATTGAATGACCAGCAACTGAAGTGACTACAAACTAGGGTCTGTTCCAGAAATAGAGATTAAATAGTCCAGGATCACAAATTCAATCCCAGCTTGATATTTGCATGATTTCACACCAGAGCATTAGCCGGTGCCAGAACGTCGATTTCAGTCGGCTCATGCAATCCAGGATACATTGATCCAAATTAATGCACATTCACTGCATTATTTATAAACCCTAATGAGTCGAGCACTGAACAGCTGATTAATCAAAGACTACAAGTTTGAGAAACAGAGAGAACAACTTTTATGCCTGCAGAGGAAGAGGTGTATGAAGATTATCACCATGTCCTCCAAAAGACAAGCAATATAACGGCCACCGCTATCAAGGAATATCACTGACAGAGGGAATGCGTAAATGAGTTAATAATCACTGAAATCTGTATATAATTTGTGTAGTGAGTTATTTAAATTTTGCAAAATGAACCACTGGTGATTTTACCTTACATGAAATCTTATACTCCCTGAAATAAACATTGGATTTCATTTTTACAATGTTACCAAAAAATGCAAGACACACAGGGTTAAGTGTTCAGCATATATAAAGTTACTCTAGTCATTATTGTGAAAGATGTTAAAAGTTATCCTTTCTGCATTGAACCCTTTATTGTCCTGTAATTACATACCAAAAGACACTAAAGGTTAATTGCTTTCATGTACAAATTTTCAAAAGAAGATTTGGAACAGCACACACTCTTTGAATGATAGTTTTCCCTGTTCAAACTTGACATCCCGTGTATTTGGCCTCAAAATGTGTAATTATGTACTTGGCATCGCATATTACATTCACACTTGGCCTTCTGTCTGTAAATGTACACTTATTGCAATGTGTACATTTCCTGTTTACATTGCGATAATGATTGTAGAATATTCAGCCCACCAAATCCTGTGATTTGCTAATCAGGGAAGTATACATAGTCACCAAGTTACAGTAACCATTTGTCAGGATGAGTATACTATGGCTACAAGTGCCATGCTGGCAGCTATACCTAAATAAGTAAAAACAAGGGAAAATAGGAACTAAGGAGGTGCTATAGAAAAACTATAAAAAACAGTAAAAACCATTGGCTAAATAAACTGCAATATGATACACACATAATATCGTTGTCTTATTCCATTACAATACCCCAAATTAAAACTGCATTAATAAGTATGTTAGATATTTGCAGAAGAGGTGTGTCTTCAGTGATTTTTCTTTAAAAGGCCAGTGACTGTACAGTAAGTATAAAAGTGGGCAATTTGCTCACCAGCCAGGCTGTTATCAGTTATTGCTCAGAAAATGCTGCTGTTGTATAACTTTGATTGCCCTGCCTGTGATTTTGTGGAATTCATCATTGATGGTAACTATTATTTTTAGTGTGTATGTTTGTTCAGACAATGCTTCAACGTTAGGCAAGCTTTTGTGATCGCTTTGCCAATATGTGTGGCATCTCCTGTGTTGCAGAGAAAGTTGTCCTTTAAGGGAAAAAAAAATACAGTAACTGATGTAAAATGTCCATGATTTGTTTTAATATTAGCTCAAAACCACCATGTGTTACACTGAGCATGTCATGTGAAGTTTGCCTTGGATGTAAAAAGGTAACGTTCTTTCAGACACTTCTCTGGGCATCCCAGAATGTCTGATCTGGGTCTGATTACATTTCTCAGGTTATAATTTGGTGAAAACATTGTGCTTCTGTGTCAATTGTTCAGGAAGGGGGAATGGCATTTTCATCATTTTTTATGGTTTTTTTTGCTTCTTCAATACTGCTGATGGGACATTTACGAACTTTGATCTTATGATTGGATGCCTGTTTCTGAAATATTATGACCTCAAAGTGTGAATCCTTTATGTTAAACTTGCTCTTTTGCAGGTTAGTTTTAAAGTATTGGTTACCCCAGATAGATTTTTGTCAGATCTTTTTTTCTGGAATAGGATTAGCAGGTTACTTGCATCTTTGGCCTCATGGATTACTTAAATTCTGGTTTATTGTGTTCCAGAAATGCAGGTTTGGCTAAATCCAAATTTTCTAGAATGGAATTAGCCAGATTTTTGTGAATCCTGACTTATTTTAACCAGACTTCACCCTAATCTTGCTTTCTGTAACAAGCCCCTGGTGTCCTTAACAGTTGTTTTTTTTGACACCCTCTCTATTACTCTCTCTTACTCCTTTATTTCATTATCAATTTTTAGATTATCCTTTGTCTTGTGAAAATGTTATGTTTCCAAAGTGTTTGTTATAATATATACATGTATATTTATTTGTCATCCATCCATCCATCCATCCATTATCCAACCCGCTATATCCTAACTACAGGGTCACGGGGGTCTGCTGGAGCCAATCCCAGCCAACACAGGGCGCAAGGCAGGAAACAAAACTCGGGCAGGGCACCAGCCCACCGCAGTTATTTATCATCTTTAGTCAATTATTTTTTATTTTAATATTATATAAATGTATCTTCTTTTAATTCTTCATTTTACTTTGTAATTCAGTTTTTTTTATAATTCAACATTTGCTAATTTGTTTTATTATACAATGTGCTGGATAATGTATTTCTTTGATTCTAGATGTCAGTAAGACTATTTTAGCTCTTCCAAACAATCATATTTATTATAATTAAAACCTCCTTCATTTTTTCCTTTTCCTTTCCTTTTACTTTTTTTCATATAACAGCAATCTGCTTTAGCATAGTCAACTGGACATGCGCAAGTTTCACTCCAATAAATTTAAGGCAGTACTTTTAACTTGTTTATAAAGGTGTTTGAGTCTATCTGATATGAATCTACACATTAATAATTCAAGGTATATTCCAAAAAATTCTGATCATTTAGCAATGTTGAAGCAATTCCACTATTTATTGACCCATGTCATTTGCTGGAGTTGATTGGGAAAAGGTGTACAGTGTGAAAATAGTACAAAGGACCTTATATTATTGTTATGATTTGAGAAAAAAAAACTAATAAAATTTAATGTCAATAATATGCAAGTAAAAATCTGAAAGAGCAGAATTACTGTTTAAACAGAACTGTACTTAGGCAGGAATTCTTTAGGGTGTAGTGCTTGATATCTTCTAATAAGAGATGTAGGACCATGGAGTCAATTTCTTTAGTAGAAAGTCTTAGAGGCAGAAGGTAAAAGTCTATAAGGACATATATCAGCACCTTGATATCTGGCAAAATAAAAAAAGGTGTAATGGTTAAATTACAGGTTTTGTTTCTTAGTTGGCTGAGATTAAACACTATAAATACTTAGCAAGCATATTCTTTATATTGTTCCTATGTGTCAAAGTAATATTCTTATTATATTCAATATTCAAACCATGTTTCTTTCTATGATCCACATAGAATTAATGTATAATGAAATAATTTAGGCCCTTATCTGTTGGCAATATTAAGGTTGCTGTGTATATTTTGCAGGGGACACACACTCTTTGAAATAAATGGTTCTTTCATACACATACTAACAGCTGCTTCCCACAATCAAGCATGCTTTGCTTGCAACAAATAAAAGAAGGAAAAAATAGTCAAATATTAGTGAAACTAATGCTTATTGTAAGCTGATTTAACTTTTAGAAACCAGTGACTGCTAAGGTATATGAACGCAGTGTTTTGTCATGACTAAATATATAATTGATCTTTTGGAAAACAAACAAATATACCTCAGCTTGGCCAACCAGGAAATGAAAAGTAGTTATAGAAACACAGGTACTCTGAGTCAAAAAACAGGTGGGAGTCTGTGAAATAAACAATCGAGAAAGCCAGTGATGCTAAATACAGAGCTCATAGTTACTAGAAGCAAAGCAAAGTATCCTAACACGAAGTGTTCAAAGAAAATTCTTTTAGGCACAACTAATCTAACAGAAAATAGTTTTTAAATTGGGAAACTCAAAAACTTGGAGTTAGAACTCTGCACACTGCTGATTTTTAAACTTGCACATAATGTCTTCAGATGCATTTTTGTGAAGATCATGTGCTTAGTAACAAGCTTAGCAACTTCAAACTACATGGCCTTTTCTCATCTTTAACACTAGAATCCCTGAAACCTATGAAAAAACTCGTAATCCTGGGCCACCTTCACACATTTGGACTTCAGTCTTCACACATTAAAAAGTTTCTGTATTAGCTATGTGTTCTACATTTCTTGCCTCGTATTTCCTGTCATCCTACAGATGACACAGATTGTTGTAGACACGGAACACACATGAAATGTATGTATTCTAAATAACGACATATTATTTACCCTAAACAACTCAAGGCACCTCACACCCTGATAAACACCCTGAACGCTTGGGCTAACTAAAGCTTTGTCGGTGGGGACTGGGAAAGCAGGCTGCTTGCTGCTTGTGCTGATCAACACATTTGCAAAACAAAACAAGCTGATGAGGAGTGGTGCGAGAGACATTAAGGTGGCCCAGGTAACCCTTTGTATATAATAGGATAATACTTGCTATTTTCCAGTTCTTTAGAATTTCCCCAGTGCACAGTGACTTCCTAAAAATATGTGGCAGGGGATTATATAGGTCTCCTTAATATTTTCTTGTCCTGGTGATTTGTTTGATTTCAGCCTATTTACTTTAAGCAGTACTTGTCCCTCTACAATTTCCAAATCAATCAGTACCTCCTTAGTAGTTTCTTTTACTGCTGGTAGGTTATCTACTTCCTCACATGTGAAGACCTCAGGAAAATTTGAGTTTAGAGGATCTCATCTGTTTCACTGTCAGTATTTTTAATTCCGCTTTACTAATCCTGATGCACTTCACCTCCTCAATGACTGTTCTTTTACTAATAAAATACTGAAAGAATCTCTTCACCTTACTTGCTATATTCCTCTCTAACTGCCTTTTAATCTTCCTAATATCCTTCTTAAAAGGCCATGATATGGCCCTGGAAAGTGTTTGTGAGATATGGCATCTGCACTGTCATCTTACTCAGATCAGACTTTTAAAGAATACCTTTGCACATTGAATGGAAAACACATGGTTATATATGAACAACACAGTGACAATTTCCAGTACAGAAAGGTAATACTATTTTTCTTCATTTTTCCTAAATTGATTAATCCATTCATTAGTTTTTTTAAATAATTAACTTGTTTAAAAAGATGAAATACTGGTGTGATGCTCAAGTTTTCAATTCCATTCTGTTATGTATTGATAGCTCTTATAGCCCTGCTTATCCCTAAGGTTTTGTTATTTTTGTGTGCTTTACACTGACTGCAGATAAATGTGGCCACAGAAAAGAGATATAGTCGAACCCATGGGAATGTCACATGTACACAGTTCAATCCAATTTCTCTTTGCTGCATATTGCATCATTGCTTAATGGCAACTCCCCTCAAGATATTCAGTCTTATTTTTTTAAATGCCTTTTTTCACAGTCCTTGCAATTCCAGAAAGGAACTGGCAAATAATAAATTACTCCCAGTGAATATGATAACTTACAGATTTACTTTGAGGAGTTCTTTTTCCATGGCTTTCTTTAGAGATTTTTTCCCTTCTAAATTATGGAAGCTTACTCCACCACTCAAAATTTCTTTTACTTGCATTATTTCAAAATTATGATTGTGTTATTTTGCAAATGTATTGAATTATTTCATAACTGTATTACACCCTCACTACCAGAAACATTACCCTCAGTTGTGCTTTACTTTTCTAGGGACAAGAAGAAAGAAAGTCAACATGTTTAGGACAATACACAAATTGAAATCTGTATATAAAGTATCAGTTTAATTTTATAAATACAAGGATAGATCTAATTTATGGCTTTGTCACAGTATTTATGTTTGTGTGGGCATGACTGTGCTTAGTGATATATTTGCACATCTTCCAGGTTTGATTTCTGATTAGGGTTCCACGCTACACATATGGACTCTGCTTATTCTGTGATGTAATTTCATGCTTGTGTATTTATACAGTATGGGAATATGTACTATTACATGCAAATAATCCAGAGCCAAAACATTAATAAAATCAAAATTGTACTGGAAACAAAAATCATGCTGTAATTATTTCTTTGCAGAAATATATTCAGGTATCATCAGCATTATCAATAAACCAAGCCACGCACACATTCTCACAAATCATGTACATGTATACGTGGGATCTGTACCTGTCATGTCCAGTTAGAGAGTAAGAGTCTGCGTCTTTGGCCAATTTAGAGTTGTCAATCAAAAATAACTTACTGACTTTTACTGTGTATTTTAGTCAAGCTTGACAGAGAAGAACAACCCCACTTAAAGATCATCCAGCCATCTGTTTTCTAACTTACCAAGAAATACCCAAATAAAAAAAGTTTAATTTTCATCTTAATTCACAATATGACTCAGCTCTTGTTCTCAGTATACAAAGAGAGAGCCATTTACCAAAAGAAACATGTAAATTTCCTTATAGATCTATAAGAACACTTATGTAACAAAACTAGAGTGCTGTTCCCTGCGTTAATATTAAAAAAAAATATTCTGAGTGATCTAAACTTGTTTGATAATGGACGGGTGCACTACTGTATCAGTTATAAAAAGTTATATAATAAAAAAAAGTCTGCATTTGCACTATGATACCAAAACAGGGCCAAATAGACTGTTACTCAAATGTATTGTAACAACAAGACAAGACAACGCCAATGTGTTGGGTCACCTTGCTACAAACTCTGTATAATTTGAATAAAGAAAAATCAAGTGTCCCTATCTTAGGCTTTAGCAGGAACTTGGGAATATGAAGTATCAGGGCCGAGAGTCAGTGAGACAGTAAGTGAGGCAAACACAGCTGATGTAACAAATAAAAAGGTTAATTTATTGAAAAATAGAGAAACTATTAAAAAAGTGCACACAAATGCTGCTATAATGAATTAAGATGAAAAACAAAAAAACCTTAGAAAAAATCTTACAAAAAAAAAATTTCCTTTTTAACTAGGCCCCAAGAGTCAGCCCTTCAGTAAAAAGAATACTTAGCCTCCTTTCTCCTCCTATCCAAAACCTCGGTGGAAATGCAGATTTGCCCTGGCAAATACAAGCAACTGTCTATTCCTTGCTATAAATCACTCTGCAGCCCTCTTAATTCTTCACATATAGGGAATCCATTCCCGGGCTCTCATTCCTGCATTCCCGGGAATGAAAGTGCTGTAACACCCGGGAAACTGGGAATGGCCAAGCTCTCATATATAGTGTGTAAAAGTGTAAAAATCAATCAAGAAATAACAGAGTTATAGTTGAAAATAATTAAGTGGCACGGTTTTTTGGCCCACGGTGTATTGTGTTGCTGATTAATTCAGTCAACAACAGACCAGCAGCTAAGACTGAGCACAGTGGACTGGGAGGAGTCTGCACTCTGCAGCTCACGAATGCCGGGATGGGGCAGACTTCATTGATGTCTGTCAGGCAACAGCTTTGAACAGCAACTTGAAATTGCAATGCGTTAGTCTGTTGCATCCACATTATCTGTGCCAAGGAACTTACCATCACAGAATGATGACAAGAAACTGGATGCATCAGTAAAAGCTGAAATGGCGGTGTTTCAGAGCAATGGCAAGCGTGAGCGTTGTTTAGAACAAGTGTATCAGTATATGATGACTGTGCTGCCTACTTCAGTGGAGGCAGAGCTTGCTTTCTCAGGGGCTGGCATACTCTGCACGAAGTGCGCTCTCGCCTGGATGATCGCACACTGGACACGTTCTGATTTCTACGCTCTTATTACTGCAACTAACTAGATACATGTACTTATATGACAGGATGAACTGCTTGTAGATAAGGTTAGTCTTTTATTGGTGTCAACATATTGCAGTAGTTTTAATTTAAAGTAAGTGTCGGTCATTCTAAAACCGTTCATATGTGAGATGCCAGTGCACTGTATCATCCCTGGGAGCCCAGGATACCCGGGAATGACATGCGGGATTCCCTGAATTCCTGGGAATGGATAAAACCATCCGGGAATGGATTTCCTACTCACATACTGACTTTCTCCTGGTCTTAAATGAACTAACTCTGGTTGTCAAAAAGGCTGGCTTTTATCCCGAGGCATTCATCTTCAGACCCGAGTCTAAGTCCCCCCCCCGCTTTCCCTGGTTAAGTGCCCTGCATATACAATATCTATGCTGATTATGATGCACACACACCAATGTTGAAAACGTTCTGCAGTGCCCCGCCTCATGTCCATTCCATCTCACGTCTGTTTGTTACATTGTAGCCCCCTCTGAACACCGCAGTTGCACCAGAAGCACGCTGGGATAAAGCACAATGGGTAGCAGGCACGTGCTTCCACCGGTGGGCCCTATGAATGGAAATACACGCATCCCTGTCAACACAGAGCCACTCCACGTGTTCACCCAAGGAACAAACCGGTAAATAAACAAGGCTTTTTTATTTTATTATAAGGATGGTGCATGCAACGAAAATAAAAAAAAAAACGGAGCAAATTGCTTTTAAATTACCAAATTTGGAGGCATTTCCTTAAAGCGTTTCTAAGACTAGAGTCCTTTCAGGGTGACCTAGTAAGATAACGGCTCCTCTGGTTATGACATGTACGAGCAGGAGGAGGCAGGTCTAGGTGGGCGAACCCCAGAAGTGACCTCAGAGGAGAAGAACTGTCAATCTTCCTTTCTGCAGCAAGAGGAAAAGAGAGGCCATTATTACACAGCGCCAGCCCCTGGATGGATGGAGAATTACAATCACCAAAGCCCTTAAACTATATCCCATGAGTACGTGAATGGCAGTATGGATATTCATTCAAGGTAATTCCTTACACCTCACAGTACAATCTTAAAAAAGGCTTCAATGATTATGAGTCACCTTTACAACATTACTCATCAAAAGATTTGGATGCTGTATCCTCGATCTTTGTGCACTGCAGTACCTTTATAACCTGTACCTATGAATCGCATACTCTGCTTACTAAGAAAACACACATGTTGCTTGTGATGAAATGAGTTCCATTATCAGCTTGCAGACCGAACAGGGAGCAGGGAGTGAGGCTGACAGAGTACTGCATCACGATAGTATGAGTAGACTTCAGTGGGGGAACAGAGAACAAGGCTGACAGAGCACTGATATTCGATAGTATGAGCCAACAAAGTGTGAGACTGATAGAGTGAAGCAATGCAGCTTTAAGTACATGGAAAATGACTGCAGGACAGTTAGATATCTTACGTAAATTATGTGTATTGTGTAGTGATTAGATTCCCCACTACCTTACCTGCTTGAGCTGTGTTGCTGTCTACTGTCCTTGCTGTGTGTTATCCTTTCTCAGGTGGGAGCCAATTCTCGTGCATGCTGGGCATTTATTTTTTTGAATATACTATGAGTACCTTTAATAATAATAATTCTTTGCATTTATATAGCGTTTTTCTCACTACTCAAAGCGCTCAGCAATTGCAGGTTAAGGGCCTTGCTCAAGGGCCCAACAGAGCAGAGTCCTTATTGGCATTTACGGCAACCTTCTGATTTAGGTGGGGCAAGGTCCTGGTCGTCTGTCACAACAGACACACAGGTGCTTATTCTTTTGTTAAGGTGGATACTACACTACTAACTTTCGTACTGATTAAACAGAAGAAAACTAAAAAAAATTTAATAACACCCACTTTAACGTGGCTGTCACACACATGCTCTTGGGGGAAGGTTGGTAGACTCAAATAATGTGGTTGCTCTGCCAGACCAAGTGTTGGTGCTGTCACTTAGCCATCTTTCATTTCTCTCTGCAGACCAGAACCAACCAAGCAGTGGTGTCACCATAAAACCCTCCTCTGATGATGTCATACCCTGCCTTTCCTGATGATGATCTTCCTTCAGAACACACCTACCTTAACCATTCCCTTCCTGTCTCCGCTATATAAAAGCCTCAGTCTACCTACTGTATTCAGTTTTGTTATGAGCTCATTTGTAAATTTGTGATTTATTTGCTACTTTTCAGTATATGGGGTGGCCATCCCCCAAACCTTTTTGAGTCACCTGCTCGCCTTTATTTACAGGTGGAGTCTTTTTCCATAAGAACTGGATACACTGTAGGAACCAGCTCTCAAATAATGAATCAATCCACCACAAGATAATCGCAAAATATAAATTTTAAAACCTGTAAGGGGATATATAGCCATTTTAATGTTGCTAATCTTGTCACTGCTACAGCATAAATCCTACACACTGTACACACAAAAATAAAATACACATGGCTATATAATCACCATAAGATTTGAAAGTGAAAATGTGATTGCTTAAGATTTCTTTACCTGCTGGGGTGATCTGAATATAATAATAATAATAATAATAATAATAATAATAATAATAATAATAATAATAATAAGAATAATGTTGCGGTGGGTTGGCACCCTGCCCGGGATTGGATTCCTGCCTTGTGCCCTGTGTTGGCTGGGATTGGCTCCAGCAGACCCCCTGTGCTGTTGTACTAAACTTGCACAAAGTCTCTGTTGATTTAAGTCACCAACTAAACTGCTTAATGTTCTTTTTTATCCTGGACATGGTAAGCAGAATTTAGTCAGAATGTCACCCCATCATTTACATGATCAGTGCCACCCTCTAATGACAAGACAAAGTTTTTCAATTAGTTAACCCAGGGAGTGGTAAGCATGCCCTGGCCAACCACAGCATAACTGCGGATAATGAGGGCTATTTATGTGGGTTTAACTTAATGTTAGTCTAGTTAGATTAAAAATGCTTTAGATAGAATGTGCTTAAGAAATCATTGTTTTAATATAGTTTTATGACTAATGGTTTAGCAATAAAGTGCAGACAGGGATTATGAAAAATTAATTTTTAGTAAAATAAAAACTACCATTAAAGACTACTGTTTCCATTAACCATCATTAGAGAGATCAAATGAAAATCCTTTTAATTATCTTTGGCTTATAAACTTCCAGTATTTAAGGATTTTTTCTCTTTTTTATGATTGTATTACTTGGTTGATTAAGCTGGCGGTTTCAAAGCTCAGTCAGAACTGAAATTTTTATTTGCATTTTATCTCCTTAGCACTAAGATAAGGCACTACATTAAATAATTTTAATGTTTATGATTCACCTTTTACTGAGAGTATCAAATGATAACTAAAATATGATTATGATATGTTTAAGCAATGCATAATAACAATAGATCTGTAGACTGTAGACATGAAATATATGCTCATTACAATTGAAATTGTTACCAGAACATTAACTTAAAATCTATTTAAAACTAATAAACTCTAATTACTTAAATAATCATTGAGCAGATGTCACTGTAAATTAAACATCCAGTCATGCATTTTGGTTAGAGTTTGAATGTGGAACTTGAAATTTGTGTTTATTGATGAGCCACTGAATAATGGTTACTTTTAAAGACACCTTGCCAGAAACTAATTTCACTGTAGTCACTAATGATGAAAGTAAGATCATTAGACCACTACAAAGAATTCCACACTTGGCTGAAGGAAAGAAAATAGCTCCTAGTTCTTGGAAACTAATTAGCTTTCTAAAGAGTCAATCAAAGAGATTTTCTGAGAATACTGTTTAGAAGATTTCTTCATTAATCTTGTATTTAATGTACCTCAGCTCCAGATTAAGTTTGTAGTGCATTTGTCTGTGTTTTTTTGTTTTACACAGACTAAGCTGTTGTGTTCATGTATAGTTATTTCCAAAGCAAAAATGATCCATGAGTTTGGTACATACAGTTAGTCAGTCAGTCAGTCATTCTCGAACCCGCTATATCCTAACACAGGGTCATGGGGATCTGTTGGAGCCAATCTCAGCCAGCACAGGGCCCAAGGTAGGAACAAATCCCAGGCAGGATGCCAGCCCACCGCAGTTGGTACAATCAGTATATTTATAAAATGTATTGTACAAGTATCTCTTTAGTTCAATTTTTATTTGAAGATCTTATTGATGGTGTCTTTGAAAACAATGCAAACTTTATTATAAAAGAAATTGCTACATAAAGTGTACTACAAGTTATAGTAGCAATCGCTTTAAGCGGAATTCATTTATTGGTTAGTGTTGTGATCTTTGGCCGCTTATCATCCCAGCCAATACCCCCAGGCCGCCAGATAGAGCCCTCCCTGCAGTATGGAGGAGCCCTCTCTGCAGTATGGAGGTGCCCTGAAGACCAGCAGGGAGTCATTGACTTTGTAGTTTTTATCCTCAGCCCTGCTGGATACCACAGGGGCCGCAAGAGGGAGCTGCAGGGAGGACCGAAGATTCCTTTGTGCCCTATAACCCGGAAGTGCGTCAGAGGAAGAGCGACGTGCTTCCGGGGGGTGAAGAAAAGGACTTTTTACCTGACCCGAAAGTGATACAAGATCACATGGACTGGGGATTGGGAACACTTCCGGGTCAGGGAATATAAAAGGATTGTGGGAGCTCCCAGATGGCGAGCTGAGCTAGGTGGAAGGGTGGCAACGCGTCTGGGAGAGGAGGATTGTTTATTGTATTTGTAATAGTAATTTATATGAGTATTGTGGAGGAGAGGGTGCTTTGTGCACTGTGGCAAGTTAATAAAGTCATCATTTGGACTTTTACCTGGTGTCTGGAGTCGTGGACAGGGGTTCAAGGGAGCGATAGCGCCCTCGATCTGTCACAGCGTGTAAGGCATACACTGTAATGTAGCAGTATACTAAATAATGCATCAGTATTACTTTTTTCAGTTTTGTTCAGCACACTACAAAATGTAATCTAGTTTCAGAAATAGATCAATCACTAAGTGTGCCCCATGGTAAATGGGATTTCTTTAACCAACATGCTAAAATTAATTGATCCTTTATAGACTATGTGGAAGAATCTCAAGATGTTCAGCAAGCAATCATACCCCATTTACTAACAAGCATGACAGTGAATTGAATGGAAATTAAATGTGTTCATCATCGAAACCTTGTACCACTCTTAAAGGGGTTGATTTAACAAGAGCAGAGAAGGACAATGTTCAGAGTTTTTTTCTTTTCAATGATAAAGTAGACAATCTGAAGGAAGATTCATGACCCTAGCTATGCCACATCCTGCCTTTTTTCATTCAAAGGACTATATCACCAACATGAACCCTCTATCTGCTGTTTTACAACCTTGATGATAATATTCCATCATCACAAAATCACAGGTGGCTGTGCTGGTGCTGGCCCTGACTAATCTGCCTACATCAAGGCCAATATGTGTGTCTGGTCTCCATGTTTTCTGCATGGTTGTGTGGTTCCCATTGTCCCATTAAATCATGATAGCCATAAGCTTGCTCACATTGTTCACGTTAAAGTTTGCAAAGTCTTTTGTCAATCTAAATCATGTAATGTTTGTTCTCCAGCTCTAATAAACTAACAAGTCATCCATGAGAGAAGATAGTCATCGACTTTGTTACTGATTTTTCCTTATTACAAGCATTTGCTACCATATTGGTTGTAGTACACATATTCACAAACTTAAATTATCAACTGCAATGGAAATGTTGTCAAGAAAATGTTCAGGTTGTATGATTTCCAAAAACTATAATTTCTGTTAGAGGGTTTTTGTTTATTTCATATTATTGGATGTATTTTTTGTAATAATGTGGAAAAATGCTAATTCAACCTTATGTTGTTGTTATAAATTGGGAGTTAGAGAACTACTCTATCTCTGGTTCAAACTAGACTCTCCTTGATGTAATTGGAATGATATTCTTTAATAATTTGAATTCTCATTGAGTTTTCAATGTCATTGGGGAAAAAAAAGACAATGAAAACGTGTTTCTACTATGATGACACCATTTGGAAAAATGTCAAAAAAAGTGCATTGTAGTTCAAGAGGGTCTTTTAATCTCTGGGACCTATGACATATTCTTCACTGACAGGAAACAAAGACTGTCCCCCAAATTATCAGGTAGTAAATGATGTGGCTCACTTAGCATTTCAGTCTTGTAAACTGTATTTTAGAGATATTGGCCCTTCTAGCATTGTCAAGAAGACTGGACCAGTAAATTACAAACTTGATCTTCAAGCCCATTTTAAGGTTCATCCAATCTTCTTATATAATATGCTGCCGTAACTGTCCATTTGTCTGTCTAGGATTTTAAATCACCTATAGCTCGCAAACTGTTTGACCTATGAACCTGAAATTTGATACACATATACTACGTGACGTCTACTTTCCTGCTTTCGGGGTGATGACTGACCTCCAAGGTTATTCATCTTTTTATTTTTATTTTATTTTATTGTAGAATCAACTCTCGGCAGCAGCCAGCAGGGTAGCCATGCAGCACATGTGTACGGGTGCCGTTCTCATCCCTACCACCTTCACCGTCACTTCCATTACCTCTTCATATCTTAAATCATTCTTGAGGCAGATTGAAGACTTAAGTGCCAGTTTAAGTGAAAAATTAAGAAAAACATACTAAGTAATTGCAACACAAACAATGGCTTAATCAGTTTTAATGTGAAAAAATGCCAACGAAAGAAGAGAAGACTGCTAGAGTGGAGAAAAGAAGAGCTGTTCAGTAAGCAGCAAGCACAGCAACCTCTGAGCAAACGAATGCTAAATGTACAGAAAAAGAGGATGAAAACTATGAATGCTCAAGTCAAGTGTATTCACTGCACGTTATTGTTACTGGTATTACATATTTAACAACTGGAATCAGTATATACTAGTGTCTTCTTGTTACTCATCGTCATGGATAGTGACCCAGGTTGAAATTGAAACATTGATTCCAGATGACTTGTTGTGTAGGTTTAACATGTTTTCCTTTGGAAGGATTATGGTCCGAAAGTCTTATCCTGAGTTACTTGTAAGAATTTCCTTTTCTCTCTTTGTTAGTTCCATCAGTGTTTTCCTGTGAATCAGTGAGAATCATTTTTATTTAATTTGATATCATTTTTATGAAAAATTGTTATGTCGTTGTATTGCTATACTTTCGTGTTATTTTGTTCATGTCATTACATTATTATTTTTTGTGTTTGTTTTCTTATGGGCGTGTGATTTTTTGCATGTGCATGTGTTTTGTGTGTCAGTAATGCTCCAAGGTTGCTAGGCGTATAAGTCACATGTCTTGTATCTCTTGACATCATGGCAGAGAGGAAATGTCTGACCCTGAAATCATAGGAACCTTTAGGGAAACCTTTTCACAGATTTGGAACTTGGCTCACATCTGACCTTTGACTTTTTTTTTTTTCGCTTTGAAAATCTGACATAACATTTCTTAGTGTACTGATCATGCATGCATATGACTACTTCACCTGCCTAATTGCTAGTGCTTGTTTTTATCTTTGCTTCTTTGATATTAAATTAAATAAGATTAAAATTATATCTTATTAGTTATCTAATAGTTAGTCATGCCAATATATCATGCAGGTATATTTTACACATTATCAATTTTGTGGCCCTGTTGGTAAAAGGTAAGATGCTGGGCCATGATGATGCACCGTATTCCCCATTACCATCCCAAAGATGAGTCAACTTCACTGCTAACATGACAGCACAGCGCTCAGCACACCTACTGCTGTACCCTCATCACCAACTACACAGCCACAGCAAAGGAAGAGAAGTCGACCTTACAAATTTTGAACTGAAAGTAATTCCTGGTGCAGCTGACTAAATGAAGGGAGTGCTGTGTAGTGACATTGATTCTTGCATAAGGTAGTAGAGATAGAAATGAGAATTATCTCACCACCGAGTCAATAACAGACAGCAGTCTGAGATAATATTTCATTATTCAAATGACCAGCTTCAGTGCCAGTCTAAAGGGGGAGCTATATACTGTATAGGGCAATTCTTCCACAGTCGCACAATAAACATATTAGTGTGGCAGAACTTACCAATCTGTCAAGGATAGCAAGGTACCTAAGAATGCAATAAATTTAGCACTAATCAGTTGGGTCAGAGCTTGCAAGAAATGCATAGCACCAAAGTATTGATAAATTTGATCCCGTTTTATTTTAAGGGGAAAGTAAAAGCTTGTGCAAACGACTTATGTTTCACTTACATAAAAAATGGAGAATAGAATGTGTTATTTACAAACATAAAAGTGGCTAAAGGCTTTTAAGGGTAATCCAAGAAGGTGTCTTGTCTGGAAAAACACAATATTTGTGAAGGAGAGTAAGAATAAATTTGTTTAAAACAGGCCAGTAATCAAAAATCAAAGGAAAACCAAAACAAACAAACAAACCTTCTTGTCCTTTGTGAAAAGAAAGTGCTTATACTAAATGCACCCAAACAACACTTATAACAATAGAAATACAAAATGGCAGTGGTAATGTCACTAACAGAATCTCCCAAAACAGTAAAAATTAAACAAAGAAGAAACAAAACACCCATATCACCCTTTTGCTGACAAAAATGGAGACCAGAACATTGGGGCAAATTTAACACACTACCAAGTCATATAGCTGACATTGAGACTTTGTCACCTTTTTAAAAACGTCTGGATGATTTGTGGAGACATCTTAGCAATTACTGACCCAAAAAAGCTTCATGAACTAAATGGTGTCCTCTTATTTTTTATATGATATTATTTATTATATGATAAATAACACATTTGACATCTCTCTATAGCTTTTTTAATCAGCATGTAAGTTGATTAATAACCAGTTATCAAAAAAGGTACACACGTCCAAAGCAATGAGGCTGTACTAACAAAAAGACTGCAATGAGATATTTAACTTAGTTGGTAGGAATTGGTGTGGATAATACAACCTGTTACGGAGGAAGTCAGTGAAATGTGTTTAAAAGCAAATTCAACTATTTTTTTCAGTACATTGCTTAAAAATGTAAAAATTTTTATCAAGAATAAACATTCAAATGTGATTTTCCTCTATTGATTACTACATAACCTGTGTGTACTGTATGATCATTTTTTTAAAGTGTTATGTCTTCATGGCAGAACCAGGCTCTGTCTACTTTGTCTCAAAATGATAACACACGCACACTTAGAAAACAGAAAATAATCACTTTTTTATGTGTATGAAGTGGATTAATTTTAAAATGTTTATCTAATATCAAAATAAGAGATTCTAACCAACAAAGCACACAATGTTTTCATTATCAGAAAATTAATGAGTTATATTTGGTTTTGAAAAAGTTATGTAAATAAAAGATGTCTCTCTTTTGGCCACACTACTATTCCTAATTCTAACATTCACGGCTTTAAAATGATGAAAATGTATTCAATGTCCTAGATCAAGTGCTGAAAAAATGTCTTAATTCTAATAAATTATTTAATTCATTAATCAATTAATTAAATTCTGTTGTCAGGTTTAAAATGTAATCTTTGTGACATGCAGCACCGTGTGTTGATCAAACTATCCTAGAACCATTTTTAATTGCAGCATAGTCATGAACAGCATAAGGGAGGTTCAGGATATGATTGTGATCAACTTTAGCAGTTGGCTAAACTACATTTTTAAAAAGCAAATTATCAAAAATTTGTTTAACTTAATGTAATGAAACAATCTTGGATGGAGTAAAAATTGATTCTTAAACTGAATTGCCCTGAAATGGATAAAATATTTTTTGATTTTTTTTAATCTTTTTTGTATTTCCACATTAGCCGTTTTCACAAAATTTGCACGTGATGTACTGATGGATAAATCTAACTTCCAGCAATAGGTGGTCTGTATTCTGCTTTTCTACTTTTCTACTTCCACTTTCAATAATCGATTTTTGCATTGTAAGAAGTATCATTGAAAACCACTACATAATAAAAGCATCACAACTGGACAAAGACGGTAAAATTTCAGTGGAGGAATTCTTAATAAATTAACTATGTTAACTTTCTTATGCCAGTATACTGACAGTTTCAGGGAACCTGTTTTTTATATTTAACGTTAGCTCTCTCCGTTTTAACAGATGTCAGTATATTGTAATATAGAATAAACAAGGTAAGCATATTTGATCTATGTTTTCCAAGCCACTATGTATTATTGCATTGTTTTCAAATGTATTTTCATTTTTGTTGTTTGTAACTTATTAAGTTCTTGACATAGAACACACAGACAAACAGAATTTAAACTAGTGGTTCATAATGTTAGAAGAATTTTTTTAATAACATTGCAGTTACAGTAAGCTATATATACTGACCAGAAGTATATGCCCTTGCAGAATTGTGTTTCATTGAGAAGGTACCTGCTGTACCATTTTTAATCAGCACAGACTCTCTCATGTTAATTCTGACATGAGCGTTAGCCCTTTCAAAAGCCTGTTCTTGTGTCTGTACAACATCTAAGTTGTTCCAGTTGAAAAGGCACAGCATCACTCTTAAGCATCACTCTTCGCCTCAACCTTAATTCAGTGGGACAATCATATTACGTGATAAACAGGGACAAATGGTGTTATGCCTAGGGCATTTTTGGGACACCTCAGTAGAGAGACAAATACTAGGATGCCCCACAAAATTTATGACAGTTGGTCTCCCTAGTTGTAGTGTCTGAATAGCTTTCATATCTAGTAGATTTAAAATCAAGTGATATAGAAATGGCATAGGTTGATGTACTTTAGTCTGTTGTTCAATTTTCCTAAACATAACATTTTTGGAAGTATACCCAATATAGCAGTACTGAATAATTACCAAAAGACAAATAGCTATTAATACAAAATGATCAATACGCACATAAAATAAGTATCAATATTAAAGAGAAAAGCAACTGAAATTAGCTCCCCATCTGGGTATCAATATTTATTAAAACCCAGTAATTCACTAAAATCATATAAAAATAACTAAGAACTTGGAAACAAAACGTTATTGTATAACAAAATACTGTGGTGGGCTGGCTTCCTACCCGGGGTTTGTTTCCTGCCTTGCACCCTGTGTTGGCTGGGATTGGCTCCAGCAGACCCCTGTGACCCTGTAATTAGGATATAGCGGGTTGGATAATGGATGGATGGATGGATATAACAAAATATGAAAGTTGACATTTACCTGAAAGATTTCAGTTCTCAAGAAGAAGATATATTGAAGCTAGAGTTTCTCTTCAAGTACAGATAAACCATAGCCCATGCTAAGTCTGTTGTAAATTATAACACAAAGTTCTTCTTTCAGTGCATCACAAACTGTAATCCTGCCCTGACATTGCTATTTGGGGCACAATCGGCCTGTTTGGACACGATTGAAACTGTACACCACAGTGTGGTTCCAGCTTCGCTAATCATCTCCCCATATATCAAAAGCAGCCTCCTTTCTGAACCCATGTTATGTTTAAATCACTTAGGCGAGTGACATCTTTCTCTTGCAAATAATTAGTTCAAACACCATTTAGGTGCAGGTTGCTAATGTTGATTCTTTATAAAAATAATCTGCAGATAACATTAGTTTGGTCAATTCTGTCTAGTGTATGTTTACATAATTGCTTTCCTCTTGGACTTTTATTCGTACTTTTTTGGTTAAGTAAAGAGTTATGGTAAAGAGCTAGAATATGGGTACCTCTGTATGAGCTGCTCATGTGGTCCCTCCTCGCTCTCTGACTTAAAATGGTAAACTAATTTGTAGTTGAAGTTGTATAGAATGTTTCTCTTTTTTAAGACAGACAGGTTCAAAGATTTACCTATGCTTTTCAATAAAAGATTTTAAGATTTCAAAACTTTGCCCGGCAAAATCTCTTCAGGCTCGATGTAATCAAGAAGAACGGGCATGAGTTGTCTTGAAAACTTGCATATTGTAATCTTTTTAGTTAGCCAATAAAAGGTGTCATTTTGCTTGACATCTTGCTACATTCATAATGGCTAACACGGTACAACACCTTAGTAGTAGTACTACTACAGGTATCACAACAAAAATTGAAGAGTGACAAATTTCAACAAAATCAGCCCATAGAAGGCCAAGTTGTTTTATGAGGATAGACAGATATGGCTATCACAGTAGGTGATTTTTGGATTACATGAGAAAGCACCTAAAAATATTATGTAAATTATTCAAACCTACTAAATGCATGCCTCTCTAGAATTTCCAAAGCTCTAACAATCCACTGCTTTGTGCCAAAAGTTTGGTAACAAAAGATATTCCCATTCTTTGACATGACAAACAGACATTATTTGCTTACTTAAAAACGATGGTTTCAGAGCACATAGCCTTCCTTCCAGTGTTTGCCTCACCTCCTTCTTTCAACTGTAAACCAACTTTCTGTATGGTGCTTTCCATTACAGATCTCTACAGCCCTTGGGCTCAGTGAATCCTGCATTTTCCCTTCTATTAAATTTTGACATGCTAATCTGTAACTATTATGCTGTTAAACTATTGTGACTCAATATATATTGTAGAAAAAGCACACTTTCATTTGCCCTTCTTGGTAAATATCTGCTTATGATTGTTTAGATGTCATCCATAGAAACATCTAGTTTCTTTATCTTTGTACATTTAACAGTGTAACATTTACCCAGTGCAGCTGACGACAGATCCATTAACCTTTTGTCTCAAGTCTTTAATAGTCTTATAACATTTGGCACTTTGAAATTCCTAGAAGTGTAGGAAATGCATGTGCTATCTAGATGGCTGGCAGCTTTAGCTGTTACAATGTTGCAAAGGTCAAATAATATGTAAAAATGCATCAAGCTATATGACAGCCACAAAGACAAGAAAATATTTGTTGTGAATTTCAAAGACAAAAGGTTTTCTTCAGAAGTCTATACAATTCTCATGAACTTGTCTCAATACACGACCATAAGGAATACAGCCTGTTTATAATGGATAGTTGGTAGGTTTTGTTATTTCCTGTTTTTGCCAGTAGTCATTATTACATTGTACCATATTGGAGTGAAATGTTATATATACTTGCCATTTTCTGGAAACTTTGATTTATAGTTTATCATGTAATTTAATTTTTAATTTAATCTCTGATGTGTTTATTTATGAAGCACATCCTGCAAGAGCTCTTCATGCTTATGTTTTCTTAATTTTCTTAAGACTTCAATAAAGGCAGTTGTTCCACTTTCATACAATGTAGTGTAAAACAAAACACCTATCCAGATTAGTGAGTACCAAGTTACAAACCAAGTTGAAGGATAGTGAGAAAGAAGCTTTTGAAATGCATGGAAGTTCTGAGAATTCTACGGAGCAGTTAGCATTAGACCTATGGAAGCCATCTTGTTTTTCACGCTTGAAAAGAGACGTTATTTTGTGCATGTAGTGAGTAGTACAGAAAGTTAAACTTTCATGACAAGGTGAAAGAAAAACATGCTCATTGCACCAGTCAAACATTTCTGTAACAGATGGAAATGCCTGACCTCTTGTTTCCTTTCTTGTCAGTGCTTGAGAAAACATGACAACTTTGCTTCCATTAGCGTGATATGCAACAATTTGGCCATGGGACTTAAAATCAGAAATTTCACATTGTGTCAGTAGTATGGCAGCAGCTTTCGATTTCCTGAAACTTGATGTTCAGTTCAGTGATCTGAGTGAACTCCAGATGGTATATGAAGGTCACTGTCACAGAAACCCACAATGTTTTAGCTTCCTCTGAGTAACTATATCAACTAGATAATTCCTTTTGAATCTAATATGAAATCAATTCTGAAGACACTGAGCTTTTTTAGTTCATTTTAATCATTTTTACAGCTGTGCAATACTATACTTCAGGTGTTTAGTAACCTATATGTAGGCAGTGATCAGTTACAAATTCTGCAAGCCTGTGGTGCTAAATTCAGAGTGATCAAATAGCCTTGCAAAAATGACAAGAAGTGATTTTTTTTTAGTGTGAAACTGCATATTGTCGATTTCCAAGTGTTCCACAAGAATTGTTCAGTTTTTATAGTGGATACTAAACAATGAAAGACAGGTTGCATTTCATTTAAAAACGCAGCCGGAATAGTGATACATATTGTAATTTCTGAATTTCAGACGTCATTCACTGCACTTTGCTTGTGGGCAAAAGAGTGATGAGAAAGGATGTACAGGGGAAGACAATGCAAGGGTGGGGGCAATGCAGAGATGGATAGATAAAGAAAAAGAAGATCTGAAGTAAATGACTGGCGAGTAGGTGCAAAACTGAGCTCTGTGGAGAATGTTGATCAAGCATATTGATCACCCCCCCACATAGAAATGGAAAAAGATGATGAAGAAGAATTCCCCTGCACTTTGCTGAATTCATTGCACAAGTTTTGTTCATGTTATTGCATCATTAATTTCATATCTCAACCTGCCTTCTGTTGAACCTTTTCTGTAATGTCTGCACATTTTGTAAAAAGTTCCATCACCTGAAATGCAGTCTTTCTGCTTTGTATAGCACACTTGGTGTACTAATGGGTTGTAAAACTTAGTAAGAATGGATACCACTTTAAACATACAAATAAAAAACAAATATCAATGAATTGTTATTGACCAACTGGGTATACTTTATTTATCATCCTTCCGTAATCCTTTCAAGAGGTGCTTTTTTAAGGTAAAGTTACATTATACAGTTGCTAACACATAACGTCCTACTATGTAAGGTTCTCAAGCGAAGGCACATAATACAGCTGTTTACATGTATTTAAGCTAGTGGGCAAAAGCCCAGTACCTTAGCTTCTAGCTTGCTGCCTGACTGTGGTTAGGACTCTCAAGTGAGTGTCAATGGCCCACTACTGTATGATAAAGTGGACATGACTCATTTTCTTTTGCTAACAAAACTTGACCCAGGTGTTTATTATTCATCTATTTACTATTGACTGCCTGCTAAGTAACTACTAGACATTCTAATTTCTTCCTTAAGAGCAGGTTCTGTTTTGTAGGCAACTCAAAACCTAAATCTAGAAATATGAGTAGAGCTTTGCTATAAGGAAAGACAAAATGTTCAGGGAGAGAGAAATAAGAATAAATGACATGTGAGGAATGTTTTTCTGGTATATATATATATATATATATATATATATATATATATATATATTGTGGTCCCCGGCCGGGACGCCCAGGAGGACCAGAGGAGGGCTTGTGCCTCCTCCAGACCGAGAGGGGGCGTCCGTCCTGGTTATGCTGGAGGCCTCGGGTAGAGGGCTTGGAAGCCCAGCCCTGTAGGGACCCGTGGCCACCGCCAGGCGGCGCCCCAGTGCCTGATTATCCCGGGAGCCCAGCACTTCCGCCACACCAGGAAGTGCCAGGGGGAAGACGACAGGGGACACCCGGACGGCTTCCGGATGCGCAGCCGGCACTTCCGCCACACGGGGGTGTGTCCGCGGGAGATGGCCGGGAAGCAGCTGGAGCCCATCCGGGTTCCTATAAAAGGGGCCGCCTCCCTCCAGTCATTGGCGAGAGTCGGGAGGAAGCGGACAGAGCTGGAGAGAGGACAGGAGGCGGCCAAGAGAAAGGCAGTGGAACTGTGTGGCCTGGACTTTGGGGGATCGGTGCTGGAGGCACTGGGGTTGTGAGTGCACGTAAATTTGTAAATAATAACTGTAAATAAACAGTGTGTGGTGGAGCCAACGATGTCCGTCTGCCTGTGTCCGGGGCCAAGTTCACAATATATATATATATATATATATATATATATATATATATATATATATATATATATATATATATATATAAACATAAATAGAGCATAGATAGATACAGTGGGATGCAAAAGTTTGGGCAACCTTGTTAATAGTCATTATTTTCCTGTATAAATCGTTGGTTGTTACGATAAAAAATGTCAGTTAAATATATCATATAGGAGACACACACAGTGATATTTGAGAAGTGAAATGAAGTTTATTGGATTTACAGAAAGTGTGCAATAATTGTTCAAACAAAATCAGGCAGGTGCATAAATTTGGGCACCGTTGTCATTTTATTGATTCCAAAACTTTTAGAACTAATTATTGGAACTCAAATTGGCTTGATAAGCTCAGTGACCCCTGACCTACATGCACAGGTGAATCCTATAATGAGAAAGAGTATTTAAGGGGGTCAATTGTAAGTTTCCCTCCTCCTTTAATTTTCTCTGAAGAGTAGCAACATGGGGGTCACAAAACAACTCTCAAATGACCTGAAGACAAAGATTATTCACCATCATGGTTTAGGGGAAGGATACAGAAAGCTGTCCCAGAGATTTAAGCTGTCTGTTTCCACAGTTAGGAACATATTGAGGAAATGGAAGACCAAAGTCTCAGTTCAAGTTAATGCTCGAAGTGGCAGACCAAGAAAGATTTCAGATAGACAGAAGCGACGAATGGTGAGAACAGTCAGAGTCAACCCACAGACCAGCACCAAAGACCTACAACATCATCTTGCAGCAGATGGAGTCACTGTGCATCGTTCAACCATTCGGCGCACTTTACACAAGGAGATGCTGTATGCGAGAGTGATGCAGAGGAAGCCTTTTCTCCGCCCACAGCACAAACAGAGCCGCTTGAGGTATGCTCAAGCACATTTGGACAAGCCAGCTTCATTTTGGAATAAGGTGCTGTGGACTGATGAAACTAAAATTGAGTTATTTGGGCATAACAAGGGACATTATGCATGGAGGAAAAAGAACACAGCATTTCAAGAAAAACACCTGCTACCTACAGTAAAATATGGTGGTGGTTCCATCATGCTGTGGGACTGTGTGGCCAGTGCAGGGACTGGGAATCTTGTCAAAGTTGAGGGACGCATGGATTCCACTCAGTATCAGCAGATTCTGGAGACCAATGTCCAGGAATCGGTGACAAAGCTGAAGCTGCGCCGGGGCTGGATCTTTCAACAAGACAACGACCCGAAACACTGCTCAAAATCCACTAAGGCATTCATGCAGAGGAACAAGTACAATGTTCTGGAATGGCCATCTCAGTCCCCAGACCTGAATATAATTGAAAATCTGTGGTGTGAGTTAAAGAGAGCTGTCCATGCTCGGAAGCCATCAAACCTGAATGAACTAGAGATGTTTTGTAAAGAGGAATGGTCCAAAATACCTTCAACCACAATCCAGACTCTCATTGGAACCTACAGGAAGTGTTTAGAGGCTGTAATTTCTGCAAAAGGCGGATCTACTACATATTGATTTCATTTCTTTTTTGTGGTGCCCAAATTTATGCACCTGCCTGATTTTGTTTGAACAATTATTGCACACTTTCTGTAAATCCAATAAACTTCATTTCACTTCTCAAATATCACTGTGTGTGTCTCCTATAGGATATATTTAACTGACATTTTTTATCGTAACAACCAACGATTTATACAGGAAAATAATGACTATTAACATGGTTGCCCAAACTTTTGCATCCCACTGTATTACAGCACTTGATTGCAGGTTAGGCTCAAGGGTAGTTGGATGTATGTTATGCTTGGTACAACAACTATGTGCTTAGTAATACTACAAGGAAATATATGAGAGCTACCAAGGTTTGGAATTGTAATTACTATTGTAATATGTTGTATAAAATAAAGCTTTTACTTTAAGGCATTGGAAAAGTAGTTTTTTTAAAGTTTTCAAAACTCTTTTAGTGGCTTTAGTCCTTAATGCACTTCCCCTTAATTTGCACTGGTGTCCTCATATATGGGATTCACCATTTAGTTGACAGAACTGGGCAGGATCTACTTTATCAATGCATTTGAGAATTTTGAAGATTCAGTCTTCTCTACTTAAGACTAAACAGGTTGAATTCTCCTTAAATCCTGGGATGCATTTCGTTGCTCTCCTCTACACAGCTTCATGTGCTGCTATGTCTTTCTTGTAATGTGGTGACCAGATCTGTACACAAAACTCCACATGCTTACTAGTCTGCCTAGTTCGTTACATGATCCAAGCATAATGTTTCTCAATTTGTTTTCAACAGTTTTTACGATACATCCTAAAATTGTATTTGCCTTTTTAATAAATTCTTCACATTGCGTAGATGATGAGAACATTGTAAATTGAATTATTTAGTTCTGTACAGATGTTGAAAATTTAGAATACAAGTAAACTAGCTGAAGAAAGGTTGGCAGAGCTACTAGTGTAAACCATTACAATCAAGGAGAACACAGAGACTTTTGCTGTTATAATGTGGTACATACTGTGACATTGATACTAGACTTTAGTACCTAGCTATGTTTTTTGGCCATTCTCATTTTGTTATGCAATAAGAAATGATAAGTAATCAAGTACCAGTTTTAGTGTTTGGGCTTAGAATGATTAAAATTGCTCTTCATATCACATCAACTTTGCAGCCATCCAAGCAGCACCAGTCACAATCCTGTTCACCTCTTTATTAAGAAAACTGCTGTTTTTTATGCACTGAATGTTTACTGATAACCCTTACCCTTAATGTTACTTCAGAATGTACTCAAGCTTCATATCATTCAGCCAGTATAGTGTTTTATGTCAAAAGAGCATTGCTGAAATAATTGTTGTAACTGCAGGGAAATCTGTTCCATAAGGAGACCCTCAGACACTGCAATTCATTCCAAGATCAGATTTACAATGCTTGTTTTGCAGTAAGGCCTCAAAGAAAATAGCAGCAAAGGCAGGGCTTCTAAAAAGAAAAACTATGTGAGTACAAGTTTGAGGCAGACAAAAGAATTATTGATTCTTTCTTTCTAAATCCAATCATTTATACAAAGTTGTTGCACCAGGACGGCACCTCTGCAGGTGACAAATTATAGAAAAGTACAGACAATGTTTTGCCAGGTTTCTGTGAACACCAGTTGGATAATGCCAGCTTTGAGATTCAGTTGAGATATAATGTACTTATGATGTGCACTTAGTACTCTGTGCTATAAAATGCTTTATCTATAATGGTTGTTCATAATAAATAATGATTACATTGTTGGTTCTTATGCAATATGAGTCACTTTCTTTAACAAGTCTTTAATCAATGTTAAGAAAGTGCAAAAAAATGTGATGTTTTGTATTTGTAAACTTTGAAGACCATTTACAGAACTGTATTTTGATGCTCTGTGAAAGTTTAGTTTACCTGTTAACCCATGAGTAGATTGTTGGCTGCAGACAGTGACATTTATTAAGTGCATACTTTATATTCTATTTTAATCAAAAATACTGAACAAAATATTCTTAACAAATAGGGTTAATCTACAAATAGCAAATGAATAAAATAATTATATTCTGAACTAGTTTGCATGTGAGGTTTACTATTATGGTACAGTACTTCTTTGAGCATTCATTTAAAATGTTTTATAATGATTAATTATCATATTTTTTACCTGTCATGTTCATGCCTACTTAGATTATATTAAATAAAATTAGATAAACTTTATTAATCCCATGGGGTAATTCAGATGCATATAGCAGCAGATACATAAAAAGCAAGCATGCATACTCACAGGACAAATAATATGGCCAATCATACATGTATATTATGTAGATATTTCAAAATTAACTTAACAAGTATGTCGGGATGAAGCATTGAATTGCCTGATAGCAGTGCGCAGAAAAGACCTCCAGAGGTGCTTTATAGCACACTGTGGTGGAATGAACTAACATTATTTTTTGGTCATTTTATGTAATTTTTGCTTCTCCCATAATTAATAAATAATTGTATTCCATCTTTTGTTTTGGAATTTGGATGGTGCTTCCTAATTGCATTGTTGTCTTTCAGATCTTTGAATGTGGTCGATTTCAAATTAGTATTGGAATGCCTTTCATGTACAGTCTGTGAGAGCATTCCTAATGGCTAATGTTAAAAGAGATACTTAGGTTATTAATATTTTCTATCAGCATTACAGAATGTTTGTCAGCTTTATGCTATTAATCACCTGGATTGGCTTCTGCAATCTTTAAATGTAACTTCAGTATATTTGGAAAATATTAAATGACTAATATGACTGTGAATCTATTCAACCATACTTTTCAAAAATGCCTTTTGATTTGAGGATACCAGGAAAGCCTCACCATAATATGTATAAGAATCTGAGATGCATGCTGATTTTCTTCCAACACAAGCCTCATAAACACACCAGCCTAGGCAGTTTAATTCAGGCACTGAATGCTTCAGACTGTACAAGGAGGGCAAGGCTGTCTGCGATATTCCACCACATTAAAATAATGGTAAGGTGCAATGTAAATATAAAAACAGAATCAGTTAAGGAATTTTGAACCACAGTATTTCTATATAGGAAAAAGTTATTATTATTGTCTCTGTAAATGGCACAATTATAAACATTTTTTTACCAATGCTAATGGCAAAATCCTGTGAAGTGTCAGACTGAACATATCTCTTTTTATTCTGGAAGCAAATGAGTGTTATATATCAAACCAGCTCTTTTTGAAAAAGTGGTATAATATTCACATCATGAGCCAATTTGAATTTGCATAGGATATGCAAATGTAGGCACTGTAAACATGTCTGTATAAGTCATCTCAACCTGTTCTGATAGGATGATTAATTTATTTAGAGAGGAAATTGTGGAGTGCAAGCCAAGCTGATCCAAATAGCAAAACTAAATCTCTTCTGAATGAAAATTGAGTAAATATGCCAGTCATTCATTTGGAATAAAAATTTGTCTAGTTTATATAATTAAATAAGGAGATGGAATATTAAAAAAATGAGCAAAACTAAACCTGATCCTTCATTCTTAAAATAAAATGATTTTTAATGGAACCTACATAGTATCACAAAAAAAAGTTGTTGTTCATCACATTTCTGGCGTCATATGAAAAACATAGGAGAAATTATTAGAAGTGATGACAGTTAGGGTAAATTTTAGGAGGTATATAATAGGTCACCATGTTATGAAAATTTCAAAAGTGTTGGCATTTCATATAATGAACACATACTATACTATACTATATTTGTAGTGATTTTTATGCTTCAGCCCATGCAACCGATGTGCCAGAAATATTTTAGCTGGATGTTCTGTCTTCTTCATGTACTACATGCTATGAGGCTGAATTTATTTTGAAACAGTTAACACATAATACAAATGAAAATCTTCATTGTTAACCTGAAATCCAATTACCTGTCATTTGTTCTGTTTTAATGAATCTCTCACAAACTGGGACTGGCAGTGTAAATTAACTTTTGAGAAAGTGCTGCACTGTAGATATTAGAAATCGTTCCAAAAAAAGAGAAAATAATGGAGTACTAAAGAAAGGTGGTTTAGTGTGGATATGTGATAATGCATCACCAAATGAACAGACACCATTATTAGAACTTACTGCACCTCCAGTAATGTTTCACTGTGGCCACAACTTTAGATGAGATAACCAAGGTTCTTTTATATTATAACTCTTATAGTTCTGATGTATTTTGATTGGTTCAGAATAAGGTGACTCTTTGAAAACATGTCTTAAGTTCAAGTTTGTCATGTGTATAAAATACAACAGGATTTGTACTTGCATGTCTCTCACATACTAGTGGCAGAAGTATAATATAAAAATTAGACAATAAATCAAACATAGAGAAACATACATAGTGCTGTGCAAAAGAGATATGTCAAAAAGTCTGTAAAGATGCTTTCAAAAATAGTGAAATGAAAATTTTCTAAAAATCAAAACATTTACTATAAAGATTAATAAGAGTACAAAAATAAATCATATTAATGTTTACTGATCACCCTTTGCCTTTAAAAAATACATCCATTCTGTCATGACGTTTTGTCTGAAAATCGCAGTTTGTTCCAAGCATCTTATGTAATTTGCCCCAGTCCTTCTGCAGACTTTGGCTGCCTTGCCCATTTCTGTCTTTCCAGGTAGTCCCAGACAACCTTGATGACGCTGAGATCAGGGCTCTGTGGAGGTAATACTATCTTATAGTGCCTTATGACCTACTGTTTTGAGACATTGTCTGCTGCAGAATGAAAATGGGACTGATCAAACACTTCCCTTATGCTATTGTGTGATGTATGAGATGTACTTGCCAGCATTGAGGATTCCATTTATTTCAACCATATCACCAACTACATTTGCAGAAATGCAGTTCCAAACCTTCAGGAAACCTTCACTGTGATTCATTGTTGGGTGAAAACATTCATCCATGTAGCACTGTTCAGCCCTTACATGGACAAACTACCTCCTAGGTGAGCCAAAAGTTTCAACTTCCACAGCATAGCACTTCCTGCCATTGCTCAGCACACCACTCCTTATATTTTTTTGTATAGGCTAGTCGTTTTTCTTTACTTCCACTTTGGGGGAATAGATTTTTGTAAGCAACTCTTCTATGATGACCACTACTCACAAAAAATCTGCAGTTTATACAAGGGTGTACCTGAGGTGGGTTCCAGTGGTTTTCGGGCTATTAGTAGTGCTGGAACTTTTCAGATTTTGAATGGATGTCAGTTTGATGTGCAGTATCTCTTATCTGTTACACTCAGTTTCCATGGCTGGCCATCATGTTCATGGTCCTCAGTCTTGCCCCATACCATATGTTCTTCAGAAGAGATTGGACAGCACATCATGGAACTCTTGTCTGTCACCAAATTTCTGCTCAGCAGAGACCTTGCAGGATGACCACCTTGTATTTTGTTGCTATGCTCACTCAAAGAATTGATCATTTGATAGTTAAACCGTCATATCTGCCATACCACGCCTTTTACTTAGGTAGTTCTTCACTCAGTTTGATTCTGTCGAGACCTGTCTATGTTTCAGTTAATTATTTTGGTTTAATCAACTCATTGATTATTACCAACTGTTTTTTATCTTTGTTTAATCATGCACAGAGTGATATGCCTACAAAATTATTAAATTTGTATCTGAAAAGGGGTTATTTAATATGTGTCTTTCTTTGATGAAATGCAAATATTGCTCTGTAACATTTCAGTTTTTGGAAAATTATTGTTTGGAAATCTGACATTTCATCTTTTCTACTGACACACTATTCCTATATGGAATAGTGTGAGACTAATCTCCATACCTTATGCTTCTCAATGTTTTGTATGCATCATTTCTTGCACTTCTACCATATTTAATTTATTGGCTGAGCAGTACTTATAATTGAATGTAAGTACAGGAGTAAGCGAGTGCAAAGAGCCCTACACTTAGCTCGGTTTATTTACATGTGTTTGAAGTGTCCCAGACTTCTACTCCAAAAAAAAAACATCAAACATACATCATGCTTTCTTGAGCATAAAAGCCTTTTTAAAGTGAGGGTGATGTTAATGAAATGCTAGCAGCTATTAGTGTTTCATCCTTCAGTAATCTGAAGACAGTATCGTTGGGATTATAAGGTATGCAGCATTGTCAGTTATGGTGTACTTTACTGTATAACATTAATAAAGGAATTTATAACATTAATAAAGGCTAAAAAAATGCTAAATTTGGGAAACATGAATCAAGAAATATTATGATCAAGTCTATAGTGCAATAGTATTGCAATCTCTGGATTACTTTGTGCAATGTTCTGCTGTTATGCACCTAAAATCTGGAATAGCCTGCCAATAGGAATTTGTCAGGCTGATATGGTGGAGCACTTTAAAAAACTGCTAAAAACACATTACTTTAACATGGCTTTCTCATAACTTCATTTTAATTTAATCCTAATGCTCTGCATAGTCAATTAATTATCATTACTATTCATGGTGGCTCCAAAATCCGTACTAACCCCTACTCTCTCTTCTGTTCTTTTTCTGGACCTGTGCCACCGCCACCTGATCAAAGCACCGTGATGTCCCTACATTGATGGATTAAAGGCCAGAAGTCTACGTGACTGTCATCATCAAGTCCTTCCATGAGAAACCTGAATACAATGAGAGCTAATCATTTATGTTAGGTAGAATGCCTAGAGGGGGCTGGGCTGGAACCCCTGCAGATTTTATTTTTCTCCAGCTGTCTGGAGTTTTTTTTTGTTTTTTCTGTTCTCCTTGGCCATTGGACCTTACTTTTATTCTATGTTAATTAGTGTTCTCTGATTTTAATTCTTACTTTGTCTTTTTTCTCTTTCTTCATCATGTAAAGCACTTTGAGCTACATTATTTGTATGAAAATGTGCTATATAAATAAATTTTGTTGTTGACTTTTCTTACCAATCAATATAAAGTTCAGCTAGATTATTATCAAGTTAAAGGCTTAGTTGGTTTCTCTTTGTGATCTGTGCCTCCTAGAAGAAAGCTCCAAAAAAAGTAATATCGTCTGTCACACATGCGTGTCTGAGGATCTCCTTGCTGGCTCTTTCGAAGGTAGGTGATAACCCACCAGGGCAAGAGGGGGTGCTGCAGCTCCGAGAAAGCACCCAGTAAGGGAAATTAGCTGTGCCCCTTCCGGTCCTCCTTTTTTAAAAAGTTTGACTGCCTGCAATGAGCTGTCTTTTTTGGGACTGACAAGAGACCCTTTTTTGTTCTGATGGCTAAACCTGAGCCGTTATTTTCTTTTGTGTTTTGCCTTATCTATCTAGCAGGGGGTGCAAGCTCCCTGGTTGGAATAAGTTCTTTTGTAATTACGGCGTTTTAAGTAAGCCGAAACTATATAGATATAATGTAAAAAGGCAATATCCCTCCCATAGTGATAAAGAGGTAAGAAATCACATCAGAGAAAATAACTTAGCTTTCTTTAATGACGATTTACGCAGCATTACAGACAAAGGAAACCATAGCAAGACTATTATCGAAGTGGGAGCTCGATGTATACAGTCTGCCATTTTTGTGCTGCGCTGGAAAGTTTTTCAGGATCGGATGACACAATCTTCGGCTTCCCAGGTGTGTCGGGCAATGTTCCAAGACTTTATACCTTTTCTCCATGTGCAGGCCCTTAATTAGGTAAATCATGCCATTCCAAAAAAGGCAAAGAGAGAATTCATTTCATGCTGACTCTAACACACACAAATAGTGCACATTGCCCATTTGTCTTTGTCTATCTTATCCTATGCTTGGCCTAGCAGTTTTAAATGCTGAGCCCTTTGTACTAAATCTGGCTCAGCTGTGCATGTAGAAAGAAAAGAAAAGCAGATTTTAAATATTTGTACAAAGCACAGTGACATATTAAATATATAAACTTATTACACCCTACAGGGTTATGTTCGTTGTTGCCAGTAGGCATTTGTTTCAGTTTGAAAGAGTAAAGCAGGGAATTAAACGGGATGACCCTGCTGGTGTCCCAAACATTCTTCAGTGGTCCCAGTTCTGTTTTGACCTGTGCTTAGCCAGCTCTCACATCATACAGGACTGCCATTGTATTAACTTTATTTTATAACTTTGGCTAATTGGAACTGTTTAACCCTTTTTAAATTAATATTTAAATATAACTTTGAAGTAACTACAGTAGCTGTTTACAGTTGTTGACCTCTTCTAAGAATTCGTATAAACTGTAACGACACTAAAACCAGCTTTGACTGTTGTCCCACTGCTATGCACACCTGTTCATAGCCTACTGTGTGGCTGTCTGCATTTTGATAACTTTTTAGGTATGTTTCTGTGGCCTTGTCTCTTCAGTTCCCATTTCCTTATTATTTTCCTTTTGTAATTCTGTCTCCTGACACCTAGCTGCTTCCTTGCTCACCCTTACTATTTCACTGTCTGTTTTACTTTTTAGCAAATATGTAGCTGCCTGCACAATGTTTAATTACATGTCCTTCCCTTGTTAAAATATATATTTTGCCCTCATTCTCTTCCAAGAACAAGCACTTGTTGCTGATGTGTAATTTAATTGATTTCTTGTAGCATTCTTTTTGTTGGTGTTTTCTATTTTTCTATGGATTTGTGCTTACTTTATTTAGAATCAGTGGAGAGTACTCTTGAGTCTTCAAGTAACGATGACTTTAGCATGCCGAACAAGCTCTGCATGTTGGCAAACCTAGTGTAACTCTCAGCCCTGGCCTCTCTTTCACTTTCCAATAAGCCCTTTCCCAAAATGATCTTTCAATTTTAAAAATCCCTTAGGCTCACTAATGAGCTCAGAAACACCCCTTCTTTGGCTACAAGTAGAAATTCATCTAGCATTTTCTGGTGCCCTTATACTTCTGATCTTTCAGCGGACCTTAAAGGATGGGTCTCTCTGTAACATTTTAGCGGCACACACTCTTGATGGGACAGCATAGACATTTCTGCTACCACTTTTAATGATGTGGAGGTTCTCTGGCATACTGCTAGATCTTTATGACATCCTTCTCACATCCAACTGTGGCACGTCTGTTTGCAATGAAAACCCATAAACTGCTACCTTTCAGCGAGAAGAACCCTTCCTTCAGCTCATCTCTCTCTAATTCATTCTTTTTCCCTAATACTTGAATCATTGTCTTCCACCATGTCATTCACGCTGTACTTCCATTTTGTCCTGGTTATATGAGATATGAGGGCTAAATTGCATCCCTTTATACATTTTTCCAAAAGTTAACAAGGAATGTCTGCAACGTATTCTGTGATTAATCTCAAAAATCCACTATCTTTAGAGTGCTGTTAAAATGCAAATTAACTTTTAATTGAATGCATATTTATGTTAAAGAATAAAAAGTAAATCTACAAAAAACCCTAAAAACTGACTAAGATGACTTTTACAATACCATTCACTTTAGTTTACTGATGAGTTTGAAGCCAAAACCTTAAAAATTGCTTGATGACGTTGACAAAAATTGTGGAAGAGGTAAAACAGAGACAAAAAAAAAATTAAAATTGCTCAGAAATAAGGGTTCTATTCTTCATACAAAGATACATACAATTCTTAAACTACATCTGCTTCTCTAGTATCTGGTGTGTCAAATCCTCAAGCACATGGGATTCTTTCCTTATAAACTGCACAGTCCAGTCCACCTGGGTTAGGTGTGCTTACATAACATGACAATTCCAATTATTCAATGGAGCACTGAAAATGACACAATGTTTTCTTTCTGTCATTCAGTATGAGGTAAAGAAATCTGCTAAAGAACTATATTAAAATGAGCTGAAATATTATTGCAGTTAAGTCAGTACAGTGTTATGGTAAGATTACAGCACTGTTTTATAGTAAATAGTTATTTTTTATGCTAGTAATAATCAATCACTGGAATTGTACAAATATTGTTTCTTTCCACTTTCCCATGCTGCTGTCATTTTTAGGAAGTAATGTAGACTAGACGAAATCGTTTCCTTTTGTGAAAGAAAACAAAAACAAAGACTTAACTATAGGCATATAATGTTTGAAATCCTCATAATAAAGTATTATTTCCCCAGTCAGTCAATTTAAAAGTAATTATCCACTCAAAAAAGATGAATTACCCTTTTGGTATTTAACATTTACTAGTTTTTATTATAAATTTATAATTGTGACAAGCAAGGTTACACATGAAATAATATGAAACACACTATGTGCAGACTTAATGTAGTGCCAAGTGGCAAACTTAATATGCAGAGAAAAACAATTTGAAACAAGTTTAATTTTCCTGTTGCAACCATATTTCAGACGTTTTCTAAGTTATACCTCTTTATTTTCACCTGATTACATCTTCTCCTTAGTCAATAAACACAGTTACCTACTGATCACGTAGAAAACCATCACTGATGTAATGTCTTTTGGCACATAATAAGAAAATGAATACTTCTCAGAAATGACATGGGAATTGGCATTACAGAGAGCCTGCACAAAACAAAAGCTAGGGACTCCGCATAGACAAGGTGATGAGCTGTAAAGCTGCAAGTGAGTGATTATAGTAGCTATTAGTTCATTTTTAATGATTTTTGATTTTTTTGTTACACTCATCCACCCATCTATTGAAAACAATCCAATTTCAGAGCTGAAGGAGTTGGAACTTTTCTCAGCAGCATCAGGAGCAAACTTACAAATGGCTCCCCACTCATTTGTATGAGGGTAGTTTAGTCTCATCAGTTAACTTTAAATTTACAGCATTCAAAACTAGGAGGAAATACCTGGAGAAAACTATATGTGGATATAAGGAGAATGTGAAAACTCAACATAGATATCAGTAACCAATAATGTTGACCAGCAAAGTGTTTTTCACAGCAAATATTTTGTTGTGACTGGTGACCCTGTTTGCTGAATACGAGTATATCCCTCAAAACTCATCAGGTAGACAGCTTAGACAAACTTTTTTTTTCCCAAATTCCCCATGATGCTTTGTAAGGTCAGTATGACATCACAGAGTTGCAGCAGCCTATGTTAGATGGGTTAGCTCCCCCAAGTATACAACACTGATCTTAGAAGTGGGATAAAAATTAGTGGAAAACTTTCAAACAAATTTAAACACAAAATGTGCATGCAGAAGGAAATGTGAGGGGCATGGAGCCATAGCTTTCAGCGTCATGACACAGTTTCTGCGGCTTTGTCATTATAAATTCAGGCTGTACAATGTAAGACCAGCACTGGAATATTATGCAATTTAAGTGCGGGCTCAAGAAGCAGTGGGAATCCCCCTTAGTGTTTACAGCACCATAATGAGAGCGAGTATACTAGAAAACACTGCCAGTATGCAGGACTGCTGGTACTCAAAAGCAAAAAACAAAGACATGCCAGTACTCTGTAGTTTTGAGTACCAGCCCACTTCAAGCACTGATCTTAAAGGTAATGTCTTTTTGCATGGACCTGTATGTGGCCTGTGTAATACTGAGCGTACCCCTTACTGCTGTTACCCAGAGTGTTGTGCAGTTGATACAAACAGGAAAGAGTGAAGAATCCATTTGCATGTATTGCTTATGGTAGCGACAGCAGTGAACAAGCAGAAGCGCCAGAGAGAAAAACTCCACTTTTCGGTTTGAGAGGGGTGAGTATGTGCTATTGAATCTGTAGGGGGAAAGCCTTAGTGAATTCCGACTTCTTGTCTGCCACTGTCCTCAATAAATTATACTGTTCTGATATTCTATTAATGATTGATAACAGATCTGGTTATATTTATGGTGTCACACATGTGCAACTAGGAAGGAGCTGAGTGGACCAAGTGGAGGTAATTACCCGCCAGGCCAGAGGGTGGCAGGGTGCACTACACCTACCTCTGTTATCTCTACAGACCAAATACGGGAAAAAACCTGCCTGATTTAATATCACTTCTGGTTCTGGCGGTCAGTCGGATGTCACTTCCGGTTCCGGCCAGGTGACATCACTTCTAGTTCGTGGCTTATAAAGTCGCCATTTTCCAAAACCTAGTCAGTTCAATCCTGGAACTCAACCTGACAACAACTTGTTTGCTTTAAACCTTTTGCAGCCAGGGACAATATACGAGTGGCTGCCCCAAACATTTCCAGTGTGTTGAGACTCATTCTTTTACAATGGCCACAATATTCATTCTAGCATAGCTGGCAGATGTTTCCCATAAGAGACCACTGCACCACTGTGATCCACTCAACACTGGTTCAGTTTCGCTTTTCCAATGGACTTCAATGCATTTCGCTAAGATTGGTGAATTTCCCAAACATTTCTGTGATTTTTGCTGATGTTATGGTGAAGCAGATTCAGTGGGGTTCTCTCATCATCCACTGTGCCATGATTGTTGTATAGCTGTGAGTTTTTCGATTGAAACCTTTTTCTGTTAAGCATCTTGGAATTGTTAATAATATGAATGGTCCTGTACAAAGATCAACTGACTGTGCTTGGATATTGTATCATTCCAGACCAATGCACAACTACCAAACCCAATGAACACATGCTTAGTTAACATACAGTACACAGGCTGCATTTTTAGCACTGAAAGAAAAGCGGTTTTACGTAAACATTAAAAATAGTCAAATGCTTTTTCTTGTGCCTGCACATATTAACCATATTAATGTTATATGTTATCTGACAGCCTGGTTTACAAAACAAAAACTTGACATATCTAAGTGTCTTTGTGAATAATCTCTATCACAATTCCAAAGATTCCAGCAAGACCCATGGGGAAAAAGCTCTTGGAGTGGGACTAGGAAACAGACAGATTAATGGTTGTTTATTTTTGCTTCATTTGTGGGTAAAAGCGCATCTGAAATGTTACTCTAGGAAAGGCCACAGGGGTCAGAGATAGAGGATGCAGTTCAATGATTAGCAGACTTCCATACTAATTTTGATTGCTGATAGCTATGCAGCAGAGGAATAAAAGAATCTCAGTTTTAGTATTTGGAAAGGAATTGTGAGGTGCTCTGACAAAATGTGTTGCTGCAGTCCTCAGATCACTGTGACCTTTTCTGTAAATAGTGTTTTGAAGATGTATTTAAATAAAATATGTTGTTAATACACAATCCAAATATTTTCTATTGTCACTTATTAATGGCATAGTAATGGAAACCCAGTATTTAGAAGGCAGGAGGAGGAGGAGTTGGAAGCAGTACTGGGTGAGACACCAGGACAAACATATAATCATTACATTTAGAGAGACTAGTTGACCAGAAGAACTGTCTCTGGAGGAAGTCTGCATGAAATCAAAACAGATAAAATACTTTAGTTGGAAACTGAACCAGCTGATGTGAGATGAGAAAGGTTTTTGCTGTATGTCTGTGCTGACTGTAAATATATAATAGTAGGTTTTCATCTTTACTTGTCCTTCACAGTAATGCCAACTATTATGTGCAAATTTCCAAGAATGCATATATTTAACAGTTAAATAATGGATGCAACAGTATTTCTTTTAAAATACGGCAAATGTTTTCCATACATTTCTTCTTTATCACTTCTGGCAAGCAACTTTACTTTAGTTTCTTAACACATTTGTACAGGTATGCAAAGTTCAATAGAAACAGCGGAAAAAGTTTTTTGACCTTCCTTTGCTCCTTTCCAGTTTAAATAAGATAAAAGTCAAGCAACAGTAGGAACAGGGATTTAGAGCTGCAGTCAAAATATGTGATTAGCAAAGTGCAATATAATCTCCAGAGCTATTTGCTTTATCTGGTGGAGCTAACTGTTCATGTTCTGTGATCTTTAGAAACCAAAATGTAAAGTATAAGCCCTATCTTGAAAGTCATGTTCCTAGAACATGTTTTTTTTTCTCTCTGCAGTAATGCCAAAACTGATAAGAAAAAACTTTAAACCCAACACTAGTCCCTTGCACAGTTCTCTTTCTAAAGTGTTGTAAATAGCCGACTTTGCCTGAATTTCAAAATCTTCACAGTATCAATCAGAGCTTTAAAAATTGTGAAATAGGAACATTTAAACAGAAAACAAATTCTAGAATAAACACAGTGTTTTCTGTTCTGTTTGGTTCCACAGTTCAGTATGTAATTTCTGAAAACCTGTCATTTTAATTTTAAAAAATACTGTATTTTCTGAACTTTTAAAATTAAAAAGCATGTGCTTGTAGCCTTTAAAACTAAATACATCTATGACTTAATTTATAATGTTTTTGTAGCATTACTCCAAAATAAAAAAGAACTATAATAATTAATACAGTGCCTTTCAAAAGTAGTCATCCCCTTGGAAGTTTTTATTAGTATACAAAATATAATTACAGAGAATTTAATTAGGCTGTTTTGAAACTGGTCAACAGATCTCAGAAAAGTGGCCTAAATTAATTACAAATATGAAATACAACATAATTAATCAAGTATGTATTAAGCTCAGTGTTCATATTGTTTAATACGACTCACCTAAATCATCACTGGTGTAGCCAGTTGGCTTTAGAAGTCACAGAATTAGTTTAATGACGATCACCTGATTGTAGTCAAGGGGTTTCCATTAATTGTAGTATAAATGCACCTTAAGGTTCAATTTATGAGTTGTCATCTGCCTGAACTACATGATGAAGACAAAAGAACACCCCAAACAACTCCATGAAAAGATGATTGAAAAGCACAAGTTAGGGGATGGAGATAAGTCATTGAATCCTTGGCTGGGTTACTCCTCCTCTGATATGCAGACTCGGGTATTAAGCTCATGGGAATTCTAATTATTGTAGGAGTCTCTGTGACTCTAGTTCCAGAAATGTTTCCTGTTAAAATGGTGTGGCACAGGAAGTACTGCAGGGTCTAGGCATGTGAGCTTGGAGATGTGTAGTGGATTGAGGAAGCCTGGGGAGTAGGAAGGAGCACATTATTTATGTAGTCTACTAAACTAAATTAGGCAAGTATAGAGAATGGCACACTCTTTGTTATTTTTGTTCACCCCCTCCTTTGTATATTTTTGTCTTTCTGCAGTGACAGATAGGGGGCGCTGTCGTCCCCTTGAACCCTCAGATCAGATGCCAGACACCAGATAAAAGTCCAATAATTATTTTTATTCGAACAATAATGTGCACAAAGCACCCTCCACTCCACAATACTCATAAACAATAATCAATAAACACTAACCAAATACATAATCCTCCAACTCCCAGATGCGTTGTTCCCTTCCTCCCAACTCAGCTTGCCCGCCTGGGATCTCCCACAGTCTTTTATAGTCCATGACCCGGAAGTGCTTCTGATCCCTCAGGTCATGTGATTACCCAGCACTACCGGGTCAGGTGAAAACTCCTTTTCTTTGTCAGCCCGGAAGCACTTTATTTCTTCTGTCCTCGTGACATGGAAGTACTTCTGGACTATATAGAAAATAAACATCTCTGCACAGCATCCCCTGGTGGCCCCGACGTTATCCAGCAGGTCTGTGCATTAAAACTCCATAGTCCACGATGCCCTGCTGGAATTCAGGGCATCTCCACATCGCAGGGAGGGCTCCCTCCTGCCGGCCATAGTTCACACTGGATATAGTGCCCACTTTAGAGAAGCCCTTCTGCTCACAACAATATATACTTAGAGCAAGGCCTTTTAAGTAACTAATTTAGAGAAACATAGCATATTTATTGGATTGAGCTGGCAACCTTGTGCTTCAAAGTTAAACACTTAAGGCTACAGAAGAATCTGATTTTATTTTTCCATTAATGCCTTCAGGATGTGGGTGTGTGTTCACCCTGCAATGGACTGGTGCCCTGTCCAGGGTTTGTTCCTGCCTAGCGTCCTATGCCAGCTGGGATAGGCTATGGACCCCTCACTACCAGCCCCAAATGTGACGCTGGTATGAGTTAAATGGGTTAGAAAATGACATAACATGACATTAACACAATACAACTATTCATACATCCATTCATTTTCTGATTATTCTTTTTTTCATTTATTGATAGAATTGTAGCAACAATGGGCATGATGCAGCAGCCTGCATAGCACAGAATGCCAATCCACCACAGAATGCTCTCATGTACAGTATCATGTGCATATCACATACATATCATGCTTTAATGTTGCCAGTCAAACTAACAGGCATGTCTTTATAGCATAGTGGGAAGCAAACATTTCGGGAAGATAACCATGCGTATATTGAAAGAACATGCCCTCTGAACACCAGAGTTATCACAGTCACCAGTAGCCGTTAACTGTGATGCTGAAACACTACCCATTTACCATACTGTGCATTTTGTTAGGCTTATGCAGGTTTGATCAATTTAAAAACACTTTTTAAATTGCATTTCTTTGTGTGCAACATTTGAAAGGAAATTCTGTTACTGACTGTCTGTTTTTTTCACTGTGATGCTTTTTATAACCTAAAGTACTAAAATATCTGATTGTATATAGAGTATGATAACCACTTTGATATTAAAGCTTAATAAGAAGCAGTTGAATTGGTTAAATTTATTACTAAACTAAAGATCAATGATTTAGAAAGACAGTTGAGTCAGACTAAATTTTGCCAAAATTAAGAAGTATCATTTTAATCTCTTTGTATTGAGTGGTGTGAAATGGTCAAAATGAAAAAGTATGAAATACTTAAAAGGAATGGGCGAGAAATATTTATTAAATGGAAAAGTCTCCAACAAAATGAAGTATTCACTTATAAATCTTGATTAACATTACATGCACATTGTATGTTATTGGCAATGTGCAAGAAGTAATACAAGCCTTTTTGTGTAACTGTGAAAATAACCAGAAAAATGACTTTTTTTGCTGATGACTAGTGAATTCAGGGAAAATAGTGGAAATGTTTAGAATGCATTGAAGTCAATGAGGAAGGAGAAGCTGAACTAGTTCTGAATGGATTATAATGGTGCATTGATCTTTTAAGTGTTCCTCATGGCTAGGGAAACATCTGCCAACTATGCTGGACTGACTATTGGGACTAAAAATGTGACCAGAGTGATAAGATAGCATTTTTTACAACACAAATAAATATTAAAGTAGAAAAAAATTTCTTGCAGTCAGTAAGCATGAATTTACCAGGGCTTGCCCCCACAGATTTGATAGCAGGTTCTCATCTCTCTTAACAAAACAGTTTGTTTATTCCTTGACACTTTTCCTCATTCACTGCTGCTGTTACCAAATATATGTAACAGTAAAGCATGCAAATTCTTCACTCCTTCCTGTTTACATCAACTGCACAGCATTCTGGGTAATACTATTAAAGGAGTAGGCCCATATATTATATTCCGATCACATACAAATCCATACAGAATATTATTGCCTTTAAGACTCAAATACACTGACACATTTCCAGTTTCCTTCTGTGTGTGCATTTTTTATTTAAATGTATTCACATGTTTTCTCCTAATTTTAGCCCACTACTAGGATAAACATTAAAAACACTGGGGCTGTTCTATCCAACATTAGGTTTTACAGATTTGTGATGTCTTGCTGGCCTTGCAAAGCACCATGGACAATGGGAAAAAATGTTTGTCAAAACTGGCTGCACAGCAAATTACCAGGGAAATATTCAACAAGTACAGTACAACTAAAACAATTTATTTCTTGTTTAGCCCAAAATTACACAATGAATGTTTCAATGGGCTTTAACAGGCCCTGTTTTTTCACAGCCCCCAGCCTTGACTTCCTAAGAAGACAAGAAGAAACTCCCAATAGAAAACCCTTGTAAGGAAAAAATGGAAGAAATCTTGTGAAAGGCAATTCAGAAATGCTACCCCCTTCCAGACAAGTTGTATGTGCCATGGGTGTCAAAAATGGGATAAATACAACAGACAAAACAGAACACAAGTAATCCTCTTTACAGAGTTAGATAGCCAAACTAGTTGCTTTTTATTTAGGTTAATTATTTCTATTTTGTTGTTGATGTATTTGAACAAATCTGTACCCTCATATGTGATTATTCAGTGGACAAGGTAACCAGCAAACACAGCATATTTGCTGCAAAACCATCTTATGCGAATTTCATCAATCAGCTCTACTGATAACACTCAACAGTCTATGCAAACCATAATAAATAAAGTAGGCTATCAAGCATTACAAATAAAGCCAGAAGTAAAGACTCTTTGTGTAATTTTATATTCAGAAATAAACTTCAAATCACACATAAAGCATATAACAAAGACAGCCTTCTTTCACTGGAGAAACATTGCAAAAATTTGATTTTTAAAATCATTGTAAAATGCTCAAGTTTTGATTCATGCTTTTGTAGTTAGCCATCTAGATTATTGCAATCCACTCCTATCTGGATTATCTAAAAATTCTCTTACTCGGCTGCAGTTAGTCCAAAATGCAGTAGCAAGAGTTTTAACCAAAAAAGAGAAAATCTTAGCCAGCTTTACATCACTACACTGGCTGTCTGTGTCCTGCAGGATTGATTTAAAAATTCTTTTAATTAGATACATATACAGTACATGAAAGACCTGTGTGTGTATGTGTATGGATCAGTCCGCTCTGCTCACGCTCGACCACAGCCACTAGGTGGTGCATGCATTCTCCTCACTTCTCACTATGAAAACGTATGTGTGTGTGTGTATATGGAGCAGTTTGCTGTGCTCACACTCAGCTACAGCCATGGGAGTTGGTGTGAATCCTTTGGAAGATGTAGAAGCTTATTTAAGTTTGACTTTCACTTGATGAGATGGTGCATGCATGCACTTTAAAATTTTTTCAGCTTTTGCATCCACCTCACTTGTCATTCAGCCTAAGCAGACAAACTCAGCTTTGTGGCACATGAACATTGTACATTCGCAGCTACCATACCTTTGCATGAGACGGGTTCCAGCCTGTCCTGCTTAATTTGTGCCACAGCTGCACTCAGCTACATGTTCGTCTCGGACAAGATACAAGCTGTCATGGACCAGAATTGAGCAAATTATGAGTCCCCACAGTTGGGCAATAACATAAATGCCGAATTGAAAATGGTTGCAGATGCTGCCCGAAAACGCTTAGTGAAACACCCGAGCAATGCAGGGCAAGGCTTGACAGAGAGGCTGCAGCAATTATCACCAGTTTCTTCTTAGGAAGGCCAGTGGGGCAGCAAGCTGGTGGGGGGGTTTCCACTTCCTCTGCCCTGGGTAATTATTAAGAGTTAACTGACGCCTTTGCAAGTTTCACCAATATAGTAAAACTGCTAGGGAATCATCGGGTTGTTTTTTTGTCCCAAACACCTCACGCAGCTAGCTGTATATAAGGATCTAAACAATCTAGCAAATTCTTATATTTTGGCATGCCTGTCTCCATAAAAGGACAGGTGGTGGGACAGCTTTCTGTTTCTATGCCCCAAAATTCTGAAATACTTTATCGTTGGGCCAGTAAAGTTGAACAAAAACTAGCACTAACGGGGGCAAAGTGGTTCTTTTAATAAAATGTAGTTCTACTTGCTGTTTTATAGACACTAATAGTTACTAATCACTATTTTTGTGTGTTTTTTTCCAGTAGTCAGTGGTGGCACTGTGTAATCTGCAGGGTCCTGAGATGCTAAGAAGATGAAAATGAGCGCCACAAGACTATCCTGTTAATGGTGACACATTCATGGACTACAGAATGCCAGGTTGGGGCTTTCTGGAGTTTTGGCTTTGGAACACACAGGTTTTTTTAATCTTCAATATCCTGCCAACTTGAGTTTTTATTTTCCAGTACCCCTTGGCCATCTGATCATAATTTGTCATTAAGCTTGACGTTCTGTATTGTTATAAATAACTGTCCTTTAGTTTTACTTTCTTTTCTAACTCTTTGGATATTATTATTGTAACGCACTTTGAACTACGTTTATGTATAAAAATGCGCTACAGAAATAAATGTTGTTATGCACAAGGTGTAGAATAAAAATCTGACAAGTTTATGCCAAAATATCAAAAGAAATTTTTATTAACAGAGTCTGCCACTCACCCATCCTCACTGATGGTCTTGTGGAATAAGTAGGTAATAGTTTTAAGTTGTTGAGAGTCCATTTTATATACTTGCATCTTTTAGACGGCAATCTAGTTAGCTAGTTTAGAAACATTGCTGATATACACTGTAATGTAGTTATCCTTATAAATATTTACAAAGGCTAAAAACACAAATATTCCTTGACAAGCAGAACCAACTGCTTTTTAGAGGATGTCTACTTCACAAACAGGCTGCCGTTGTAATTGAGATTTGTGAAACAAACCTATAGGTGTTTAATTGCTTCCTGGCAAGTTGCTCAATTTTTACTAAGTTCAACTTTAGCATATCAAACAGTCAACTATTTCAAGATAATATGCTGCAGTCATAACCCTGAATGAATTTGCCATGAAACAGTAGCCTTACGTATTTAATAAAGATCAACACAGCAATGCAATGTCTGAACTAGGGCTTGATGTTCTGTCTGATCACTGCCTGTGTTGGGTCTGAACATTCTGCTTATGTTTGTGAGCATTTTTTTGTATATACTCTATAGAAATATTAAATAAGTATTTGTTAAATAGTATAAAATGTCCACATTCTACAGTACTGGGCTGTTTCATTTCTCAAAAATGTATTCAACAAGTTTGTAAAAACCATACAGACAGCTATCATGTTTAATGAACTAAACATCTTTCTCCAATCATATTTCTTTTTTAAAATGAATAGTCCATCCTAAGTGAGCAATTTGATATTTCATGGTTTAGCTAATGCTGTGATAACTACACTTCCAAAAATCTTAAATCAAATTGGTCTTTCTGCATCTTGATTCACTCTGGGCACGCCATTATCTCAGCCCAACGCCCTCCATGAGGTTTTGATTAGCCAAATGTTAGTAATGAAGGGCAAAGCCATAATGCAATCATCATTTTTAAAGTTTCCTAGAATTTAAAAGAACAGCTGACAACTGAAGACACTACTTTGCAACCTCATATTGCGAGTTATAATGAAAATGTATGTCCTTGTGGAGATAGCTCATCTCTTTTTAGCCATCTCCTAATTGTCATGGGATATCAGTAATAAAGTAAGAAGTGTCATTTTTGCCACACAGAGTGAGAGTAAGACTTTTAAAGTAAAGACTAGCACTAAGTACGTTCTGATTAGTGACTTGTAAGAAAGCAATCAACAAACTGCTAGGACAGCACTGAACAAGACGTTTGCCTTAAGAAGACTGAGACAGCCAGTCTAAACTCTTCTTTATATTAAAGTTTATTACTCTGTAATAATGTTAGCTCTAACCTATATTCTACTTTTCACATTGACATTATTTTCCTACCTCATTAAATTACAATTTCACTATTTTGTAGTTCTTTCCGCTGTCCTCCTATTGAGACCCACTGCTTATTATATTATTGCCCACCTAACCTATGCAAACCAATTTCTAGGGTCAAATCATTCCATTTGTCTCTCGTTGTAATAGCTATTGGGCCACATCCGGTATACGTATGCTATGCTCTCTTCTGTTCTAGTCTTTTGTTACATTATGTCACTCTTAGCGTCACATTCATTTTGTATTTGAGCAAGCTGTTAACACTTAAGCTGATGCTCGGTTGTGGGTATTGCTTCAATTTAAAGTCCCAGGCATATTTGGATTCTCCTACGTTTCTTCTGCTTCTCATGTTTCTTGACCCTGTGTCTTCTTACTTTTGACTATGATTTTTCTTTGTCATAGTTATAATTGTTTCATGATCCCTGTATTAACCTTGGTTTGTATTACCATGTTTTCATTTCCTGTATTTCCCCCTCTCTAATACGGATGCACATTTGAAACCACAATCTGCCACCTTTGTCAGACATCTCATTCACACTGACATCAAACTCTCCTGCTACGTCTAATGACAGTATCACTTGGATCTTTTCAGGAAAAAAAACCCTCCAGAGCTGGTCAGCACTGCCTTTGATCTGTAGCTTGGTGATAACATTATTAGCAGTATGTCTTTTTAAAAGTTTCAATCAATTTAGAAAGTCTAAATGCAACATGTAAGCAAAGACATATGCAGTACAATGTGGCACATTTTTCTTTTCCTAATAATGAATACACTTACCCATCTTCATTTCTTTTATCATTAATATTTAAATAAGTGTCAAAGGAAAACAGAAGTTAAAGTCAATAATGAAATGAACATAAAAGGAATTCTGTCAGAAGATGAATTGCCAAGGATTGGCTGTTCTTGGGGTGCAACATGCCATCCATTAGGTAAGGTTGGGCTTTGATTCATAGCAGCATGTGCAGCACCTTACTTAACAACATAGAAAAGAAATATTTGCTGCACAACAGAATTCTAGTATTTTATGAAAGGAGTCTTCAAAGTTAGACCTGTTTGTTAAGAGTAGATTGTGGGACTATTTTGTTTGTTAAACAGGCAGAATGCAATGAAGATTATGAAGGTACAGTATTAAGGCATGTACAAGTTAGGCAGTGGTTGCTTCAGTATTTTCAAAAGGATAAAGCAGAATATGTTTTTTTCTGTTTTGAAAAAAATAAAACGAAAAGAAGGCTGTTTGGCCTCCCTCAGGTGTGTACCTGCAGGTAGGTATGTAGGTAGGCAAGAGATACGATGGGAAAGGGGTGGAGAAGCTGGAACAAAGCCAGTGAAACAACGCTGGAGCGGGTGCAAAAGGGAGCCATTAAAGAAGGTAAAGGGAAATATTAAAAGGTTAGTGGGTCGTTCAGTACTCAGAAGGGGTGTATTCTGAGCTTGAGAATGACCTTAGTTCTATCACTTTTACTTTAAAGGGCATCTTTGAAAACTTGTGAAAATCCAGAAACAGAAGGATTAGTATGACTATGATCAAGGGGAGTTAATTGTAATATGAACAGCTCAGTGAAGTCTTTAATCTTGGAGCCTAAGACAAGTTACCTGGAATGACCTGTTAACCATCTCCTTGTTTTATCCAAGTATGACGCAGATTGCCAGACTGTCAGGTTCTGCAGGTGTGTTGCAGTATTTAATAGGGTCATTGTTAATTCTTCTTAGACTTTTTTCTTGAATGTTTCTCTTCTGTATCAATGTTGCCAGAAATGCATTTGCTATGGTTCTAGTGCTCTAGCCCTAGCTTTACCTTTGATCATGAATTGTCCTAGTGATATTACAAAATATCTCTCTCACTCACAAAGAAATGATGTGTGCATAGATTGTTCTGTCTTATGGACAGAACTATGTGGGGCCAATATTGACACATTGAATAAGATGAGTGATTTTGGACCTACTCTGTGATATTAAATGTCTAGAACATACTCCATTGTATTTGTTTTAAACCATTTTCTAACCTCTATAGCTTATCTGTCTTCTGTTTTTTAGCCATTTATAAGGGGTTGTGGGTTCATAAACCTTATTTGATGATTAGTGTTGATCAACAAAATTCGTCAAAACATTTTTTGCTGCTAATATGCTGCATTTGCTGGAGACTTTGCTTGACAAATATTTTCCTGGAAATCTGCCTTGGTGCTGGCTTAGACAGGCATTTTTTCCCAGCACCCCATCATATTTTGCAATGCCAGCAGCAGAACTGCAGAAGCCAGTGAAAAACTTTCAAACATGTGTACTGTATGTCCATTAACAATCTGCTTCAGGCATGCATGATGTCATGACCCGTCCCGTACTCCAGCCTTCTACTCTACATTCATTAAAAAAAATAAAAAAATAAAAAACTTGAAGTATTTTCATTTAAGGGGTAAAATAGGTGACCATAATGAGAATATTATAAATGCTGCCTTCGGATGTATAACACTGATCTCTGTGCATTGGCAACACTGTGGCTAATATGCATTGTTAGCCATGTTCCTCTTCTATGATCCAAAACAAGCCATAAAGGAAAAAGAAAGAAAACATATGTGACTCTGTGAAATAATAATAATAATAATAATAATAATAATAATAATAATAATAATGAAAGATTTAATACTGCTTACAAACTGTTTCTATATTCTTGATCAAAGAGAAAAGTGTGAAGCATCTGCAGAGATAGATTGAAAACAAAAAAGACGTTTCAACTGTGCCCGGAGCTGCAACTTCAAACAATGGAATGAGACAGTCCAATGGTGCCACTTCATCACACAGCTAATGTGTGTCCCAAGATTGGAGCCCCCTGAGCACAATTATATATACAGTGGACCCTTGACTTAAGAACTCAATTCGTTCGCGAGGGCTGGTTGTAACTCAAGTTGGTTGTAAGTCAAGACTATTTTTCCCATAAGAAACAATGGAAATACCCATAATGCGCTCCGAACCTCCCACAGCAATACTTAACATTTCATAATAAAAAAGGGTTGTATAATGTGCATAATTTACCAGAACACCAATAATTTTTCTAAAGTACTAACCAAAAAGTTATAAAAAGTGCCTAGCCTACCAGAAACAACAATTTCATACTGTACTCACAATTTAATTTGACATCTTTGGGCTACAGGAAGGGAGGAGGAGGAGAATGAAACGGAAGGTGGTTATTGTTTAGAAGGAGCCTCCTTATGCAAATCTTTTCTTTGTAAAATTGTCGAGATGGTGGATTTCGACATGCTGTACATATTAGCGAGATCGGTCACACGAACACCACTCTCATACTTCCGCACAATTTCCTTCTTCGTTTCGATTGTGATCGCTGTTTCTCAAGTTATTAATGGCAGTAGTCGAACACTCAGTTCAAAGCTGGTCGAGTTGTGAACTGCTGTAATAATACACTCCAAAGCAAGCTGATTCAGCCTGATGACATCATCATGTGCCGCGCCAGCCCGCTAGCTAACATCCCTTAACAATCGCTTTCTTTACCTTCTCTTCCTTCCTTAGCAATTATGCGTCTTGCTTGCCATGGTCTTAGTGAATTATATACATAGATAAATCACTGCACTGACTGAAATTACGTCCACAAACACATGTATCTGGGCTCCGACTGATGCTTACGAAAGCTCTCGGCTGTTTGTTTACAATCGCACAAGCAGATACCTGTGACCGCATTCGGGTCGTAACGTTGGTCGTAAATCAAAACAAAAATTTTGGTCATTAATCAAGTTGTTCGCATGTCAGGCCGGTTGTATATCAAGGGTCGACTGTATTATAATAAAAATCATCTATATATTATAATAAAAAAATCTTGGGACGAGACAAGACTAATGCTGCAACGAGACATGACTTTTTTAAGAGAATTTTTGAAAGGAAGTCCCACGAGATGGAGACTTTTACAATGGGATTCTTTCAAGTCACGCCATACTTACAACCTCTGGAAGCAAGTCACACGAGATGGAGATGTTTGCCATGAGATTCTTTCAAGTCATGCCCTACTTACAACTATTTTCAAACAAGAACATGGTCATCAGATGCATTCTGGCACTTGACCTGGACAGACACCAATCCATTAAAGGGCTTACTTATGAACACACACACACACTTATGAAGATCCAGTTTAGAATTATCCATTCATCTAAATATGGCAGCGAGAAATGAAAGTCAAACGAATTAATGCGAAAATTGTCAATCGGTTATGCAGCAAATTGTATTAAATGCATATCAATAGACTATGCTGAAGCAGTTGGTGGTGATGAAAACATTAACTTACAATATTCCATAGAATATCTACAAGCGTTAACACCATCCGGTCTTCCACATTACTGTTGAAAGAAGGATGTATTGCAATATTATTGCATAATTTATGTGATGGACTATGCAGCGGAACAAGATTAGTTGTCTTAAAAATTGGTCGAACAATTCTAACGTGTAAAATTTTAACAGACGACAAGAAAGGTAATGTAGCACATATTCCACGAATAACATGAAACACAAAAGGAGATCTTGATATGTCATTTGTACTGAAATGTTTACAGTTTCCCGTGAGAAAACTTTTGCTATGACAATTAACAAATCACAGGGACAAACATTCGAAAAAGTTGGTTTATTTATTAGAGAGAAAGAAACAAATTCACTCATGGGCAGTTATAAGTTGCGTCGTCACAATGTAAATCCAAACATGGAATCAAAATTCAATCCGATCTTGAAAAATAGTTAATATTGTTTTAACTGAAGTTTTAAAGTAGAAATGAAAATAATGCATATGTAACAATTCCCATGAAAATAATAAGCTCTTTAAATTGTATATCCAGTTAGCCAAACTTGGGGGTTGGCGAGCGAAGTGAGCATGGGGTGGACCCCCCC
>JANRMT010027041.1:59046535-59069317 GCA_026402145.1 Polypterus bichir lapradei
AGTATAAAGTCAAATATATAAAGTCAGCGCTGGAATATATAAAGTCGTTCCCGAATATATAAAGTCAAAATCTGAGTATATAAAGTCAGCGTTGGAATATTTAAAGTCAAAACTTGAATATATAAAGTCAGCGTCGGAATATATAAAGTCAAAACTTGAATATATAAAGGCAGCGTCGGAATATATAAAATAAGCGCTGGAATATATAAAGTCAAAACTTGAATATATAAAGTCAGTGTCGGAATATATAAAGTCAGCGTCGGAATATATAAAGTCATTCCCTAATATATAAAGTTAAACCTTGAATATATAAAGTCAAAACCTCAGAATATAAAGTCATCATTGGAATATTTAAAGTCAAAACTTGAATATATAAAGTCAGCGTCGGAATATATAAAGTCATTCCTGAATATATAAAGTTAAACCTTGAATATATAAAGTCAAAACCTGAGTAAATAAAGTCAGCGTTGGAATATTTAAAGTCAAAACTTGAATATATAAAGACAGCGTCGGAATATATATAGTCAACGCTGGAATATCCATCCATTTCCCAACCCGTTGAATCTGACCACAGGGTCACGGGGGTCTGCTGGAGCCAATCCCAGCCAACACAGGGCGCAAGGCAGGAACCAATCCTGGGCAGGGCACATGCATCATTTTCAAAACATTAACCGAACAGTGTTTTTTTAATCTATTTTTCTGAATACGTTTTTGTTAACTTATTTCAGTTTTTTTAGTTTACTAAAAATATGCCTGAGTCGTTTCAATCAATATATTTTAACTTTATATATTCAGGAATGAGTTTATATACTACGATGTTGACTTTATATAATCAGGAATGACTTTATAAATTCCGACGCTGACTTTATATATTCAAGTTTTGACTTTATATATTCAGAAACAAGTTTTGACTTTATATTTACCGATGCTGACTTTATATATTCAAGTTTTGACTTTATATATTCCAGCGCTGACTTTATATACTCAGGTTTTGACTTTATATATTCGGGAATGACTTTATATATTCCAGCGCTGACTTTATATATTCAGAAAAAAGTTTTGACTTTATATATACCGACGCTGACTTTATATATTCAAGTTTTGACTTTATATATTCTGACGCCGACTTTATATATTCAGAAAATCAATGTATTTGCCTGTTTGGCACCCTATATATATATATAATTTTATTTTTTTTACTTATTGTTTGTTTGTGACCATTTGTTGTATTCTGTTTGCGGTTATCGTTCTGTCTGTGTCTTTTGCTGTTTAAGGAATGATGCACTGTTGCATCACACCACTGATTGCATTTTTGGAAACAGCGGTTTGTCCAGCATAGTTGGCAGATGCTTCCCTAGCTTACAGAAACAATTAAAACACCATTGAACTATGATAATTCACTTTAAATAGTTCACTTACCCTTCATTTAATGATTTCAGTGCATTTCGCGGAGTTCAGCAAAGTTCACGAACATTTCCGTGGTTTTGCCAAATTCACATCAAAGTAAATAACGTACACTGTAAAAAATTTGACTGTAAATTTACAATAAATTACTGGTTACTAGTTGCATTACTTTTACAGTATTTTACTGTATCATATTACAGTTTATTATAATAAAATTACCATACCACACAGTGACTTCACAGTAAATTGGGCAACAAAATTACTGTGATGTAGCAGTATGTTACTGTTGAATTACAATAATTAACCATTTCCAATTTACATTAATCTACTGTATTTTTACATGCCAACTGTAAAAGTAATGCAACTCAGTAGCCAGTAATTTACTGTAAATTTACAGTTGCAATAACAATATTAAATACTGCAAAGGACTTTAAAACAACCTTGATCGCCCATCCTATTCACCTAATTTCCCCAAATTTACATCAAGTTGAGTTCTGAAGGTCCCTAAAGTCCCCTTGTCAACCTCACTACTTGTTCACTTGTTTTTTGCGTTTGTGGTTTTCTGTATGAGTTAAAACCTTTTGATGTTTGTACAAAATATGTTTCCATCAGTGTCCCTGTAGTCGGGACTTGATTTTTATCAGTCATTTCACAACACATATAAACTTCAAATTATTGAAAATGAATAAAGTTAAACAAAAATAAAAACAAAAACATACTATCAGTTTTACATATTTATTCAGCAGTGTTTATTCAAAAGTATATGCACACAATACCTCACGTACACACTTTTAAGTTCAATAAAAGTCTTAACAGGCAGTTCAACTTTTTTTTTAAATTGCACAAATAAAATTACCTAAACCTCACATACAGTAAGTATATGTACAATAAACAAAAGCACATTTTTTACTGTATATCTAATCTCATCTGAAGTAAACAACTTGCCACATACCACAGTGCCTGCAGTTGTTATGCGCTGTAGAGTAGTAGTAGTTAACACTGTATTAATTTTAAATATATGCTACTTTCTCCAGATATACAGACATCTGAATGGGTCACGTGCAGAAAATCAATCAATAATTCTGAAAGCTTGTCTCCTTTTATAAAGTAGATTTTAAGAAATTAAATTAAAGACATTGAACTTCAGTGTCTAACATTTAAACAAAAATGTTAAAATCAAAAATGTAATTATAAAGCAGTCTAACATTTTTAAAGACAGCAAGATAGAAATTAAACTGAGGCAAAACAGGGGATTAAAACACTTTAAATCAATTTTGAATTATTAGGAGTCCTTTTAGAAAATAATGTCTACATTGACATCCATTCAAAATCAATACGTTTCCTCAGAAGTGTACAGACTTGTTGGTTGATGTGTCCATATTTCTTTTTTGATTTTGAGCCCGACTCTGGGTTAATACCAAAAAAACACCTATAAACAAAATATAGAAGCTATCAGTTTAATTTGAGCTTTTTCACACTGCGTTTCAAAAGACATTAAATGCTGTTCCTTCTACAGAATACTGATGCCTAACACTCTGCCATTTTAACAATGTTGTGGTGATTTACTAGTCTCACTATTACCCATGCCAGTGTTATCTACAATGTCAGCGTGTTAGTTTACCTTTGGATAAACTCCAATATGGATGAGGTATCTTTAGGATACTGCAAGTTAAAGTTGTAATAACTTGTGAAGATAGCAGCAATACCATTGACGAAGTCATGATGTGGTCCCATGACCGCTTGTCCTACAACATCCAGGCTTTAGGCTTCATCATGTCATCTGAAATAAACAAAGATATTCATCATGTACTTATGCTAAGAAGTGGAATTATTAATGAACAGCAGTGTGAAAGGAATGGGTTGCCAACACAGGGTCTTAGATTTCAACTATTAAAGTAATAGAAATAATTACAATGTATTACTCATAAAAGCAGAAAGGAGTCATAGGTCTGCACGCTGTTCTTCTGGCCTTTGCAAAGTAAAGAGCAGCTGCACAGACCTTCAAAACATATACAGTATGAGAAGGTAATACAGGTTAAGATACTACTAAAGTTACTGACACTATAAGCTACACGTGTTGTTAACATTACCTTGTATAATCAAGCGGGGAGTGCTTGGTAGCATTATTGTCCTCTGAACATCAGCGCCTGTTGCACATGTCTGTAAAATACAGTAATACATAACTTTAACATATGCTGGATATATGTACAGTACAGTGTATGCTGTATATCCCTTAGTGAAGAGTAAAAATGATGGCAGAAGAAAATCCTTTGACCCCAGTGATTCACAATTCTAGATTTAGCAATGTGCATTTTACTAAAATTCAGTAGTCAGAGAACTATGTGTCTGCATGGGGGATTAAGAGTGTATGAATGCAAGTATGAAAGTTAATATACTGTATTGTCTACCCGAGTTCCAGCATTGGCACCTGCCTTTGATAGTCTTGGTCAGGCCGAGTTGAGCCATCATATTCATCTCATTGGTTCTATCAAACTAGTTCTTCATATAGAATACTGAGCATTTACTGCTATATAAAAATCAAGCACATCCAGCACACCTCAAGATACCATATAAATTTTCTAAAATTTCAAGGCATTGATTTTAGAAAAATTAAAACTAAAATCAACTCTAAAGCATTTTCAATGCCAGTCGGGTTCCTGGTCTATTGTAAACAAACACACTTTTCTATCTCTAAAACAATTACTTTATGAAAGTCATGAATAACTTACATCAGCTTGAAGCAGGATTGCATCCTTGGGCTCTTGCCATCAGGAGGAGAAGGACACATGCAGCCATAACTGAAACCTCTGGTTCAAACTTAGACAGGACATCCAGAATTCCTGAATGACGGCTTAGTTCCTGGCAGAACTTTATAATTGTACTGCCTTTATTTACCAGTGCCTCTCGCAGCTTGCTGAGGATAGAGATGTCTGTTAGAATGCTTAAGGTGGAAGTAAAGACATCTTTGTGAGAAAAGGAAAGGCCATTCCTTCTGAACTTGTGCAATGTGTGGTGCAGGCACTCCGTTAAGGTATCACGGCTGGAGGATATACTGTAGGTCTTCTCCATAAGAGGTTCAGCTTTCTCTGCTCCACCCATCCGTAACTCTGAGAAGATTTTAAGTAGCTGCATTTTCATGTCATCTAATGATGCCTCCATTTCTCCAGTTGGCAGTTCTACAGGACACCACCTCACACATCCATACTGATCCACAGGGCCTCTTGCCTCCCCTGCGGCATTAGTATGGGACCTTCTCTCTCTGTGTTGACTTGCAAGAGTATTTTTTCTGTTTTTATATTCCATTCTTGTTTTAATTTGCTGAAGAAGAGAGTGGCAGCCCTCTCCAACATCCACAAAACCTTTTGAGTATTCCCTTACAATTCCTCAGACTACACTGTGACACATTGCTCCATCGGTTAAGATTATGTTCAAGCAACAAGCACTGCTTTCACCATATCTTTTCTGTCCCCTGGTGATGGTCTTGTTTGATTTGCCACAGATTTTTGAATTGCTGCTGGCATCCTATTCCAATTGACTTGGAACCCTGCATACCATGGCCTGCCAGGATGTGGGGATGAAAGTAACTGAGGAGTTTGGAGTGCATGAGGAGTTAGAAGATAGGATGAGTGGAGTGCTCACGGGGCTTGGTCAGAGGGATGAAGAGGCAGTAGCATTTAGTTCACTTTGAACTGTTACAAATCCTAGAAATGATAGCAAAAAAGATCAACGGAAAAAATACAAAAAAGCAGCATACTAAATTAAATTATGATAAATTATATTCTTCCAGTTCAATATATTATATTAACCAGAAAAAAACAGAATGAAGGACAACAGTAAGTGAAAGACATGATTGTGTTTTTCATGTCAATGAGTTTGCCCTTCAGTAATCTTTGAACTTCAGTGTTATTTGTTCAGCTTACCAATGGCAGTTATCAAAATATATATTTACCTTCATTTTTAATGCTGTTTAACAGTTTGCGGCATTGGATTGGCCTAATGTATTTCTCCAGATCCTTCTCTAATACAAAAGCAAGGCCTTCCCTGCTTTCCACACCAAGCTCTTCTAACCGTTCAAGAAGAGATGTTAAAGATTCATTTGAGAGGCTTGGCAAGATAGATAGCACCACTTCCCTTATGTCTTGACTCATTTTCTAAAAGAGAGTTTGGGGCAGACAGTCAAATATTAACCAATTAATTAATAAATTAAAGCATCACACTTAACTTCACATGACTAAACCACACAGTTTAAAGGTGTAATGAATTGCTTATAGTGCCGCAGAGAAGGCATTGCTTCCTTATGGTCTCTATATATATATGTGTGTGTTTGCAGAACACTGGCTTTGCAGTACATCCGAGAACATGTAGGCACACCACACTGGTACTGATAATTGGGAAATGTTACTGTGCAGCTCTGTGTGTTGAATAAATTGAGTAACATTACTACAGACATACTGGCACTTACTAAATTTACAATGGAACATTGTGAATTGAATGGCAAATCTATTTAATAGCTAATAGAGTCAAAATATTTTGTTAGGTCTGCCTCTTCTAACACAGACCAGCTAACAATAACTTAAATGTGGAAAATTCAATATGGTTAGGACCCCAAAGGTAAATGTTAAAAAAAAACAAAACAAAATACAATATGTATCTACTAAAAAAAAGTTAAACCAGTAAGAAACTGGTAAAATACCATTTGAAGTCAAATTACTATCAACCCTGCTTAAATCAATACATTTGCTTCTATGTATTATTTTTGCCTGTGTAGTTTACCATAAATTAATTAATATATATAAATTTATGCTGCTTCCACACTAACATCTTTCATCACAGTTTAAAGCAAAAACACATAAACTTTATCAAAATGCACAAATTAAAATTGTTTAAAGGTGCATGAACTAAAACTACATGAAAAATCTCACATTGGAACAATATGAAAACGCAGACCTGAAGCTATAAGATAAGACACGAGTTTTAAAAAAAATGAAAATGCAAACCTGAAACGGTTTGAAAATGCTAGAACTTACATTTTATGAAAAAAAAATCACTAATTAAAGCTGTACACAAACGCTAGAATTAATATATATTGAAAGGCATGATTTAAAGTAGATTGAGAAATGCACAAACTGAAGTTAAATAAAATGGCACGTACTCAAACAATATGAGAAAGTACAAACTGAAAGCGCACTGTATACAAGTTTTTAATACACTCCAGGTATAAAGTTTAAAAATGATCGCATAACTTCCTCTCTAACAAGACAAAACAGAAATTGTTATAATTATAATAGGGAAAACCAATGATTGTTAAGTTAATTACCTTTTGTACAAGTAACATGTGCCGAAGTACACTACAGCGCCATTTTAATCTCATTTCTTCCTCTCTCTGTGAATGTAATATCCCACAATGCAATGGGGTCTTCTCCAAATACAATTTTACAGTAATTTGCTGTCTTTTGACAGAAGACAGCTTATCTTTGCTGTGATTACAAAAAAAATTCTGAACACAGTATTTTACTGTGTACAGTTAACTCCTGTGAAATCCTGGCAATTTTTTACAGTGTAGGGTTCGCACATCACTATTGATAACAATGATGGCTAGTGTGCGAGGCATCACAAACCACTGCAAAAACGCACTCTGAAAATGACAAACAAGTTACTTTTTTACTTGTGGTATTTAGATAACTGGCATTAGGAACCTCCATTTAAACAGAGGCGATGTGTTCCTGATAGACTCGTAGGTGGAGTTGGCTGAGGGAAATGGATCTACCTCTAAGCTGACAATTTCAGAACTAGAAAAGTAACATAGAAATATGTGAGCTCTTCGGTGGTTACTACAACCCTCACATATAATCCCATTTTGTTTCTTCCTGGTTAGCCATGTGAATGCTGATGCCTTTGACACTTCTGGCGAAATGTTTTGACTTTAACATTCTTTTTACTTTTCTCAGCACATAAATTAGCATCAATTATTTATTAAGATATGAAATATGAGCAGTATAGCTTGCTGGCATGAAGGATGAAAAGTGGTGATAAAAGAGAGAGTTTATTGAATAATAGGAACATGTGTGCCCTGGGTGCAGACAGGAGTTAGTGGTAGGTTTTGTTTCTGTTGAACATTTTGTTATCTACTTTTGCTTTGTGTTTATGAGTCGCAAATGCCTATCAGTGCAAAAGTCCTAACTTTATTGCAAAGTCTTCTGGCACCTTAAAATTTGGGCAATAAAAGCAAATACAATTCAAAACTAAAATAGGGATGACTCATTCACAGATTAATACACCCTTCCTATTTATTGTTAGCATATCTGAAACTGTCCTAGTGCTTTCTTATTAATGTTTTCAGTTGCAAATCCTGATGTCTGACAATGCCTGGCTTAACATAACTGTAATCTGAGGTCACAGACCATCTGTATTTCCCAAACCACAGTGAATAGCAATTCCTTTCCTTCAGTAGCAGCTGCTTACAAGTGTTTGCTACACTAAACCATTTTAGAATGGCATGCCATGCATCACCAAGATACTAGTAATTTGCAGCTCAAGTCTAAGCAAACAAGTTTATGAAGCTCCACGGAGAAAAGAAAAAGGGCAGACATCCAGTAAGTACCATATGTGTTGCCTTATAAATGCTGCCAAGAGCTTTAAGGGCTATTCAAACATCAAAGTCTTACAGTTGAAAAGATTAAGAAAACATTTTTGGGAAATAAAACCTTCACTTTAATACTGAATTTTGCATTAAAGGCCATCATGATTGTATGCAGTTTTTCAAAAGGGATACTGGTTTATACTGTTATATGTGTTAATGCAGAATGAATGAGATTTTTTAAATGAATGGTAAGTGTGAAAAAAATATAGTGTACAGTATATTTAACAGATGTAATAAAGTGAGTACCTTTCTGGCATCTCTCCATATCTGGAATAATTCTAAGGAGGGAAATGTCACTTAAAAAGTAACCAAGTAAGCACATTTAAGAGTGTCCCACAGGGCGGAATTGACAAATCAAAAAGACTTGTCTTTGTAGGCTTTCCACAGTAATACTAGTCAACTCCTGTCTATTAGGTGTCATAGGTCACTAATTTGCCAACCAGGCAAGTGTTATAAAGTATATTATGCTTTATAATCTATATTATCTATAGTCTATATTCTCTAAGCTTATTCTGCCTCTGTTTGAACTTAAAGGAAGATTAATACACACCACATGAGTCATGTGGGTTTGAGGTAGTGGCTCATATCCACATCATACAAAAAATATTCACAAAGTAATTTACATTGTCTCTGCAAAATTCTGAAAGGGTTCAGACTCTTTTTTTTACTCATTAAGGCCCCCGCCTTTTCTTCCAAGTTAAACAAGTTTTGTTACTGTACTTAAAGAAATATTACATTATGGTATTAAGGAGCATGCCAGTGCAGCAGTTACTGTTACAGTTCCTGCACACTGTATATGCAATTAGACAGTGAAATATCATCTTGTATGAGCGGTGATATATTCTTAGGCACTGTGTATAATGGAAAGTCATGTACAGTATAGTGAAATGTGTAGATGTACAAGTAAATACCAAATTCAAAACTCAAAGTAGGAAAACTTTTTAAAATAAAATGTACCTGCTACAAATAGTCATCCTATTAATGTAATAAAGGCATAAAATGTAACAAATGCTCCTTTGTAATGGAAGTGTAGCTACTGTGATTACTGCCTTTGAAAAATGTGAACTTTAGTCAAACCCCAAAATTAATTCACAAAAGTCTTTAAAGCTACATCAGATTTTGTGATCGTCTGCAAATTCATTTGACTATGTTGCAATCAGATCTAAAAACTTTGAAATTTAAAAGTTGTAGGTGCCAGGAAAGAAACCCAGTCAGAGGGGATGCACAGACCAATGTGTTTCTTTGTGCTGGTCCCAAACCCAAGCCCAGATAAATGGGGAGGGTTATTTCAGGAAGGACATCCGGTGTAAAATTTTGCTAGATCAATTTGTGGACAACAATACACATTTCCATATTGGATTGGTCAAGGCCTGGGTTAACAATGGCTGCCGCTAGTACTGTTAGCCAACAGGGTGCTGGCAAAAATTGAAAGGGCCAAAGAAGGGGAAGAAGAGGGGAGAGACATGTCCGGAGGCAGGAGAGGAGGATGGTAAAGAGAGAGGAACTGAGAGTATGCACTTTGAATGTTGGTAGCATGACTGGTAAGGGGACAGAGTTAGCTGATGTGCATATGTTAGTGCATATGCCCCATATGTTGGGTGTGTGATAGATGAAAAAGAAGATTTCTGGAGTGAGTTGGATGATGGACAGTGTACCCAAGGGACACAGAGTGGTGATAGGAGCGGATTTTGATGGACATGTTTGTGAAGGGAACAGAGGGGATGATGAGGTGATGGTGTCAAGGAGAGGAAAGAAGAAGGTCAGATGATAGTGATTTTGAGAAAAGGGTGGACAATACTGTGGTGAATACGTATTTTAAGACAAAGGGTGATGTACAAGAGAGGAGGAAGATGCACACAGGTAGATTATGTCCTATGCAGGAGGGTCAATCTGAAGAAGATTGAAGATTGCAAAGTGGAGGCAGGAGAAAGTGTAGTTAAGCAGCATAGGATGGTGGTCTGCAGGATGACAATGGAGATCAAGAAGAGGAGGAGATTGAGAACAAAGCAAAGGATCAATTGGTGGAAGTTGAAATAGGAAGACTGCAAGGTTGAGTTCAGGGAGGAGGTAAGACAGGCACTGGGTGGCAGTGAAGAGTTGCCAGATAGCTGGGTAACTACAGCAGAAGTAGTAAGGGTGACAGTAAGAAGGGTGCTTGGCATGACATCTGGACAGAGGAAGGAGGAAAATGAAACCTGGTGGTGGAATGGGGAAGTACAGGAAAGTATACAGAGGAAGAGGTTGGTGAAGAAGAAGTGGGAGAGTCAGAGAGGTGTAGAAAGTAGACAATAGTACAAGGAGATAAGGCATAAGGTGAAGAGAGAGGTGGTGAAGGCTAAAGAAAAGGTGTATAATGAGTTTTATGAGATGTTGGACACTAAAAAGGGAGGAAAGGACCTGTACAGATTGGCAAGACATAAGAACCGAGCTGAGAAAGATATGCAGCAGGTTAGAGTGATAAAGGATAAAGAATAAGGGGATGTGTAGAGTGTAGTAACTACAAGGGTATAAAATTGATGAGACAGAGTATGAAGTTATGGGAAATAGTAGTGGAAGCTAGGTTATGAAGTGAGGTGAAGATTAGTGAGCAGCAGTATGGTTTCTTGCCAAGAAAGAGCACCACAGATGCGATTTCTGCTCTGAGAGTGCTGATGGAAAAGTTTAGAGAAGGCCAGAAGGAGTTACATTTGCGTCTTTGTGGACCTGGAGAAAGCATATGACAGGGTGTCTCGAGAGGAGTTGTGGTATTTTATGAGGAAGTTGGGAGTGGCAGAGATGTAAGAGTTGTACAGGATATGTACGAGGGAAGTGTGATAATGGTGAGGTCTGCAGTAGGAGTGACGGATGCATTCAACGTGGAGGTGGGATTACATCAGGGATTGGCTCTGAGGTCTTTCTTATTTGCAATGGGGATGGACATGTTGACAGATGAGATTAGACAGGAGTCCCCATGGACTATGATGTTTGCTGATGACATTGTGATCTGTAGCGAGAGTAGGGAGCAGATTGAGGAGAACCTGGAGAGGTGGAGATATGCTCTAGAGAGGAGAGGAATGAAGGTCAGTAGGAACAAGACAGAATACATGTGTATAAATGAGAGGGAGGTCAGTGGAATGGTGAGGATGCAGGGAGTAGAGTTGGCAAAGGTGGATGAGTTTAAATCAGGGATCCCCAACTCTGGCCCTGGAGGGCCCCAGTGGCTACAGGTTTTCCTTCTAACCCTCTTCTTAATTAGTGACCTGTTTTTGTTCCTAATTAACTTCTTTTGAATTAATGTTATTTGACTTACTCTTGAAGACTCAGACCCCTTAATTGTTATTTTTCCTTAATTAGCAGCCAAACAATAATGAAATACAAAATGAACCAAAACCAGCAAACTGTGTCAATCATATAATATCTGAAAATAAAGAAAGGCAAAAGTCTCAGGAATGTTGATCTGCTCAGGTCCCCAAAACATTTTAACAGAATGCTTAGAAAAGAGAAAACTGAACAATTTCAGAAATTAATGCTATTGCACAGTGATAGCAGCCACAAGCCATGGAATTAAAGAACAACTTTAATTAACAACAAAAATCAGCACCTAATTAAGCGATTGGTGGCACTGAAATTGGTTGGAGTTTGAAGCTTGGACTTAGTTGGTCTTCTGTTGCCTCACTCACTTCACATCTCATTTCTGTTTGAGTGCCATTTAAGGAAACAAATAGAAGCAATTCAGAGGAACAAATCTTAAAAAAAAAACAAGTAAATTAAAATTAATTCAAAAGAAGTTAGTTAGGAGCAAAAACATGTCACTAATTAAGGGTCACTAATAAAAGAGTTAGAATGAAAACCTGCAGCCACTGGGGCACTCCAGGACTGGATTTGGGAATCCCTGGTGTAAATACCTGGGACCAACAGTTCAGAGTAATGGGTATTGTGGAAGAGAGGTGAAAAGAGAGTGCAGGCAGGGTGGAATGGGTGGAGAAGAGTGTCAGGAGTAATTTGTGACGACGAGTATCAGCAAGAGTGAAAGGGAAGGTCTACAAGATGGTAGTGAGACCAGCTATGTTACAGTATATGGGTTGGAGACAGTGGCAATGACCAGAAAGCAGGAGACAGAGCTGGCAGTGGCAGAGTTAAAGATGCTAAGATTTACATTGGGTGTGAGGAGGATGGACAGGATTAGAAATGAGTACATTAGAAGGTCAGCTCAGGTTGGAAGGTTTAGAGACAAAGTCAGAGAGGCGAGATTGCGTTTGTTCGGACATGTAAGATGCTGGGTATATTGGGAAAAGGATGTTAAAGATAGAGCTGCCAGGCAAGAGGAAAAGAAAAAGACCTAAGAGAAGGTTTATGGATGTGGTGAGGGAGGACATGCAGGTGATGGGTGTGAAAGAGCAAGATGCAGAGGACAGGAAGATATGGATAAAGATGATCCGCTGTGGCAACCCCTAATGGGAGCAGCCAAAAGAAGAAGAAGAAGGTGCCAGGAAGGAAGGACATGCATTCTGGTTGGGATAAAGGAAGGATTCATACCCAGCCAGGAGGCCATAATGGGAGAATCAGGCTAACAGGCTCACCGGGAGCAGTTCATACCCCATATGGCAGTTGGCAGTGTTCCTCAGAGCTAAACCCAATCAGGACACCCATAGGGTGTCATGGGAGTTGGATTCTGGAGATGCAGTCATGTCGCGGTCTTTGGGGCACTGCTGGGAGAGGACTACCCTGGTTTTCATACGACCCGGAATTGCTTCAGAGGACTTGGACAGGAGACCAGAAGCAGTCCTATGGACTAGTTTAAAAGAAAGAGCATTGCCTCATTTAGATCAAGTCAGAGTCAGGAGGCAATGAATAGCACTCTTTTGGAAGAGGAAGGTGGAATTGTGAATGGTTGATTTGCTGGTAATTGTATGTGGGAGGCATTGTCTCAAATAAAAATCATTTATTTGAATCTGGAGTTATGTTAGGTATGGCTGTGTCTGTGGTTACAAGCTTGAAACTTATTTGGAATTCATCCAAAACCTGACCAGCTTTTAAGACTAATGAATGCAAGAGTTGTCACAAAATTTCAGAAGAACTGGTCTATTCCACATTAAACACAAATGTTTTTTAAAAAATCTGGTTTTAATGTAACTAATAAAATTTTGACATATTTGTTTATTCTAAATTTAAACAATTAATTATTCAACCAATTTTACCTGTAACTACATTATTTTTTTTATTTATTTGTTAACTCATGGTAATTATTTAAGATTAGACAAGGAGTAAAAACCTGCACCTCTCATAGTATAGTAGGAATGATCATGGGCTGGCACCCACAATTCATAAACAAACCTTCGATGCCTTCTGTGATCCTGGAAAATGTGAAATCAATACCAAATAAAATTGATGAACTAGCTGCGCTGGTGAAAAATGTCAGGACCTACAGAGAATGCAGTTTGCTGTGTTTTAGTGAAACGTGGCTAACAACTAACATCCCAGATGCTAACGTGGAGCTACCCGGGTTTAGCACAGTGAGAGCGGACACATGTACCTGCGGGAAGCAGAAAAGAGGAGGAGTCGCTCTCTATGTCAATACAAGATGGTGCAACTCTGGACATGTAAACGTTAAAATCTCCACTTGCTGCAGGGACATCGAACTGTTGGCAGTAAGTTTGCATCCCTATTACTTGCCTAGAGAGTTTAGACACCTCGTTGTTATTGTTTACATCCCTCCTCGGGCGGACGTGGAGATAGCTGGTGACATCATCCATTCTACTGTTGCTAAGTTACAAACACAGCACCCTGAGGCGCTTGTGCTAATCGCTGGAGACTTTAACCATGTGACGCTGGACAAAACATTACCTGCCTTCTCCCAGTATGTGAATTGTAACACCTGGGGAAATAGGACTATTGACCTACTTTATGCAAACGTTAAAGACTCATACAGTGCTACTTCGCTGCCTGCGCTTGGGAAAGCAGATCATAACCTGGTTCTGCTTCAGCGTCACTACAAACCAAGAGTGAGGGCGCTACCTACAACCACACGCTCATTCAGGAAGTGGTCCCCTGAGGCAGAGCAGGCTCTGAGAGACTGCTTTGGAACTACGAACTGGGATATCCTGCTGGTGTCACATAGTGAGAACATCGAGGAGGTTGTTGACTGCACTACTGACTACATCAACTTCTGCATGGACATTGTAGTTCCAGTAAGAACAGTACGCTGCTATGCTAACAACAAGCCATGGATTACAAGTGACATCAAGGGCCTTTTGAACCAGAAGAAAAGGGTTTTTAAAAGCGGTGACCAGCATGAGCTCAAGGGCATGCAGAAGGAACTCCGAGTCCAGCTCAGGGCAGCAAAGGAGCAGTACAGGAGAAAGCTGGAGCAGAAGTTGCAGAATAACAGCATGAAGGGAGTGTGGGATGGGATGAAGATCATCACTGGCTGCAACTCGAAGCGGGGTGCCACCATTGAGAGAGACATGGAGAAAGCAAAGCAGATGAACAACTTCTTCAACAGGTTTGACCACCCTAACCCACTCTCACCTCGAAGTACTGTACCCTCCACCCATCCTTCGCTGATACCAGCATTTACCCCAACCCACAATTACAGCAGCCCAAGTAAGCAGAGAGCTGAGGAAACTTTGTGCCAGCAAAGCAGCGGGTCCAGATGGAGTATCGCCATGACTGCTGAATTTCTGTGCGTTGGAGCTGGGGAGTCCTCTACAGTGCATCTTCAACCTGAGCCTGGAACAGGGGAGAGTCCCAAGGCTTTGGAAAACATTTGCATCAATCACCCCAGTCCCAAAGGTATCACGTTCTAGTGAGCTGAACGACTTCTGGCCTGTCGCTCTGACGTCACATGTGATGAAGACCATGGAGCGGCTGCTGCTTCACCACCTGAGGCCACAGGTCCGCCAAGCCCTCGACCTCTGCAGTTCACATACCAGGAGAAGGTAGGAACGGAGGATGCCATCATCTATATGCTATACCGATCCCTCTCCCACTTGGACAGAGGCAGTGGTGCTGTAAGAATTATGTTTCTGGACTTCTCTAGCGCCTTCAACACCATCCAACCTCTGCTCCTTAGGGACAAGCTGACAGAAATGGGAGTAGATTTATACCTGGTAGCATGGATCGTGGACTATCTTAAAGACAGACCTCAGTTTGTGCGTCTCGGGAACTGTAGGTCTGACATTGTGATCAGCAACACAGGAGCGCTACACTGGACTGTACTTTCTCTGGTCCTGTTCAGCCTATATACATCGGACTTCCAATAGAACTTGGAGTCCTGCCACGTGCAAAAGTTTGCAGATGACACTGCTATTGTGGGCTGCATCAGGAGTGGGCAGGAGGAAGAGTACAGGAAACTAATTAAGGAATTTGTTAAATGGTGCGACTCAAACCACCTACAACTGAACACCAGCAAAACCAAGGAGCTGGTGGTGGATTTTAGGAGGCCCAGGCCCCTCATGGACCCTGTGATCATCAGAGATGACTGTGTGCAGAGGGTGCAGACCTATACATACCTGGGAGTGCAGCTGAATAATAAATTGGACTGGACTGCCAATACTGATGCTCTGTGTAAGAAAGGACAGAGCCGACTATACCTCCTTAGAAGGCTGGCGTCCTTCAATATCTGCAATAAGATGCTGCAGATGTTCTATCAGACGGTTGTGGCGAGCGCCGTCTTCTACGCGGTGGTGTGCTGGGGAGGCAGCATAAAGAAGAGGGATGCCTCACGCCTGGACAAACTGGTGAGGAAGGCAGGCTTTATTGTAGGCATGGAGCTGGACAGTTTGACATCTGTGGCAGAGTGACGGGCACTGAGCAGGCTCCTGTCAATAATGGAAAATCCACTGCATCCACTGAACAGGGTCATCTCCAGAAAGAGCAGCAGCTTCAGCGACAGACTGCTGTCACTGTCCTGCTCCACTGACAGACTGAGGAGATCGTTCCTCCCCCACACTATGCGACTCTTCAATTCCACTCAGGGGGGTAAACAATATTATACAAAATTGTTGTCTGTCTGTTATACCCTCATTCTTATCACTCTTTAATTTAATATTGTCCTTTATCAGTATGCTGCTTTTGGAGTATGTGAATTTCCCCTTGGGATTATTAAAGTATCTATCTATCTATCTATCTATCTAAACCGACGTTGCTTTGTTGAAAAAATGAAGCAGCAATAATTATTTTTAAACATTAAAGTAAGCACCCACCACAAACAAACAGACAATATGGTTATTTAATACAGGGGTTAAAATGCAATCAATGTTTCTTTGTAATTACAATTTACCTGCTCGGACTACTGATTAAAAAATGTTAAGTTTAAGAGCATAAAGCTCAAACTTTGGATTGAACTCAAAATTCACACTTTGGATTGAACTACTGTGCAATGCTTTGGGTATTGTTGATATCAGCTTTTAAAACTTTTAACTTTGAAAGCCCAAAGCTTTGAATTGAAGTTCATCCAAAATCTAATTGGCTCCAAAGACTAACAAGTGCAAGCTTTCTACCCTTTCATTTTTGAGTTACATTGTTTACAAATATCTTTCCACAAACACACTAACACATATGCACATATCTTTCCAAAAACGATCAAAACTACACTTACGCTTTACAAAATATACAGAAAGTTAAAATAAACTAAACTAAAATACATTTAAATGGATTTAATAATAAAAATTCTGTGAAGAATATGCATTAAGCAAAAAAACTAGGGTAACAAAAAAGAAAAAGAAAAGCAAGAGCATAAATACCTTCAGAAACACACTGCAAAGGACGTCAAGAAAGGGCTCAATAATTAGATTCGATGTGGAGCTAAATCCTTGTAGAGCAAATACTCTTTTTGACAGGTCCCGGAGTGATTCGGCCACTTGAACTGACACACTTTCTTAGCGACTCATTGACACTCTTATCCAATCACCCACTCATTCATATTTCATGCTTATGTTAAGTCAGTTCAAACCTATCAAATTTAAATCTATGCAAGATGTTGCAGTGAAATTATTATTATTTCATACAAGGAAGGTCGCCCTTTCCAATTAATTTTTCTCTGTTTTTTCTTGCATTTAAACCACTATCTTTTACTGGAATTAAAATTCAGAATTCATGAATTCATAGCTATCAGTTAGCTAATAACAATGCCTCTATCAAATTATAAACATATATAACATCACTTCAATATGAAATCAATGAAAAAGCATGTGTTTATAATGCCATCATTCAGAGTCTAAGTCTGATCTGAAATGAACAATCGCCATTATAAAAGAGGATCATGTGAGGAACCTGAGCAGCCACCCCTCTTGTTCTTAATCTCACGTTCAAGCCGTTTCTGCCCCCTCTCACTCGCCCCACTTTTAACTGCTGACTTTCTATGTGCAGCAAGCATGGAATGATTATTTAATTAACTGCTTGTGAATTGTAAGATGTGGACTCTGAAATTGAAGCAGCAAATTTGGAGTTTGAATTTAGTTGATAGCATTATGAACTCTCTTTCTTTTTTATTTTTTTAAATTTGATTAACATAAATTCTGTATCTCCCCCTTTCAAACTTGCTGTATATACCTGATTTTATAGATATTTGATATTTATACAGTAGAGTCTACCTAATTTAATATACCGTACCTGAAAAAAAGGTGTTAGAAGTTGGCCTGTAACCAAAGAAAACTTGCACGTGGTCAGAATGTGCCCTGTTGGCTGATAATAGATTAACCTAGCTCATGAAGATAGCAGATGCACAAAAAGATTGTTTAACGTTTATAGGCGCCATATAGGCCCTAAATCATTCTTAAAATTGCACATACTGTATAGGAGATACTGCTTCAAAAAAGCACAATACACAAATTCTCCACCTAGGTGGATGAACCTATGGTGTCCTAAATAATGGGCTATCTATCAGGCAGACCGCAGTTTGTGAGACTTAGGGACTGTGTTTCTGATATAGATGGGAGTAATACTGGAGCAGCACAAGGAACAGTCCTGTCTCTTTTTCTCTTCATAATGTAAACCTCCGACTACAAATATAACACCAGGTCATGTCACTTGCAGAAATTCTCAGATGATTCTGCAGTTATGGGGTTTATTGATAAAGGGATGAAATAGAGCATAGGTGTCAGGTGGAGAAGGTTGTTTCTTGGTGCATAGAGAATTGTCTGCATCATAACATCAGCAAAACCAAGGAACTGGTTAGACTTTTGCCACACCAAAAAGACTCAATGCCCGGTCAGTATTGAAGAAATATACAAGTATTTGGGGGTACACATTAATGAAAGGTGGGACTGGTCTCAGAACACAGAGGAACTATATTAGAAAGAGCAGTTCAGGCACTTTTTCCTTTGGAGTTCCTTTAATGACAGAAGATACATGCTTCAGATCTCCTATAACTCTGTGATGGCCAGTGTGATTTTCCATGCTGTAGTGTGCTGGGTTGGTAACATCACTTTAAGAGAGGCCCGCCAAATGAAAAAGCAAATTAAAAGGACAAGCTCAGTTACAGAACACATTCTGAACCCCTGGTGGTAGAAGAGAAGGAAAGAATTAAAACAATTATGAACAATGCGGAACATCCTCTCTTTCACACACTAACACTGAGGACTTTCAGCCAAAGAATTATTCAGCAGAGGTGTGTCAAGAAACAATGCCTCACTGGGACTGAGGTGGCCAAGTCAGAATTTTTCTTTCTTTTTAATTTTCTTGCTTTATAGTCATTCTGGTGTGTGTTCAGACCAAAGTGTATGTATTTATTTAGTTCTCTAACTATTTATGTATGTATTTATTTAAAGTGCTTCTGCAAAAAGCCAAATTTCCCACTCGGGACAAATAAAAGTTCTATCTCAAATTTTCTGTTGTTATTTAATTTTGAAAACCTGACAGATCAAGTAGTATTAAGCACCTCACAAGCCTGTTACAGTCAGCTCAGTAAACATCAACTATTAAATACAGTACAGTATATGCATTTCCAGTGAATGAGACAAAATCTCAGTGTACACCGTATGTATTTCCATATTCACTGTAAACATTTTAAGATACAGTGTGTTTCAGTATAAAGCATATGTACTGTTGAAGAATGATACAAGTCCTAAATAACACCTCATAAAAGTTGACAACTCACCCATTTTTACCCTCCTTAATCACTGCCAATGTAGTGCACAAACAAGCCTAGAAGAATTTGCAAGACTAAACTATTAAGGTCAAGCAAACCAATACAGGAATAATAGGCAAGTGTAGCCAAAATATGCAAATAACAATAAATCAATAAATTACTAAAAGTATCTGAAGCCCTTGGCTGATTCTGCCACCAGTGAAGCCTCCCACTGTCACATTGGAGATTTTTAAGGTGCTAATTGGTTAAAACTTTTAACTTGTAATAAACAAGAAGAGGTGTTTATTGTATGTTGGAATGAAAGTGTACATCTTAAGATTCTTTACAGTCAGATACACCATGTTATTTTGATATGATTGATCTATAAAAGAGGTTGCAAAAATGTGCTTATGGCATTTAACACATTTTGTGATAACACTCTTCAATTATACATATATATACTGTATATATTTGAGTAAAGTATATTTGCATACATGAATTTATGTACAGTAAATGTATATAATAAAACTATACATTGTATTTTATAAAAGAAAGATTAATAATTATAATAGTTTTTTATCACAATTTCACCCATTCTTCCATGTCTAAATCAACTTAATCTAGCTAATGGTCACAGAGAATAGAAGCCTTGTAATACAGTCATACAAGATGCCTATTTTAATTATGTTTGCTGAAATTACTTATTCAGATCTGACGTATTTAATGAATAAGAGCTGGCTTACAAATAAATTCAGCTAATAAATGCATTGTACATCAGTGATCACAGTAAAATAAACACTAACCTAGATGTTCAGTGGCATAAATTAATATCTTTAATATGAAAATGTCTTGCAAGTATTAATAGTTGCATTGCAACTGACTCTGCTCACATACACTTCCTAATTAATGTCAGCCTACTATTCAAACGTTTGCATAAAATACATGTTTAGAGGAAGTGCACTTTGTCGTTCAAGCTAAGCATTCCTTTACCATAATAAGCTCTTTAGCAGTTCATCTCTAGGCTTCTCTATTGTAATTTTTGAAAATCTCCATGTTACAAGACAGGTAAAAACAAAAAATGTGTGCTTACATTACCCTCCATAAGGGGTATTGTGTACTTAATCAGCCTTTCAAACTCCCAAGTGGCTCAAAGTACTTCAAGCAGCAGAGCAGAGTTGCAATTTAAAATAAAATGCTGACTTGTGATGCTGCTCAGGCTCAGCAGGCCACCAGCATGACTTGTTAATCATTTTAAAGAAGCCACTTGTCACTTACAAACTCTAATCTCCTGTTGTCCTCTTGCTTTTTCAAGTCAAATGTCAGTTACTTATAACTCATTCCTGTGCTGAATGTTGACACTCAGAATGCAATGTAAAAATACACTTAATACTGTACTTCTGCAAAAATGTTAACATTTATTGAACACACAAACCCAAAAGAATTGGCTTTTGTGACCTGTAGACAATGTTGAACTGTATCATATTTTAAGCACCTTAGCCTGGGTGGTACTGGGTGATGTTTTGACCTTGGGAATCCTAGAGGTTTATTTTCTGCAGTATTCATGGTTTTTATTTTCCTTTCCACCCTGTTCAATCAACCACAGAATATATTATCTAATCAGATACTAACTTCCATTTGAAATTTTTAAAGATTAACAAATTACTTGAATTCAAATTTAATTTGTTTTGACCTCCATAACGAATTCTTCAATTTTTGCTTTTTATTTACTGCTGCCCTTATACATTTCTCTCTCTCTATCTACTCTCTCCATATAAAATCCTAAGCCTAAAGGTGCAACGATTTTGTGCAACGATTTTATGTCACGCTTTAAATCTGGCTTATTTTGAAACCTACATATACTGTATATGTTCGATATTCTTTTTAGAATTTATCGAACTTTAATGTGATGTTGTTAGATTTTCAGATTCTTATTCAGTTTTTAAATTATAGACTAAAAATATCAAGAACTCACATGTCGCAAGATGAGAATTTGTGCCAAGAGATTTAACCATGCCTGGGGCCGGAAATAAAAGACAAAGAGTAGGACAGCTGCTGTACAGGCTGTTAAATGTTCAAGGTGCTGCGCAAAATGCAGATCATGCGGCACAGCAGCAGCAGCAGCAGCAGCAGCTGCAATCCAGCAGCTGATCGAGCAAAGAGTAGGTAAAAAAAACCTGTATTTGTTTCCCATTGTATCACCGTTTAAGTGGAGGTTTCGGAGGAGCGACCATGTCTCTTTGGGGTGTGTTCAGCCCTCCTCTTCACTACACAAGCGGCAGGGACGTGAAGTGGCTGGTGTGTAGCACAAGCAAGGGTGGGTTGGCGAGCAAAATGAGCAGGGGGTAAGCCCCCTAGTATATATACAGTGGTGCTTCGGTTTGCGAGCATAATTCGTTCTGGAAACATGCTTGTAATCCAAAGCACTCGTATATCAAAGCAAATTTCCCCATAAGAAATAATGGAAACTCAGATGATTCATTCTACAACCCAAAAATATTCATATAAAAATGATTAATACAAAATATAAAGTAAAAATATGTAAAACAAATGAACCTGCACTTTACCTTTGAAAAGAATCATTGCTGGTGTGAGTGAGATGAGAGAGAGTATAGGAGGAGGGTTATTGTGTAGGACAACTTTCACTCTAACTAATGGAATCACTGCTATCTGTTGTCTCACTGGAATCTTTTTCTTTTCTTGCAACTTTAACAAGGAACCTATCCAATGACAGTTGCTTTTGCCTGAAGAGTCACTACACTTGGACACAAAATTTTAAAAAATGGTTTACGCACTGTAAGGATTCTAAATCTCTTTTAGGATTCCCCCCAAAAGGGACAACACGCGGAAGAGTGTCCCGAAGCAACCGCAGCCTTGCGGTTGCTGTAGCAGTTTGCCGTAAAAGCAAATCTGAAAAGTTCGTGGTCGCTCTATAAGCACTTTCCATTGATGGGTGATGCAAGAAACATTATAAAAGCAAGGGAAGAGTATTACTTGGACACTAACCTGGTCACGACCCTGCCAGATTGCTGTGTCTGTGTACAGGAGAGCGGTAGATCCTGCTACAATAAAAAACATGCTGTTCCTGTTTCAAACTGAATAAAGCCGGTTTTGCTAAAGTACTGAGACTCAGCCTCATGTTTTGGGGTGTATGACAGGGACTCACATGTTACAGCACACACACGTGGTCACAATGCTATAGCAAATATTATACGCTCGTACGGATGTTGACTATATGAGTGAGGAACGCAGACTGAGACCAAGCATGGATGACGATTACCCACAATCCCGCGGCGAGAGAGAGAGAAGAACTATCGGCTCAGTTGTGATCACGTGACGCTCGGCTGACAAAGCATATACAGACTACTCGTATTGCAAAACCTCGCTCGTTTATGAAGTTAAAATTTATTAAAAAAATTAGCTTGTCTAGCAAAATGCTCACAAACTAAATTACTCAAAATCCAAGGTTTTACTGTGTGTATATATATATATATATATATATATATATATATATATATACTGTATATATGAAATATTTGGTAGTTTTTGACTTTCTGGCGTTTGACCACTACCTACTTGTTAACCATACTACTAACATACCTACTTTCTTCCTTGCCTTTGTGGGCTGAAAGTACAGTATGAGGTTTTAGCGAGGATAATGTAAATAGTAAGGTGGAAAAATTTAATACTAAAG
>JANRMT010027041.1:59074317-59101722 GCA_026402145.1 Polypterus bichir lapradei
TTGGTCTGCATAAGATGTATATTGTAAGATGTATATATATGCATTCTGCATAACTCATTTATTGTATAATGCATTGTAACAGACTATAATTTCAACACTGGAGCCATAATGGGAAACACTGATTACCAAGGGGTATTTTAAAAACTGGTTACATCTAATTCGTCTATTTTTTTTTTAAACACTCAACTAACTTTTAGGTCTTTCTGGTTACTTTCATTTATAAACGACTGAATAAAATATTTATTTAATTCATTTGCTGCTTTCTTCTCATTCTCATTCCCAAAACCCCAGGCACAACTACACTATACAGAGTTCCCAGTTCAAATAAGTCTTTTATTATTCTTTTTCCTCCTTTTGATCAAGCTCTTTTATTACAATATCATATTTTTTGTTTATATTGCATAGTTTTCATTATGCCTTGTACATCCAAAAACTGTATTTTAAACATAGGGATTCATTGTGACTCACTGATTAACTGACAATCACTCTAGACTTTCAATGGTTTCCTTATGTATGCATGGTAAAGAATATCAAGTCACAGAGAATAAATGTCACTTGGTGCAGATATAAAGAAAAAAAGCAGGTTTTCTTTTAGGGCTTAACTGACAGATTCTCTACACATAATAGGTCACGAGGATGAAGTTCCATCCTGTAGAGTGCTCTAATCACAGGAAGGCGTGGAGTCAGCTGACTTCACTTGGTGTCTTCTTAGCACAGTGGAGGAAAGGAAAGAGAAAATGATGAGTACCAACACCCTCTCTTGTCATGGAGTAGCATTTTATACCTTAGTAGTCCCAATCCGAAATCCAGAGGTGAGGTCAAAACAGAGCAAGTGTTCAAAACATCAATAATCACATTCCCAAAACGAAATCCAAAGATGACGTTGAAAAACAAAGCACAGGGTCGAAAATGCAGAAAACACAAGCAATAGCACAAAAACTCACCAAAACTCTCCACTCCCTAGTGCGTTCAATGAACTGCAAGGAACTATGGGAGGCCCTGCCTTAAATAGAGTGAAGAGCCATTCCTAGAGGTGATTGGTAGGTGGCCCCACCCCTTGGGAAGCAACCCATAAAACACAAGGGTTATAACCTTGGCTACACCCCTTTCCTAACACAGACACAGAAAAATTAAAAAAAGAAAAATTAATACAAATAAATGATACAAAATTAAATAAAACAGACAATAAACACAACTGTTAACACTGGCCAGGGGGAATATGCTGGCTGAAACATGACACACATGTGCCTATAGATTTTCTTAATGTACTCCACTTTCCTTCCAGATCACAAAGGCATACATGTAGGTGCATATATTGGGTTGATATACTTGATTGCTGATATGTGATTGAGTGTGCCCTGTAGTACATTGTCAGCACCTAAGACTGATCTTTACTTTGTGCCAAATGCTTGAGGGATAGGAGGGATAAGTTCAGGCTCCCTGCAACCATGTATGTGAAAAAGCAGGTTTAGAGAATACTGAGACTCCATGGTACTGCATTGATTTTTTTTTTCTCTTGACTTAATGGTGTACGAGTACAATGTTTCTCAACATTTTTACAAAGTAAGCCACAATTTCTTTCTTAACTATGCTATATAGCATACATAAAAAAGTTTGTAAACTTATTTTGAAATACAAATTATATTTAATTATTCCCTAATGACTCTGTGGGACACATCAAATGCCTCTTGATCCAAAAAAAAATGTCTTACTGTTTACTTTCTGAATATGATCCACCAATACAGGGCATGTGGTCTGATATCAGTTTGAATAAAATACAAACACATCATGACCTGCCAAAAACAAATAATTTAAGCACACAATTATCTATTAAAATTGAATAATTACCATTCATCAGTTTAAATGTTTAGTAATATATTTGTGCTTTAGTGTAGAAGAAAGTGCTAAAAACGTAATGATTGTTTTACTGAAATGTAAAAAGGACATAAATATAACTAAGATAAATAATTGGATTTATTATTGAATATTTCTGTTTATTGAATCAATTGTATTGCAGAAATAATTTGCGGTCGTGACAAAAGGAAAAAAGAGTACATAACAAATATGTCAATAACTGATTTAGAAAGTTAATTATAAATGAGAGGAAAGGATGAAATATATTTAAATAATGTGAATTCAGTGAAATGATCTCTGAAAAGGTTTCTGTTCAAATTACATTAAACAATTAATAAAACTCAAAGGTTAAAGATGAGCATAGTTTACATTAATATAAGCCCTACTAGTGTTCTATCACTGAAGGACATTTGGTCAAGTGTAAATATAATATGATGAGTGGAAACATTTTTACCTCTCTAAGTTTGCATCTTGACTTTATTACATATGAAAATGCAGCCTGCATGATTGGAGCCACAGCTACTGGCTCATTGAAAATGTGAAAACACAGCAGTTGTTGCAGCTGTGTTTATAGAAATAGGTAAGCCGCTCCCAGGCTTGAAAGCTCTTAAACTGTGAGATCATGATGCTGATCAACTGAGAAGGCAGTGAGTACTGTGCTTTTGGTTTCCTCTCATGAAATTAAAAAATTAAATAAATAGAAAGAATTTGACTTACTTTTGTATATAATTTAGATACAAAGTCAGGATAAATCAAACTTAGCATGGCTAAGGCTATGTTACAAGGAAAACAAAAATGTATGTGAAACAGCATATGCTGTCTCTTTCAATAGAGTACTATAATGTAGATCAAATGTAGTATGGCAATTATTTTTGGCAACAAAGTCTATTAAACACGTTATGTGAATGTACTCTATGAACAAAAATTCAAGTAAAAAGATCATTTTTACTATAATGTGTATTGCTTTGCTATATTTACAGTACATAGGACATTTTTACTGATAATTTATTTGAAATTTTAAATATTTGTCATAAAAGTATAAAATAGAAATTATACTGTGACAAAAATACCATTAACTTTAAACTCAAAGGACCGAGTGTTAGATTAGTAAAATTTTCCTACTGTCATTGACCGAGGGAACACACTATCCACAAAAGAAATGTTGGCGAACTAATCAGATCACCCGTTTTAATATTTGCAGAGCCCTAAAATAAACAGACACCCAGTGGCACATGTAAGTACAATAAAAAACACAAAAAGCAGGGCAAAATAAGGGAAAATTCAGAGTGGTTCAATGGACTGTAGATTTGACAATATTCAGATGGGAACTCCATTCTGCCATCTGTTCTCTCCAGATTGAGACAACCCCTGCCGCGAGTGCATTGATTTTATAGTGGTCGGACCAGAAAGGGTGGAGTCAGCTTCTTTAATTGGGTGGTTTCTCAGAGCTGTGGGAGAAAGAATAGATGCCTCCATGATCAACTGCACCCCCTAGTGTCCTGGAGTGGTAATGCTTACCTTTAATGAGCCTGGAAGGAGAGTCTTGTTTGTGCATGTGTGACACGACATTTCAGTTGCTATCCCTAATAGTCATATACAGTGTTTTTTTCCTAAGAAAAAAGGTGGTGGTGCTCACACTGACTTTTCTATGAACAGCATTTTACAGGAACTTCCATACTTTCGACATATCTTCCAATGCTCCTTCTGCTTCTCTTGATAACTGCTTGCTCTTTGTATCTACTGCAGAGTGACATCCTTGCAGCAGCCATAGGTCCACATATCTATGTAGGTTGAACTTAAGATGTTAAGTTAAGTTAAGAAGTTAAGAAGTCCTACAATTTTCAGGAACATCAGTGCAGAGGTTGTCTATATTAACAAAGACGATCTTGATGGGCTGACTATCAGAATCATCTGAGAAAATCCTCTTTCATGTTCACTTGAAAATATATCAATGGTGTTTAAGATGTGTGTGTGTGTTAGAGGAAGCAGTCTGGCATTAAACTTTCTTGAAGAGTTTCATGAAAACCACAAATCACCTGTCTTTCATTTAGATTAAACCTCTGTGCCAGTTTTCAGTTCTCTGTTTCTCTGAATGTTTCTCAAAATGTAAGTTGCCTTTCTGCCCAGCAACGTATGTCTGAGACTTTAGCACAGTCAGGCAAATCGGCATCTGCTCTGTTTTTTCTAAGGAATCCTTTAAACTGTCATAGATGTATCTTGGATTTAAAGGTCAGCTGTACTTGTAGTCAATTTTATGGAGTTCAACACCTCTGAATTTCCTATTTTCTGCACTTTGGTGAGACATTCTGTAGTATGGACCAGTGTTTCCAATTCGTTCTTCAAATACTTGCATTGTGCTTCTCTTTTTCTTGTCAGCAGTACACAAGGTGATAACTCTTGCTTGCAAGTTCAAACTCAAATCACTAAGTTCTTGAAGAGCATCACCCATCAATCCCAAATCTTGGATAAAATCACATGATGTGATTTTCTTCACCACCCCCTGTGACTGACCCACTATACCACACCCCATCATAAAGACAGTGCTCTGTCTTGCCACACTGCATTAATTATAGAATCTTGATTATACCCAGCGAGTATTCAAGGTTCTTTCAATTTTTATTTACCTTAGCTACACTATTCACTGCATCACTGACAGATGATGGCTAGCAACTTCCTAACACCATTACACACACCAAACATCACTGCAGCACCATCACAAGCGACAGACAACAAGTAGTCCTTTAAATAATCTTCTGACATTCCAAGGTATTCTAGATGACTGATTAATGTACTGAAAATTCCTTTGGCAGTTACATCACAAAGTTCAGTTAAATCGAGGAAAACATTCACTTGAGCTGAAAGTTCTGGAAAGACCACACGAATATAAACAATTAAAGTACTATTACTGCTGACAGTAGTAGTTTATTTTTACAATTCATAATATGGTTGATAAAAGTTTTCTTCATTTCATTTCCAATATGGTTTACTATATCGATGCAGGCATTGGTGGAGTGAGGTATAATATCTACATCATTAAGTTCCTGAAGGTTTACTTCATCTTTAAAGGTATTAAATGCTTAGTTCTTATTGGTTACTTTATAAGTAGTTCAAAAAACATTATTTGTAATATCAAGCATAATTTTTCTAAAACTTCATTTTTAGCTTCTAACTTGATTTTTTCTGCTGTGTTGCACTTTTCTTGTGGTAAATCTTCCTTCTCCGAGACATTGGTTGTTTTTTTTTTGAGATTCACCAGAGGTACTGATTTTACCATTGGCCCACTCTGTAGAAATTTTCATTCCCATCTGTTTATCTGGCCCTAGACTTCCGACATCACTGCACACTTTGCAATCTAACTTTTTATTTTTTTGTAAAGCAACTAATTTCTCTGGAAGAAATCATGTTTCTGAACTGCTGTCCAGCAATCAAGCCCATCATTACTAGAATTGTGCTCCACTTTACCTACACTAACAATACTGGAAATGTTAGTTTTACTTTCTTGATTTTTTTCAGGAACAGATGATGATTCTGCATCTTCATGTTTTTTCTTGTGGCTCACTAGTATGAAATAATACTTACTTTATTCATCTCGGAAAATCAGTAGATTACTTTGTGATTAAAAACATCTCTTGTGGCATGTGCACTAAGCTGGTGACTGCTAAAAAGTGTAAATGAAAGTGAATATATTTCTGAGGCGGAAATGAATCAAAAGCGGAAACTTAAAGAAGAGAAAACACAAAGTGTGCAGAGATGTCAGAAGTCTAGGGCCAGATAAACAGATGGGAATTAAAATGACATTTACAGTACAGTAATCCCTCGCTATATCGCGCTTCGACTTTCGCGGCTTCACTCTATCGCGGATTTTATATGAAAGCATAACTAAATATATAACGCGGATTTTTCGCTGCTTCGCGGGTTCTGCGGACAATGTGTCTTTTTACTTCCTGTACATGCTTCCTCAGTTGGTTTGCCCAGTAGATTTCATACAAGGGACGCTATAGGCAGATGGCTGAGAAGATAACCAATCAGAGCATGCAGTTAAGTTCTCCTGACTGAGAAGATAACCAATCAGAGCACGCAGTTGAGTTCCTGCGCGCTGAATGCAGTGTTAACCAGGAAGTCTCGTCTCGCACATTCAGTATCAACGTGTTTTGCTGTGTAAAGAGTTGTGCTCTTTTGTGTTTATCTTTGTGCATAGTCAAGCCCTTCATTATGGCTCCAAAACAATCTGCTACTGCTTCAGGGGCCGTGCCCAAGCGCAAGAAGATGTTAACGATTGCCGAAAAGGTAAACGTTTTGGATTTGTTGAAGGCTACGATTCTTTTTATTTAAAAAGTAGGAAAGGAATATAAGATCTACGGCCGCAGTGTCCTTTTAACCAGGGTGCAAAACGAGTTGTAAGTGGATGTAATAAGGCAGTAGTCTGGATGGAATCTGCTTTAGGGATTTGGATTGAAGACTGCCAGAAGAAGAACAACAGCAGTGCTACACAATCGCCTGAAGTGGCTCCTTTACAAGGGCTGTAACGCTCACATTTGTTGTGCAGTAAAATTAAACTCATTGTTATCGGACAAGTCATCGTGTCATTGTTGGTGAGTAACCATAATTAATTTTCTTCTTACAGTGCTTAGTACATGTACGTACGTTTAGTGTCACTGTACACACATTTACTGTATACTATTTTTCTTGCATTGTACGTATTTATTGCTGGTGGCCTGTCTATCGTAATGGCTGTAACATATGTGATATCGGAGACACTCAATATCGTTAAAATAATATTTAGGTTTTACTGTATATAAACAGTGTGTTTATATACATAATTTCAATGAATCTTACCTAATATCTAAGAGAATACAAAGGGATTATGCTGTATAACTCTGCGGGGAATATTTATAAACAGTGTGGGAGAGTTTATAAGGGCTTAAAATATAAATATATACAAACATATGGTTTCTACTTCGCGGATTTTCACCTATTGCGGGGGGGTCTGGAACGCAACCCCCGCGATCGAGGAAGGATTACTGTATTTCACTTCGACCATCAATTGGAATCAATATACAGTATATCGGGGTTGCCAAACTTTTTGGTGGCTTGCTTAATCTCTATATATAATCTTCATTTGGATCTTGATCTTTGTTTGTCTGCGAATGAATTAGAAGAAGAAGCACTAGATGGCAGTAGAGAGACAGCTAAAACATAGGCATTGCATTAAGAATCTCCTTCAGGCTTATACTACTGAAGACTGTAGTACGCCAGTCACACCTCAAAACACAGACATTCAAACTAAATAAATTGTTGTGCTTTAAATTAACTAAAGAGATTTTCATTTAGATCTTGATCTTTGTTTGTCCGTGAATTCCACGCATGCGTAGACCACCTTCCAGTTTAGTACGTTGTTGTTACTCACGGATTTTAACAATGTGCCGGAATAACGAAAGGAGTGGTGGACAGTGTTACGCTGGTTAGCTCCTGAGGCCTGGTTAGAGAATGAGATTGCCGAAGATAAAAGGTACGTGCCTACGTAACATATGAATGAAAGAAAGACAGTGGGTAAAATGAATGACAACGTAACAGCACGTTCCGGAAATTATTATTGTTACGTTGTAGCCGGCGAGTGCTGCGTGTCTCACAGTTGTACCGTGGCTTGCTCACATGTCAGTGAAGTGATCCCTATTTATGCTTTAAAGAGCCTGGATACCTATGTGTCCCCCTTTTATAACCATTGCTCTGTGTATATTGCCTTACTCTTTGGATTGCCACAAAGCAATCTGCGAGATTGGAGAAAGGCTGAGAAGACATCGTGAGATGAAAAATAGCGTCGTGAAAATGAGACGGACTGTGAACGGACAGAAGCAGAAATGCTCCTACACCACCACATAATTACTATTTGGACAGTGATTCCGAGTAGGCCGTTCCTATCGAATCAATGTCCAAGGGTTTTCTTTTGTAATTTTGTTTCCCTTATAAAAAAATCATAATGCTTTGCGACGAAGGGCCCAGTTCACGACTGGCAGCTGCGTTTAAACAGGGAGCACTTCACAGACAACTTTAACAGGCGCAACGTAGTTGGGCGCACATGGCTAGTTTTCAATAATGACTCATATGGCAGGCCGCATAAAGTCTAAGCATGCCTATGAACCCTTGTTCATAGGCATGCCTAGATATGTTTGTCATTAAAATGTGTGTTAATGACAAACATTAGCTTTTAAAATACATGTAAGATTTGAGCACTGATCTTAATAGCTTTTAATAAAAACACCAGTAAGAGAGTAGATTTAAATCAAAGTTATTTTGCCTTGACATTGTTCTTGTCATAAAAGTAAAACTGTAAACTTCTCTACAGATTGTTAATTTTGTAACCACCTACCTCCACAAAGCAGGGTGCCTCATGTTTAGCTGGAAAGAGGTATGCAAGTAAGGGCTGCTCAGAGCATAGCGGTGGGATGAGCACAGAGAGTTTTACTCTGCCAGTACTTAATACAAAGCAGCAAATTTGGATGCCAAGATGAAGGGAGTGGGAATAAAAATGAGGGGCACTAACCAGAATGGGTGTGCTTTTTCTTTAAGCCACATTGATTGTTGAAGTGCTGGGGGCTTGGTTGCATGTATGTGGGACAGTCAACTTGTCGCCTATGCAGGCTTTGGTATGGGGAGCTACGGAACTTGACAAAAGGAGGAGGCTGACTGAGTGAATCAATTCAGAAGGAATAAGAGCAAACAAATGCATCTCCCATGGCCATAACAAGGGAAGGATTGTAAATAGTTACTTGTTGTATTGTGTTCATTAGAATGTTTGTTAAAAGGAGAATTAAACTCTCTTTTTATTTCTGAAACAAATAATATTATGGTTCTTTTTCCTCTGGTCTGCGAAAGGATATTACAGTATCAACTGAGATGCTGGACGTCCCAACAATTAATTGAAAAAAAAATTGTATCTGTTACTACACATCTGTATTTGCTTACAAATTTTCTTTAGTGAGAAGACCTACTCCCAGTTCTGTGTGTTATCCAAATAATGATGTCCTTCGCACAGCAGGCTTGCAAAACTGTGGAATCAAATCCCAAGAAATGTAAAGTTTGAACAATGGAGAAAAGATAAATTAACGGCGTTATAATAAAACTGAAACTGCTGAGTTGGCAATAAAGTGTTTGAAATAGACAGAAATTGCCAGAAGGTGAAAGCAATGTTGTGCCTTTAAGTGCATTTTACTCCTTGTCTCACCAAACACGTGTTGAAGTACACTAATAACCCATTTTGGTCGATAAACTACCGAAAAGCCTTTCTTATTTTAACCTCATTCCATCACATTTGTAAATGGCACTCCTTACACTGATTGGTGCAAAGAACCAGACTGACACCTGAAGTTCTGCCTTCAGTGTTGCAGCTGACAATGAAATGCACTGATATCACCCATATTCTTTAAATTTACACACAGAAGACAAACGGAAGCCAGCAGATTATCCTTTTCGTATGGTAAAAGCCTGGTTTATTTAATTACTTTTTTGGATTTCACGGCATAGCAACTTACTATACTTGCACCGCCAACTGCAGCAGCATCTTGCTTAGACAACCTCATGTGGGCCTGAATGTACAATACTTCTACAATTAGCCCATGGGCCAGGCCACAGTTTGTCAACCCCTGATCTATATCAATGATGGAGGATACTTTGAAAACAGGAGTGAACCAATAGTACCAACCTAATCATGAGAAATCGGAAATCGGAAATGGTAATGTAACAAATTCATTGGCGGAAAAGTGACATCTAGTGACATATCTCTCAATAATTTCATATAGTATCATTATTGTAAAATAAAAAAGGTACTGGTACTGCATACCATTGCGCACCAGTAGATAAAAAGCACTAGTCATATATCTCTTAATATTCACTTTACTATGCTATCTAAGAGCTACGTTTTAATGTGAAATATAAGGAAATCAAGGTATTTTCTTTTTCTGTACACACAGTAAAGTTCATTCATGTATTTATTTCAGGTATAGCCGACTACATTAGTGCACTTTTCAGAGATTATTCCCATTAACCAACCTTTAGTTAAATCGGATTGCTACTACAGTGGGTAAATCTAGAACAAAAAAATATAAGAACATGATTCACATTCTAACATTGGAGGAAATAGCTATAAATGACTTTGAGCCCCTCTCATTGTCCAACAAACTTTATTAGTGCATATTATGTAGAATGTATAATGTGATCACAACAGTACAATGACAACATCATGTATCCAGCATATGGTGTGGAGTTTGGATGTTCCTGCTGTATTTATTTTAAATCAAGTGATGATTCTTAATTGGCTCTGTATGTGTGTCTGTGTAAGTGAGCCTTAAGATAGATTGGCAAGCTTGAGATGGATTGACTATTCTTTGCTTCCAGGGCTGCTGGGATAGGCTCTGGCCTCCTGTAACTTGCAATCGATTATACTGATTTGAGAATGTTACGTATCATAAAAACTGAATATGTCACACAAATTAATTGTTCTAACCTATTCCTCTTAATCCACTTTTAGTGTGATGGGATAATTGGTAGATTATTAACTAATATTAGTGTGATAGTCTAGTACAGGGGTGCCCATGGCATCGATCGCGATCGACCGGTAGATTGCAAAGATAGTGCAGTTAGATCGCGTTGCATTCAAAACGTTAGTCTATCATATAGCCTCCCTAAGGCATTTGCCACTTGATTGACATACAGGGCGGCCAGTCTGAGATCTTTTTTCTTCTAACACACTGGTCATCCCGCACGCACATTTAAACGCACGAGTTACTGCAAAACTCCGGCTGTGATCTAGTTAGCCTTCCAATTTATATCGACTAAAGAAGGGATTTAAAAAAATTGTTTGGGGAGGGTATGGGCTGGATGTGGAATTGGAAGAGGGTTTTTTTTCTCACAATATCACAGCCAAAGTGTGTTTGTCTGGTGTGTCAATCTATCATTGCTATTCCAAAGAAGGAAAATGTGGAAAGGCACTTTCGAACTGTTCATAAAAACTACGAAACTGACTGCCTTCCGAAAAGCGATCTAAGAAAGACAAAAAAGAGGGAACTAAAATCGCAGCTAATCAGACAGCCATCATTTTTCAGCGCCTTGATTTGGGGAACATCCAAAACCTCGCGTCAGAGCTGCAGACACGATGGAAGGCGTGTGCGCAACTTGACAGCATACGCCACACAGAGCAGATTGAAAATTGTCTGTCAGACTTTGACAGACAGTTTCAAGACTTTGCTTTACTTGAGCCAATCACTACATTTAAGTGCTATCCATTTAGGGAAGATGTTGAGGGTGATTCACTTGCATCAGAAATTGCAACACTGTTTCACCTAAAACTCCTCTATAGTGGAGGATGAGATTTTGACACTACATGATGGCATTCAACTGAAGTAAGGGGATCATGGACAGTTTTGGAACTTACTCACAGAGGAAAAGTACCCAAACATGAGGAAATGTGCTACCTCCTTGACTGCATTATTTGGCTCTACTTATTTATGCGAGTCAGCCTTTTCCCACATGAAGATTATTAAATCCAAATACTGTAGTGACCAGAAATGTATTGAATTGTTATTGTGCCATAAGGGTTATTCAGTTATGCAAGGTACGAGAACATATATTTTATGTATAAAGTATACTCAGTATATATATATATATTGTAATGAACGGCCGAGTCCCATGCCCGGCCGGGACGCCCCTGCTGTATATGTTCCGGGGGAGCATCTATGGGCTCCTCAGTACCTCCCCTGGGACACTTGTTGGCAGCCTCCCTGGGTGACGTGGGTGCCTCAGTTTCCCGCAGGGCTCCATGGGAGATAGAGTTCTCCACAACCCTGTAGGGATGTGGGGTGGCCGCCAAGGGGTGCTGCCTGGATACCAGAGCCTGTGTGGACACCTCTACAGCCCTGCCCGCAAGTGCATTTAGCCACAGGTGATCAAGCACCTGGAGCACTTCTGCATGGGCCATAAAAAGGGCCAGCATCCACCACTCATCAGCCAGAATAGGGAGGAAGAGGACGAGGTTACCTGGGAGGAGTGGTGGTGCCAAAGTGAAGAGAAAAAAGTGTTTGTGAGTTGGCTAAGTGCTTTTGGGACTGTGTTGGGCCTGTGGGACATGGGGAAGGCATATCCCACAGCTGAAGAGAAAAATAAAAGCTGTCTTGATTTTACACATGCCTCTGTGTCAGTCTGTGCTGTGTCGGGCACTATATAGCGCCTTATTACAATATATATATATATATATATATATATTTTTAATGTAGGTAGATCATTTCGACCTGGTCATTTTAAAAGTAGCTCGCAAGCCGAAAAAGTGTGGGCACCCCTTGTCTAGTACTTAAAATGGCTAATATCTAGAGCAGGAGAGGAATTCATGATCCAGAGGACTGCTGGTGCACTTACCTAACTAATCTTTATTTCTAACTCAGGCTGCTGGCAAACCTATAACTGAGTTAGACACCATGTCAAACTTAACAATTGCAGTTGCTGGATCTTTTTAGTGTGACCCTGTCATTACATAATTAAGAATTGCAAGTGATGATGGATTACATGACTGCCTCACAACTTTTCAGCATTTTCAGACTTCCAAAGTATTACAAGCTTGTTTCATTTTTTGCAGCCAATGGACATTCTACTTGATAGTGCCTGTGGCTGTATGAATATTTTTCAGTTGAGTTGTACGGCAATTTCAACAGAAGCCTTGGCCCATTTTTTGTGTTGTACATTCTGTCATAATATGACAAATACAAGGCATCAGACAAGCAAGTCTTTTTTCTGTTTGCATATCCATTTTACTTTCATCATTGTAATTGAGTGTTCATTGGTTATCAACTCTCAAGCACTGAAGCTCATCCCTACAATTTAAGATTTTGTTGTGGCAAGTCACAGACCACAATGGCAGAATTGCTGGGCTAATTTAGTGTGATACTAGCTTTAAAATAAGAAAGAGAGAGAAAGAGAGAGGGCGGTGGAAACTGAAAGCTGTTTCTTTAGAGACTGGAGCCCAGAGTAGCAGTTCCTCACTATTTCAACTTTAATGTTAATGTTTAATGTTTGCTATATACTTCTCAGTGCAAAACACTTTTACATTCTCAAGAGGTAAAGACACTAGTGAAATCAAACACTTAATGCAAATAGATTGTGTGAGGGGATTTCATGTATTAGAAAATGTAGTGTGTTTATTGTCGACCTACGATTTAATATTCTCTTATTTAGTATTTTCTCACATTTAAAGTTTTCTGATGCAGTTGCTGTGCATAAAAAAGTTCCTGAATGAACAAGCATGAGTCTTTAAAGTCCACATTCAAATTACAGCTAAAAGTTACTCTATTCTGATTTTTGACTATGATTTACTTTTTTGACAGTTCAAATTAATTTTGCATGTGGTTTGAATTTGCTATGATTGTGTAAATACTGTATATCTAGCCTAAATATTCCCTACATGTGCAAAATGAATAAAAAGTATTTTGTCAGCATTCATCAGCTCATGATGGCAAACAAAGGAAACAGAAATGAAAAATCATAGCTGTTGTTTTACGTTATTGTACATATTGTATACATGTTGTAAACAACATTCTAATATGGTGTAATGAAGGAAATTCCACAGTGGTTATGTTGTTAGATTTTATCATAGCATTTGAAACCACTGACCATTCAATTTTACTATACAGGCTGGAAAATTACATTGGGCTCACGGGCACTGTATTTCCCTTGTTTAGTTCTTATTCATCAAAGTTCACATAAAAAGGTGCTGACAGCACTCCATCGTTATGCTCAAAAGTTAAATATGATGTCCCACATAGCTCAGTACTGGAACTTTTATTATTTTCACTTTACATGCTTCCATTGGAAACTCTCATTTTAAAACATAACCTTAATGTGTCAGTGGGCTAAAGGAGTGAATGGATGAAAACTACTCTGAATACAGAAAAACACAGAAATTATATTTATTAGGAGGAATAACACTGACCGTAACATTCTGTCACTTTTTAACTCACAACCCCAGTTATACTGAATCAGCACACAATTAGGTGTTATCTTTGACAGAAGGATGTAATTTAAAAGCATGTTGCAAAACTATTCAAAGCATGTTTTTTCCACCTTAAAAATGTTGAGAGATTAAGACATTTTCGAAATTTTAAGGATACTGAGAATTTTATAGGATATTTTTATTATATTATTTCTAGCAGGACTGAATACATGAATGTGTTATTCCCTGGCTGTTGTAAGTATTCTTTATGCAGGTAAGTCAAAATGCCGCTGTAAGAATTATTACACGAATCAGAAACTACTGTAAGAACACTTAACTCCAGTTCTCAGGTCCTTACATTAGCTTCCAGTTAAGCTTATGACTGATTTTTAAATCCTCCTTACACATATAAAGCCTGAAATGGCCAAGGCCTGCTCACTTATCAGAACTTATCACTACTTACAAACCAGAGGTCACATTGAGATCTCAAGGTGCCAGCCTATGTAAGATTCCAAGGATTAATAAAATAACACTGGGAGATTGATATTTTAGTTTCAGGGCCACAAAACTGTGGAATGATCTGCCTGCTAATTAAAGAGATGCCCCTTCAGTTTCAGCTTTTAAATTCAGGCTGAAGGCTTACTACTTTAGTCTTGCATACCCTGACTAGAGCTGCTGATTAGCTGTATATATTGCATTCCTGTTTGTTAGTAATTTGTACAGAAATATAATTAATGCAATACCATTCTAAACTGTTATTAACCTTCCTTCATTCTCTTTCTTTTCTCAATATTTGTACATGGCACTTGGTGCCACTGCTCTACTGCAAGGCTGCTCTCCTGCATATAGACAAGGCATCTCAGATGATGGAGCATTAGATACATCAAATGGAAAGATTCTCTCATCACATTGGACAACCCAGCCCAGACTCTGCTATCGTATATCCAAGAGAAAGGGTAGGCATCTAGTTGGCCAATGTCTCCTGGACTATGACAGTGCTTAACTTTGTTTCTGACTCTCTTTTACAGTTTGTCATAGACACCAACCATGGGCTGGTGTTCCGGCTGGGATGATTTAAGGTTCCTTACACAGTCAGGATGCCACTATAATGGAGGGAACAGGGGAGACTACCTGCATGGTCTGTTTTCTCTCTAGATTGAATTGGTGGCAGTCTCCCTAGCCTACAGTACCTGCCTGGATACCCATAGGGCAGGTTTGGAACTCCAGTTTTGTGAGACAGCCCTTTTGAGTTCCATGGATGCTGCCAGATGGAGTTACAGGGACAGACCTCCCCCTACTTTAAGCAACTCAGAAGTATTGCTGGGTATCGCATAAAAGGGGTCACGCCTCACCTCTGGGAATCAGAGTTGGGAGGCGGTAAATGAAACTTACCTGGAGGTGTGGAAGGAAAGGAAAAAAGAGAAGGAAAGAAGAGAATTGTGTTTGGTTTCTTCTGTAAGCTATACAAAATTGTCCTTGGTGAAGGTACTTGTTAAAAATAAATTATTAATTGAATCCAGGACTTGTGTTGGTGTTTGTGTGTTTGAGGGCTTGGGAACTCCTACTTGGCACAAATGTTAATCTCCTCCATTCTCAACCATAATTCAACAACTAATTAATTGACAAATATTGTTGGTTTTCATTTATATTTAATTAGTTTCTACCTTGTTGTCCATGTGTTTTAACAAATCTGTATTTCTATGTGTACTAATTCTGTATTTAGTATTTAGTATTTAGTAATCTATTCTTGTCAACTGAGAATTGTTCACAGTGTTCTGCACCTGCACTCAGTGAATGCTATAAATAAAAAAATAAATTAAAAAAACAAAATCAAAGCCACACAACCCTTCAAAGATAATGGACTGGGTACATTCTTTACATTCTTGCCCTTGAAGAGTGATGGATTTACCAAATACTAAAAAAGTTGGTACTGAAACAGATGATGAAAAGAAAATAAGTTTTCCTGTAGTTGTTAAGAGAATGTGACTTGAGTAGTTGAGTGTGCTGTCACAATTGTATTTGAAAGAATGTGTCCACCTTAAAATTCATGCTCACTAAATGGTACTTGCAACAGTTTCTTGGTCATAATTTTTATTTGCTTAAAAGTTAAATGCAGTTCTTCTCACATTCTTTTCTGAATAAAATACATAATTGTATGTTTTCAAAAATAAACTTTAGCTACTACGCTAATTTATTTCAGTCATAGCAATAAGTAATTATGTGAACAATATTGTGTTTTGACATACAATAACGGAAATTCTGAAAATATATCAGTCTAAAATATAGCCTTTAAACACTTTTTTTATGTGAGCACAGCATCATACTCACAACCCTTTGGTGTGTGACCTCCTTATTTTATTTTAAGGTTGAAAAGCCTGCACTGCCTATAAGGCAAAGTCCTTCCCTGTGTCACACTTTAGTTTATGGGAAACAAAGAATTTTTTTATGTTTTGCATTTTAGTTTGGCAGGATGTGGTCCACAGATCTGTTCTGACTTTAAAGGAAACTCTGTTAAATGACATAATATATTACATTGTCATTAAGTATGGTTTCTAGTCTAGATAAGGAAGAGTTTGATGTATGAGTCATGTCATACACTGAGTTAATTTTTTCCTGTAAAGCATTTTTTTCAGGTATGTAGTCTTATAGATTTTTAGGAACCAAACAAAATAAAGCCTACTCTAAGTTTATGTTAGTTAATAATAATATAATATTATTATAATATTATAATATAATATAATTCTATTATTTGTACTTTTTAGTTTTGTCATGTCCTCAGCTATCATTGCAAAAGTACAGAAAATTAACATTTACTGTTATTTTGTTTAATAACTAATCAATAAACCTCTATTTAATTACTTTAGATAGACATAGAAAGTTAAAAGCACATCTACATTAAGTAGCTATAATGCAACCACACACACACACACACACACACACACACACAAACACACACAAAGAATTTGAAGCAGCTTCATTATTAGTTAATAATTCGCTAAAGTACCTTTAAAATGACCGAGTGAAATGTGAGTGCAAAGACAAGGCATTCCTACTGCAGCTTCAGCAAATGTTATAATGCAGTGCACTTTAACTAGAAGTATATACAGCATAGAACAGTAATGTTCAAGGGGTTGTTCAGTCATATTAGCTTGATTATACTGCCAAGCAGATGAAAGCAAATACTTTTAGATTACTTTTGCATCCAATTCAACATCTGCAAATGAGGGTAAAACTTCTTTTGGATACAGATGTTCATAATTTAGGGATGCCCTATGCTGTGGACAGCAAATTTAATCAGAGTAGGATTAATAGCGTTTGGTGTGTGAATCTGTACTGAAACAGTGAAGACACCATCCCAAACAGTGATATAAGGAGTCCTGACTCTAGAGGGTTACTTTTAGCTAAGTCACCTGTACATTTGAGCAGTGTTGGTACTGTGAGTGTAAGAGATGGAGTTTGATCCCAATTGGATGAAAAGCCGTAGTAAGTATAAAGGCACAAATGGCATTGTTTACAACACAGTAAAGGTTCATGTATGCTGATAATTTATCCTAATTAACCTTGTAAGTATTCTTACAAGTGGCTCCATTTAAAGAACCAGGCATGACACCTCAACTCAATGCAGCTCTCTGAGAGATGTCTGAAAGAGCACAATCTGTTGTTGTTCTCAATGATAAAAAGATCGACATTAAAGTGCTGCAAAGAGTGTGGCAAGGAAACACCATCTCCCCAGAGTCCTTTAATGATGTCTTCAATCAAGTCTTCAGAGGGTTTGACTGCAGTGAGAATGGAGTGAGGGTCAATGTGCCACATCTTTCGTATCTCAGTGCTTGTCTCACATGACTGCTGACAAATGCAGATGATGCTCAACGAGCTCCGGAAGTGACTGGCTGCTGTCATGCTAGAGGTGAACCTAGGTAATTTGGAAGTAATAATGAACAATGAGCCACAGCACCTTGTCATTGGTGTCCAGCAAGTACACTTTATGCTAAATTTTGTGCATCTCAGCCAGCACATCTCCACCAGCAAGAGGAAGATAACACAAGGAATCCAAATAGGATGGATTTTGTTCAACCAGTACAAGAACATTTTCACAAGGAGAAGCATGTCTATAAATCCCAAGCACCATCCCTTCCATTTGCTGCATTCTGCTGGCTCTCATGTATGTATTGTTCTCATACCAATGAGTGTGAACCGGGCAATGGCGTGTGTTTCATCACTCTCCATGACTACGAGATCAATGAGTGGCTGTATAAAGTTACACAGCTCAAGGATATGTGTAACAAAACAAAGAAGAGAAAGTGGATCTGCACAAGAGAAGACTGAAGATTGGCTGATGATGTGATGTCGTACAAGTGTATCCACACCACGGGACCAGTGTTTTTCCAGTAATACTAACCATGGCTGCCCTTGATGATTGTTCAATTATAATAATTTAAGTGTGATAAAAAATACTATAATAACCTTGTAAGTGAAAATACTCCAATGCATACAGCTAAAACTGGACAGCTTTTATAAGAATCAAAAAATAGGGGAAAACAGCTATAGGCAGCTATACTTGAAGGAAAGTAATATTTTAGTCTGTAAAATGAATCTAAGATGAACAGTCAATAGGCAGCTTGTTTGGCCAAATGCTCAAATACTTAATGAAACCAATTATCTTAATTACCTTATTATAAATAATAATTGAAATAATTTCATATTTTTTCTTTTCTTTTTTTTCTTTAAAAGTATGGTAATCTTGATGTTCAATTTTTAAAGCCTTACATTTCTTACAGATTTGTACATGGCATCAAAATCATATTTTTAATTACTGTGTGCTGGGTCTTCAGAGGAATTACATAAATACAGAAAAATGCCATCTAGATAGGAATGATTCTAGCTGAATTTAATTATATCACTATTGTGATCTGCACATGAAGAAATACTCACTATTCATTCCGCACAACTGAATGCATGCAAGAAACAAAGAATCCTCTTTGTAAATTAAAGAATGAAATTAAAGAAATGAATTTTTGAGTTTATAGTAAAATGTTTTACTTATCCAATTAAGGATCATTGGAAGCTGGTGTCTATGCCAGCAGCATTTGGTGTAAAGCTGGAGCTAAATCTGAATAATGTACCTTTGACATTAAGTGATAAAGTGATAAAACTGCAGTGCTGTTTTTTTAATTGCTTAATTTTTTTAAATCCATGCTTAATAAGTATGAATGTTGTTATCAATCATGAAATTGCTGGTAATAAACCCACTGAACCTGACAGTAAACTGAGTAGTCATCTACTGTTCCATTTTTATAGAACTGATAAGAACCTATAATCTAATGTTGATAACAAACACATGAATTAATGTTTTTTATTACTGGCGTAAACTGCAGTAGTAGAAGTGAAACTACACAACTGAAACAGGCAGGCACTAACTGTTTGTGAACAGAACCTGTCGTAGCTTCTAATCATTAATATTCCCATTCTTCACATTTGTGTGTGAATATGTACTGCATTTATTGACCGTTTAACATGTGCAGATTCCTTTCTAGTCTGAATTGGTCTCTGCCAATTACTGTACTGTGAAGCTACTGAATGCTCAATTGATATGACAACGTAATTGTTTTTATAGACACTCCAAAATGAATTATCCTTCTATCCAATCTATGAAGTCACACAGTCCCAGTATTCTCTTCTTTGCATTAAATGTAGAGCTCCTTAACACACACACCATGTACACTCATATTCAGAGATATTTAGCAGTCAAAACCCCTTAATCCATGTGATAGACTATGTTGCCTCCCTCAGAAGCAATGAACACAATGCAGAAACCTAATTCTGATTTAGTGGGTGGCGGTAGCTCAGTTCACTGTCCAGTAATTCACACATTATGGGGATTTGTTATAGTCTCAAATCAATATGAATTGTTTAGAAAGATTCACATTTGCACCCTAACATGCAGTACCCTAGAGCACAAAACCAAAAACTGAAATCATTAAAATTATAAAAGTGACTAAAAAATCATCTAATTTTGTGTTTAGAACATTTCAAAAGTGTTTTTATCATTTGATACTTCTAGAAATTGCTTTGGCACAAAGCATAACAGCAAAATATGTTTTTCCTGGTACAGTATAACAAAGTATAAAAAAACAATATATGGATGGAATCCAATGCCACTGCTTATTTAGCCTAAATACGTGTCTATAGCTAAAAATATAATTTTCATTATTTATTTAATTTAATTTATTCTTTGATTTATTAAATTTTAAATCAGGAAAAATGATATGTGTGGTACTCTAAATGTGTTGGGGTACTACTCCATATGCTTGTGTGTATTTGAGGAAAACAGAAATGCATGCATGCATTTGGTGAGATGTCATTTTATTGACATCTGTACTAAGAGAGTTTGAGAAAGTTATAACAGGTATGTCTTGACATCCACCCCTCCTGTGCCTTAGGCTTAATTCTGGTTAGCAGACAGTAACAGTAGTGGGCACAATACAGAATAGTGAAAGGGGCACCTGGCAGTGAAAATGAAAGCTATTTGAATACAATCACGCGACCAAGGAGACGAGGAGAATTTCTATAAACAAAGTCATTTGCCACCTTAGGCATTTGTATATAATGCCTATGACAGGAACCTCTTTTGTTAACACTATAAAATTTTGTTTAACAATTATTGATTGGTCTAATCTGTAAGTATGTATTTATGCATCTCTTTGCTGTATGACAAGCTGGTGACCAATCTTGAGGTATTTCCAATTTGCTCTAGATGCTGATAATGTAGAAAAAAATGAGGAGCCTAATATAAATCATCATCTCTAATACAGTGCATTTTAAGGAGTACTTATTATTATTATTATTATTATTATTAAATCTCCATAGATTCTTGCTTGTGAAGTGGATAAAAATGGGTACTTACAGAAAGTTTAATGGGTTGACCACACATAATGTGTATGTACACTACTTGAAGTGGGCCTAATGTGATTTAGATTTCCTGTTTTTTTGCCTTTGGATTACACATATATGTGCTCAAACCTGTCTCAATATGTAATTCACACAGGGAAGAAGTACATGCTCAGAATAACAACACCAGGAAAAAATTAAGAAACTACAACTACAGATTACAGGGTCCAGAGCAAAAATCAAACATGGAAGATGCAATGTGAAATAACATGATCATAATAAATATAAGGCAATTAGAAAAAAATTAACAATGAAAAGGAGTTTCACAATAACTGTGAGTTTAACTTATAGGGCTTTTACATGAAGAAAACTATACATTTGTCAGTTATTTTTTGAACCGGCAAAAGCTGTGAAAAACAGCACCTAAAAATCAAATCTTGTGACATGGGAGAAGATGTACAACAGTGTCACAAGGAGCATTTAAAATGCCACATAAAAGCATGACAAATTTATGAAGTGTACTGTATTTTTGTGTCCCTTGGAAAGAAAAGGTAATTAATCTTTTCAGTTTGGAGACAGATACTGTGATTAAATAATACAATAGTAAAAGGCACTACAAGACAAAACACAAGGCTAAGTTTTGGGAAAACAGTGGAGAGGAAAAGAATGAAAAAAATATAAACTATTGAAAAAGTTGCTTCAGGGACTAAAAACATGACAGGAAAAAACTAGACTGATGGGTAGAATACACTATCACGTCAGATTGATGGTCTTTCTGAACTCAACTGGTTTACATTACAATATCTATCAGCAACTGCACTGTGGAAATTCACTGAGTTTTGAGGAGGTCATGACAGTTGTATTTACAGTAAACTATATCTGCTCATGAGTACTAATTACTGGCATTTTAAGTGTTTCTTAGATAAAGACGTTGCCTTAGTGAGGTAAAGGAAGCTCAACAGGCAGACTGCTGAAGAGATTTTTGATCTGCACTATGAAATAAACATGTTCATGACAAAAAAGGGGAAACCCACCAAAGCAATGTCTACTTTTACGTAGATTTAGAAGCTGGCTCTTCTGACTGGTCTCATACAACGCATAAATGACCTCGGTGCCAGATTACAGTGAACTGGAAAGCCTACTTCCGATTTATACAGCAGTGTGATGGGTCTGAAATGGGAATACAAAGGTTTAGAAGATGGTTAACTGATCCCCTAGCACCCCTAGACGAGCTCACCTATTTGGCTGTGTAAAAGACTGAGTAACTAATAGGCTTCCCTGAGCTTCAAAAGTAGAACTAAAAGTAGAACAGATTTTTTGAGGATCCTTTCTGTATTAGTGTCAGCTTTTCTTCTGCAGGAGCTTACTAATTTGTAGAGCAAAAGTACTCTGAAGGACACTGTACAATTAGTAAATTATGTAAAATTTACAAGTCACTTCCAATTTATAGTTTTTCAGTTATGAAAACAGTGGCACAGGGCTTCATCACCAAGTGTGGTAGCACACACATAAGTGAGTAGATACTCTCATGGCCAAAGAATACAAAGTCAGAAATCAGATTCAGGTTCTCTCATGATAATCTTCATGCATGCTTAAGCATTGTTGGGTCCAAATAACAAGCCAGGTTAGTATAATATCTTATAAGTAAGATTAATATAATATTTTTTGTGGACATGGACTTAATACATTTTTCAATCCCTTTTTATAGTGGTAACTTAACCTGCCTATAGGAAAACTGCATTTATCTTAATTTTTGTTCTGAACATCTCAAGATTTACAATAATAAATAACAATAATAATACAATAACTTAGTATTATTTGCTGTTTTAGCTCTGACTGACTTATAATTTATTGTTTTTACCAACTATATTTTGACTCTGATAACACTCATCCATAGTACTTCATTAAAAAAGGCACAGATAGATTACATAGAGCCCAAGCCCATAGGGAGGTTATTCTTGTTGCATTTCCTGATAAAAAGCTTTCCTCTGGGACTGCTGACATCTACAGTTACACACACCACTAATGTGACGGGCTCTGGTGGAAGTGTATGTCCAAAGTACCCTTACTATTTTGGCTTCATCTTTCTGCAGTTATTGTTTTGCCATGTTAGCTATATGATATCACAGATGTGCTTTACATTTACAATAGTTACTAGTCTGTTGATTATTATATATAAACAAAGCATTAGCATTAAGTCACAAAGCCTTAAGAATCAAATAAAAATGTTCATCCTGGGACTAGAATGCTAATCTGTGATACCCGTTACTGTAAAATCAGAAATTGCATATTATTTTGAAAATAAAATAAGTGAGTTTTAGAATTGTTGAATAAAAAATGGCACAACTCGTTCCTCTTTTAAAACAAGAAATTAGAATTTAAAACAGTGTGCTTGTATGTTAAGTACTATAACATGAAAGATGATGAAATTAGTGAATATTAATGTTCATAAGTTCACACATTCCTAGCAACACATAAATAAAATACCCCAACAAATGAAAATTGGCAGAAAGGAAAATGTTTTTTTTTATTTCTAGAAGGAAGCAGGTTATTAATAAAGTCTTTCAAAAGTGCCAAACTCTAATGCCTGTAATGCTGTTGGCTTGTTTACTCAGTATCCATGTAGCTTAGTGGGTGCACTTGTTGTTCGTTCATGATGAGTTAGTGAATGGTTGCTTTCCTGTTGTGATCGTAGTTTACTTTCAAGGCTTTAATTTTACTGCATTGGCCCTCAGACTGTTGGTGATTCATTGAAAGTGCAATGATTCTGAAAACAGTGGTGCCTCTTCTTGTATTCTTTTATGACAGCAACTGTTTAATTGCAGATCAGACATGTTGGCTAAACCGTTTGCGAGTGAGCATATTATAAAGACATACATTCACTGACTTTCTTCCTATCAAATTTCTGAGACAATTTTGTTAGCCAACTCGTTTGGACAGTTTTCTTGCAGTTTGTATTTTGAATGTTGCTTCCTGGTTTATCAGTAAAAGTGAAATGAATGTGTACACTATGAATGTTCTTTCTTTTTCATACACTTTTATGAATTTCCAGTAATATGCATTACAATAGAAGCATTATACAATGTAGCTACAGTAAAACACACATTGCAGCAAGCAAGAGATAAAAATCTGTCCAGTCCAATGTATAATCAATTTGGTGAATCACAGAAAAACGTAAGATCCATTATTCTTAAATAACACTAAGGCCCTTACACCACTGTGGAATTTCATGAGAAAAAAAATATGAAATTAAATGATTGAACTTTCTCATTTGTAATTATAATAACACTGTAATAAATTCAGTTGAACGTATTCTCGATGATTCTTTATCTTGCAAAGATGTAAATTTGACAGGTTAACGTGTATGTGAGGTGAATGAGTGGGTGACTGAAAGAGAGTGTCCAGAAGTGAATCTGTAGTAAGCCTGTGAGAGGCAGAGGGTGTGTTTATAGCAGAGTCATTCCCAAAGATTATTTGCCCTGTGAGAATTTGGCTACAGGTCAAATCTATTTGATAACCCCAGCTGTAGGGCGTTAAAATCCCAGGAGTGCAGATGTTACTGAGCTGGTGGAATCACCATGTCTGGCACTAGCAAATATATCACAGTCAAAGTAGCTTAAATAACACATCTTGCTTACTCTAATATTTGATAAAACAGGAACTATTTCTGTGGACATTGTCATGTCATGTTATTGTCAAGTTATATATATTTAGTTCCAGAAAAATTACTGGCTATTTGCAGGAGCAGGAATTTCTGTTAATTAGAAGGTTTTCCTAATAAATTGATTGCTGAATGCATATAATATCTTTATATATCTCTCTTTTTATTGGGGACACTCAGCCAACCTAAACACAAAGGCTTTTATTAAAGTTTCAATCCCAGGCACAGAGAAGCTATTTATTTATTTAATTGTATTTATTTATTTATGCAATAAAACAGGAACACAACAGTGGTTTCAACTAGGTAATAAAAAGTCCCAGGTATTCCCACTTGCCAGAGATGGTTTCTTCAAAATAATACAATAGTGTTTCTGTTTCACTGTACCATTTTTTTTTCTTTCAAGCTTGTTCTCTAGGACAGTTGGTACACTCTCACTGCACATACGCTGTCTTTTTGACTTTGGTCAGGCTGTTGGAAAGCGTTTGGTCAGAGTTGCTGAAAATAGAGCTGTCCCTTTTCTGTTCCTGTTGAGCACCATATAATTTTTACAGTCCCGTTAAAAAAGTACAAGTACAAACCACCTCCAGAACTGAGAAAGAACAACAGTGGGAAAGAATTTCTGTGCTGGAAGAGTTGGTGGACAGGATGTAGCATGTCAGGGTCTTGGGACATTGGTGCATGATGTGAGAAATGAACAGTTAATGCTTAAAAAAAAACACACTGTGATTAAAAGGCGCTATATTGTACCGACCTGACACAGACTCACACTGGAGGCACGTATAAAATAAACAAGACTTTTATTTTTCTTCACATGTGGGGCACGTCTTCCCTGTATTCCCCACAGGCACAACACAGTCCCAGACCACAAGCACCAGTACCAAAAGCACTCTCTTCTTCTCCTACTCTTCTTCCACCACTCCTCCAAGCTTTGTCCTCCTCCTCCTCCCGACTCTGGCTACTGACTGGTAGTTGCTGACCCCACTTATAGCCCACCTAGAAGTGCTCCAGGTGCTTGAGCTCCTGTTTCCGGTTGCACCTCCGGGCGGGGATGAAGATTCATCCAGCCAGACTCAGGGACCCATGCAGCACCCCCTGGCGGCTACCCCAGATCCCAACAGGGCTGTGGAGAACTCCATCTCCCACGGAGCCCTGTAGGAAACTGAGGCACCCTCATCAGAAAGGGAGGCTGCCACCAAGTGTCCTGGGGGAGGTACTGAGTAGCCCATGGTTGCTCCCCCGGAACATACGTTGAAGGGGCGTCCCAACTGGGCATGGGACCCGGCCGCCCGCCACACACACACACACAGCCTTAAACTGAAGTAATTGCACAAGCAAGAGTTGGTCAGTATTTCTCCTCAAATCATGTATAAGACTTATCAAATATCTACTGAGGAAGTCTGATTCTAGTAATTGGTGGTAAAGGTAGCATAAACCATTACTGAGTTACATGGGAGTGATGACCTTCTCACAGAAGATATTGGTTATTTTATAGCTTACTGTAATAAATTAAATAAGCACCAACATTTTGTATTTCTTTTATTGTTATCCAGGCTATCTGGATCTTTGGGCATTTAGTAACAGTAATATATTGTTATTGTTTAAATTTTGAGGCAGTTTTTACATATTTTATTTTTTCCATTTTTTTCTTAGAACCATACAGTATACTGATGATATATTTGGATGAGGTGAAAACAACAGATTGTTACGTCAACAAAACAGTGGGCAAAAGAACAGTCAAAAAAGGAGCAAAAACATTGAACAAGAAGCAGAGTTAGTCCACCGCTGGCGACTAGCTTTTCGTATAAGTTGAGAAGGAGTAATGATCTTACTATTAGGAATTGAAGGAAAACAGCTTTCAGGTCCATGTATCATGTTTGGCAACAGCACACTTTAACCACTTGACTACATTCAATGCATTATTTAACCACAGACTTCTCAATCCTTTTCCCATTCACGCCATGCCAGCAGCACCGAGTGCATGGCAGGCTCCAACTCTTAATACTAATGAATAAGTAAATAAATACAATACAATACAATAAAAACAAATAGCACTGAGAAAAATCACAACTGCATTACCAGCAATCAAAAACATTTTTCCACCTTCAATAGCTATTGGCTTACTTAATACCAGGAAATCATATAATATGGTGAAACAGTAAAATACTAGTAAATATATGGCCATCATAACCACAGCTGAATTTGGGAAGCCATTTAAAGATAGTAGTTTACTTTGTTTTGTTGCCATGATGCTTTAAAGCACACTGCCTCATCCACAGATTGTTCCTGCCTTGAACTCAATGCTTACTATAATCTGGCTTCCCCATGACTCTGCTAAGTATAAGCGAGTTTGGAAGATGGATGGATGTGTGAAGATTTAAAGCTGTTCTCATTCTGCAATGTTTTAGATATTTTTTAAGAACCTATTCCTAAATGTTGGTTTGCTGGCAGTTTGTTTCAGTAGATCGTTTGTTTAGTATAAGTGGTATAAATAGGATAAATTTCAGTCAGGTGGACATTAAAAATGTTTTTATATATATATATTATTAGGTACACCTTGCTAGTACCGGGTTGGAACCCCTTTTGCCTTCAGAACTGCCATAATTCTTCATGGCATAGATTCAACAAGGTGCTGGAAACATTCTTCAGGGATTTTAGTCCATATTGACATGATAGCATCACAGAGTTGCTGCAGATTTGTCAGCTGCACATCCATGACATAAATTTTCCATTCCACCACATCCAAAAGGTGGACTATTACATTGAGATTTGGTGACTGTATAGGCCATTTAAATACAGTGAACGCATTGTCATGTTCAAAAAAACAGTCTGAGATTATATGAGCTTTGTGACATGGTGTGTTATCCTGCTGGAAGTAGCCATCATAAAATGGGTACACTGCAGTCATAAAGGGATGGACATGGTCAGCAACACTACCCAGATAGGCTGTGGCATTTAAACAATGCAAAGCTGGTACTAAGGAGTGTGCAAATTGTAGCCTCAGTTGCCTATTCTTAGCTGACAGAAGTGGCAT
>JANRMT010027041.1:59106722-59155417 GCA_026402145.1 Polypterus bichir lapradei
TCTCTCTATATATATATATATATATATATATATATATATATATATTACTGGGCACTGTTCTATACATAAACTTGAAGTGGATGTGTGCTTGTTACTGAATATTGTCTCTCACTAGTTTCTGCCAAACGTTTGCACTAATAATTTAAAATGCAATGATGTCACAAATTCACTTGCTGTCAGCAGCACCTCTTCCTTAAAAATCTTTCCACACCTTGTAATTGGCTCATCAATTTCTACCGCAGGAGATTATGCTCTTCATGGCCTAGAAAGAAACAGGTTTTGGAATTTTCCAAGAGTATGTAACACTTGACTTGTTGATAGAGGTGGCAAAGCTGTCTCTGTAGAAAGGGGCAATGTCATTGCAGTGATTACTGGAACAAAAAGGAACATAACAGTATATAAAAGTGAGTTATATGCTTTCAGTAGGGAAGATTTAGGAGTTAAAGCTTAAAGATGCAGTCACCTTAAATTTGTCCTTTTTTAAATAGCCTCAAGAGTTTTGCTTTCCAAGTATTTATTTCTCTCACATTATTTCTCTAAACCTCAGTGCTCCTTTTGCAGCTGACCTTACTCTCATGTAGTTGAATAAAATGACCTTGTCCCATAAGCATGCAATCATCTCTCACAGAAAATGGTATTCTGGCAAATTTATTATCTCTTAAACAATTTTTGAAAGTAAAGTGATGGATTATTTTTTGATGAAGACAGACAAGTCTATTCTCTTCATCATTATTTCTGGTAGTGTGATGGATATAATACATTCTGCCTTTAATTATTTTAGTGTGACCATAAGGTCAAGGCTTTGTGCAGTGTGTTTCAATATTTGCAAAGAATATAAGTATGTATTCATTTCACCAGTCATCTCATACCAGTGTGCAATGAGGTTAGAATTGGTTACATTTTATCTGTCTGATTTTTATCAGTTAAATGATAGTCAGGCTAAGTTTAAGATATATTGATTTTTTGAGAGTATCAAGAGCATAAAAAATCATAGATAACAGGTTTATATTGTCTATTCATGTTTAGTTCATAAGCACATGTTTTTCCTACTCTTAAAGAAACAATTTTAAACTGAAAGATGTTTGCTCTGTACAATGAGTTTGAGAATTGTACCAGCTTTGTCATATCTAGATAGCAGCATATGTATGTCAGTAGAATGTTAAATGTGGTACTAGGATAGAATATTATTTTGCTATAGTCTGAGTAATGTGGTTGTAAATCTCATAGACTGTAACTTTAGCAGTTTTGAAATTAACAGTGCTTGGGTTTAGCTAATAGAAAAGTATGAATTTTCATTTGATTAGGATGGTTTGAAAATGAATGAACAGATAGATATTTTGATTATTACTCTCAGGATTTTGAATCTGATCTTGGAACAAACACTAATAACATTGAACATTTTGCAATTAATTTGTACCCTCTTTTTTGTTAAGGAATACAGTCTGTAAAGCTGGCATTCCTTTGCAGGGTTAAGGCATTTCCATCCATCCATCCATTTTCAAAGCAGCAGGGTTGTGTGGAAGATGGGGCCTATCCCAGAAAGCACTGGGTGTAAGAATTCCTGGACAGGGCACCAGTTTATCATAGGGTGAATATATACACACAAAAAGTGGAGCTACACAACTAGTAGTATGTCACACCACACCTCTTGCTTGTTGTTGACTGAAAATGAAAACCACTTTGCTGCTGCTTGAAGCCACTTGATTTTACTTCCTTACCTTGTTATTTTGCCTTCAACTTAACAAGTTTTCATGTATCATTTTAATTAAACCATATCATTTTCTACATTCTATTTTTGTTATAGTTCACTCTTGATTTAATACTGTCCCTTTCCCACACCATCTCAATACATTTTCTTGTAATTTATCCTGCAGATTCTAAGTCATCTCTATGCAATAAAACCAGTATCTCTTGCATATTCATTCTGGTACTAAGGCCTGCAAATAAATTTATTCCTGGTTGCCTAATAAGAAGGTAATTATGAGTATACATGACAAGGTTAAAACAGATGCAAAGAAACAAGTTTTATCACAGGCATCTGAAAAAAAATGGAATGAAAAAAGTGCTCACAGGTAGAAGTTCAGAAGTCTGTCAGTTATATGCTCAGCCAAACGGCATCTACCAGCTCATCAGTACAGTATCATTACAGTAAAATTCTTAAAGCTAATTAATCCAATCCATGGAAATGTGAGACTTTTAGTCTGTCTCAACAGAACTGGGCACAAGTCAAAATGGGGTGGGATGGGGATGGGGTGACAGTCCATCAAAGGGCCCACTCACACTCACACCTACATTCACACTTACTGTATATATAGCAGTGTTTTTCAACCAGTGTGCCATGACACAGTGGTATGCTGTGAGAGCTATCCAGGTATGCCATGGAAATAATAGTGAAATAGTGTGCCGTGGAAATATAATAATAATACTAGTGTGTAATATAATATTATATAGTATATAGTATAATATAGTATATATATTGTGGACCACCAGACTTGCACTACTTCCTCAAGCCGACACAGACAAGCATGGAACACAAGTTCAAGGCACACATGTTGTTTTTTATTTTCTTTTTACCTCGTGGGAAACACTTTCCCTCGTTTCCCACAAGTACAGCACAGTCTCACAAACACAATGCACCAACAGAATACTCTTCCTTCTCTTTCTCTCTTTCTTTTCTTTCTCCTCCACTCCTCGGGTCAAACTTTGTCTTCCTCCTCCCGACTCTGGCTCCTCGAGTGGTGCTGGCTCCTTTACTACTGCACCCAGAAGTGTGCCAGGTGCTTCATGACCTAGTTTCCAGCAGCACTTCTGGGTGTGGCGGAAGAACTGCCCAAAAGGGCGTTGCAGATCCTGCTGCAGCACCCCCTGGTGGCACCCACGGATCCCAACAGGGCTACACCAAACTCCAACTCCCATGAAGCCCTGCGGGAGTCTGAGGCACAGCTGCAACCCATCTAGCATCCTGGGGAAGGTAACACTCTGGCCATGCTTGCTCCCTTGGTCCTCTCAGCGAGGAGGCGTCCCGGCCAGGGCCCCGGCTGCACACTACAATATATACTACTATAATATAATATAATAGTGTGCTGTGGAAATAATAGCCTGGGTCTGAACCTGAGAGGAACAAGCTCCTCAAGTGATCAAGATCTGTCTGAGAAAGAGAGTCTACCTGAAGAAGCTGGAAAAAGCAGCTCCTCAGTCATTTGAAAACACAGCAATTAGAACACTTTGAATGCATCTCCTGACTGTTATAGTCCCTCTCCCTGGGTGTATGGCTGCCAGCGAGTCTCACAGGGCTGCTGGACAGTGAGAATGCATCTTGGGGGCAAAAGGATGAAGCAACTGGGAGATGCCACCAAAGTGCTTGCTGTGAATGCTGATATTGGAGCCTCTTTTTTACTGGCTTCTCTGGTAGTTCTGCCTCTTTGGACAGTTGAGCGTGTGTATGAGATGCAATGTGTTTGTGGTTAATAGAATAATGGTGTGTCATGGGATGTTTTTGGTTACAAAAGGTGTGCCATCACAGGAAAATGGTTGGGAAACACTGGTATATAGGCTCAGTTAAGCTGGGTCTTTGGAGATGTGGGAAGAAAATCTGAGGAAAACACAGACTCTGGAAGAACATAAAAGTCAACACAGACAACAATCAGAGACAGGATTTTAAAGCTGGATTACAGATCCATAAAGCAGCAGCATGAAGCACTGAGGTGCTGCATCACCAAGCAGTCCACTTATTATTAATAAAATAAAAAATATGGACCATTAATCAGAGTGATGAACTGAGATTCAGACCATGCCAGAGTCTTATCAATCAACCTTTGCTGTTTGTGTCTTGGTGTAGCATGTTTCAAGAAGCCCCAATATTTTTATACAGGAATGTGTGATGTAAACTGCCATGAATTTTTAGGGAGCATATTATTCTGTTTCATATAGCATATATTATAGTAAGTATTATCATGACGTTTCATTTTAATGGAGCTATCATTATACTATTGAGGGCAGAGAAAGGGTGAATTGGGGATGATATGTGTTTGCAAAGGTAAACAAAAATGCTACCTGTGTTTTTGGGAGGCAATTTGCTGAGTAGGCTTGTTAGGAACCCATATGTGATGAACAGTGTTGGGCAGTAAAGCGTTACTCAATAACACGTTATTGTAATATTATTACTTTCCTTAGTAACGAGTAGTGTAAGGCAGTTTTTCCTAACCTATGGTCTGTGGCGCCCTGGGGGTCTACAAGGGATATGTCAGGGGGGTCTGTGGCAAAATGGGGAAAAAAAAATCATATGATTTTATTATTTAAAAAGTTCACCTTGTATTTTAATAATATCATTGTCACTTTGTTAGTGCGCTTGACAATTACGCTTATTAATAAACACATTTTTCAAATGCTACTCAAAGGCATTTTGTGCTGGCTAAGAAAGAAGACAGGCTTCATTACCCCAAATGTGTTCTTTGTCAGTAAATTCTGTCTAAAGCTGTCTAAATTGGAAGGTCATCTAAAACAAAAGCATCCAGCTGATTTTAGGAAACATGTTGACTTTTTCCAAAAGGAAAGCTGCACTGTTTGTGAAACAAGCAAGCACTTTTACACAGCAAGCAATGGTTTCAGAGCATGAGAATGTCTTTTTTGGAGATGTATTTGATTGCCCATGCGAAGAAAGCTCACACAGTTGGAGATCTGACTATACTGGTGACCAGACAAAGTTCAGGAATTTCTTGGTAAAGAAGCGGCCCATAACACTGACACTGTCCCTTTGTCAGATAAGACTGTGTGTAGATGGATATCTGACATGGCTGAGGATGTAACAGACCAATTACTAGAACAGGTAAGCTTTCGAGGCAACTCAAGATCTTTCCTGAAGAAGGTGCCTGAGTTGCCTCGAAAGCTTGCATATTGTAATCTTTCTAGTTAGTCAATAAACTTCTCACTATATCCATAATGGCTAACATAGTGCAACACCCTAGTACTACTAGAACAGGTAAAAAAACAGCCCTTGGTTAGCATTGCAGGACGAAAGCACAAATGTAGCTAATGCAGCAAAGATTATTGTCTATATCAGATTTATTGGAGATGCAAGGTTTGTTGAGGAGCTTTTATCCTGCAAAGAAATCCAGGGGAAGACATTTTTCAAATTTTGGACGGGTTCATGCAGGCAGATTTTAATTGACTGGTTTTATTGCATGGCCATCTGTAAGGATGGTGCTGCTGCCATGACAGGCAAGAGGAGTGAAGCTGTCACATTGCAGTTACAATTTCCAAAAAAGTAATAATATCAGTCAGTCAGTCATTGTCCAACCCGCTATTTCCTAACACAGGGTCACGGGGGTCCACTAGAGCCAATCCCAGCCAACACAGGGCGCAAGGCAGGAAACAAACCCTGGGCAGGGCGCCAGCCCACCGCAGGGCACACACACACACCCACTTCACACTAGGGACAATTTAGGATCGCCAATGCACCTAACCTGCATGTCTTTGGACTGTGGGAGGAAACCGGAGCACACGGAGGAAACCCACGCAGACACGGGGAGAACATTCAAACTCCATGCAGGGGGGACCCGGGAAGCGAACCCAGGTCTCCTTACATTGAGGCAGCAGCGTTACCACTGTGCCACCATGCTGCCCAGTGATAATATCTCAGTTGCTAATCCAACTAACACTGCATTACCAGAACATGATTTTTTTTTGGACTTATGTAAGGTATTTTATTATTACATGTATGTGTGGTATATCAGAGTAGTACTACCTAAAAAGCTCAATAATGATGGAGGATAAGGGAGAGAGGAGTGCTTTCAAAAACTGGAAATATTGCCATTATTTTGAATTTGTCTCAGTCAAAGATGTAAAGAACATTGTTGCTCGTTGTAAATTTTGTCCTGGCAGCAAAACGCTTTCAGTCGCGAAAAACACAACGTTGAATTTATTCAAGAATCTGACATGGCAGCAGAGCACCAATGTGAAATTTGTGGAAAAAATGTTTCTGATGACAGGGAGGCCTTTACAGCCGCTGATGCATACACTCCAGCTAAACCACTAAAACTGGATTTTAGAGCAGGACAATCTGGTGGAGAGAAGTTAAGTGGACGGGATTTGAATAAGCTCGTTGCTGAATATACTGTAGAGGAGATGTTACCTATTTGAAGTCGATCTTGTTTCAACACATTATTGTGAACTTACCCACGAGCAGCAATGTTATGCTGCCTCAGAGAAAGATTTACTGCCTACTTTGGGAGAGAATATGCAGAAATGTAATCTAATTTGAAGGCCATTCTTGAAGAGGTGGATTCTGTTCACACCACAGCTTATAATATATGGATGCTAACAACAAAAGCTTTCTGGGTGTAACAAATCAGCAGGTCCACTGTGGAGCACAATAAGGCCACCATAGCATGTAGGAGAACCAGAGGTAGGCACACATTTGATGTTATTGGCGCAGAGATAGAACAAATTCATTCATTGTATGAACTGTTTGGCAAAGTTGTACCCACTGGAACAGACAATGCGTCAAATTTTGCCAAGGCGTTTAAAATATATCAGTTTGTAAATCCGGAGTCTTATTCTGAACTGGAAGACAGTGAAATTCCTGTGAACAAGCTGAATAGCCTACTGTATGTGTTAAACTGGGAGTGCCTCAATGACAAGGAGTACCAATTCCTGCAGGAGTACTGCACTGTTATAAATCAACTTACAGCAGCATTGGACATATTGCAGCAGATGACTGTTGTTATGGGACTTTGTTACTTACCCTCGAAGTGCTGATGACAAGGATGTTTTCCTTGAAAGACCCACTCTCAAAGATGACAACTGGCCTTCCAGATGTCATAGTGAAGGTATGACTATATTCCTAAACCTATTATCATTTAACAAATTTATTCAGGCAGATTTGTTGCTTTGCATCATTCATGAGAGAGGGAACAGATGTTACTGCAATATTTGTTTCTAAATCTGTAGGCACAATTATTAAAACAATAGTCAAAATAATGATAATTATCATTAAAGCAACAGAATATTAAAACAAATAAAGGGGTCAATACATAGCCTAAGCATTAAATTAAATCTTTCAACATGGGAAGAAGGATGGTTTAGGTCTACAATTGCGTGGATAAAAAATAATTCCAATGACAAATTAAATAGTAATTATACAACTATAATAAATGATCAAATTCTGTTTTTCAGGCCATCCAGACTCATTTTGCTGATGTACTGGATATCAAAGATATACTGTACTTGTATTTCTTGCAGCTGCCAGCTGTCTGAAGTTCAAACTCTAATAGCTGAGAGGTGATGATAGAAGAGAGCTTGCAAGGGAGCTTCTGACAGCAGAGTGTTGTTGAATTGCTCCTGTAGAGAAGTCTGCCTCTGTATCCATGACGTCAGCCAACAATGATGAAAAGGACCTTTTTGCATTTGAGACAGAGCTACTCGGCAGAAAAAGAAGTTATGGACTATTTGAAGTCACAAGGTTATGAATGTTGATACCTTGAACCAGTTCTCAAACATTAAAAACATGTACAGTACAGGCCAAAAGTTTGGACACACCTCCTCATTCAATGTGTTTTCTTTATTTTCATGACCATTTACAGCACTCCATCACTCTCCTTCTTGGTCAAATAGCCCTTACACAGCCTGGAGGTGTGTTTGGGGTCATTGTCCTGTTGAAAAATAAATGATCGTCCAACTAACCTGACTTCTGCACAACACAACTGCTGGTCCCAACCCCATTGATAAAGCAAGAAATTCCACTAAATAACCCTGATAAGGCACACCTGTGAAGTGAAAACCATTTCAGGTGACTACCTGTTGAAGCTCATCGAGAGAATGCCAAGAGTGTGCAAAGCAGTAATCAGAGCAAAGGGTGGCTATTTTGAAGAAACTAGAATATAAAACATGTTTTCAGTTATTGCACCTTTTTTTGTTAAGTACATAACTCCACATGTGTTCATTCATAGTTTTGATGCCTTCAGTCATGAAAATAAAGAAAACACATTGAATGAGGACGTGTGTCCAAACTTTTGGCCTGTACTGTACATAAAGTACAACACTCTGACTTCATCTAGCACACCTGTGGAGTGGCTTTTCAGTTTAGGAGGTTTAGTGCTCACCCTGAGAAGGAACAGATTGTCTGATAAGTGGTTTGAGAAGCTTGTGTTAATGAGATACAATTATTCTTTCACTTCTGAACATTGGGACCATGTTTAATATGTCAGAGAGAGACAACAAAACTAGAGGCTGGAGGCTGGACATGATATCAGTCTAAGTATGAAGCAGCATTTAATGTTTTGTAAATGTTTGGTAAAACCGTTAAACTCCTTTTTACTATGAGGATACTTTAGTTAAAAAGCTAATTTTTCATACAGGCTGCAAAGTTTGTAGTTACGCAGTTTGATTGTTGACTTCTCTACACGGTTAATTGTTCCAATAAACTGTATTCATTTTTAACAGAAGCCATGTTATGAGTGGTGTTGAAAGTAATATAGTAACATAACGAATAATGTAACTATTTTTTTTTTGGTAATAAGTAATAAATAAAGTAATATAATTACTCTTTAAAACAGTAACAAGTAAAAAGTAACTTAGTACTTTTCCTGAGTAAAATTGCCAACAGTGGTGGTGAACACACCCTAAACTATAAAGCATTATAATATGGCCTTCTGTATGGTATAGTACTGTACTTCTTATTAGTTTCAGTATTAAACACATTTTTAAAAAGTGAAACATTTATATATGGTAAGAATTTTTAGATTATTGCAGAAAACAGAATCAATTTCAGAATCCATTTTCAGGTGCAAAGACAATCTTCCAGTACCTTTTACCTGTTACAGTACTATCCTGAGATGCCCTCCCTTATAAGCGGCAGTGGAGACAAAAATCTGTATCTGTAAGAGAATAACAAGATAATAACTAGTAGATTGTAACTATTTTGGATGCTACAGTCCATATCTTGTAGGGGGAAATAATGTAAATATTTAAATATTTGTAGGGTTCAGTGAGCACTGACAGCTAAGGCTGCTATGAGACTGCACATGACAATAGCCTCAACACTTCGAGGGTGACTCCTCACATCCCGGCATATTATAACTTTGAAAGGGCAAATGGTCACTCCCTGCAGCTTTATAGGGTCATTATTGCCACTTATACAGAGCATAGAGTTTGGAAATGGTAAGCAAGATTTTAGGGCTAATAAGGAAAACTGATTGTTGAATGTTTAAATAAGTGGATCGTAACCAAAGGCACAGTTTAATTGTATTCATATTTTTTCCTATTACTGTATTAACATATTACTATGAGCCTGCTCATTCGTTTGAGTATGTTACCAGTGTCACAAACTCAACAAAGAGCCATAGCAAGGTTTGGGGCAGCCACCCGTATATTTTTTCCTGGCTGCAAAATTGAATAATTTGATGTACTGAAGTGTACAGATCAGAGTTTCAAACAGAACTGAGGGGATAGAGGAAAGGTGGCAGCTTTTAAAGGCCATTATAGGAGGTGACCTCAAAGGGGCCGGAACCAGAAGGGTCTTCATCCATAGGCTTTGGCCCGGAAGTGACGTCAAAGGGGTTAGAACCAGAATTGACATCATCAGGGCCGGGCAGAATATCCCGTGAATGGTCTGCAGAAAAGCTAGAAAAAGAGTCAGTGCACTTTGCCATCTCCCGGTCTGTTTCGGAATTACTCTCATTCAAGCCCTTTAGCTGCAACCCGTGTGCACATGTGTGACTCCAGGAATTTGTAGAAAGAAACTAAAAGCAAAGTAAAATAAAAATAAGTGTTTCTAAACCTGTGCTGAGGATAGGTTTACCCTACAACATGAGGGAACTATTTATTACTATGTGTGTTACATATGAATAGATCTGTTACTGGAAACTGGATGGATGACTATTACTGACTTAATTAAATTAGACAATATCCCTCATAACTGATATTCAGAGTTTGCCTGAATTGTACCATTTATAAGTATTCCACAACTGCCAGGTGACTACTTCATTAATATTAACAGCATAACTCGTAAAACTCATTATATTCTGTAACCATTTCCAGTGCCTTTTAAAAGGTTAAAAAAATCTTTGCATTTTTAAACATGAAAATGAGGTTCTGTGAAATACAAAACATTTTTTTTCTCCCACAATGAACTGAAAACCTTGCAATCCATTTAAAAAAAGAAAAAGCAAACGTTACCCGTAATAGCAGTACGCACTGGGTTCAGAAACACTTCTTTTATGGTGTACATATTATTTTCAGTCTTGATTCACAAACTAATAACCTGAATATATTAAATGAAATTACATATTTAAAGGTTTATCAAAGGAAAGAGCATGCCGATTCTGAATATCAAATGCTGGTGGAGCGTTTTTTTTTTTTTTTCAATTCATGGCTTTCTTTTTGCTTCATCCTTTTTCAAATTTTTCCTTTCTTATGTTTTCACTTGACAACTCTTTTCAGATCAGTGATTCTCATTCTCATTTGCCTTTTTAAATATAAATTTTACTGACAGAACAAAACATAAACTCATTAGCCTTATAATAAAAGTTATGTAGTTCACTTTAGAGGTGTCATGTTTAGGAGTGTTAAATACATAAAACAGAGAATTATAATGGTCAGCTACTTTTCTTCATCTACCTTTAGTCTGTTTAATGAATTAACTGTTGTTTTTTTATGTGTAGTCAAACATGTAAGCATACTATGGTTTTTCAACATAGAGTTATTTTCCCTAAAATAATACTAGAAATATTTCACTCGGATAACTTTTATTTTGCTTTATTTAAATAAAGAAACAACATAAAAAAGCAGAATTTGATTTAAAAAATCCACGTGTTATGCTTCACCTTGGATCATATATGTTTTGAGTTAATTTATTCCTTTTGCTATTTTTCAAATATTATCTTTAAAGTTAGGTTATGAATTCTGTTTTTGGTTTTGTTTTGTCTTTGCTGCATTTATGTAATATTACTTTTTTTTGTATTATATCTATTAGTTGTAGTTGTTTTTTGCCCTGTCCCCTTTATGTACAGCTTATGATGGTGGGGCCACTTGAAAATGCAGCTGGGGGAAGGCCCCAACTTTATAAAAACAGAATCTGCTGTTTTTGTGGTACTTTTGTTTTTGTGTTTTTGGTTGTTTGTGATTTTTGAGATTTTCAGACCTAGACCCCTGCTTCTCCTTAAGATACCACTGCCTTTTTAGGCAAGACCTATTTTTATATTATTTTTCTTGCCCTGCTTTTTTATTTTTAGCTTTTGGTTTTCTTTAGTATATACATATAAATAATATTCATTCTATTTAAATGGTTATTTCTTCTATTCCCATTTTGGGTGTGTGTTGAGATATTTTGCTATTTAAATGACTTAGTTTCACTTTGGGCCCATGCAAGCCAGAAGCTTAACTTTTGAGTTTGGAACTAGGCTACCAAGGGTGAGACCTGCACTGGGGGCCAAACCTATGAAGAGGGTAGGTCTGGCTTTTTGTGTTTGTTTTTAAGGCCTGCACTCACTTTTAAGCTTTGTTGTGGCAGGAATCACCACACCATTAAACTCAGCCCTCAACCCTCCACCTGACTCAGAGAGATATACAAAAAGAGAGACCCAAGAAATCCTGGGATCTGAGATCACTAGTAGTGCATTAACCACAATATCTGAAGTAATGTAGTAATCTGAAGTGATGTAGAGAGCGGATCAGCGAGCGGATCAGCGAGCGGAAGCAGAGAGCGGCGGCGTCTCCCACAGGCACATAGCCCTTCGCAAGCACCCGAGCAAGTTCACCAGAGGTAAAGCCGGCAGCTGACCAGTAGAAATAACCAGCAGTGAGAAATTAAAGTCGATCGCTCAGCGGGTGGTGGAAACTTAAAGCCGACGGTCTCGTAGCGATTCAGCTGAACACGGAAAGCGCCGAAGCACCTATAAAAACGGCAAAGATGACTTCAACACTTAACGTAAGTTCTATCTGCTCTCTGCCCGTCGAGGGCGCATTTATATGTTGTGGGTCCTGCAGTATGTATAAATCAGGTTTTCCGGCCGACAGTGTAGATAGCTTCACCTGCCAAAAGTGTTTAGTTAATTTAGAGTTGGTCGGGAAAATACGCGAATTGGAGGACCGTGTTAGGAATCTGATAGCAATTAGGCAAACCGAAAATTGGATTGACTCGGTTTGTTTAGACAATTCGGCTTCTTCTGATTCGGCTTCAGTTTCTCCAGGTCCCACTGTAGTCAGTGCGCGGCCGAAATCAGCAGCACCAATTCAGCCACAGGGCGAGTGGGTAACAGTAAGACGGGGGTCTAAGAATCCAAAATATAGTCCCCCGGCACCCAGGTCACCAATTCGGACCCAGAACAGATTCTCAGCTCTCCGCAGCGCACCTGTGGAAACTGAGAAAGTGCTCATAATTGGCGATTCCATAGTGCGGAATGTTAGAATTCCAAACTATGTTAAACCAGCAGTTAATGTTAAGTGCCTCACAGGGGCCAAGATTTCTGGCATAGAGGCCGCATTGGACCGTGTCGCCGACAATGAAGTATCTACCTTATTGCTGCATGTCGGCACTAATGATATTTATTTACAGCAATCTGAGGTATTAAAGCGGAACTTCATCTCTCTATGCACCAAAGCTAAAAGAAAATGTCGGAATTTAATTGTATCTGGTCCCTTACCAAGATTATATAGAGGGGATGTGATTTATAGCAGATTACATTCCTTTCACTGCTGGCTAGAAACCTGGTGTGCAAATAAAAGCATAGCATTTGTGAACAATTGGGATGATTTTTGGGAAAGGCCTGGATTTTTCAGAAGAGATGGTCTTCACCCTAACTGGAGGGGATCTTATGTATTATCCAAAAATATGGCAGCAAAACTGCCTAGTTGACTGATTAGAGCACCATCCAGGCCACAGTCATGTGATCTTAAATCACAGGCTTCTGTTTATCCCACCTGTTATTTTCCTGAAGCTGTTACCCATAATCCCTGTTGTGGGGCATCCAGTAAATTTAGTCTTAATACAAACCTTAAATTAACTGATAACCAAAAAATAAGGTGTATAATTAGACCAAGGAATAAAACCAGACCCTCCACCAGGGGCATCTGTAATAGAAATTTACTTCAAATTAAAACAAAAAATATATCACCAGTTCAGAAAAAAACATGCAGTTTTAAATGCTGTTTATTGAACATTCGCTCTCTTGGCACCAAAGCTGTTTTGGTAAATGATATTATATTAAGTACAAAATCTGATCTGTGTCTTTTTACTGAAACCTGGCTTAGTAAATGTGACACTGTTCCCCTAGCAGAGGCGTCACCAGATGGATACTCTTTCCTTCATAAGTCTAGAGATTCTGGTCGAGGAGGAGGCCTTGGAATAATTCATTGTAACAAAATGCAAATCACTTCTAAAAATTTAGGCAACTTTACATCCTTTGAGGTATTCATTTTAAATATTAAAACAGATTCCAACACAATTATAGTGCTAGTCTACAGACCACCAGGGCCATATTCATTGTTCATGACTGAATTTAGCAACCTTCTATCTCATTTGGCTATAAATTATGATCACATAGTACTGATGGGGGATTTTAATGTACACATTAATGTGGAAACTGACACTTTTAGCAAATGTTTTACTTATTTGTTAAATTCAGTAGGATTTTGTCAGATTGTCAAAGGTTCAACTCATAATCATAACCACACATTAGATTTAATTATAACTTACAAAGTTGAAATTCAAAATTTAAATATTACTCCATTAAATGAAGTCATTTCCGATCACTTCTTAATTACATTTGATTTAGTTCTGCCCATGCCAACGCACTCACAGATTAAAACAAAGACAGTGCGACATCTAGATTGTAATTCTGCTTCAAAATTTATAGATACCTTGAGTAAGTCGAGTGTAATTGTGGAAAACCATTTAGATCAGTTAATATCAAATGTAAAAGTGGAAAACAATTTAGATCAGCTAACATCACATTATAATGTGACATTGAGAGATGCTCTGGACACAGTGGCTCCCCTTAAAACAAAAGTGATCAAAGCACATAGAAACTCTCCCTGGTTTAATGAAAATACTCGAGCTCTTAAATTAGAGTGTCGAAAACTGGAGCGCAGATGGAGAACAAAAAAGCTACATGTCTTTCAAATTGCATGGACAGAGAGTGTTAATAAATATAAAAAAGCCCTCTTTAAAGCTCGCTCAGAATACTATTCTACATTAATAGATAGTAATAATAAAAATCCTCGGGTACTGTTTAGAACAGTGGCTAAATGAACAAATGGGAATTTAGATCAACAGTGCAAAATACCAACAGATATTAGCAGTACAGACTTTATGAACTTCTTCAATGAGAAAATTAAAAATATAAGATCCCAGATCTCTGAGCAGGAAGTCTTAACTTTAATTACTAAAATGAAGCCCACTACTTGTTCCCTAGATCCAGTGCCAACAAAACTAGTAAAAAGTGCCATGGATGTTCTTGCAGCACCTATTTTAACCATTATCAATAGTTCATTACTGCATGGCACCGTACCTGATGCACTAAAAGTGTCAGTCATTAAACCTTTACTTAAAAAGTCAGACCTAGACCCACACATACTAAATAATTATAGGCCTGTTTCAAATTTACCATTTCTCTCTAAAGTACTAGAAAAAGTAGTCGCCAGTCAGCTTCAGTCACACCTTACGCATTACAATTTATTTGAGAAATTCCAGTCTGGTTTTCGCACTGGTCATAGTACAGAAACTGCACTAACACGGATTGTAAATGACATTCTGATATCCTCTGATGAAAGAAACTCCACTGTAATTATGTTGTTAGACTTAAGTGCAGCATTTGACACCATTGACCATTCTATTTTACTGCACAGGCTAGAAAACGATGTTGGGCTTACAGGCCCCGTGCTCGCTTGGTTTAGTTTTTATTTATCAAATCGATTCCAATATGTACAGAAATGTGCTGACAGTACTCCATCATTATACACAGAAGTTCAATATGGTGTCCCGCAGGGCTCAGTACTGGGACCTTTACTGTTTTCACTTTACATGCTTCCACTGGGATCTCTCATTAGGAAACATAATGTTAATTTTCACTCGTATGCAGATGACACCCAGTTATACCTTTCATTTAAATCAAATGAAGTTTCTCCGATGTTGTCTTTAATTAGTTGTGTTGAATTAAAGTAGTGAATTAAAGGAGTGGATGAATGAGAACTACTTGTCTTTAAATACAGATAAAATAGAGATGTTAATTGTTGGAGGGAATGACGTGGATCACAGCAATATTTTGTCATCATTTAACTCAGTTGGAATCCTAATTAATTTTACTGAATCAGCCCACAATCTAGGAGTTATCTTTGATTCTAGCATGTCATTAAAAGCACATATTACAAAGTTGTCCAAAACATGTTTCTTCCATCTTAAAAATGTTAGGAAATTAATGCGCTTTCTAAATAAACAGGATTGTGAGAAATTAATTCATGCATTTATCTCTAGTAGGATTGACTACTGCAATGCGGTGTTCACTGGCTGCTCAAACTGTTCTTTATACAGCCTCCAGTTAATCCAAAATGCTGCTGCAAGAATTATTACAAGAACAAGAAAATATGAACACATAACTCCAGTTCTTAAATCCTTACACTGGCTCCCGGTTAAGTTTAGGGCAGATTTCAAAATCCTCCTTTTAACATATAAAGCATTACATGGCCAAGGTCCAGCTTACTTGTCTGAACTTATCATGACTTACAAACCTGAGCGCACATTAAGATCTCAAGATGCCGGTCTGCTTATGATTCCAAGGATTAATAAAATAACAGTGGGAGGTCGAGCTTTTAGTTACAGGGCCCCTAAATTGTGGAATGGTCTTCCTGCTTCTATAAGAGATGCCCCCTCGGTCTCAGCCTTTAAATCTCTGCTGAAGACTCACTACTTCAGTTTAGTATATTCTGACTAGAGCTGCTGATTAACTGTACATACTGCATCTCTGTTGTTAGTCATTAACACTAAAACATAAGTAACATGATTGTTATAATTTGTTACTAACCCTAACCTATTCTGTTTCTGTTCTCGGTACTCAAATGTGGCAATTTGTGCCACGGCCCACCTGCCAAGTTGTTTGCCTGCCTATGGTAAAGTCACCCCTGATGGAGGATCACAGGAATCATGCGAAAAAGGGCTCCTTTCATCAGATTGGCTGGCCGAGCAACGTTTCAGCCGTGGAATGGCCAAATGGGGAGGCAGCTTGATGGATGAGGTCTCCAGGACTCTAAAAATATCCAAATCTTATTATGTGATATCATCTACAGTTAAATTCTGCTCCGTGCTTCTAAAATTTGTATTATTATGCTGTATTAAGGATTTGTTCTGTTCTGTGTATTGTATTGTATTTACCCCCTTCTTTTGACACCCACTGCACGCCCAACCTACCTGGAAAGGGGTCTCTCTTTGAACTGCCTTTTCCAAGGTTTCTTCCATTTTTCCCTACAAGGTTTTTTTGGGAGTTTTTCCTTGTCTTCTTAGAAAGTCAAGGCTCGGGGGCTGTCAAGAGGCAGGGCCTGTTAAAGCCCATTGCGGCACTTCCTGTGTGATTTTGGGCTATACAAAAATAAACTGTATTGTATTGTATTGTATAATGTCAGATAGGTTAACATTGTGCTATGAAAAATCTCTACTTGAATAAAAAATATTTTGCTTAATTGGAAGATTCCTAATACGTCTCCAACAGATAAGAAGGACAGCAATGTTTAATAGTATCTCAAAATTGAAAAAAAAAAGCAATTCTCTTTACAGTGATTTCTTCAGCATATTTTCAAAATTTGGAAAGAAGTTATTACTGTAAATTGAAAGTTTATGTTTTATTTGCTGCTTTATTCCATCTGAAGAAACACATATCTTTTTGGATAGTCCTGAGGTTGATAGGTTCATTTTGCCTGTTGCCTTTTTCCAGAATGACTTACAAAATCATGATGCATGGCAATATATTAGAGGATCTGCAAAATAATGCAAAGTTAGCAGTCTAGTTTTCTTTATAAAAGACTATTAATACTATCAGTCCTACCCAATCAAAAAAAAAAAAAAAACAAAATAATAAATGTTACTGGGGCATAAAGATTTTGTTTATCACATCTAATAAGAGGAAAATAAACTAGAGTAACAAGTCTGTAGATTGAATACAAGTGTTACAATCAATGTGGCATCCCTCTCGTAAATCGCCCTTAAGCTCAGCCTTCTGTGAAAAGACAATGGGAAAAGCACGGGGGGAAATATAAGAATTTCAGAGAATATCAAGTGGAGGCAAAGGAAAAACATACTATTTGTTTAATTAAACCGTGGTATAATCAACAAAAGGAAGTTGATCGAGTAACATAGTGTGTTGGAGAAACTTGAAAGCTCACGTTCACAAAGTCGCACAGTGCCGGAAATAAAAAAGAAGTCACATATCAAAGTCGCCATGAAAAGGCGAGTAGTAGCCCACTGTCTGAGTGTCATATGAAAGCTTATTAGGGTACATAGAAAAAAAAGGCACACAGTGGGGAAAAAGCACGAAATGTCAACTTCAATCTCGAAATTTTCACTTCAATCATGTAGTTTATTTTGTCATTAAAGTAGAACATCATAAACTTCATCTTAAAATCGTTTAATTAACGTAATTAAAGTAGCACGTTAAATGCTTTGTTTTGTATGTGATCTTCTATGTGCTCTATGTGTGTGAATCACTACGTGCTTCTTAAACCGGCTCTCTTCCTCCGACTGGACACAGAATCCATTACATTCGTGATATTACAGCTCTCTGAATAACTAAAATACTGAGATGTATATGTGATATTTTCTTGATGATAGGAGTTAAAGCACATTATTAAACATGGGTTTCATGGCGCAGTGATTGTGTGCGACCTTTGAAAAAATAATTTATTGCAGCAGTACTTAGGGGCGGCTCTAGGCTTGTGGCGGCCCTGGGCAGAGGAAGAATTGGTGGCCCCTTCACCCACCAATGTCAGTATGGTATCTTATGCACGGTGGATGGCCACGTCCGTTGCGGACACTGCATAGCCGCCTCGTGCTCATGACACAAGCATTTAACTTTTGCCGAAATTTTTTGCTGCGTTTTTAGCTGTGTCGTTATTTTCTCTTTCTGTTTTATATTCAATATATATTGGCGTAGCCGCCCCTGCAGTCCTTGCTTTTCTTTCTCCAAGTAACCGATCACCACACAATCAGCTCTGTAATAGATGTTAAGCCATCTGTATGCTTAGAGCGCCGATTCTTCAAAACGTTTCAGGAACATTGAAATATCTCCATAGTACATGTTTAATTATTCTATCCTTCATGACAGTTCCAGTGAAGAATATAGATTATTTAAATGAAGTTAAAGTTTTATCTGTATAATATAATAAATGTAGTTTGCTGCATTTCATCTTAAAAATGATATCGTCATCATATGTAAATACACGCTTTATAAAGTGGCGCAGGTTGTGCAATATTATAACTGTAGTGCGAGTTTACAGTGAGGTAATTGTACTTGTAAGTACAAACAGTTCTACAAGGAGCAATTGATTGAGTGCGTTTATAGTTCTTGGGATGAAACTGTTTCAGAACCGCGAGGTCCGTACAGGAAAGGCTTTGAAACTTTTTGCCGTGGCTGAGGCAGCGTGTACTTGATACTGTATACCGATAATTCTCTTTCCGATCAGCTGCTGCTGTGATTCACACTCAGATACAGTGATATAAATACTCCGAGTGGTGCAGTGAGAGTAATATGAAAAAAGATGATCCACTGTGGCAACCCTTAAAGGGAGCAGCTGAAAGAAGAAGAATAAGGTGCAGTGAGAGTAACAACGCTAAAGCAGTTATGGTATTTGGAAAACTATGGCTATTCCCTGGACCATTATATTGTTACAAGTTAATTACAATCAGATGCATTACACTAATAAACAATATGCAGTTAGTTTCAGTGTATTTATAAAGCCGCATCAGGAAAATAAGGAGTAACCACACAGGAACAGTAGCATTGCTTTGACGCTGGGTGCCGCCAGTCTGCAAAACCGAGTGGAGAACTTGCATACGACAAGGTATGAGGTACCGTGGAAAAGTGTGTGGCTTTACGCCAAGTGTAGGTTAAATACATCGCGATTTGAACGTGGAAAAGTTCTTACACAACGTTTCTGTGCGTACGCACCGTTTATATATGAGGCCCCAGGCGTCCCGGCTCGGCAATATCCTTAAATATATATATCTTCTTATATACTATGCTACGCTAGCTCACAACTTGTTTAACCTGTTGACCTGAAATTTGGTACACATATACTACATGACGTCTACTATCTGCTTTAGGGGTGATGATTAACCTCCAAGGTTATTCCTCTTTTTATTTTTATTTTATTGTAGAATCAACTCTTGGCAGCGGCCAGCCGGGCGGCCGTGCAGGCACTGTTCTCATTCCCTACCAGCTTCGCCATCACTTCCCCTACCTCTTCATATCTTAAATCATTCTTGAGGTAGATTGAAGACTTAAGTGCCAGCTTAAGTGAAAAATTAAGGAAAACATACTAAGGAAATGCAACACAAACACTGACTTAATCAGTTCTAAAAAGATGCTGACGAAAGAAGAGAAAAAGCGGGCTGCTAGGGTGGAGAAAAGAAGAGCTGCTCAGGAAGCAGCAAGCTCATCAACCTCTGAGCAAATGAATGCTAAACATACAAAGAAAGATGACGAAAACTATGAATGCTCAAGTCAAGTGTATTCACTACACATTATTGTGCAGTGCACAGTTACTGGTATCTATACAGTATATAATGTCACAGCAGTGACATAACAGTGTGCAACTTCTGGGACTACGCCCGTGGCAATTGGCTTTTGCATCTTTCTATTGGGAGTCCAAAAATGCTGGTACCTAAAATTAATATAAATTGGCATTGGGATAAACATCAATACCAAGGATGATTGTAGTAACACCATACTGACCCTGCCTTTTGGGGTTTCACCCATAAAAACAGAGTAAATACCCACAAAACATATATTAAGACAAATCACATATTTAAAAAAAAATAATAGTAATAATTCTGTAACAACAGAAATGACAATAAAAAGTAACAGTGAACAGATCCTGGCTAAAACATAATAGATACTGAGAAAGATGATGGAAAGGAGATTCCAGCAGGCTAGATGTGTTTGAAGACAAGAAGAAAACAATATGCAAAGGAGAATAATAGAGATTGACTTGCCAGTAATAAGAAGTGTAGGGAGGGAAAAAACATGTAAGAATGTGGTAGTGAAGGATATGAGAGAAACTGGGTGTAATAAGGAGATGAAGGGAAATAGAATGTGAAGGAAAAAGAGAGACACACATTCATGGAAGAGATCCTGGGTAAAGGTAAAAAAAACAGAGGAAAAGAATTATTCAGAATTGTAATTTATAGCACATACTGTACAGAAGATGTTTAGGTATAATTACAGTGCACCTGGAAAGTATTCACAGCACATCATTTTTTCCACATTTTTTTATGTTACAGCCTTATTCCAAAATGGATTAAATTCATTTTTTTCCTCAGAATTCTACACACAACACCCCATAATGACAACGTGAAAAAAGTTTGAGGTTTTTGCAAATTTATTAAAAATAAAAAAATTGAGAAATCACATCTACATAAGTATTCACAGCCTTTGCTCAATACTTTGTCGATGCACCTTTGGCAGCAATTACAGCCTCAAGTCTTTTTGAATATGATGCCACAAGCTTGGCACACCTATCCTTGGCCAGTTTCGCCCATTCCTCTTTGCAGCACCTCTCAAGCTCCATCAGGTTGGATGGGAAGCGCCGGTGCACAGCCATTTTAAGATCTCTCCAGAGATGTTCAATCGGATTCAAGTCTGGGCTCTGGCTAGGCCACTCAAGGACATTCACAGCGTTGTCCTGAAGCCACTCCTTTGATATCTTGGCTGTGTGCTTAGGGTCGTTGTCCTGCTGAAAGATGAACCGTCGCCCCAGTCTGAGGTCAAGAGCACTCTGGAGCAGGTTTTCATCCAGGATGTCTCTTTACATTGCTGCAGTCATCTTTCCCTTTATCCTGACTAGTCTCCCAGTTCCTGTCGCTGAAAAACATCCCCACAGCATGATGCTGCCACCACCATGCTTCACTGTAGGGATGGTATTGGCCTGGTAATGAGCAGTTCCTGGTTTCCTCCAAATGTGACGCCTGGCATTCACAACAAAGAGTTCAATCTTTGTCTCATCAGAATTTTGTTTCTCATGGTCTGAGAGTCCTTCAGGCGCCTCTTGGCAAACTCCAGGCGGGCTGCCATGTGCCTTTTACTAAGGAGTGGCTTCCGTCTGGCCACTCTACCATACAGGCCTGATTGGTGGATTGCTGCAGAGATCGTTGTCCTTCTGGAAGGTTCTTCTCTATCCACAGAGGACCTCTGGAGCTCTGACAGAGTGACCATCGGGTTCTTGGCCCCCCCTGGCCATTGGACCTTACTCTTATTCGATGTTAATTAATGCTGATTTATTTTGTTTTCATATTGTGTTTAATTTTCTATTCTTTATTATGTAAAGCACTTTGAGCTACTGTTTGTATGAATATGTGCTATATAAATAAATGTTGTTGTTGTTGTTGTTGTTGGTCACCTCCCTGACTAAGGCCCTTCTTCCCCGATCGCTCAGTTTAGATGGCCGGCCAGTTCTAGGAAGAGTCCTGGTGGTTTCGAACTTCTTCCACTTATGGATGATGGAGGCCACTGTGCTCATTGGGACCTTCAAATCAGCAGAAATTTTTCTGTAACCTTCCCCAGATTTGTGCCTCGAGACAACCCTGTCTCGGAGGTCTACAGACAATTCCTTTGACTTCATGCTTGGGTTGTGCTCTGACATGAACTGTCAACTGTGGGACCTTATATAGACAGGTGTGTGCCTTTCCAAATCATGTCCAATCAACTGAATTTACCACAGGTGGACTCCAATTAAGCTGCAGAAACATCTCAAGGATGATCAGGGGAAACAGGATGTACCTGAGCTCAATTTTAAGCTTCATGGCAAAGGCTGTGAATACTTATGTACATGTGCTTTCTCAATTTTTTTATTTTTAATAAATTTGCAAAAATCTCAACTAAACTTTTTTCACGTTGTCATTATGGGGTGTTGTGTGTAGAATTCTAAGGAAAAAAATGAATTTAATCCATTTTGGAAAAAGGCTGTAACATAACAAAATGTGGAAAAAGTGATGCGCTGTGAATACTTTCTGGATGCACTGTATATACACCATTGTCTGCTATTAAAAATAATTTTAAAACAAACTTTGAAGGAGCAGGAAAGTGGGGCACTGTTTAACTTACTGCAGCTGCTTCACTTTTCAGACATGTGTTTGATTTCTCACCTAGTCACTGTCTGTATGGATTTTGTACACCATTTCAAGTTTTGTGTTGCTGTTCTCTAAGCAATCCTGTCTTCTCCAACAAGTTCAATTATTTTATTAAATATCTTGCAGAAAATTATTTTGGAGGCATGGCATGTAGTAACTTCTAAAGTCGATGCATTTCTGAAAACTGCATGAAACCACCAATCTTGTTCAGATATGTTAACTTCACTTCTACTTTAGTATCACATTCAGCTTAAGTCTGCATACCAGAAACTAATGTCTGGATTTTACTAACATTCATTTGTATTACTGCTCGTAGAAGACATCTGTTGAACACTGGGCTTATTGACGTATACAGCACACATCCACTTTAGGATACTGTAGAGTTGTCCTGTAACCTAACATACACATTTTTGGGATGAGGAAGAAAGTCTAAGTAAAGGTAACACGTTCAAAAGTTGTGTCTTCACTAGTTCATCAAGAACACGGGGATACAGTTGGAAACTTGTTAAGGATAAATTTCACACAAGCATGAGAAAGCTTTTCTTTACACAGAGAACCCATGACACATGGAATAAGCATAAGTAGTGTGGTAGACAGTAGGACTTTAAGGACTTTCAAAACTGGACTTGATGGTTTTTTTGGAAGAATTAGGTGGATAGGACTGGCAAGCTGTGGTGGGCTGAATAGCCTGGTTTTGTCTAGATTGTTCTAATGTTCTAATATCAGAATCTATAGACTTTAGAATTGTAAAATGATATTTTGTTGATGCCAGAAAACACATGTATACTAGACAAAAGGACAGACAATCAGTTTAACATGGCAGAGTAACATATTAATAATTTTTGAGTTTGTAGTTTTCATAGCTTCACAGATGGTTTCTGACTGGAACCTTGCATTGTTTAGAGGCAATTGCATGATTCAGGTAATAGATAGATAGATAGATAGATAGATAGATACTTTATTAATCCCAAGGGGAAATTCACATAATAATAAATAACTAATAAATATTAGTTAAAAGGACACATAAGCATTTGGTGGGGTTGCTCTGTCAAGCAGATAACTCAGCACAATCAAATATGATTATTTTGATTGAATGGTTCGGCATTCATGCTGCTTGAAGCTCAAGACAGCAAATTTTAATTTCCACTATGTGACTTTTCAACAATACTCCTTAATTTTTCACATGTAGACCTTTTTTGTCCTTGATATCTGTACAAAGTATTTTATTTTCAATACTAGTCAGTGTCCTAGTCTTAAAAAATGCATACTTTACATGCTATTGTCATTTTCCAAAAACAGAACTTCTGCTCTAGACAATACAGATATTTTTTGAAATAGGAAGTTAGATAAGATAGAATGGGCTTGTGGTTTGACCAGATACACTGAGCTAAATTTTGCTGGTTTCACATCTCATTTTGCTCTGTGCCACTCTATGTCATCTTTAAATCTGGTCTTTTGCTGTTTGAATGAAAAAAACAAATGGCCCACAGATGTTAAAAGGATTAGCATGTAGTTAACCTGCATATTTTCATCCCACACCAGGATCTCAGATTACTGTCTGAGGTACACTTCTGCATGAAATGTCCAAGATTCAATTTCAAGTCATCTTTACAAGCTCTGCTCATTGTGCTCAAGGAGGTGCAGCTTCTAGTCAAAGTTCATTTTACTGGTGACATCAAAAGAGGTTTCTATTTAGGTACATCTGTAAGACTATTGATCCATTACACTGGGAACAAAATCCTGACTTGTACTTACTGCTGCCATGTTATACTCTAGTAGTGCAGTATTCTTATATATACTTACTATGTAACTACTTGTATAATTACAGAGTAACTAGGTACTTTGGTTATTACCTTGTACTTACTGTGGAATACAGTGTAACACTATAATTAAGAAATCAATTGTAATTGTTAGTCCAAAATTTTTATAAGCAGCTATGTATATAAAATGTGGAATAACAATTACAATTAAGTGTTTAACAACATCATTACATTGTGTTACACAGTAAATACAACATAATTACATCTAGTTACTCTGTATATATACAGATAATTACATGGTAAGTACAGCGTAATTAGGGACATCTAATGTAAAGTGATACCAAATATTCTTTGTTAGTTATGGTAATTATACTTTAATTATATTTAATTATTTTTTAATTACCTGTATACTCAATACACATGATATTCTATATGGTGTTCCACAAGGATCTATCCTGGGTCCACTGCTCTTTTCAATCTACATTCTTCCGTTAGGTCAGATTATCTCAAGGAATAATGTCAGCTTCCACAGCTATGCTGGAGACACACAACTGTATTTATCAATTGCGCCTGATGACCCCGACTCTCTTGGTTTACTGACCCAATGTCTTACTTATGTTTCTCAGTGGGAGAGTAGCAATTTTCTCAAACTAAATAAGGAGAAAACAGAAATCTTAGTTTTTGACAGAAATGGCTACAAGGAGAGTATTAGAAATAAACTTGATCCATTAGGCTTAAAAGTCAAGGCAAAAAATGTAGGGATAATTATTGCATATTAATCAGATTACCAGGACAGCATTTTTTCATTTAAGGAATAGAGCAAAAGTTAGATCCCTTATAACTTTGCAAGATGCTGAAAAATTAGTTCACAGTTTTGTTTCTATTCGACTAGATTACTGTAACGCACTCCTCTCAGGACTACCCAAGATAGATACCAATCAGTTGCAATTAGTGCAGAATGCAGTTGCTAGAATCTTAACTAGGAAAAGAAAATCTGAACACATCTCTCCAGTTTTTATGTTGTTACACTGATTTCCTGTGCCATTCAAAATAGACTTATGGTTTACAAAGCCTTAAATACTCTTGCTCCATCCTATTTTTTGGAATGCCTGTCACCTTACACACCACATCATAACCTTAGATCTTCAAATGAGGATCTGCTTATAATTCCAAGAGCTAAACTTAAAAGAAATGGTGAGGCAGCTTTCAGCTGTTATGCACCTAAAATCTAGAATAGTTTACCAATAGAAATTTGCCTGGCTAATACGTTGGAGCATTTAAAAAACATTATTTTTAACATGCCTTTCTCATAGGTACATTTTAATGTACCCCTATTAAATTATATATGCATTGAATTGTCATTTTCTTCATGGCAATCTGTACTAAGCCATACTTTTCTCTGCTGTTCTTTTTCCATTTTTTCTGTGTTGGCAATCTCTGGCTCCACTACCTGATCAAAGCACTGTGCAGTCCTTACATTGATGCATTGAAGGCCAGATGTCCACATGACCATCATCATCAAATTCTTTCATGTGAAGCCTGAAAACCATGATCACTGATTTAGATCATTTATGTTAGGTAAAATGCCCAGTGGGGACTGGGCAGTCGTGTAGCCTTGGATCCCCTGCAGATTTTGTATTTTTTTCCATTCCATCTTGAGTTTTTTGTTTTTCTTACTTTATTCTTTGTAACTTAGTATTGCCTAATCTTATTTTTGTTTTTTATAAACTTTTCTTCATCTTGTAAAGCAGTTTGAGCTACACCATTTGTATGAAAATGTGCTATATAAATAAATGCTGCTGTTGTTGTTGTTGTTCATGTTAGATTCTCTCATCTAATTTAAATTTACAGAAATCTGTCAAAGTATTACCTATGTAGAGTACTAAAAGAAATGGCACAAAAATGATCAAGCCTACAGTGAGGCTCAAATGACTAGCTACAAAGTGAACTCTATGCAGTTAAATTGTCCTTCGTAATACACATTTTATTTATTTTAAAGTATGACATATGTGGCCGCATAGGGCACAGTCACCCGAGGAGAGTCATTTATGAAAGTTAAGTGGGCACTCACTCTGGACAACAAGGGGTGCCGTTTTTGTAACTAAAGCTATGCATACTCCAGAATGGCTCACACTCCAAGCAGCATGGTATGGATACATAGGCCGCAGTTTAGGAACTCAATGGGCACACACTCCAGATGTCGAGGAGGAAAAAAAATTGCTTCATATGGGCTTTGAATGGCATTTATCTTTAAAAATATATTGTTGCATTCAGATTTTTTAAAGTTTTTGGTACACTTTTTAAAACCTGTAAACATTCATTAACAATTATTTAGCATTATTCTGTGTTCTATACTTTAAGTGAATAAGGCAAAAAAATTGTATTATAAATATGGGTCATAAAGAATGTATTTCCACTTCAAAAGCAATCTGGAAATAAAAGCCCACTACAACACAAAAACGCATATTTCTTATTTTACATATGACAAATATTATGTAAGTAAACCTGTCAAAGTGTATGTGGTGGTAATTGGGAAGAGGACTAAACCAGAGTGCAACTGACAGTATGAGGAAATAAACCAAACACAGCTGATGAAGTGTTATGAGTGTGCATTATGAATAGGGTACATTAGTTAGCCACATTTTACCCGTTATTTTATCCTAGTTAAGAAAATGTTCACTTTCCTTCCTACAAATGTGATGTTGAGACTCAAGGTCTTAAGGTCACAAATGTGATACTAAGCAATATAACGTCTTCTAAGAAAATACCAAGGCAGGATAATAAAGAGATTAGTGCTACCTGCAAGTTTAAGCAGAGGACTGCCAAATCATTTTTTGGTCTTTGGTTGTGCCATCTAAAAGGAAATTTCTTGCAGATAAATTACAAAGACTGTTCATTACTTTCTTAAACTGAATCTGAAAGAGTCATTTGGTTGGCCTTCAGGCAGTTGAATGCATTGATGCCAGGAGGATAAATTAAACGCTTTAAATACCTCAAAATTAATTCTGTCAACAGGCTATAATTTCTTTTACAGTCCTGGTTAATTTCAAATGTTTCCAAACGTGACAGTTATTACAATTTTTCTGAGAATCAAGCTCAATTCCAAATTAGAAAATAGCTTTACTAGGTTACTATTGTACTGTTTTGTCAAAAACTGACTACAAAATAATACAGATGTTAAAAATGTTATCCCATGATGTTGAATTTACTGAAGGTGTAAAATATTTTCTTTTGTCATGTTTTTCTCCTTTATATGTGGGATGTATCTTCACACTTTAATGCAAAAGTACATTCTATTAGTTGACTAGGCTATTTATTTTTCCAGACACTTTCAGTTTTTCATACATTAAAAAAAGTCTGAATTCTACCTAAGTCTAAATCTACCTTAACAAAAGAATTCCTAAAGACTACGAAAATATCCGTAATTCCTGGCCTTAAATTCCTTTGCATCTTGTCATTAGAGTTTTGCCAATGTGTCAGTCTGCACTAGCAGCAAGCAGGCTGCCATCCCATCTCCCACCGACACAGCTGAAGTCAGACGCAATATTGTCAGACCTGAAGTCACTTTATCTGGGAGTGAGGTGTCTGGAATTGTATAGGGTAAATAATATATCGTTATTTAGAATACATACGTTTCATGTGTGTTCCGTGTCTACAACAATCTGTGTAAATGTAGGATGACAGGAAATGCGAGGCAAGAAATTTTGAACACATAACTAAAGCAGAAAATCTTTTCATGTTATAGTAATAATTGACAAAATGCAAAATGTTGACGTGAAGTGTATAATGTGTGAAGTCCAAATATCAAATGATCATTTTCACAAACGGTATAACAAAACAAGTGTGCTTTTATTCAATGATATAACCAAAGAAAAAGAAATAGTTCAATTTACATGTCACTGGCAATGTGTAAAAAATTAAGCCCAACTATCAATCAATACAATACTAGACATGGCTGGTGCAGAGGTAAGGAATTCTGCCTCATAAATAATGGGTTGCAGGTTCGATCCTAGGTTCTTGTGGCATTTACCGTTTTGAGTAGTGAGCTGCTATTATTATTACTATTGTATAATAAAAACATACATTTAATTTGAGTATGTAAAATAGCCTGTGTAAATTTATGGTACTTGTAAAAGTTAGCGTTGAAGGGATAAAAGCAGACACACAAATGCAGCCCAGTCATTTCTTCTTGGTGTCTTGTTGTGGATGTCCATACTGATGGTGACGCTTAGGGATGCTGCCACCTAAGGTGTTGGGGGAGTATGTAGCCCTGATTCGTTGTCTCCTCTAGTACTTCCATCACATTGGCCTCCCAGCTGGTTATGGTTCCTCGGTCCAACCCTGCCAAGACACCATATATAAACTAGCATTTTCTGTCCACTTTCTGGCTAAGTTGTGTAACACCCTGTGTTTTCTGCCTTGCTTCTTGTGCCTCCAAAGGGCTGGCCTCCTGTCCAGGTAAGCAACCTTGCCAAATCCTGGACAGGATATCCACTCATGTTTGCTGTCCTTTACTATATAGATCTTACATATAAACGTCAACGCGTGGAAGTGTGTGTGTCTGTCCGGCCCGGAAGTGAGAGGTGGAGTCGGACTAAGGGCTCCATTTCAGAGGATATGCAAGCGAGTCCAGTCATGTTGGCAAAACAAAGCATCTGAAGAGAAAGTCACTCGGTTATCCACTATTACAGAAGCCTGGTGATCACATCGGCAAAACAGTATCCCTTTTACTTTTCTTCCCACCGCTAATACACAAGCGAGGTGAGCACGTTGCAAAACAAAACCTCTGAAGACAGACAGTCACTTAGCCGCTAATGCACAAACGCTGCAAGCACATTGGCAAAACGAAACCTCCTATGAGAGAGATGCTCAGAGTAGTTCCTTTCATTTACCTGACATCTCTACATTTCAATTTTTTTTGTGACGATATCAATATATATATTGATGGACACGGGGCACCAGTGAGCCTCAAATCCCAACACGAAGACACAACCACAGTCCCGGGTTCAAATAAAGGATGGTGTTTATTACAAAATACCTCAGTATAAACACAAAAACACACATTTTCTCTCCTCAATACCTTTCCTTTCACCACCTCACTGCCCTCCTTCAGTCGAGTGTTGCCATCCTTCCTCCCAGCTTTGACTGGACGAGGTAGTGCGGTCCTCTTTATTTAGGACCCAGGAGCACTTCTGGTGCCAGGGCTTCACCCATTGGAATCAGATCCATGTCAGATGGGAGTCCAATTATTAGGGAGTGTACCTCCCTGCAGCACCATCCAGTGGTCCTTCCAGATCCCAGCAGGGCTACATCACCAGACTTCAATTCCCAGCATACCCCACTGGTGTCCAGACAGGCACCGATATCCAAGGCTGCGGCCATCTAACGTCTTGAAGCATCAAACAGACCTCAGAAACAGGCTTTTCCTGTCCTTCCTTATTTATCCCAGCCAGGAAAGGTGATGTAAATACTAACTGTTTGGTACGCTTGTCCATCTGCCAGGACGTCCAGTTCAGGTAAGGGAACTCTTCCTTTGGCTGGGATGTCCGTGCATCCACTTGGTGAGTCTCGTTTGGGTAAGACCCCTCTCTCTCTATCTTGGTTGGGATTCCTTTCTGTCCCCTTGTGGCCTCCCATCCAGGTAAGGAACATTCCCCTCTTCTAATATGGATGCCCATCCATCCCATATGGCGCTTACAATATGTATATGTTTATACATACAGTGCAGTCTTTACTATCATATGCAAGACAGTGTACAAGGATATTCCAAGTTGAAATAAAACTAATAAAAGGTACTATGTTTCTCTGTGCAGCAATCCTATTTATAATACAGGTTTTCAAATAATACATGCTTTACTTGGCATATACTTCAGTGAAACATTTATGTGACAGTTACTACAGCAGGATAAAATGTAAAACAAATAAATAAATAAACTTTTTGCACAGTGAATACATTGTGCAATGATGACTTTAGAATGGATGTTAAATTTGTAAGACCTTTAACTAAAGAATATTACTGCCCTAAAATTCACAAAATACACTGTGTTTTCTTCCAATTTGACAGATACAGGCTTCCCTTTTAAGTAAACCTTCTGTGTTGACAGTTAATTGAAAGAAAGCTCAGTTTCTCCTGTCTGAAACGATTTGTCATCCTGGGCTTCACTCTTCCAGTTATTCATGTATGCTCTGTAAATGACAAGGGGGTTATCCTTGTCCTACTCAAAGATGTCAAAAAGAAGCAAATATAATGGTGTGAATGAATTCTAATAATTTATTAGTGGAAAAATTGAAGCCTTAGGGTTTAACAGAATTAGACATTTTCTGTGCTATTTCTCTGTAGGATTTTTTTTTCTGCAAGTACAGTATTTATTATTGTTACAATATATTGCAGCAAGTTTATTTGTTTAGAAATTAAGTGTAATACACCTGCACTTCTCTAATTCAGAAGAGCCACTGATAGAGTTTTCAAATCATTTAGTGGTGTTATCTACATCTGTAGAAGTTCGATAGTTTCTTTCATTGGGTAAAAAATAAAAATATGTATTCAAAGTGTACTTACACATGTTGGTGCTTAACACTACTGCATTGTGGTCCAGAATTGTGGGTGTAGCTCCGGTTTGCTCCGACATTCTGTTCATTTTGAGGTTAGTTAATTTGATGTACTCTATGCCTTATGATGGGTTTAATGAATAAACAAAAGGGAACTAAACAACTTTGCATGCACTTTAATAATTAATACAAGTTACACTGGTTTTAAAGAAACATAACTGAAGGGTGCACCATTTATTCCTACTATCTCCAAAATGTGGCATATTACGAGAGTATGCATTTAAAGACAGTAACATTGTGACACACTAATTTATCTGTTTGATAAAGTAGGTATTCTTCATTATGATGACACAAAGTGCTTTAAGAAGAAGAGTGTAATTCTCTTTTTATGCCAAACGTATAACATATATATGCAGTCTTAACACATGTAAAATCTAATAATTGTTTTTCATTAAGGGTACAGCAAGAATATTTAAATTTGTACAGAAATAATAAGATCACAGGTATAAGTGGACAAAGCAAAGTTCCTCTACAAGGTAGCAAGGCTTCCTCTCAGTGATATAGCGTCAGTCTTGACATTCTGCTTGCATTGGACCAAATATAGCCAGATGATGTGGGTTTTTCATTCTGTTGTAGAAATAAGATTATTTGTGCAAAAGGGCAGCAGAATATGTAAATTCCTACATCTGCTAAAGTCTAATTATTTGTAATCCCAATTAATTTTTATATTTTACTGAGACAGTGTTGTTTCCTTTGTAATACAGCTTATGCTGGGTTCTCACTTTGAAACAAATTATATGCAAAACATACAGGGTGGACCACGGAAAAGTAGCCCACCTCCGGTGATAGTATGACAAGATGAACAAGTCAGTGAATTGTTTTTATTCACTTACCCACAAGTTACAACAAATGCTGAAAGTGGTCCCCGTTCATGTCTATGAACCTTTGGGCACATCGGAGCATGTTGGCTGATACTGCTTGCAGATCTTCAACAGCGATGCTGCGGATAGTGTTTGTGATGTTTTCCTTGAATTCACCCAGGGTATGTGGATTGTTGGCATACACTTTCTGCTTTAAATTTCCCCACAGATAAAATTTGCATGTGGACAAGTCCGGGGAGCATGGTGGCCATAACCCCTTGCTCACAGTTCACTCCTTTGTAAACAGTTCATGAACCCGTGCCATTGAGTCACGTGAGGTGTGGCTGTTGCCCCATCTTGTTGAAAAAAGCAGTACATTTTTTCTACTGGTGTTAGTTGGTCGTAAAATCGTTCAAAGATGTCTGGGTAAACCGCAGTGCTCACAGTTGATTTGAAGAAAAGTGGGCCCACTACTTGTGTTCCTGACACTGTGCACCAAACACCAATTTTCTGGTCATGAAGTGGCTACGGCCTCCTCCAAAGAGCATGGCACTGGTATTGGAGGCGGGCTACTTTTCCATGGCCCACCCTGTATAATATGCATTAAGAAAATAAAACAAAAACAGATTAAAAAAAAATAAATGTATCCTTTTATAGCAGTATTCATTGAGGGCAGGCACAGAGCTTTTACATATGTTTACGTTCATCCTTCTTTCACTAACTTACTACATGATGTAATTTTATACACATAAGCACTCCATTCTAGTAAAACACAGTGTAAAAAGCTGAATCGCAATAATTAATCTAAACAGATCATGCCAATATAATGCCCAAATTAAAAAAAGATATTTCAGATATGGCCAGTTAACAACGGAAGGGAGAGAAACAAACAGTTGAGTTAACAGTATTTTTGAAGAAAGAAACCTCCAGGCGCATAAATAATCAGTAATAATGGGTAAAACCACAGTTATGAGGACCTAGGGTGAGTCCCAGACATTCCACAATAATATTAGTACTGTACATCATTCATATTTTAAATATACCATAGTGAGTTGTAAAGTTTCTCAGTCTATGTATAAATGTAATGACAGGAGATGAATGTGCTGACATAAAGGGAGAACTTCTTGCCACTTTATTGCAGATTCAGCAGGAGTGACACAATTGAAAATGATGTTAAAGCAAAAAAAAAAACTCTATAGTGAATTCTACTTTACCTGAAAAATACTATTTACTTAAATCACTTTGTGGTTATGATTATTAAGAAAGACGCAACACATCTATAAAATACCTATATAATGATGACAGAAATACATTATTAATACTCTTTTTATATGATGTATTTTGTGTAAGAAATCAGTACTTTATTATGTCCTTCCTTAAAAATGTTCTACTGATGGAGACTCATCTGCATTTATTTGCTTGTATTAGCATTTACCAGTTTACAGGACTGGTTTAATTGTTGTATTGGTTGATTTTGTGTCTCACATATTTGTATTATATATGAATCCAGAGTTTAACACCACTGACGTTTCTTTCTGTCTCATTTGTAAAGGGGTGGGCTATAAAATGCATCCTATAAAAACTTTTATCAATTAATCAAAATCAGTGCATAGTGTCCTTAATGGTAAATCGATGCCTACCGTGATAGGAACCTCTAGAAACAAAGAACCAGCCTTGGATAGGACATCAGTCCATTGCAGGGAACCATCTCACACACACACACACACACAAGCACACACTATTAGACTAACATTTATGTGACAGTTACTAGAGCAGGATAAAATGTAAAATAAATAAATAAATAACTGTTTTGCAAAGTGAATACATTGTGCAATGGTGACTTTAGAATGAATGTTAAATTTGTATATAAGACCACTAAAGAATATTAGTGTCCTCAAATTCTCAAAATCTTTACACCGTGTTTTCTTCCAATTTGACAGATACAGGCTTCCCTGTACAGGTATGTTAGACTATGTGACAGGCGCCTGGCATCCATGCCCAGCCGGGATGCCCCTGCACACTGTATTCAGGGGGAGCAGCCCTGGACAGTGCAATACCTCCCCCTGGACGCTAGATGGCCGGCCCCCTGGGCTGGGTCCCCGTTTCTCCCATAAGGGGTCTCAGACCGTCAGGGCACCCCAGAGGAAGAGGAGGACTCGAGGAGTCTGTTTGCTCAAAGGCAGTGAAGGGGTGCGCTGCGAAGGGGCAAGGACACCGAGATCGCGCTGCTGAACTGCCGTCGAGGCAGGAATTCCCATCCTGCTTCCACACCCGCAGGGTTTGGAGTAAGGGGAAGCGGCATTGCTACGAATGCGGCCGCTGTGGACACGGTTGGAGGGCTTGTTCCTGGAGGACGCCCAAAAGGCACGGACGTCGGGACAACCCCTCCCGGTTTTCCAATTTTGTCTCCACAGATCAGGTCCGCAAACCGGATGACGGCGTCTCCCCATCTTGGAGAAAACCAGCCCTCGCGGGACATGTCGATGATCCCGATGGGGCTCATCGAAGAGCGGGGCACTGTGACAGGCGCCTGGCATCCATGCCCAGCCGGGACGCCCCTGCACACTGTATTCAGGGGGAGCAGCCCTGGACAGTGCAATACCTCCCCCTGGACGCTAGATGGCTGCCCCCCTGGGCTGGTGTAGTGCCTCGGTTTCCCACAGGGCTCCCTGGGAATTGGAGTTGGGGGCAGCCCTGTTGGGTCCCGCAGGTACCACCAGGGGGTGCTGTGTTTGGGACTCCTGAGCCCGTGTGGGCAACAGCTTCATCACACCTGGAAGTGCCGCCGGATCTTGGTGATCAAACGCCTGGAGCACTTCCAGGTGACCTATAAAAGGGAGCCAGTAACCACCACTCACAGGCCAGAGTCGGGTGGAGGAGGACAAGGTTGCGAGGGAGGAGTGGTGGTGCCAAGGAAGAGAAGAGTGTTTGTGCTTGTGCTGTGGCTGGGGTGACTACGGGGAAGATGTGCCCTCCAGCTGAAGAGTAATAAAAATCCTTTTATTTTACACGTGCCTCCCGTGTCCAATCTGTGTCGGGTCAGGCACTATATAGTGCCTTTTACAACTGCCAAAGCCTACTTTACAACTTAGTTAGTCCTAAACAGACATTTCTTAGATACTATACAGTTTCTATACATAGCAAATGAAAATGAATTATTTTAAGTTCTTCTTAAAAATATTATGTTAGCCACTGTAGAGTGAGTGAAGGCCCAGTACAATGTAGACCCTGTATTCTGCTATGTTAAATAAAAAAGTCAGAAAGAATATTTGAACTGGACCAGGAGTTGAAAGAGAAAAATCATTGTACAAAGGTCAAAAACTGGGACATCGAAAATACTAAAATAACTAAACCCAACACAAAAGTCAAAATCAAAATTGAAAAAGCATGCACAAGTCTTACTCCCCAAAAGTCCCTTTTGCACTAGCTAACACCATGAAAGAGTTTACTAACTGGACACAGAATCTTGGACACTGAATGCAGCGTGCACCCATCTTAAGTATCTATCAGAAGAAGATCTCAGAGGATGCAAAATCCAGGGACAACACAGCATCATTTTTACCATTAATAAAACACAAAATAGCGGCAAGAAAATAATATTATAATGTTAGTGATGGACAACTAATATGAAAATGAAAAGTATAAAACATTTACAAAACAAAATATTGCAATTATAACAGCCCCAAAAATCAGAACGCCTGAGGTATCTCTCTCTCTCTCTCTTCTTTTCTGGGAAATGTTCTGGAATTACTGAACACAGTGGCTGGGATAAATAAGTTTAATATGTCCCACTTAATATCTTACTACTACAATCCTGATAAAAACAAATTCATCCACAACAAATTAAGAAAGGGTGCAATATTTCATGGGAGAAGGCAGAATAACCTGCTGGAGGTCCTAATACTTTGTTCTTGTAGGAATAATAAAGGAATCCCATTAGACTTTCCATTGTTTAAATTAATGGTGAAGACAAACATGTCTAACTTGAGAGAAAAACAGAAATAGAGACAGACAGATGAAATGTCAAAGAGGACCACACAGACTAACTCACTTTGTTCCATCAGCTGTCCTTCAAGGGGAGCTGCCAACGAGGGTGCTCTGGCTACTCAAGCACATGACATCACTTCCTATCAGCGTCATAACATTCTCAATCCCATTTATTCTGTTTTTGGGGGTGGGGGGGCTGACGCCTATCCTTGAGTGTTCTAAGTAGAAACCAATCCTGAAAGATATCCGAGTCCATTACATGGGCGACTCACACACATACAGGCAAACTAATGAGCAGGCCTTTAGAGACAAAATCAAAAGTATCCAGAGAAAGGCCGAGCATACAAAGGAAAAACATGTCAACTACACATAGACCTCATTTGAATGTATAATTTAGAAATCTGTAATGTAATAGCACTAACCCCTAACCACTATGATAGCTCCATACTTTGACATTCTATCAAGCTGTTAATTAAACTCTTCGTAATGAGCTTATATTAAATCAATAATAGAGAGGACAAGGGCATCCATTCTGTCACCCAGCAGAAAACGTGACACAGTTTGACCAATTGCACCTACTTACACAGAGTCAGTGTTATTGTAAGTATCAGATCTTGACATAACATTTACCTGGGAATTATGTAGTGAGAAGTCAAGTAAAATGACACCTTTTATTGGCTAACTAAAAAAGATTACAATATGCAAGCTTTCAAATCAACTCAGGCCCCTTCTTCTTGCCTCAAAAGCTTGCATATTGTAATCTTTTTAGTACTACTGCAAAAGAGTTTGTTTATGTTTTGTTGGCTATTCAACAGATTATCTCATACTTCACATCCAAGTTAATACTACCCCTCAGAATAAAATTGTCCTTGGTTAATTTTGGTAAAGAATGCTGTATAGTTTTTAAAAGAATCTTTACCCAGTGTTACTACATATTTGATTTTTGTATCATATATATTAAAAGTAGGTGGTTCTGTGATTATTGCTGTTGCCTTGTAGCTTTTGGGTCTTAATCCTTGGTCTATTTATCTTGAATTTACAGTTTCTTCAAGTACTCCTTTCCATCCACAATTCAACAGACATGCTATTGGTTTAACTGACAACTCTAAACTGCCATAGGTGAGTGATCGTGTATGTGAGCACTTGTGCCTGATAATGCCCTCTTAGTCTCTATCTTTTTCTCCACAGAAACCTTCATTAGAGAGAAAGGATTCAGAATATGAAAGAATATTCTGATTTTTTTTTCCCGGCATTTCTCAAGAAAATATACTTTGGACTAATGATAAGCTAATATAACAATATTTGATACAATATTTTAAAACTTGAATACAAAAACAGTATATCTGTATATGGAACAAATAATTCAAGGAATATATTGAATAAATAGAACTGGACATTAACAGTAACATTTTAGTTTAGGTACTGGAAAAATGCATCTATTACTCATTTACTCCTATGTAACAGGACTGTAACACAGAGTTCTTTTGGTGTTAATGAAACTCACAAAGCATCAGCAAAGTGGTTATTCATCTGTGTAATGTGACCTACTAATAATAGTTCACCTTGGAGCGGTCAGAACTGGATTAAGACGTACAGTATGTCTCTTGATATTGCACACTTCAGTTTATGATCTGTGAATCTTTATTATTCATAAGTACTTTTACCAGCAGTTTAAATATTGTACTGCATTGAGATGAATGACATATTTACTGATGCCTTATAACTGCAATTAAGACTGAAACAAACCATTGTTGATGTATTGTTGTATTTAAGAGTAAATTAATAAAAGAGGCTTTTTTTTGCTATGCCTAAACTAAAGTGTTACCAAATTAATTTTTAAAATCTTGTTCTTTGAGTTAGGGGGAATGCATTTGTTGATTTCAGACCAACAATTAAATTCAGCCTGAAAAGTGAGTTTTGTATTTGTCACTCTCTAGTGATCTATACCATTAAAAAATAGTTACATGGAGTTAAATCATGAACCTATGAACAGTAATCTGAATGTATAATTAGAAAACTAAGTAAATTCCATTGTAAACTTTAAAAAATATAACTTTATTAGCTCTTTCCTATCTATTTACTTAACGTGTATGCATTAAGAGCTAAAAAAGTTATAGAATTTAGCTTGTTCATACTTATTTACACTTTTTTTTACATTTTTATCAGACTGTACAAGGCTAAAGATAATTTGGTTACTTTCCTGATATTTAATCTACTTTCCAGGCGTCATGTAACTATTATAAATAAGATAACACTTTGCTGGATTTGATAACTTCTTTGTACCAAATGAGCTCATCACTTACACATATTACAGTTAAGGTCAAATGCTTAGAATATCTGGTGTATGTGCAAAACTGGAAGGTTGAAATAGTTATTGTGCTGTATTGGAGCTGTATTCTGTCTGACTTGTACTGGATAACAGAACCACAATGCACTGCTTGAAAATTACTATGTGTTCATATAGGAAAATACTAATATTGTGCAATTGTCCTTTTTCTTATAAATTATAATTATGATAAAGTGACATAAGAGTTGTACAATGTCAATAATTCTAAAACATTTATCAATATTTTTGTTTTTGAATTTGTTTGATGTCTTCATTTACATGATCTTTTTTTTAGAATTTCTACTATTGAGGATGAAATAAGCTGTCTTTCCATGTGTAAAGTGTCTTTCTCATCTGTCCGCTTTCACATTGTAGGTTTATTGGATCATTATTGTCATGTGTACAGAGTTCAGTGAATATGTCACTCTGGTGCCATTATTAATGAGAAAAACGTGTTTTCCTTAGCCTAAATAACTACCTTAACATGACATTCCTTTGTTCTTTCATTTTTCTTTACCTAAAAAATCCCAAAGAATTGACATTAAACATTTTTGATTTCATAAATACTTTAAAAATGACAACTGTTATCAGTAATCTAGAGTATAAATTTGTGTCTGTAGTGTCATTTCTAGTCCTTCTGATCATTTTTGCTGAGCACACCTATTGGCTTACACTTTATCATAAGGGTGTAATTTCCTGCACAAAGTATGGTCCAAAAATGGCCTAAAAATGTAATGAGAGCTTTTTCAGTCTAAAGGCCAAAAATAGAAGTTCAAAAAGGTCAACACCTTCCATAACTAGACATCAGTACACTTCGAACAGTATGTCATATGTGAGGGTTTTCTCATACTGATGAATCAGGAGTCTTCCAACAAATAAACAGAAGTGTTGTCAAAGCATTCGTTAGTAATTCTTAAGATCACAATACAATTAAATGCCCTGGAACATGATATATAAACAGTATTATTGTGAGTTGTACTGCTTTTTAAGTTATTGTTTTCCACATCAGAATACTTCTAAAATGTTATTTTCTATTCATATTTGGAAATGCAGACGCTCTTGAAAATAATGATGTTGTATATACTGTATATGGACATTTAAGGCAGTGTGGCATAGTTGTAAAGAATTTGGATTGGACCTCAAACCCTGAGGCTGTGGGTTCAAATCCTGCTACTGACACTGTGAGACCATGAGCAAGTCACTTCACTTGCTTTTGCTCCAAATGGAAAAACAAAAGAAATACAATCAACTGTATCTCAAATGTTGAAAATCAGCTTAAATAAAGGAATCACCTAGACAGGCAAATAATAATATAACATATCACTTTAAGACAATTGAACTTGTTCTCTTTCAAAAATAGATTGTTTTACATTGGTCACTGTAAAAAGAGAAAACATTAGCATGTCACTTCTTCAATCCATCACAGGCTGACAGTTGTCCATGTTGGATTTCACCATATCTGTATGGACTTCCCACCAGGTACTTTGGTTTTTAATCTGCATCCCCAAATATACAAGTGTTGGGCAAACTGGTAATTTCAAGGTAGCTCTGTCTGAGTATAAGAGTGAATATGTCTGCAAGTCAACTGAGCAATGAGCTGACACTTTTTTACCTTTTGATCAGTTTTGACAGAGTAAGTTAATGCTCCTCCACAACCATAAACTAGGTTAAATAAGGCTGAGATCTTATGTTATAATACTATTAAGTTTATGTTGCAATGGCTGAATTTTAATCCATCTATTGATCTGTTTTTAACCTTCCCTTCCAGATGCAGGTCACAAGGAGCATTGCTAAGCATTGTGCCACCATGTTGCCTCAAATTTGTTTAATTCCTAAAAGCCCTTGAGAGACACTGTTTTACCAAAATTTACTCTGTTTAATATTATTGGTCATTAGGTACACTGTTTTTGTATATATATGTTATCAAAATGGCCATATCCACAGGCTTCAAGTCACCTATCATCTTTTCAGCATTTTCACCTCTTTTGGAAAGGGATCTCTCTTATCCAAGACCCACAGAAAACTGAGGCAATACTTTAACGGAACTATTTGAGACAATTGCTCAGAGAACTGTAACTGTGAATTACAAATTGGCTAAAGTGGTGATGACAGGGTGGCCAGACTGGAGAAGGCCATCCATATTTGTCTTTTAACTTTGGTACAGAAAAGATATCTTTCTTGAAAAGTTTGTTGAAGTGGCACTTTTGTTTCTTCTTCTACATTGTCAGCTATATGGCAAGCCAAATTCACATTCAGAGATATCTAAAAATTAATCCCTGAAATCCTACTATGAAGTGTAGCTTTTCACATATCTAAAACTCATTCAAATAAATTTGAAGATCTCTACAATGCATTTTGAGATACTGTATCAACTAATAACCTCTAATGCTCTTAAAAAACTATGAAATAGATTTTGAGATATCTGGTCAGGCATATTGAAGATGTCCATCCATCCATTTTCCAACCCACTGAATCCGAACACAGGGGTCTGCTGGAGCCAATCCCAGCCAACACAGGGCATAAGGCAGGAACCAATCCCAGGCAGGGTGCCAACCCACCGCAGGACACACACAAACACACCCAGGCCAATTTAGAATCACCAATTCACCTAACCTGCATGTCTTTGGGAGGAAACCCACGCAGACACGGGGAGAACATGCAAACTCCACGCAGGGAGGACCCAGGAAGTGAACCCGGGTCTCCTAACTGCGAGGCAGCAGCGCTACCACTGCGCCACCGTGCCACCCATATTGAAGATGTCTTAAAATGATATTCAAATATCTTAAATAATGTCCAGTCTTTTTGAATGTGTATTAAAATACAGAGCTGTTCAATAGGAATGTATCTCTTTTAAATTAGTTAAATTCTGATTACTGAGTTTGTCTATTACTCAGTTGGAGAAGTGTTTGTGTTTTCTGCTTTCAGGCAGCACAGTGAATGACAATGGCAACACTATTATATTTGAATAACCCTGTATATTTCAGACACCTTCAAATAAAATCTGAGATATATCTATATATAATATGCTACCGTGGCTGTTCGTTTGTCTGTCCAGGATTTTAAATCACCTGTAGCTTGCAAACCATTTGACCTATTGACCTGAAATTTGGTATACATATACTACACAACATCTACTATCCACTTTCAGGGTGATGATTGACCTCCAAAGTTATTCCTCTTTTTATATTTATTTTATTTTATTGTAGAATCAACTCTTGGCAGTGGCCAGCAGGGTGGCCATGTGGCGCATGCATATGGGCGCTGTTCTCATTCCCTACCACCTTCAAGAACTCATCCGGCACCGCCGAAAGTGGCAGCCATTCCAGCAGCTCCGTGTATGACTTTATCTTTTTACCTTTTTTCTCTATTATTCTCTATTTCACTGATCACTTCTACCACTTTCTTTTATGTGGAATCGCTCCCTGGACACTTTTTACTACTTTTACTACTTGACATGGATTTTTACATGCCGAGACTCACCTATTCAAGTTGTCAACTTCAAGCGTTGAGAAGATATGCCCGTGCCAGTGTGGTTCCCTATTTACTTGACGAGGTAAGAAGACGGTATCGGGGCAGCCCAGCCGGCACTATGATAAAAGCCAAGCGGCTTGCAGAAAGTGGCAATATAAACCTCCGGTGCCTTCTGTGATCCTGGGAAATGTGAGCTCACTACCAAATAAGATCGACAAACTAGCCACGCTGGTGAAAAATGTCATAACCTACAGAGAATGCAGCTTGCTGTGTTTTAGTGAAACTTGGCTAACAACTACCATCTCAGATGCTAACATTGAGCTACCTGGGTTTAGCACAGTTAGAGTGGACAGAGACGAAAATACCAGTGGGAAGAAGAAAAAAGGAGTACTTGCTCTCAATGTAAACACAAGGTGGTGCAACTCAGGACATGTAAACATTAAAATCTCCACTTGCTGCAGGGACATCGAACTGTTGGCCGTACTTGCCCAGAGAGTTTGGACACGTCATTGTTGTCATTGTTTACATCCCCCCTCGAGCGAATGCGGAGATAGCGAGTGACGTCATCAATTCCGCAGTTGCTAAGTTACAAACGCAGCACCCCGAGGCGCTTGTGCTAATCGCTGGAGACTTTAACTAAGTGACGCTGGACAAAACATTACCTGCCTTCTCCCAGTATGTGGACTGTAACACCCGGGGAAATAGGACTATCGACCTACTGTATGCAAACGTTAAAGACGTATACAGCGCCACCCCACTGCCTGCGCTTGGGAAAGCAGATCATAACCTGGTTCTGCTTCAGCCTCACTACAAACCAAGAGTGAAGGCGCTACCTACAACCACACGCTCATTCAGGAAGTGGTCCCCTGAGGCAGAGCAGGCTCTGAGAGACTGCTTTGGAACCACTGACTGGGATATCCTGCAGGGGTCACATAGTGAGAATATTGAAGAGGCTGTTGACTGCACAACTGATTACATCAACTTCTGTATGGACATTGTAGTTCCAGTAAGAATAGTACGCTGCTATGCTAACAACAAGCCATGGATTACAAGTGACATCAAGGGCCTTTTGAACCAGAAGAAAAGGGCTTTTAAAGGCAGTGATCAGCATGAGCTCAAGCACGTGCAGAAGGAACTCCAGGTCCAGCTCAGGGTGGTGAAGAAGCAGTACAGGAGAAAGCTGGAGCAGAAGTTGCAGAATAACAGCATAAAGGAAGTGTGGGATGGGATGAAGATCATCACTGGCTGCAGCTCGAAGCGGGGTGCCACCATTGAGAGAGACGTGGAGAGAGCAAACCAAATGAACAACGTCTTTAACAGGTTTGACCACCCTAACCTACTCTCACCTCAGAGTACTGCATCCTCCGACCATCCTTCTGCTGATACCAGCACAGTAGAGACATTCCCACCCACAATTACAGCAGCGCAGGTGAGCAGAGAGCTGAGAAGACTTCGTGCCAGCAAAGCAGCGGATCCAGATGGAGTATCACCACAACTGCTGAAGACCTGTGCGCTGGAACTGGGGAGTCCTCTACAGCGCATCTTCAACCTGAGCCTGAAACAGGGGAGAGTCCCGAGGCTTTGGAAAACATCTTGTATCACCCCAGTCCCAAAGGTACCACGTCCTAGTGAGCTGAACGACTTCCGGCCTGTTGCTATGACGTCACATGTGATGAAGACCATGGAGCGGCTGCTGCTTCACCACCTGAGGCCACAGGTCCGCCACGCCTTCGATCCTCTGCAGTTCGCATACCAGGAGAAGGTGGGAGCGGAGGATGCCATCATCTATATGCTACATCGATCCCACAACACCATCCAACCTCTGCTCCTTAGGGACAAGCTGACAGAGATGGGAGTAGATTCATACCTGGTGGCATGGATCGTGGACTATCTTACAGACAGACCTCAGTTTGTGCGTCTTGGGAACTGCAGGTCTGACATTGTGGGCAGCAACACAGGAGCACCGCAAGGGACTGTACTTTCTCTGGTCCTGTTCAGCCTATATACATCAGACTTCCAATACAACTCGGAGTCCTGCCACGTGCAAAAGTTCGCTGATGACACTGCTATTGTGGGCTGCATTAGGAGTGGGCAGGAAGAGGAGTATAGGAAGCTAATCAAAGACTTTGTTAAATGGTGTGACTCAAACCAGTTACACCTGAACACCAGCAAGACCAAGGAACTGGTAGTGGATTTTAGGTGGCCCAGGCCCCTCATGGACCCCGTGATCATCAGAGGAGACTGTGTGCAGAGGGTACAGACCTATAAATACCTGGGAGTGCAGCTGGATGATAAATTGGACTGGACTGCCAATACTGATGCACTGTGTAAGAAAGGTCAGAGCCAACTATACTTCCTTAGAAGGTTGGCGTCCTTCAACATCTGCAATAAGATGCTGCAGATGTTCTACCAGACGGTTGTGGCGAGTGCCTTCTTGTATGCGGTGGTGTGCTGGGGAGGCAGCATAAAGATGAAGGACGCCTAACACCTGGACAAACTTGTTAGGAAGGCAGGCTCTATTGTAGGAATGAAGCTGGACAGTTTAACATCTGTGGCAGAGCGGTGGGCGCTAAGCAAACTCCTGTCAATCATGGAGAATCCACTGCATCCACTGAACAGTGTCATCTTCAGGCAGAGGAGTAGCTTCAGTGAGAGACTGCTGTCACTGTCCTGCTCCACTGACAGACTGAGGAGATCGTTCCTCCCCCACACTATGCAACTCTTCAATTCCACCCGGCGGGGTAAACGCTAACATTATTTAAAGTTATTGTCTGTTTTTACATGCATTTTTATTACTCTTTAATATTGTTTTTTTTGTATCGGTATACTGCTGCTGGATTATGTGAATTTCCCCTTGGGATTAATAAAGTATCTATCTATCTATCTATCTATCTATCTATCTATCTATCTATCTATCTATCTTCGCCATCACTCCCCTACTTTTTCATATCTTGAATCATTCTTGAGGCAGATTGAAGACTTAAGTGCCATCTTAAGTGAAACATTAAGGAAAACGTACTAAGGAATTGCAACACAAACACTGGCTTAATCAGTTTTAACGCAAACAGGTGCCAACAAAAAAAGAGAAGAAGCGGGCCGCTAGGGTGGAGAAAAGAAGAGCTCCTCAGGAAGCACCAAGTGCATCAACCTCTGAGGAAATGAATGCTAAACGTACAGAGAAAGAGTATGAAATCTATGAATACTCAAGTCAAGTGTATTCACTGCACGTTATCGTGCAGTGCGCAGTTACTGGTTTAAATATATTTAAGACATTTCAAATGGAGAAAATTCATTTGAGATATTTAAAAAAAATAATTTTATATTTTTCAGATGTGAATCAATGTGACTGTATCTGAAATGTTAAATCAATGTTAAAATATATAGATTAAATTTAAAGATATCTGGTAATACCAATGAGGCTAAAGTAAAACACATTTTGAAATATCTCAAATACATTACCATAAATATTATTGTCTGTGTATTATGATGGATTTCAAATTCACTACAGGATAATTAACAATAACTTCCTGTGCAACTCAAGATGCCCCAAATGCATTTCAAGATACAAGAAAATACAAAGAATAGTCTTTTGAAAACAGAAAATGTTTCAATGCTGTCAGGATACCTTAAAATATAATTCAAGAGATCCTAAATTTACTTAGTATAAAAAATTCTATGTATTTAATAGGTCATCTCACATATCTGAAAATGCATTTAAGTTATTTTGAAACAGAGGTGTTACTGCATACCTATAATTCAGTTTATGACATCTTAAAATGCATTTCAGGTCATCTTAAAACTCTTTTCCAGATTATCTCTAAATGTTAATTTCCTTGCAATACTCTTGTATCCTATTGATAGCACAATCAACTAGATAAAGCTGATTGGAAAGTAGCTGGCCTCAAATAATCAATTGAACAATTCTTACTTAATGATAAATCAAGGCTTTTATTATTCCATTAAGCATATCAAGACTTATGTTATCCTATTGATTGTGCATGCCCAGTGGACATAAGTGATGGTATAAAGGAGGGCAGTAATGGCATGTACGGAAATAAGCTTGTTAAAATACATAAAAATCTATTTATACTTACCCGCAACACTACTGTGGTTGCCAAATTGAGGATTGCATAGGAACAAAATAGTGAATTAACTAAAAATGTTCTGTTACCCAGATAATGATAGTAGTCCATACCATTATATTTATGTTTACGTAATATTAAATGGCAACAGCATGAAAAGGATTTTCTGGGATTTTGTCTGTAATAGTTTAAACTTGGCTATAGCAAGAAACTGTGTAATATAAATGTTAATGATACATGTATTAGTATTTTCACATATCTGTCCATTTAGAGCCTTTTCCAAGGACATCGATCTTAAACAAACTACAACAAGGAAACTTAAAATAGCAGTAGTAAGAAATTATTACACTACTTGGCAATCCAGTACTGTATCACTGGTTTTCAGCTGGATGCTTTTTCAATTCAGAAAAGAAGAAAAAATACAAAATAGTCAAAGACTGGAGCAAGACTATCACAAAATCAGGCTCATTTAGTCCTGTGGGAGACAAGATGCTGCTCTGACAGCAGTCTATTTTCCACAAGTCTGTACATTAATACATTTAATAAACATTACTTCATGTTTTTTCCACCTGCTTTTTCCATTACAGAAAAATCAGGAGAAAATGTATGCAAACACAGGGAAAACATGTAAACTCAATTAGGATTAACTCAGCGCAGACTGTTCACTGGGCATCAAACCTGGATCCCTAGAACGGTAAGGCAGCACTTCAAGCACTGCATCATCCTCTCGTAATTAATTGTGTTATACATTAACTGGAAAATGATTAACAACAATTACATTGAACAACTATCAAAAAAGAACAATATTATAACCTGCAGGAAGATAATAAGAAACAGCCAAGACAGGAGGGCAGTTAGCAGAGAAGCATGTAACAAAAGTAAGTGTACTGAAATAGAATATAACAAAAGGTAAAAAGAAAAAAGGTGTTTTTTAATAACAAAAAATGATGTAAATAATTCATATTTCTAAAAAGAACTAGTGTCTCACAACATAACCATAAGAGAAACATCAAAGTATGCAAAAACAGGAATATCAATGTTCATAATTATTAGGAACTGCGGTGGGTTGGCACCCTGCCCGGGATTGGTTCCTGCCTTGTGCCCTGTGTTGGCTGGGATTGGCTCCAGCAGACCCCTGTGACCCTGTGTTCAGATTCAGTGGGTTGGAAAATGGATGGATGGATAATTATTAGGAAGGCAGAAGAAAGGAGTAATGAAATACAGAATGGGATATAAGTGAGGAATAATAAGGGAATAACGGTATGGAGTCCAAAAGAACAGTTATATGCGTCAGAAGTAAATAAGGACAAAGAAGAATTAGATTGGGGCGTAGTGGAAGAGGTTGTTCTTGAACGTAAAAATTACATACTAATCTTCTTCAAAGAAACTTCATTTTATTCACTGTTATGAACATGTTAATTAATTATTTAGTCTTTATTTTATATGACATTCTTCATACTAACAATAGATATATACAGTAGCACTTCAAAAATAAACAAAAAAATAAATAAACAGAATATATATTACTGTGTTTAACAAGCTTAAGTAAATCTCGAATGGTAAAATAAATGAATGTGTTTTGGGCTCTGATGAAAAGTTTTGATCTTGGCCCGGATTTTGGTTTTTGCATCCTCTAGTCATTTTCACTTTTTGACCTGTCTCTCTTTAGACAAAATAAAAATATTGTTAAATAAATTACTTCCAGGAAATCCTCTCATGAACAGCTGGGGAGCACAGTCAAATGAGAACGATTTTTTGGAACTGAAAAACTGCCTTCATTGGTCAGAAGTCCAGTCCAGTAATATCCTGTTCATGGCTACCATATCATTTCATGTTATTTTAACATTGCAGACATATGAATACTTAGGAAAGAAAAGGATGAGGAAACATTATTTGGTGGTTAGTATACCTCGTCTTTGTGCATATCTCAGGTGCTTCAAAAAGCAGAAGGTCACAAGCTGCCGTTCAAAAATACAGAAATACATTGTTAAAAACACAAGCTAGCTGACTATCTTAGTATTATCTCCTTTAATTCTGCATCACTCTTTGTCATCAATGCAAGATCATTGGTGTGCAAGAACTCCCATGGCATTCATTGTTGCACTTCTCTGGTTACTGCTTACGTCACTATCACAAAAAGCAAAAACCTAAAATGTATCCCTGGTGCAGCCCCAACTTCACCTCATACAGTAACAATTCCCATCTGCAGTCCTGACCACTGTTCATGCTTCCATACCAGGTTAGGATTACTCACATCGCAATATGTAATATTTGTAAGTGAATCTATTTATGGTAACATGCAGATCTCTGTGTTAAGTTTACATAGCAACACAGCTGTGTTTATTAAAAAATGTACATGTTTTGGTTGTTGAAGGTCATGGTGTTTATAATGGGAAAACTTGGTTGTTAGAAGCAGACCAATGGCCTTGTTCTCGGGTAGTTTTAGCTCTGCTCTAACATGTATATATAACTTATTGTTCTTGAAAAGTGAAAGTGTCTTTTAGCAAAATTTCTGTCTTGCATATAATAGGAGATGTACGTTGCAGGAAGATTAAAATTGAAATGTATTTATTCAAAGCAGGTAAAACCATTCTCAAATAGAATATAGAAATTTCATTTTTGAAAGCTTTTTGCATGGGGTAGACTTAAATTGTCTTCAACAATGATGCCATATTCTGAATGAGAACTGAACCTCTGAATTCCTGCTAAACTGACAGTAGCTAGTAGTAGGGGGTAGGCACACAAGCCAACATGCATAAAAACAAAAGGAAAAGGATTTCTCTTCCAAAGCAAACCAAGCCTGTACAATTTCAATTGTTTCTGCATTATTTCCGCAAATGAATGTGTATATTTGGAAAGTAGGCCTTCCTCTGTTTTAGATCTGTAATACAGATCTGTTGCCTCTTGGAATTCCAAATAAACATGGTTAAGATTGTGTGTGCACTTTTAAGGAATGTATTAATATATACTGTGTGCATTTTGGGAGTGTTCATTTTGATAAGAAAAGAGAAGACCATCTACTGTATTTGTATGTAACTTTTCATTAGTGATACTATAAGTGAACCCCACAGTGTTTGCTTTGCCATGAGTTCGACAAAATCATGTTCTGCAGTTTCACCAAACTCTGCAAAATCTATTGAAGCCAATAATAAGGTGGACCTGAACTAATTGTAAGTGGATTATAATGGTGCAATGGTGTTATAATTGTCCCTATGGGCTAGTGAAGCATCTACCAACGATGCTGGACCAGTTATTGTGGCCAAAAATGTGATCTGAGCTTTGACACAACAGTGCCAGTCACTGCCCCAGCTTGTCTTAAATAACAAAAGAAACAGA
>JANRMT010027041.1:59155817-59263317 GCA_026402145.1 Polypterus bichir lapradei
TGTGAAGACCTATGGCTCTATACAGAATACATCTATAATAATTCTGTATTATGGCTTATTGGTCTTGTTGCCTTTAGAATGTCATCTTACATAACTAAAAATTGAAGTGGACTACAGATTATGCATGTTTGAAATGTCCAAAGTATCACAGGCTTGCCACATTGTGACAGCCATTAACACTAGAATTACTGAAGCCTACGAAAAAACTCACAATCCTGGCCCACCTTAAATCCATTTGCACCACTCCATCAGTGTCTTTTGTTTTGTAAAAGTGTTAATCAGCACAAGCAGCAAGCAGCCTGCTGTCCCATCCCCGCCTTGATGGAGCTCGGCTTGGGCAAAAAAGTTCTCCCAGCTGAAGGCAAGGCCCCTTATCTGTGTGTGAGGTTCCTGTAGTTGTATAGGGCAAATAATACAGAATATCGTTATTTGGAGTCCATGCATTTCATGTGTGTTCCGTGTCTACAAATATCTGAGTAAGTGTAGGATGAAATGTGAGGCAACAAATGCTAAGACATAGCAACCTGGCACACATATTGACTTTTCTTCTTTTATTAAGGTGGATAGGGTCATCACTGCATTATGTACACAGTACAGTGAAATTCTTACTTGCATTTACACATCGACTGTCTCTGGTGCCATAATCAGTAAGTATAACTACCTTACCTCAAAGCATCTGTCTTTCTCACTTGAAATATTTTAAAACTTATTTGTATTTAACAGGCCAATAGAATAGTAATCATTTATATTATACATATAAAGGTGTACTTCTTTTGTAATTTTCTGCATAGCACTTGTTATAATTCAATTACTGGATCTCACTTTGCCATTCATCATTCTGAAACCAGTTAATGTAATTAAATTTATAGATTGACATAAATCAGCATATTTTCCATGGTTTAATACACACTGGAATGAGGGAACAATAAAATCCATTTATTGCCGAATTCCAGAAAACAGTTTGTTAGTCACATTTAACTGTAAAAATAGTTCAAAACTCTAAGGCACAGCATGTGGACTTAATGTGATTGAAAGCTGTCTGGGAATTATTAAACAAATGTTTGGCTTAGTTTGTGAATGCAGTTGTGCTCAATGTGATAAATACCAAATAAAAACTTGTAAATCAAGGGTGATTAACTTAAGCTAAATTCCCTTATGTTGATCAGGCAGCAATAAACTTGTCCTTTGTTTAGTTTCAGCTTCTGTTTCCTCTGTGAAAGAAGTCTAACGCATGCCTTCTTGAAAGATCTGCCTGCCACCTAGCTTCTCATAAAAGAAGCCCCATAGTGTTTAATAGCAGGACCTGGCAGTAGCCAATTTTCTGTGTCATGCTAGCTAAAATCAAGTAACCTTTGTAAAAGTTGAACTGTCTTAGAAAGTGTGATTTTAGAGGAACATTGTGTATTGTCAATGATGACGAATTGTCAGGCCAGAAGTGCAAAGGGGATCTGGAGATGAAAGCAACGGGCCAACAGTCACGCGAGTAAATCCAATATGTAAACAAATCTTGAAGCATATTGTCTTTCTGATGACATTTTCCCTCACTTTTTTAGCTTTTAATGTCTATTTGTATACCCCTCTCCATGCAGTTTTAAAATCATAAGTAGCGCACATTTAGCCATGACAAATGATTGAAAAGGGAAGCTCTGTCATGTTATGCGTCAACTTGAGTTTATGTGTTTAATTGTAATTTTGATTTATTTTTCCTGCTTTATGCATATTCTATTACTTTTGTAAGTACAGTATGTACTATATTTTTAAATGTGCCTCCATTCCATGTATTTTGTGGGTAGAGTCCCAGGAGGTGGGTCCATCCTGACAAACACAGCTGCTGGGTCCTCCATCTGCCTTTATCAGGAGCCCATAGTGAGAGATCCAGCCTGTTGTTCATTGGTTTGTATTAAGAGTCTTTTTGTAAGTATAATTGTAATTTGTTTTCGTGGTTTCAGGACTGTCTCTGGGATTGGCATATTGGGACTTGATAGATCTGGGTTGCCTTTTAGACAAATTCGTCCTATTTGGCTAAATAAATTCTTCTTTTATAAATATTTTTTTGTTTCCCTTCTGTTTACAAGCCTGGGGCTTAGGGTTATTCCACTCCTTGTAGGGCATTTTTGAAATATTTTGAGAGTTTTTGTTATATTTCAAATTGTTAATGCACTTTTTTCCACTTAAGGCCTAACCAAGCCAAACTTGGCGGGTACTACTTTTATAGCCCAGAAGGTCAAGTAAGTAGGGCTTTTTTTAGCAGTTCTTTAGTATTTATTCATAGACGATTTTATAATCAAAGAAAATCTACTTTTTGCATAAAAATGCAATAAACTGAAATTTCTCTCTGCTATTCACTTGTGGAAATACTGTATATTGAACTCACAGATTTAACTGGGTTCTATGATCTTTATAGTGAAAAATAACTATAGAAATTATTTGGAAAGCTGATGCTTCCAATGGCTCCTCTATTTAACTGTCTGCACCCCCATGTTCCAGAAACTGCTCATGCCACTCTAATGTGGAAACATGTTTGATGACCAATTTTTTAAATAGCATAACATTCTCAAACCAGCTTAATTCAAATTGGGGGTGTGGAAGGAATTGGGGTTTTGAGGCAAAAACTAGTTCTGGGCAGGACACCAGTCTGTCACTACACCCACTTACGCACACCTATGCTCCCAATGGGCCAATTGCTATACTAATTATTATTATTATTATCAGGATGTAATATAATTGGTAACACACCAGAATAAGTGCCTTACTTGGGGTCATATTGTCAGTTGGAGAACATTATAGTACAGTATTTAAGAAGTTCAAAAGATCCAGATGCCCTTCCATAGAGGAGACAGTGTGCAAGGTTTTACGTTAGTTAAACAGAAGTTGCTCAAAGAAATACACAACCAGAAATTCAAAGAAACTTGCAGAAGAAAACAGTTTGATCAAAGAAATAGACAGAAATGACAGGCAAATAAGATAAAATGAAAGAGGGAGCTTTTCGATAAAATTCTTTAAGTACAAAGTCAGTTTTACAGTCAAAGAGTGAAAGGCGGTTAACTATTTTTCTGTTTTTTTTACTGACAGAGAGAGGGATATGTAAGAACATTTCTGAAGACCAAACTTAATTGCTGCATGGGCCAAAAATAATAAGTACTCTAACTCTAACTACTGTAAGTGGCAAGGAACTGATTGTACAAGGGGGGGTCATTGATAAATATTTATTTTATTTTAGTGTTTATTGACTTTTTTATTAATTTTTCATACCAAAAAACACAAATATAATAGTACATAACACTCTGACCTCCATTGTAACTTGGATATTAATGTTATATATTTATTGCAAAATTTATGAACATAAAGAAATCCGTAAGTTTGAATCTCATCAGCCTCATCTTATGTGAGTGTGTATTTATTTAATGCCCCAGTAGTCTCTGCCTTCCTTCTTGAACCTTCTAATGTAAAATCCATCCATCCATTATCCAACCCACTATATTCTAACTACAGGGTCACGAGGGTCTGCTGGAGCCAATCCCAGGCAACACAGGGCGCAAGGCAGGAAACAAACCCTGGGCAGGGTGCCAACCCACCACATGGCACACACACACACAAATACCAAGCACACACTAGGGAGAATTTAGAATCGCCAATGCACCTAACCGGCATGTCTTTGGACTGTGGGAGGAAACCGGAGCACCCGGAGGAAACCCAAGCAGACTCGGGGAGAACATGCAAACTCCACGCAGGGAGGACCCGGGAAGCAAACCCAGTTCTCCTAACTTGATGCCCATGCCTTCAGTCACACCAACAGCTCCAGGAAAACCAGAGATTTGCATGAATGCAGCCTGCTTTAACATCATCTTATACAGAGTGATGGGGAAAGGTATAAATCTCCCTATTACCTCATGCATTGTAAGGGCACTCAAAGTTTAATGCAATATTCGAGAAATGGTTGGCTGTGACATACCTGAATAATTGTTATTGCAAAACTGCCTTTTCATCATGGCCAAAAAATAAAACATTACCAACACTTTCGTTTTGGCTTACAGTGCATGGCTTCTCAGTCTAGAAGGAATGCTCAGCTGACATACAAGATTTGTTACGAATATTATTCAATAGTTGTGACATCTATATCTTTTTAGGAATTCATTGTTAGCTAGTGTTTCCAAAACATTCCACCTTTCACAGGATATATATGATAAATATGGATTTTTTACTTAATATATAATCTTTTACAATTTATTACAAGTATTAACTAAAATGAAGTTGTAACAATGAATTATTATAACATAAGGAAAAGGACTGAAGGTAACTAAAGGGTTAACTAAATGTGGGTTAAAGCTTGAGCACTAAGGTCTGTCTCACCTTAGAGAAACTGGTAGCTCGATTCTCCAAGGTTTGGATGAGGTAAATGAGTAAAGAACACCCCTCTAGAAAGTGAGGATAAACTAATGGAAAAGCTCAAACACCCCTCTTTGAAGCGGTGCTAAGATCAATAGTAGAATCCTTAAATCAGCCCTATTAGCAAAGCAAAATTCAAGTAAATGGGAGAGTCGACAGGAGTCAGAAAATACTTATGACACTAGTTGATAGGATGAAATAATAAAGTTCTGCATATTATGCGTATGTCAGATGACATGATGTATTAAATGAAGTAATGGGAATAGAAAAGTATAAAAACAAATGAACTGATTAATTAATTGCTCAATCCATGGACCAAGACATTTGTGCATATCTCTGTGCAAATAAAGAATTTTTCTGGACTCTGTGACTAACTTCTTTGAAAGTGAAACTTTTTTAAAAATAGAGGAAAGGTTTTTTCATAATATGAGCTCTGCCTGAACTCCATCTTCAGGCACTCAAAGTGAGTTAGGCCAACCCACAATACCTTTTAAACCCTAGTGAATTTAGGAGTATTTTCCTAAATTATGAATACTGATAAAATACTATTACTCCTATTCCCAGTAGAAAAAAAAAATTTGCGTCACTCTGACAGTTTATATCTATTCATAACTTTTTTTGTACTCTGAGATGCTTGACAAATATGGTCACAGGTCCTTTTTACATCTATGTTATTTTTACTTATTGACTACTTTTTAAAGGCATGTCTGTCTATTACTAGTTAAGACACTTTATTGTCTCCATAATAGCATGATTCCCAGTGTGGATTCAGCAAGTTGCTGTAAGCATTCCTTAAGAATTCTGGTCCATGCTGGCATAACAGTATCCATCATGCAGTATCGGCAGGTTTATTGGCTGCACATTCATGGTGTACTCCCTCCTGCTCATCCTCATCCCAAAAGTTCTATGGATGATGGATGGAAGTGATGGAAGTATCAGTTAAAAAGAGGGTAGACTGACCATAAAAGTATACAAATGGTTAGTAGCAATGCTTAGGTATGCTGTGGCAGTCAAATAATGCTAAGTTGATATTAAGAGACCAAAGAAACATTTCCCACGACATTATAATAGCACAAGCATATACCATTGACAAAAGGCAAAATAGATTTATTGATCCATATTGTTTATGCAAGATTCAAATCCTACCATGTGAGTGTCACAAAATATATTGCGAATCATCAGGGATTCTTTCAGTCTTCAGTTGTCTACCATTTGGGATCACATAGCCATTGTAGCTTCATTGGAGTCTGAAGTGATTTTCTTTTGTTAAAGCTCAATTGCTTGAAGGTCTGAAATGCAGAGGTGTCCTCCTGCACACCACTGTCACAAAAAGCTGTGACCTTTCTATCAGCTAGAATGAGCCTGGGCCTTTCTCCTCTAATATTTCACACGAACAAAAGTGTTTTTTTCCTACAGAATTGTCATTTGTTATTAGTTATTTGTTATTAGACAATAATACAGTATTTAAACTTTACAGATGAATGGGTGAACATTCTAAGAGTTCAACTGTTTATGAGGTAGTGGAACCACCATATCTAGCAGCAACAAACACACCACAGTTAACAAGTGAACCTTGTGACCGTGCCTGCATGTTATGTATACTGAGTTGCAGACACATGAATGGCTATTTGGGATAGCAGGATTCTTTCATTAACACGTAGGTGTACCCAACAGAGTGGCAACTGATTGAACTGTATATGCCTAAAAAAGGTTTTAATGTAAAATGATCGTATGGTGACTTTCATTTTTCTTATGACTATAAGCACACAAGTCATTTTAAAAGGCTGTTACAAAACATACAAGGATTTCATGCAAAAAATAAATATATTGTGTTAAATAAAGGTTGATAGTAAAGGATTCTGTATATACACACATTTCCCTTGAATTTTTAAAGAAATTTGAGAAAAAGTTCAGGGGCCTCATGTATAAACAGTGCGTACGCACAAAAATGTTGTGTACTCCCATTTCCACGCTCAAATCGCGATGTATAAAACCTAAACTTGGCATAAAGCCATGCACATTTTCACGCTAGCTAAAACCCTGGTGTACGCAAGTTCGCTGCTCGGTTTTGCAAACTGGCAGCACCCAGCGTAAAAGCAGTGCTACTGTTCCGGTGTGGTTTCCCTTTCTCTTTTAGATCCACATCCCTGATGCAGCTTTATAAATACACTGAAGGTAACCGCATATTGTTTATTAGTTTAATGCAGCTGATTGTAATTCACCTGTAACAATGTAATGGTCCACAGAATGGTCAAACTATTCTAAATACCATAGCTGCTTTAACATTGTTACTCTCACTGCACCTTCTTCCCGTTAGGGATTGCCATAGCAGATCATCTTTTTCCATATTACTCTCACTGCACCACTCTAAGTATTTATATTACTGTATCTGATTGGGGAATCACAGCTCAGCAGCTGATTGGAAAGGGAATTATCGGTATACAGCATCAAGCACACGCTGCCTGAGCCATGCTGTCTATTGAACTGCTCTCATACGGCAAATGCTTCAGAGCCTTTCCTCGCGGTTCAGCATCAAGCACACGCTGCCTCAGCCATGCGCACAGTCTATTTGAACTTTTCCATACAGCAAATGCTTCAGAGCCTTTCCTGTAGGGCCCTCACAGTTCAGAAACAGTTTCATCCCAAGAACTATAAATGCAATCAATCAGTCCATCAAGTGCTCCTTGTAGAACGCTTGTACTTACCTGTATTAGTACAATTACCTCACTGTAAACTTGCAATACAGTTATAATATTGCACAACCTGAGGCACTTTATAAAGCGTGTATTTACATATGACGACAGTCTCATTTTTAAAATGAAATGCAGCAAAATATGTTTATTATATTATACATATAAAACTTTAACATCATTTAGGTAATCTATATTGTTAATAATGAAACATGTGAGGACAAGGTGCCGCAGCGCTAGCAAAGAGCTGGCTCTCCGTTCACAGATTGTTCCTGCTTTGCACTGTATTCTTGCTGGGGCTGGCGCAACACTGGAAAGAAAGATGGATAGAATCATTAAACATGTACTATGAAGATATTTCAATGTTTCTTAAAAGTTTTGAAGAATCGGTGTTCTAAGCTTACAGATGGCTTAACATCTATTACAGAGCTGATTGTGTCGCGATTGGGTATTTGGAGAAAGAAAAGATAAGGACAGGAATTGGGGGTTAGTACATTCGAAACAGACAGTACTGCTGCAATAAATTATTTCATCGAAGGTCGCACACGGCACAGCAAGCATCTTGCGTGAGGCCTGAACAATCACTACGCCACAGAGTCCCCATGTTTAATAACATGTTTTAACTCCTACCATCATGAAAATAATATCAAGTATACATCTCAGTATTTTTATTCAGAGAGCTGTAATATCACAAATGTAATGGATTCTGTGTCCTGTCGGAGGAAAAGAAAGCCTGTTTAAGAAGCACATAGTGATTCACACACATAGAGCACATAGAAGATCAAATACAAAATTAAGCATTTAACTTGCTACTTTAGTTACAATGGGATTTGAGAAACTAGTAAATTAAATGATTTTAAGATGAAGTTTATGATGTTCTACTTTAATGACAAAATAAACCACGTGATTAAACTGGAAATTTCAAGATTAACGTTGACATTTTGTGCTTTTTTCCCCACTGTGTGCCAATTTTTTTTCCTTGTACCCTAATAAGCTTTCATATGACACTCAGACGGTGGGCTACAACTCGCCTTTTCATGTTGATATCTGACAACTTCTTTTTTATTTCAGGTACTGTGTGACTTTGTGAACTTGAGCTTTCGAGTTTCTCCAACACTCTATGTCACTCGATCAACTTCCTTTTGTTGTTTATACCCTGTTTAAACCAACAAATAGTATGTTTTTCCTTGCCTCCACTTGGTATTTGCTGAAATTCTTCTGTTTCCCCCCGTGCTTTGCCATTGCCTTTTCACAGAATGCTGAGCTTCAGGGCTATTTATATTGATTTGCATATTCAATGAGGTGTAATTCTGGGAGGAGTTTGGGGAGTGGCAGCACGTGTGTGTACGTGCATTACTTTTCACGCTGATCGTGGAGCGGAAGAACGTGGAAGTTGGCGAAAGCACAGATTTATGCATGTGGATTTTTTTGTGCATATGCACATTTCCCGCTTTTGTTCTTACACCATGTTTTAGTGTGAATTCTACGCACGGCGTTATGCATGAGGCCCCAGGTGTATGAAGATGGCCATTTAATACCCTTTTTCATCATACAGAACACAATAAAGCTGAATTTTCATTTTTACAAAAACTAAATCTGAGGAAGGGCAATCACAGTCATTCTCACAGCTGAATTTGCATTCACCTGCTATGGTTCAGACATCTTGTCATGTGTGTTGCTCATGTATCTTCTTGCATCATCTTCAGCATATTGGCCCAATAAAAAGATATAGTGGGAAAAGATCAAGAAAGATAGAAAAGGCCTTCCTTTGAAATCTGGAATGATCAATAATAGGTAAACAGCTTTAATAGGTAAATAGGTACAGTTTAATAATGTTATTTTAGAGTTTGTTTTAATGACTAATGTTAATATTTAGCAAATTTTATCATTGTTGATGGATTTTAGTGTGACTTGAGCAAAAATGGGGCTAATTTGGTTGGGTTTAGAGAACAATTAAGGTTTTTCCATTTAAAATCATGGTAATTATATGTTGACATTATAAAAGTTTATATTATAAAAAGGTTTTCCAGAACAGATTCACTATTCAGTTTATTTTTATATAGTGCTTTTCATTGAGTGCTGGCTCATAATACTGTAATAAGTTCACATGTAAATGTAATTAGAAACTTTACAAATTACTAATAACATAATAAATACACATGAAGAAACAGATTTGGTTAAAAGGACAGAAAAACAAAGTAGTTCAAAACTGATAAATATAATTAGACAAAACAATATTTGTTCGTTAATTAATTATTGAAATAGGATCTATGGCAAATTGATAGGGAATGAAAACTAAAGCTCCTGTTAGCAACACTCCTGAAGAAAATAAACTTCTGGGGAGTCCACAGATACCTATAACAGAGAAAGTCAAAGATAAAGTCAGACAGAGCCACTTTCCTGAAGACCAAGGACAACTGGTCACCCACAACCTTTTGGGCATTTCACAGAATACATCTATGATGAGCCAACTAATACAACAAAAAAACCTTTACATCTTTTGAGTCCCAGGTTTCGAGCATCTAATACATCTTTCCAAGAACAAAATCAAAGTGCTACAGGGCACAGAAAAGATTAGCTTTCCAAAGTAGGGAATGGCCGCCCATCCATTCTTTAACAACATTGCTATTTTTTACTCCTCCCATACTCACCCCAAACCCTACTGCTGTTAACCAAGAGTACAGAAAAGGGAGTGAAGATCTGTTGTTGCTGGGCCATGTATGCAGCCACCTAATGTTTAGGTAAGTAGAAAATTGAAATTAATGATAGACCTGTTGATGGTCAATCATACGCCTGTACAGCACTATGGGTTAACAAGGTTAATGACGGTGAACTACATGAACTAAAGTAATCCTCGTGATTTTGTCCTGTGTTAGTTTGTGAATTATTCCATGTATTGTGAAGAAAGTTTGACATTTGTAATTTTGTATACATTGAATTTTACATTTTAATACATATTAAATTTATGTATTATATCTTTATATAATATAAAGATTTGTTCTTCAAAGAAAGAAGTGAGATGTTTTTTACATTTCTAGGCTATATTCATTATTATTTGTTTAAGGTGTAATCCACAAAGATAAATCACTTAAGTTCAAACCATTTGAAAACATTTGTGCAGCATTCCTCATTCAGTTGGACAGTTGAATTCAGTGGGTTTATTTTTCTTACTTAACCTATGTCATAATATCATCTTGCAAAATGTCTCATTAATAATTAACAGTATGAGTCAACTTTTAATTGCAGGCAGAATAAGAAGGCCCTTTTTCTTAGAATTTTGTATTTTGCCGTACAATGTGGACTCTGTACAGATTGTGAAATGTTTAACAGGACATAAATTGTGACATCTTGTGTGGAAAGGAGAAAAGTGTTCTTTATATTAGGTTCACATACACCTCATGCTGTTTAGTTATGCTTGAAGTTTTTTACACTGCTTTGACTTAAATTACAGGGATTGCTTTTATCTATTTCTTCATCCTCCTAATTTACTACAATCTTTCGCTTTCATTTATTTTGGAACTTTTTTCTGTTCACTTGCCTACTGTATGTTCCACTTGGAAGATAAAACTGGCTGTCATCCATTTCTAGACACCTATGTTAGATTGTTATCTTCAAGGAGTAACTTTTTTCCACAAGGATTTATCTATTACTAAGCTAATAAAGCTACATCAAGAATAAGCTGACTGTGTAACAATACATACAGCATAAATGTTTGTAGTATATTGTATTGAAATAAATGGCAAGTTCTTAGATTTCTCTCTGCAGGGTGCTGTGTGACTTGATTCAGCTAAATTTCAAATTGTGTGCTTAGTTTCAAGGATTCTTATTTATTACTTATAAAAAGGTAAATTAGTGACATGCTGGTATATATTGCTGCCTGTCAATTCCAGAGTCTTGTGTTAGAAATCCAGTCCAGTCACTGCCAGTGTGGAGTTTGCATATTTCCTGTCTGCATATATATATTCTTCCATTGGCTGATGCTTCCTCCCACATGTGTATAGATGTGCATTTTAGAATAAATGGTCCATTGTAATTGCCCCCATGGAACGATGAATATGAGTGTATGCATGAGGGGGTCCTCTGACAGACAATGTTAAATCCCACATTGCTGTCAATGCTTCAGGGTTCTCCATAATTGTAATGTGGATGTCAGTTAGATAAAGGTTGGGTAAATATAAGCCTATTACACATACATTTCTTAATTACTACAGAAGAATTTGAAAGTATTCAGACCCTATTTCCTATTAGAGTCTACTTGGGTATGAAGCAACAAGTTTTGCACACCTGGATTTGGTGATTCTTCTCTGCAAAACCTTTTAAGCCCTATCAGGTTGGAGACCATCAGTGGACAACTATTTTGAGGTAGCTCCAGAGGTACTCGATTAGGTTCAAGTACAGGCTCTGGCTGGGCCAGTCAAGGACATTTATAGAGTGTTTTCATGTTTCTCCAATGTTGTCTTTGCTTTATGTTTAGGGTCATTGTCCTGTTGGATGGTGAACCATTGGCTCTGTCTGAGGTCCAGAGCACTCTGGAGGTGGCGTTCATTAAGGATATTCTTGTACTTTTCTCTGCTCAGCTTTCCCTCAACCCTGCCTATTTTCTCATTCCATGTCACTGAAAAACAACCCTACAGCATGATTTTGTCACCACCGTGCTTAGCCACTGGAATGATATTGCATATGCAATAAGAAGTGTCTAATAATGCTAATCTTGGTTTCATCAGACCAGATAATCTTACTTGTCATAGTCCGAGAGTCTAGACGCCAAGCAGGCATTCATGAGTTTTTTACTGAGGTTTCTGTCTGGTCACTATGTCATTAAACTCAAAATGGTGGAATTTTGAGTGAAGGTTGTCCATCTGGAAGTTTGTTCAATCTCCACAACAATTCTCTGGAGCTCAGCCAGAGTGACCAACAGGTTCTGGTATCCTTTCTTATCATGGCCCATCTCCTACAATTGCTCATATTGTCACCTTTGGGACCTTTATACAGACAGGTGGGAGCCTTTTCTAATCGTATGCACTCAATTGAACTAACCACAGGTGGATTCCAAACAAGATGCATAAACATCTCAATGATGATCAAATAAAATGGGGTGTACCCAAGACAAACAAAGTCATACCAAAAGCGGCTGAATACTCAATTGGTGATATTTCAATTTATTATTTTTAATAAATTGCAAAAACTTCTAAAATCCTGAGTGTTTCTAGACGTAAACAAGGAAAGAGTTTAAGTGATTAAGTGCAGTCTGTAACATAGTAAAATGTGTAAAAAGCAATGGGGTCTGTATGTTTTCTGAATCCACTGTAGTAACCTTTGTGTAAAGATAGTAAAATACTTTCTTTTAATGTATTGTTGAGAATAACCATAATATTGAGAAAACCAGTCTTTCAGCAATTAAGAAAATTAATCACTACAATGTAAATTAAACATTTTAAGGAGAGAAAAGTGTCATGTAAGTTAGTTTTTTTTTCTATCTAAATTGTTTTCCAAATTTAGAAATACTGGGAATTTCTTTACTTTGACAAACTTTAAGTCGGCTGAATGCTCTCATGAGGCCATAAGGTAAATCCATGCATTCTATGGAAAATAAGACTTTAGGCAATAGACTGGAAAGTGAAAAAGCACTCAGATGCCAGTGAAAAAACATAAGGTAGAGGTTGGTTTGTCAGTCATAGGAATAAAGACACAGAATGTCTTCCAGCAAATCCTGAAGTGTAAAAAAATCATTTATCTATTTGTCATTTTTTTCTTACAGTCATTGAGAGCTGGACACTCACCTTATAGCATCAAGTAATTTCTTCTTCTTCTTCTTCTTTCAGCTGCTCCAATTAGGGGATGCCACAGCGGATCAACTTTTTCCATATCTTCTGTCCTCTGCATCTTGTTCTGTCACACCCACCACCTGCTTGTCCTTTCTCACCACATCATTAAACCTTCTCTTAGGTCTTCCTCTTCTCCTTTTGCTTGGCAGCTCTGTCTTTACCATCCTTTTCCCAATATTCCCAGCATCTCTCTTCTGCACATGTCCAAACCAACGCAATCTTGCCTCTCTGACTTTGTCTCCAAATCGTCCAAGTTGATCCTATCCATCCTTGTCACACACAATGCACATCTTGGAATCTTTAACTCTGCCACCTCCAGCTCTGTCTCCTGCTTTATGGTCAGTGCCACCGTCTCCAACCCATATAACATAGCTGGTCTCACTACCGTCCTGTAGACCTTTTCTTTCACTCTTGCTGATACCCGTCTGTCACAAATTACTCCTGACACTCTTCTCCAACCTGCCTGCACTCTCTTTTTCACCTCTCTTCCACAATCCCCATTACTCTGTACTGTTGATCCCAAGAATTGAAACTCATCCACCTTTGCCAACTCTACTCCCCGCATCCTCACCTTTCCACTGACCTCCCATTCATTTACACACATGTATTCTGTTTTGTTCCTACTGACCTTCATTCCTCTCCTCTCTAGAGCATATCTCCTCCACTCCAGGGTCCCCTAAACCTGCTCTCTACTCTCGCTACAGATCACAATTTCATCAGCAAACATCATAGTCCATGGGGACTCCTGTTTAATCTCGGCAGGATTAGCATCAAGTAACATAACATAAAATTCTCAAACTTGTTTAAACTAATTCAGGGTTACATGGGGCTGAAGCCTATACTGACAGCAACAGAAGCTAGAAAGGAATGAGTCCAAAACAACTGACAGATCTGATATGTCTAACAACCACTGTTCATCTGAAATTTCCTTTGTTTCAATATTTATGAAATCTGCCATTCCCCTACATATGGACACACACACACATATACTATTTATATATTTATACTATTTATACGGTACATACTGTATATATTATTTATAGTATATACAAAGTATATATTGTTCAGGATCTGTTGACACTAAATTCTGTTTTTTTGCATCAAATGTTTGGTTGTTTCTTACTATATAAGTATACACTTACATCCATCTTCTATTGTTTCTTCAGATATGTAAAACTGTATTAAATAAAGCTGGTAGGAATCTCATAGTTTCTGGATTAATATTTATTACACTTGGAGGGTTACACTTGGACAGTAATTTAATCTAAGCAACTCAGAGCCATGGTAGGTGATATGCTGCATGGTGATATTTTTCCATGATTGCACATTATGTTGGTAAAGAAAATGAACACTTTAGAAGAAATTAATTATTATGAAAAGTGTTAGTGGGTCACATGACACATCAGATGCATAAGTTTTTCTTAAAAGCACATTATTGGTGTTTCTGCTGATTTTCTGCATTCTATCAGAAAGGTTATTATCTCCAATCTCTATGAAAACATGAAATGAAAAATATTTCTTAGCCTTCATTACAAACCTCATGTGGTTGGTAACTTTTTAAAAGTTTTTATTTTTGGGTGGAATATTCCTTTAAAAGAGATAGAAATTATGAAAAGGATATTAGTATTATCTTCCAAAAGAACTAGAATGTATACAAGCACTCTTTCTCAAATCCATGATCGTCTTGAAGGCAGTTGAAGTAAAAGAGCCAGTAATAAACAGATTATAACTCATAATTGTTTTATTGTCATTCTAACGTTAATCTTTTCTTAATCATGAAACTTTTTGATCAAATTAGTCAAACCAGAAAAACACCTTGCTGTGTTACATTTTTATATGCTATCAACCAGCTTTCTGTATAAAAGCTTTCTTTTTTAATTCTAAAGCTACTTTTTGAAAAGCTAAAACAAACATATGTGCTTGAAGAACTAATAAAAGATAGGATATCACTCATATTCCTATTGACAATGGGTTTTCCAACTATTGTCTTATATTTTAGCCTCCTACCTGAGCTTCATGTTACAGTAAATTCCAGACACTCGGCCCTCACTGGACATTGTTGCATGCTGAAACACCAGCATAGATTGATGTCAATTGACAGCATTGCTTAATTTAAATATCATTAAAATGTTCCTGGGAAAAAGGCACATAAAAATAAATAAATAAATTAGCAGTATTTTTTTGAATTGAACATGATGAGCAGTCTCTACAGATAATGAGAATATTGTGGTCTGTAACAAATATGTTGAAATGATTAAACTATGTTCAGTGATGATGCTGTTTGTAAATTCCAAAATTCCACTAGTAGACCTCTAAAGACAGGAAAGATATGGGAGGAGAGTAAAATGAAAACACAATACTACATTTGAAAATCACACGAATCACAAGGAAAGAACCAAAGTAATCCTGCCTGAAGGCAACATCCCATTATATTCAATACCTGAAAATAATTGTGTAAAGGGAAATATGCATTGCCAATGCATAAAAGTTATTTCTAAATTGCTGAATAGAAGTAAGGTAATTTTATAGCCTGGACCTGGAAAAATTCAAACATCTGAATTTAAGGCTCAAATCCACAAAGGATCATCAAATGAGGGTTTTGCTAAATAGCATAATGTGACACCTCTGCATACACACACTCAGTGGAACATTTAATCTTTACTAGCTGTGAAACCTAGAGTCTGGAAAAAGCAGCAACATACCTCATGCCAGTTATAGTTGTCACACTTAGGCACTATGAGCATTGACCAGTCCAAAAAAGTGAGTTATGGTTTAGCTAGGAGCAAGTATCACGTGACTATAAAACGCAGCACGTTACGTGTGTTGTCAAGCTATAGCTCTGTGCAAAGAGTGAAAACTCTAAAAGAAGAGTGAACCAAAGGCCTTGTTTCAACAAGACAATCTTAGTACTAAACCTCTATGATATGGAAGACTGTTCTGTAGGGTTAGAGCCATAGAATAAGTTACTGCATGTTTTCCCTGGGGAGCTACCAAACATAAAGCAAAGAGTCCACCAGACATGGCTTGGCCAAAGCTGAAATCAGTAATTAACTCCAAGTGATAGCGTCTATTATATTATTTGAATAAAATATCAAATTTCATGTTTTCTACATTAAGCAGTAAGTTTAAAGTTGCTACAGGAAACTCAAAAGGTTTTACTCAAGAGTTGAGTTTCTAGGCAGCCACTAGGGATTCATCACAATTCTATCTTGAATACAACAAAATCAATCTTCTCTTACAACAGTAAAACTAAAATCAAGGCATTACTGTAGCATTATTTGGAAAAGAACGCCATGACCCATGTATGTTGCAAACATTTCATATGTGCTGCAAACATTTTCTTACTTGGAGCTCTGGTTTTATATATTATAGTGAAACAAAACAGTATTGTTAGAACGTATTTAATGGAATCTGTTAAAATGTCTTATTGCTCAAAAATTAGTTGTTGATGATACCCCAGAGAAATGCTCACTGAGGAAGCACACTGTACTCAGTAAACCTGAATGTTAAAGATAAGAGGGTAGTTGGATTAAACCATTTCAGAGTTACAATATAAAAGAAGTGAAGAGTAGAAAATTGCAGAGGTTTACTTATAACACTGGGGTTTGCATTTTTGTGCATGAAAGTTTCTTTTATGAGATGTCTGCATGTTCCCCTTCTGCCTGCAGATGTTTCCTGTAAGGAGCTATGGTCTACACCCACAACCTAAAGTAATGATGTCTGGTTTATTAGCTATGCTGTGTTTTCCCTATAGTGCATACGTTTCAATCCAGTGACAGACTGCCATTCTATGTGATGCATTCTGGCCTTATTTTCAGTTGTAGTGAACTTGAATCTGGCACCCCATGACCTTAATTAAGACTGAGCAAGCTTGAGAAGTAAAGAATTAATCAGGCACATTGATTTAATTGTCTCAGGGAAGTTGCAGTGTAAATAAGGCTGTGATATAGTTACGTAAGGCTTAAAAAGAGTTTAATTTGTTATTATTGGATATAAGCGAAGATTTGCTGTGCTGAAATTTCTTTTAGAACCTTGACCTACATGACTCATATTCTCCTTAGAATTTGCAGTATTATTATGATTATTTTTACTTTTTTAACCTCTGTTTAGAGTAATGTAGTATACTGTATTATTTTATATTCTAGAGGTATGTATCAAATTCTGGAATTTATGGACTGCACATACAAAAATATGCCTTTTGCTGATATTTTGCATCTGCATGTATTTAAGCTTTGTATAATTTAAGGAACAGATTTGCATACGTACATTGCCTTAAATTTCAAAGTGTACTCAGGGATCATGGTGCTCATATTTAATGTCAAAATACATTATTAGGAGTTTTATAGAAACATGCAATTAACAATTTGATTATATTATGTATACACATAATAATAAACCTGATTTGACCTAACATACATTTTAACAGAGGAATCAATGGCTGTATACTAACTCAGCTTATTCTACCTTAGTTTTAAACATGGAACTTGAACAATGTATTGCTTCTCTGTACCACTGGTGTGTTAACCTGTATAGATAGGAAAATCTGACTCCTGCTTAAGAAGCAATTCATGGTTATTTCATTAGACTAGATTTTACAGTCTAATTCTACATTTCTTATATCCTCCCTAGGATTCTTCTTCTTCATCTTTTCCCACTTCTATGTCGGGTCAATGTGCATTATCCATACAGAACCTTCTCCATACAATTCGGTTCTGCACCTCCTTGCCAGTCAAGCCCTTCAGCTTTTCTTTACATTTATCCACCCAACTCTGCTTTGGTCTCTGTTGCTTTTACCTCCCCTCTACTTCCAATCCCATCACTCTTTTGCCCACATATTCATTGTCTTTCCTCATTACATGTCCATACCAATTCAACCTACTTTCTTGTACTTTGTTAGATATCTTTACCACTTTTGTTATACCTTTGATGGTCTCATTTCTTATTCTGTACTTTTTTTTGTAACTCCACACATCCATCTCAACATTCTCATTTCTGCCATATCCAACTTCTTCTCCTGCACTGCTCATGTCTCACCTCCATACATTATTGCTTGTCTTACCACTGTCTTACCCCTTAAAAACCTTACTATATCCTCCACATGATATCACTGCTATCTACTGTATATTTTGTTATATAATTATTATTTAAATATATACATTTTAATGTAAGAATTAATTTGAGCTGACACATGTTTTGACATCCCACTACTTCAGATCTGTATAAGTATGCCACATTTGTAATTAGATCCATCTAAAAATACACTATGTGAATGACTGTGTGCCTTTGAAATCAATCCTTTTTCTTCCTAATAAAATGCAATGAATCAACAGCAACATCCATGATATAATAACAAGTTTCGGGTTCATTATATAGAAACCTACAAGCTCAGAAAGGCAATTCAGTTGCTAAAGTCAACATCAGGATAAGACGGAGACTACAGCAGGATTCATGACTCATTTAACACTAGAATTACCAGAGCCAACGAAAAAACTCATAAATCCGGCCCACCTTAAATCCCTTCGCACCTCTCTGTCAGCGTCTTTTGTCTTCTAAATATGTCGATAAGCCCAAGCAGAAAGCAGCCTGCTATACCATCCCCCCCACCGCCTCAGAGCTACTCTTATTGTTAATTTTATAAAATAAAAACATACATTTGATTTCTGTCTGTAACAGCCATTGTAAATGTATAGTACTTGTTAAAGTTAGTGTTTTTTTTTTCACTTTTATTCTGTCAGTCACAATCATGATACAACACCATCAGGGATCTGACGCTGTTAGTTTTTATTTGAAACTCGGAATAACTGTAGATGTGAGTGGTGTTTTTAGACAATGGAACTGGAAATTCTCTGATCTGGAGGGATAAAAGCTGACACACACACGCTGGTGAAACTGCCTTCTTCGTATCTCACCGTCACTTGAATTTTCTTTTATTCAGTTTTATTGAGTGTACCTGCTCATGCTGAATTAGTATGCACCTTATGGTCCATGATGTGAAAGCTGCACTGACAAAAAAACAGAGACATAGGTATATATGATATTTGGAATAATTCATTTTATGACCTGTATAGTATATTTTTGGAAAATATTGTGGCACTGATGCAACATTATTCATATTATTCATATTCATTCACATAACCTTCTTGCGCTTGTAATCAGTGACCACATTTTTTTTTTTTCGATCTTGCCTATGTACATCTTGTACTATTACACTGAAGGGGCTGGGGGGAGCGGCAGTCTTGGAACAGAAGCTTGTCGATGTTGCATCCTCTTTTGCTTTAGCGATCATCGCACATGTAATCTGCAAGGCATGTATGGGGGCAAAAGAGGATGGAGCATCGACAAGCCTCTGTTCCAAGACTGCCGCTTCCCCCAGGAAAGCAAACTCAGTTAGTGTCAGGCGCCCCTTCAGTGTAATAGTAACCACAGCACAGAGAGAAGTGTGTGCATTGCAACAGGCACACATGTCATAAACGTAGAAAGGACAGTCCTTGGGTGTGTGGGAACTGTTAACATTTGAATCTGATGATTGCATATAGCGCGGAATTGACCTCTCTGTACTATTCTTTCCTCTGCATGTCCTGGAGTACAAAAGAAACAGCACCATGCACCAAAATGTGAAAGACCGCATGGGCAAGATCCAAAAAAAAAAAAACATGTGGTCACTAAATACAAGCGTAAGAAGGCATGTGAATGAATATGAATAATTAAAAAAAAGCAAAAGAGGACGCAACATCGACAAGCTTCTGTTCCAAGACTGCCGCTCCCCCCAGCCCCTTCAGTGTAATAGTACAAGATGTACATGGGCAAGTTCGAAAAATAAAAAAAACGTGGTTGCTGATTACAAGCGCGAGAAGGCATGCGAATGAATATTAATAATATGAAAAATGTTGCATCAGTGCCACAATGTTTTCCGAAATGTACTATACAGGTCATAAAATGAGTTATTTCAAATATCATATATACCCGTGTCTCTGTTTTTTTGTCAGTGCGACTTTGACATCATGGACCATAAGGTGCATACTAATTCAGCATGAGCAGGTACACTCAATAAAACTGAATAAAAAAAAAATCAAGTGACGGTGAGATATGAAGAAGGCAGATTCATCAGCGTTTGTGTGTAAGCTTTTATCCCTTCAGATCAGATAATTTCCAGTTCCATTGTCTCAAAATACCACTCACATCTACAGTTATTCCGAGTTTCAAATTAAAAATAACAGCGACAGATCCCTGGGGGCTTGGGGGGATGGGTGTTGTATCGTGATCATGACTGAGAGAATAAAAGTGAAAAAAAATGCTAACTTTTACAAGTACTATAAATTTACAAAGGCTGTTACAGACACAAATCAAATGTATGTTTTTATCATATAATATTAACAATTTTACAAAATTTGCCAGGGAGCTGGTTTCAAACTTACGACCTCCGGATTATAAGCCAGCAGCTCTAACCACAGCACCATAGAAGCTGTCATGTTGTATTTGCACCTTTTGTGTAAGTATTTATTTGATACTTGGCCGTCAGCTTTCACACATTATACAATTCATGTATACATTTTGTTATTTATTACTAAAACATGACTAACGTTTCTGTTTTAACAATATGTTTACATAGATTGTTGTAGACACAAAACACACATCAAATTATTTCCCCTTACAATTCTGGGTAGCTCACTCCCAGATAAACAATCAAGGCAGGAACTGGGAGAACTCCTTGCCTGTTCTGATGAGGTGGGAGGATGATATAGCAGGCTGCTTGCTGCTTGGGCTTATCGACACATTCAGAAGACAAAAGACACTGATGGAGAGGTGCGAAGGGATTTAAGGTGGGCCGGATTTACGAGTTTTTCCGTTTGCTCTGGTAATTCTAGTGTTATGTGGCAAGGTAAACAAAGAACATAGATTACAAGTGAAAGCCTCTTCCAAATTTTCTTTCCTGGATAAGCTTATTACTTTCCATATCAGCTTAGATGAAAATAACAAACTTCCATCTACACAAGGCATGGTATTCTACTCTGTTTCTGTGCATGACAGATGGAGAATTTTTAAACAAGTTGTGATGCGTGAGTTGATGCACCCCAAAGATGAGGTCGAGTCTCAGTACTTTAGCAAAACCAACTTTATTCAAATCGAAAAAGGAACAGCAAGGTTGTTTATTGTAGCGGGATCTACCACTCTGCTATACACAGACACAGAAAGCAGGCAGGGTCAGGGCCAGGTCAGTGGCCAAGTTATAATGTTCCCTGCATCACCCATTGGGCGATCAGCATTTTGCATGTGGCAGCGGTTAGGTTGAAGTTATTTCTATTGTGCTGTGAACCTGCGGTTGCCTCTGCGATGGACAAGCGACCCTCAACACATGTGGCAGTCACGCTTCTACATGTTGTCCCGTTGGGGAGGGTCTCAAAAGAGTTCAGAAGTCTCACAAAGTCAACTTCTACAAGGTATCTGCTCTCAATGGAATTTCAAGACACATCTTCAAAACCTGTAGTAAATAATTAGTTTCCATTGACATTTTTGATGCATTTCTGAAAGAATCTTGGGATTCCATATACTTCCAAAAGACAGCAATTTTCACTGTGCCTAAGAAACCGAAAGACAACTATTTCAGTAACTACAATCTGGTAACCTCACTCTAATTGAAAGATTGAATGCATAAACAAAGTTTCAGATCATTTGCACCATACCCATTTTTATATCATCACTAAATGCCCACAGATGATGTCATATCTTTTGTTGGTGTCTTGAGCCAACATAGTTTTCCTTTTGCTTAACTGGTTACAGAAGGAAGACCAAAGTAACCAGAGAAAACTCATAGAGACATGTTGAAAACATGCAGACTCCTCACAGACAAGAACTGCATTTTGATCATGATCCCTGTCTCTGTGCCAGTGTGCCACATGTGTGTACATGTAATAATAAAATAATCAAGCTTTCATTTAGTGAATGGACCCAGTGGAAGTTACTTGCAGTTTTCTTATTTGGCCATTGTTTTGGGTAAATTCATTTTCAAGTGCATGTAATGTGTCATGCCTCTCTGACATCATACTGCACCTTATCCGTAACTGTACAATTCATCATACCTATGACTGCCAATTATGAATATTTTTTCTCACAATGTCAATCAGGTTGCTGTCACAAGACCATTCAATCTTGTTGGGAAAATGTTTGTTTATCTCTTGTGGGATAGCCAAAACCCTTTAGTGTGTTGATTTTTTCCAGTGAACCTACAATGTTTTGATTTCTAGATTGTGAAATTTTGATTGTTATTTTGTCTTGAATGTGTCTCTATATCCTGCACCTTTGTGTATCATAAAATTAAATCCACTTTTAAAATGTCATTAGAATTTCTGCCATTTACGTAAGTGGTCCCATATTCTCATTGAAACCCAGTTAAAGGAACAGGTAAAGATGAAAGAAGAGGTGAGCGCCCAGCATGGAGCAGAATTCTCTCACAGTGGTTTACATTTTGACCCTCTGTTTAGGTAAGAGTAGAATGTTGATCAGCAGCAGTCTGTTTAGCTGCTTAGGGAATCATAATGTGCTATCCAGTGTAATGTGATGGAAGGATTTTATTTAAATTTAAAATTTTTATAATTGTTTTTAATATACCGGCCATATGCCATAGGTCTTTGTATTTTTCTTTCTTGATAACAGGTGCGTCTCAATTGTGAGAATCCCAGGGACTAAGCAATCTCAATCTTTGAGAAAAATACTGCAAAAGAAGAGAATCACTGTCATTTCTGTGAGCAAACTGGAGGAAAAGAATTGTATTACAATGAGATTTATTCATTTCTGTTCCTTGATTCTATTTAGTATAGCTATTTGGATTGGATAACGAACTACAAAGCTTAAGGAATGAGTAACATAAATTTACTATTGTTTTCTTTGCCCTTTCCATGGGTTATAGACCTGTTATAAAAGCATGCTAAATTGGAAGAAGTCAGTACTAATGTTAGATAAGAAATGTCATATCAGGAGCCAAATGTGATTATATGTTAGCAGTATATTTTAATAAAGATATTTTCTTTTAGAAAGGTCATTTTCTTTTAAGTCATGTTGACAGGACCTTTGAAACATTAGGCCAAGCTATAGTACAATGTCACAAATATTTGCAATTTTCATTTATTTTAAACAATAGAAGATAATCTTGCCTCAATGTGTTTTAATTTTGTTTCATCTGAAATGATAACAGTATATTGCACAAGCTGCCAGAGACCTTTGACTTACTATATATTGGCAAAGGAGGAAAAACAAAAAAACACAACATCTCTAACTCTTTTGATTTATTTTTACAAAAACTGCAGACACTACAGTCTTTGACAGGCACTTATAGACTGAAAAAAAATCATTATGCTCTTAAAAATGCTCAATACAGAAAGTGCCAACAAAACAATACTAAGCAGTGGTCTACAAGGACTAAATCAATTATCACACACCTAAAAGACACAACCTTGTCATAAGGTTTTCACTGAATACAACAGATACTTTTGGTACATAGTTTCAATCTGAAAAATGAGTTAAATTAAGCAGTTTACTAATATTAGTTTAATCTTTTCTGTTCTGGTCCTGTAATTTATTACTTTTTCAGCATCTTACCCCAGCAGAAATAATTACACATGCTTTCTATACTACAACTTTAGCTTCTTTCTGCTTCAGTGCTATTAATAATCCTTCGTCAGCTTTTAGATTTCTCCACTGCTCAGCTCCTCCCCCAGGAGATCTGGCCCTATTTTCTTTTATGAGATTTAACATAATAATCCTATGCCAAGAAGGAAAATTGTATTAAGCACAGTTAAATGAAAGCAGCAAAAAAAATTGATGCATGCAGATGCCTTGAAGGTGAAGCGGAGTCGTATTTGATTTCAGATTTTTATGTTTGTATGAACTGAGCAGGCTGAAATGATCAGAATGCACCATGATGAAGGTATATGGAAGTGAATTCACCTTATAATCATGGAGCACCTTCATGAATATTGCTTTTAGATTCTGCAAATTCAGTTACGCATTATAAGTCCCTTCTCTGAGGGATATTTTAAAAAACAAAAGGATAGAAAGCATTCAGTCCATCTAGCTTTATTGGTTAAACTAATAGTTGAGCTTCCCAAATTTCTTATCCAGATATCTTCTAAAAGTCTTGCTGGTATCCTCTTCAGTTACATAAATCAGCACATTGACACAGATCCCTTTTATTACAATCAATTGGGGCCTGGGCGCAGGGATCTCTAAGGTTGTACTCTCACCTGCAATTCATTCTGTGCCTGAGCAAGTTTGTCTGCATGTAACCCCACAAAGACTTGTTCATTTGACTAGTGTGATTGCTTCATGCGGGGCCAACTGTACTGTGCACTGGCCCGCTTAGAAGAGATGGCCCGAGCACGGTTCACTAGGACTTGGCAACAGTGTGATCGCTAAACATGCCTGAGCACAGAAAACAGATATGACGAGTCAGTTAGTGTAATTGTCATTTCTTTCAATAACATTCTCACCTTACACATGAACATTGTACATGAATTGTAGTTGGCAAGAAAAACTGCAAATTCCTCTCTTAACATCATTTGTCTCCATAAAAATCTTCTCGCATATGCAGCTCAATTACCAGCAAAACACTGCACTGCACACTCAATAAATTTGTAAGAGGTTTGAGTGTTATCCTGCCCTACATGACTCCAAAACAACCACAATATAAGTAAAATCATTTTGACATGCATGTTGTCATTCGGTGTTCATATCTTGTTTTGACTTTACACAAAGTTGAATGGTCATGACTAAAATCTGCCTGGGCCCAGACTGTTAAGTACAGTGTGAGTGTTGGCCAGCGGGGAAATAAGGAGGGTGTACAATCGAGCTTGGGCATGGTTCGGAGCAAATGTGCCTAGTGTGAGTACACCCTTAGAATCCATTTACTGTACTGTTTCCACCTTTCTTGTACCACCCTTTTATTGTCAGAAGGATCTTGTATGTCCCTGCTTAGAAGTATTTTCAGGGATCAACCCTACTGAGAAAAGAGCAATGAAGATCCTGGGGTCATCCTGGCAGAACTCCACCTAATGGCCCCAACTGTCCCTGCATTCCTGGATCCCCAATCTTCTAATTTAGGGCAAGGCTACCTCACCGGAACACTTCTTCAACATACTGGGACCAGAGAGATACATATTGGATGAACATAGAAATGGCATGGTAGGCTTCAAAGACACAGCCCATTGTCTCCCAGTGCCCTGGATTTTCATCATTACCCCAGATGTTACTTGTTTCATGGCTCTACAAACAGTGTCAGGGAATACTGCCTCCTATCGACAGTGGCTCACTTTCATTGACAATAACAGCACTGTCAGTGTATGTGCTACCAGGGTGTCCTACAACACCAATTCCTGTCCTACACTGAGGAAACACTTTTACTTAGTAAGCTCAAGGAGGGCACTCAGGACTTAACGGAAAGAATTTTACTGATGCTTTTGAGAACTAATGAAGATCTTGAGGGTGGTTGTTAAAGTCACTGAGAGTATTTCCACTGTGATTGTGACCTTTACTGGTAGATATTGAGAATAAACTCTTCTGCAACTTTTCGTGCATAATATGAACCATCAATTCAAGTGTAGTGGCCAAAGCAATGCATTTGATACAACTGAGCAAGCCACTTAACCTGCCTCTGCTTATTTTAAAAAAGGTACAAAAGAGATTATATATACATAATCAATTGAAATGTATATTGATCTTGCAATCTCTCTTGGGTAAAGACAAACGCATAATAGTAATAACATATATGATATTTTCTGCTGAGACTTTTGGACATGCACATTCAACAAACTAGCCAAAAGCACAAAAGCAACAGATGACATTGCTCCTGTAAATACATTATTATTGGATATTGAAACATAAGTATAATCCATTAAAAGTGCTCTGCATGCGTGTTTCTGTTTTAGCTAGTGTTGTTTTACTTCCAAATGATAATGTCTTATGGCTGTGCATTTATAATTCTTCAAGTCCGTAATGTTCCATATACTTCATAAATTATGATTTTCTACTTAGGATTTTTTTTCCTCCCATTTACAGTAATATGCTGCACAGGCTTTGTAAATTAGTAAGATTTGATATAAATTATAAGACACTAGCCTTATTTAATAAAGACTTTCTTCAGAGAGAAAAGTAAGTTTTAAAAAAAAGAATGACATCTCCAGCAGGATTATTTGTTGTTGTCTGCTGCTATTTTCTGCACTGTGGTGCCAGATTTGACAACTTGTCATGCCTTAATGCTTTGACTATGTGCCAGATGCTGCACTGAGGGTTTTAAAAGAGAAGACAGAAAAGAAAACATGATCTTAGCTGGACCAGACAATAACAGCTTCCAAAACTAAAATGGACTGCTTGGATGCCTTCAGGTTTCAACTTGTAAAAATAATTTCACACTTACCTTGCCAGAGTGAATAAAGTTTAATAGCTCCTAGAAGAGGGGCTTCTCTTTATATATACCATTAGGACAAGATGTCCAAAGAAAGAACAGATACGATTGCATGGTGTCAGCTTAGTTTTATGCTTGTTGAGTCCAACAGTGATGCTTTTGCAAAATTCAAACCACAGAGTGCTTCACATTAAAATGAGTCATTTACAGTAATTTTTATTTTCTATTTTGATTATATATTCTTCCAAGTATATGAAATTATTTGCAACGGTAATGTACAGAGGGCTGTAGAATGAGCATAATTAGGTTTGGAAAATGCAGTATGTTTGTAATTACAGTTTCACAGGGAATTAAAAACCCTAATTATAATCTAGATAGGGAGTTCATCTGTAGATTTTCTCATTGCTCTGTAGTACTAGTGTGTTGTACCGTGTTAGCCATTATGAATGTAGTGAGAAGTCAAGCAAAATGGCATCTTTTATTGGTTAACTAAAAAGATTACAATATTCAAGTCATTGCATAGATGTCATTACATCTTGCCTGAAGAAGGGGCCTGAGTTGCCTCAAAAGCTTGCATATTGTAATCTTTTTAGTTAGCCAATAAAAGGTGTAATTTTGCTTGACTTCTCACTACACTCATTAAACTATAAAATTCACCTTGCAATCATGGAGCACCTTCATTATTGTGAGAAAAATGGAAAACTGTGTTGATGTAAACACCCCATCTAGGTTTTTAGCTAGACAGCATTGACTGGATATCATGGAGTTTTTAATAGACACCACTTTTTCTAATCCAGAATCAAACGTACAACACTCTGGCCTTCGCCAAAATGTGTGATTCCTCTTAATAGCACGGCTATGAATTCTATCAGCAAAGAAATCATTAGACTGCAGGTCCAAGCTGATGGCTGTCTTAATGAATAACTTTAAGTCATTTAATCTTTAAAAAAAAGCCCTTGATGGCACAATATAATTATGTCTGAATGTTGAGCCTTTTAACAACCCCTCTTAACCCTGAGTAATGACTTGGGTAGGCCAGATATCCATATACTTTTATAATATAAATTCACAAGAGAGATATTATCACAGGAAGAACACAAATTTACAAGTTAAACAAAAGGAAAATAATAATCTTGTTGTTTGTTTTGGTCTTCTTTTACTGATATTAACTAACACCCTGTCTACCTGATAAGGTGGCTCACACATTTTCTTACCTCTCAATCTCATAAGCACAGATAAAGCACTTTTTTCTTTAACTTCCCATTTCTCTGTCTCTCTCCTGGCCTTTATTTTTCTTCTAGTAAGCCATTGCTCTCCGTTCTAACCAAAAAAGAAGAACCTGTAGTAAGATATTGTTGATCCCCCTCCAGGACATCTGGGGTCACCGTAAGTCTTTAACATGTCCAGGTCACAGTTCCATGTGACAGCCTCTAAAACCACAGCATTCCTGTGCCTGGACCTGGTTTCTCAAGCAGGTTAGACCGTTTGCTAACAGACTTCTCACCATTCCAAAGACTCATTTGGAACTCTTGGCTAAAACTTTTAGCTTTATGGTTTTTACTTTGTATCATTTTTGTTTCCTTAGCTTTATGATATTTTCTTTCTGGAATTTTTCTTCAAGTTTGTTTGTAATGATGTATCAATGGACTCGTTCAAATTTTATGTGAAACACCCTCGTCCCACTTGCAATTTAATTATCTTCACAATATTTGATTCTTCTGCAAAAACTGTGTTAATCTAATTTTGACTACATGGTCACCTTGTAACAATCAGATGGCACTTAGTTTCATTTGACATCCAAACTGTAGCTGGTGGAAATGTTCTGAGGCCAACCAACACACAAAACATAATTGCAGCCTTAACCCCCTCCACCACAAAGAACTGAACTAGGCACATAACAAAATAAGCAGAAATGTATTAAATAAAATTGGTAAATTACATACCAAGAAAGAATACCCCAATAACACTGCTACTTAAATAAAAAAATAAAAAATACTTCTCTTCAGCTCACATTCAACAATTAATACAAAAAATGAATAATGACAATGAAATACAATGAGTCTATTTCAGTCCTGCAGGCGTCAATAATAGAAAAACCAGAATGAAAGTTGACAGTGAAAAGCAAAATATGAAATAAAGAAACAAAAGAGGAAACACAATCCCAACAACGTAACCAGTTCACTTTTACTGCCCTTGGATCAGTCATTCGTTCACCTCACTTAACTGTTTGGAATATCATCTCCAGATGAAAAAAAGTCTTTGAGGTGCCTACTGCCACAAACGTCTTAAAGGTCCTTCATTGACAAAAACTGTTAACTACCAAAAATTATGCTTATGAAAATACAAAATGAAGAAGATTCCTCTCACTAGTTGATGTTCCCCCTTTTTCACCCAGCCATGTGCTTAACCGTTTTTATGTTTCCTTCAACTGCAGGTATTCTTGTGTGGACTTTCCCTTCAGTCACTGTTTCCCATCAGCATTTGTTGCACACAGCAAATATTAGGAGTACAATACTCTAATAAGCTCAGGGTCTGGACCTCTGAGAGGCCCACCTCAAACATGTTCTTGAACTGCCCAAACAGGCAGGAATACTTGAAGAAGCCAGCAATAAAGCAGCTTGTGAGAGCAGGTAAAAAGACGGTTGGGGATAGTGCAGATACAGCACTTAAAAAGCACTTTAGTTGGACATCTTGGTTGCTGAAGACTGTCAGTTTAGATGCTTGGCTAACACCGAGCCCTAGATGATACCCTGGGTTTGGGTCAGCTCACAGAAGGTCAGGGGAGTAGTGTGGCATATGGGATGTCTGAGTCTGGGTGAACAGATGAGGCGGAGCCAGGGAGTAAGTGTGAGTGGATGAAGGGACAAAGCAACTGGGAGTATATGTCACCTCTAAACATTCTGAGCGGTGGGTGGAAACAGCACTGAAGAAGCTAAAGGTCCTTTTAGGGGCCACTCAGCAGTAATCAGCAAAAGCGGCTAATTTCATTTCTCTGTCTTCTGCACCTTCTGAGTCATTACAATATATAATGCTGGGCAGACAAAAAGTGCAGCAAAGCTGGATCACAAAAATCACTATGCACCAGTACTAAAACTTCAAACTGCATATCTACTCCAACTTATTCTTTAATTAATTTTTATTACCATCTACTACAGTTTACTGTTCAGTTCTCCTTATGTATTGTAAAACAAGAAGCAGACACAGAAAACGGTTTGGGGCACATCCTTAACTTGCATAATGAAAATAAACAAAAAGGAAATAATATTTTTGCAAAGATAAATTAGACATCTTTTCAGATGGGAGTCTGATAGTGACCTGGTCCAGCGGGTAACTATCATAACCAGAACCCTTAAACTGCCTCCCTAGCACACATGCGTAACACAATGGTCACTTGGTATTGTTTCTTCTAAATTTCTATTAAAAGTTTTTTGTGTTTAATACTTTAAATTATGAAATCTGTTCCTTTAAATTACCTCTGTAATAGTGTTCCCTTTGAAGAGATACGTATATATAATAATAAACGTTTACGCGTGGAAGCGTGTGTGTCTGTTTGTCTGGCCCGGAAGTGCAAAGCCACAGCATGAAGCTCAAAGAGCTGGCAAAGTGGCCCCAAGTTAAAGAGTTGGAAGAAGAAAGAAGTATGAGACTACATCATGAAGTTGAAAGAAAGCGACTCCGTCACCAAAGTGATACCACCGAGGAAAGACAAACTCGTTTAGCCACTAATACACAAGCAAGGCGAGCACATTGGCAAAACAGAGAGAGAAACTGTTTTAGCTGCTGATAGACAAGGGGGGCGAACATGTCCACAAAATGAAAACGCCGACTCTGCATTTCAATTTTTTTTCTGACGATTTCAATAGTTTCTAAAAGCGTGGGCTTTTTACAACACGGGCTTACAAAGCTAGTATATAATAATGTCTGATGGGTAATAATGACTGGCTATCTGCCAGACCCTCAAATCCTACCTTTGACCTACCCCCTTTCAGCCAATAAGTGTTCTGATCTTGTTAAAGTTTAAACAATCACTAAAATATAAATTCAAAGATATATTTGTTCTGTTCATTTTTTGCATCTTTTTGTGAATTTTCTTAAAGCTTTATTTTCAAGGAACATGAAGATTCAGTTATGTGAGCTTTGAATTAATTCTTTACTTTAAGGAAGATATTCATATTATCATTATTTAATTTTAAAGTGTGTCTGATTTTAAATTTCCAATATTTTGCTGGTGAGCTTTTAGGATGTACTGTGCTGTTAGTAAGGAAGGCCTTCCACAAGTAACTACGTCATGAAGGCTCAGATATAAAACACAGCACAACAATCTTTGTTTAGAGATTTAAACCTTGAACAGTTTTTGTCTTGAGCTGATAATGTTGGGTATTCTGGTTGACGTGTCATAACTTCACACTTATCAATTCAGTTCATAGTCTTAGTACTGTATTTTGCTTTTAGTGATATTCTTGTCATTTTGCTAATGACTCCATGTAATTCTTCTTTACAGTTTGCTTATGGTTTAGGCCTCTGGCTTTTGTTTTTGAAAACAATGCTCCAGTATTCTTGAATACATGCACATTCCTTGGTCCATTTTTAGTGAAATCTTTGCAGTTGTCTGTGCTAGCAGACAATACAAAGAGGACAAATGAAATTTTAGAAAAAGCAGGTGGAGCAACTCTGTGATGCATTCCAGCCGAGACCCTTTTGAGTATTCGCAACTGACATAACAGATCTGTTGTCAGTGGCATTGTTAGTTGGGTCCTCGGCTTTAGCACCTGATCTCAGGTGTCCGGCAACTAATCTTTCAGAGCCCCCCCAACCAGTCTAATGGACTTAGATTCCACCCCGGCCTCAACCTACATTTGTCAACTGCATGAAAAGTCAACAGGTGACCCCAATTCCCACGCCTGCTTTTCCAATTAAATAATATGTAGAAACAACTGCATTTTTGGGGTTGGAGGGCTAAGCCCCTGGTAAAGACTACAACTATTGATGTCCCTGTTCTTCTCAATCTTGTGTGACCTCCACACTTTGTTTTTCTCTCTCTCTGTCTTTCTAAGGGGAAAGTCATGTTCATCTGGTCACTTTTGGGTCAGCTACCATTTAACATATGGTCAGTATATTGCATGTGTTCTCAGTTGGTGCACCAACTTGTTGCTCTTCTGAAACAGCATGCATGTTTTAGAGGGCTTAATGGGACGCTTTCTCCTGCACAGCCACATAAATGTTCATTGCTACTAATAGCATATGTCATCTCTGACTTCTCTCCCTTGAGCTTTTGCGGAACCCTGTCCTTGTCCTATGTCACAATTTCTCCCTATCAAGACCTTTTTCCATAAGGAAATCCATGAGAATCTGTATATCTTTTCTAAAACCTGGCCTCTAGACACTCTTTCCATGTTATGATAATTTATAAGTTTCCGCCTCCCTATTGCACAAGAAAAAATACCAGTGGGCAGTGTTGTGTTTCTGTAGCATAAAGCGATAATCTTCACAACAAAATCACCAATTTGCAGACGCTATTCTCTGCAACATAAGAATTGTTGGTGTGCTAACCCAGTGATTCCTGGTTTGATTATAAACAAAGCAAAAAAGTTCTTTGAACAGAACGTAAATAATACTGCTCTCTTGTACAATATAGTTAGCTTCTACTAGAAGAGCTCCATCTCTATCTCTTTCTTGGGTCTAAATAATGACCATGATCTGTAACCAGCCTGTTTATATCTTCCTCTTCAGTCTCTTTCTTGTGTCTAAATCACAGCCATGATCTGTAACCAACCCGATTATACCTGCCTGCTTCCAGAAGGGGCAGCACTTCTAATGCTTGTTGGGGGGGTCAGGCATTCTCTCCTGGCAGTGGTTCCATGCTGCAGAGGAAACCAGAGACATAGTTAGCGGCAGGGTCACGTCCTGTCAGCTGGTGTTAAAGTTGAGATTACCTTAGCCCTTCAGGAGATCCCCAAGCATGCATTTATAACAACAAAATATTATGTAACTCAAGTAAGTGCAATATGGACACCTAGAGAAAATAGCTCAGTGAATTGTAATTCTGCACGAAAACTGCACAAAGACAATGACTTCACTGGAAACTGAATTATGGAGCTGTTCAGTAAGTAAACATTCAACTAAATGCTTAGGAGAAGATGTGCACCCAATACCAGCTAATGCACTTTTAGTTAAAAGGAGACTAACTGTGGAGACCATTGTCAAACCATCTGCAGCCTAAAGAAAAATAACCATCCATCCATTATCCAACCCGCTACATCCTAACTACAGGGTCACGGGGGTCTGCTGGAGCCAATCCCAGCCAACATAGGGCACAAGGCAGGGAACAACAAACCCTGGGCAGGGCGCAGGCCCACCGCAGGTAAAATAACCAGTTGTAACCAATTGTATCTCATATGTTGTAAGTTGCCTTGGATAAAGTGGTCAGCCAAATGAGTAAATGAAAAATTGGGATTTCAGGCTGTTTAAAATGTCTTCACACTTTGCAACCTGAAACCTTAACACAAATCAGCAGGAAAAAGAATCAAAAAGAAAATAATTGCTGAAGAGCTCAGTAATGTGGTATAATTAACCGTCTTACTTACAGCACAGCAGACTGCTTCATCTAGCTGTCATATAGGCATACTTTAATAAAGGTAGGAAAATGCCATCTCTTGCTTTTTTAATTGACTTTGTAACACATGCTAGAAGCAGAGAGAAAGCAGGTGTATGAAGTGGCAGGTATATTTTAAAAGTAATTTGCTTTTTCTTTACCTTCTGTGGTTTGCCAGACTACCATGAGGCACAAACACTTATATTTTTCTATTGTAAGACTAATGAGTACTGATCAACCAGTTGTCTCCACTTCTGTCCTTTTCATCTTATTCTAATAAGACATATCTGACACTAGTCGCACAAAAGATAAAAGAATCCTTTTGGCATAAGGACATTTAAGTTTAGAATAATATTTCAGTAAGAAACATTTTTTCTTTAGTTTTTACTGTACCTTATAATGATGAATTAAATGAGTGATGTACCAGTGTTTTTTTTTAATAGGGGAAAAGGAGGGGACTGGCACATAAACAGAATTATGGATGATTGTTTCAGCAGACATCTATCCTAGTTACAACACAGGGGGCCAAGGTAAATATGAAATATATATCCTCTGAAATAAATGAAATGTTTTTCTAACTTTAATTTTCAAACTTTTCCAGTATGGGGCATGAGAGACTTGGATGAATCATTTGGATTCTCATTCAAATTCAGATATATCAGTCAAATTTAGACCTGAAAATCAATATAACTTACATAGTTTGGAGAAGACGCCAGAGTACCTGCAGAAAGCCAGATTAAAACCATTTCCGCGCAGACTGTATCCAGACTGGTACTGGTACTATAGGATTTGGGGATTTGAGGCAACAGTAACCACAGTCACAGTAACTTATTTACTGGTGTTCACTATTGCATACTTGCTTAAATTTCCTGTCTGCCTATGGCTGCTCCCTTTTTCATCTTTTTATTTTGTAATTAACTGAAGTACCCAGCATTTGTGCAATGTAAGAAGGCAAATATTTGTGTTTTTTTTTAATGTTGTTCCTTTTGGCATTGCTGCCTGAAATGCTACTGTCCCATCTGTCACCTACACTAATCTCATGACTCAAGAATTTGTTCTCTTGGTGTATGATTAGGTTCCATAATTTTGGTAACTTCTTGCTGGGTTGGAACCATGGACATTACTGCTTTGTAATTCCTGGTTTAACATTGTTTCACAAATCGATGTTTAATCCCACACTGATAAACTGGATAGCTTGTTGAATCATTGAAATGGCATGTACGGTTTGCCAAGAAACTGGCTTTGTGTTGTTCCGTCTATTGAACCCTATTCATGGGAAAATGTTTGAAACCTCATAAACTCTGTATGATCGATTGACTTAACTGTTATATACACACCAAATTTCATGGACATACACTCAGCTGTTTTGGAGTAATGCATGGTTTTTGGGATGTTGGCGCTCCCATTATGACTCCCCAGTGAAATTCTTTAAACTGCATGAAGCTTATATTTTAAATTGCATCAATAATAATATAAATATAAACTTTTGCAAAAAGCAGACGTAGCTGTTTTTGGATGATGCATATTTTTTTGTGTTCACACAACAACTGCACGCCCCCCATTCCCCGCCATCATTTCCATTGAATCAGAGAATGGGAATGTAGCCTTCACTGTAAGTAGGGCCAAACCTAAACAATATGCCAAATTATTTACCATTATCTGAATACGGTTTTGATTTGATCCCTCCCATGGGCCCTTTTCACATTCCACCTTTTTAATTCCGTGAGGCATCATTGACAGGTAAGTTTTCTTCTGGTTAACATAAACAAAGGCAGAAGTGTGAAAGAAGAGCTTCTGTAGCATTCCTTTGCATTCAAATTCTAAACATACCCATCCTTACCTGAGTTTAAAGAGCCTTCCCATTGGTGAGACAAAGATAATAGATCTAAACAATCAAGGGAGATAAAAGAATACATTTTCATAAGCCATTGCAGCACTTATATTTGTAGACAACACTTTAAGCCTGACGAGTACATATAGTTTACACGCTGAGTTAAAGATTGACGCTGAGCCTCTTTAACTAAAACAGTGTTACTGTTGTACTGACACAGGAATTGGCTTTTGAAAGGGCAAATGCTTGCCTCGGAGTTAACGAGCAAGAGTCCATGTTGACAGAAAACAGCCCAGCAGTTTCTTCTCAGACTATGACTATGATACTGTATATGAGAGTGACTATGAAACAACACCTGCTCCTAGCCAGTATGTACAGCACAACTTAATGTTTTTTCTGACTAACAATATGAACCATAAGTTTAAATGATGTCTGTCTCCATGTATCATGTAAGGAACTTAATAACTCATATACAACAAACATGTAAACATTTCTGAAAACAAATCAAAAATGGTTGTAAGACTGCAAGTAAGTTACCTTGTTTAGTATATATTACAATGTAGTAATATCTGTCAAAAAGGAGCAAGCTAACTTTAAATATAAAAAAAACAGGTTACCTAAAACTGTTAGGATACCTGCATAAGGAAGTTAATGGACTTACCTTAGTAATTATAAAAGAATTCTTCCACTGAAATGTTACCATCTTTGTCCAGTTTCAATGCTTTTGTTATGTGGTACTTTACAGTGATGATTCTAACATTGCTAAAATCGATTATTAGAAGTGGAAATAGAGATCCAGAAGTGCAAGTAAACTAAAAGGAAGAATAATTACCCATCAATGAGTCAATTCCAAATTTTGTGAAAAGGGCTTTGTTTCTTGATAGAATTTCTGAAGGGTCCTAAAGTCTACACAACAGTAACATGCATACAAAATTTCATTAACTTAGACTCAGCCATTTTGGAATAATGTGCAGTATTTGTGTTGCCCATTTTAAACACACACACTACAATGAAATGCCGTATGCTCCGTATTTTAACTTCAACCAACCTCAACCCACCACGAAATTTCACCAAATAGACAAGATGCAATCTGTGTGCAGAAATGAGGTTCTTAAGTGTGCAAACAGATAAATAACAGCAAAGGAAGCTGAAAATTTCAAAAGAAAGGTAGAAGGTATTATGATTTTATTTATACAGATTAGAATTCCTTTGATTGTTAACTAGAACCTTTGGTACTTGTTAGCAGGCCAAGGCACAGCCCAAGGCTAAAGGGCTGTTCACTCTTTATGTGGGTATTCTACAGTAACACCATGCAGCTTAATAAATGTGATTTTGCATTGGATACGTAACCAGAGAGCCATTTTCTCCAACCATGCTGGGATTCTCCTTCAAATCCAGGATTATCATTCAGTAATTATTCAGTTATTCTGCTTTCCTTTTTTATAGTGATAATATGAAGCCATAGTGCAATATATATAGACACTCTCTGGAAGGCCAGGGTCTAACCAATAGAGGTTCGATGCTGGGGCTTCTTAGTAAAGCAGTAGTTCAACTGCTCTACAGTGCTAGCATGATGTGGTCAAAACCATAAAGGAACTGGGAGAGGAGGTAAAGAAAATCAGTTACTGGCTGTGGCTTCAGAGGAAGGACAACATCTGGGGGCAAATGCCCCTGTAAAGACAGCTGCAAGGGGTTGCGGGGGGACAGCACCAATGCTACACCTGCCCCACCCCACAGGGAGATGTACTGGAGTAGGGGGCGAAATGTGAACAGCTGCCTCCTGCAGGTGACCTAGCAGCCGACCTTAAGGTATCAGCAGAGGTGCGACAAATGCCAAAACACAAAACAATATCTACCCTGTACGGTGGTCTATACATTTTAACTGCAGTAAAGATGTTAACAGTTGTATTTTCAACTGAAGTGTGCTTAATCTCCTAAAAAGGAGTTAGACTGACATTAGTCTTTTTCTATTATTCTTTATTATTAATACAGCTTGGTAAATTATTAGCTTGTCTGTTGAATGTTAAATGCTAGTATTTAATTTCATTTGATAATTGACAAACACTTTAAAGTTATACAATTCTTTAAAATACCTTTAATTGCAGAATTAATTACGAAGGAGCATAGGTTTAGGATATGGACGTGTATTCCAGTAAATGTAAGTGGGAGGGAATTTAGTTTTCTGTGCACTATTTCAATTTAGTGTGTGATTTTATTTAATTAGGAATCATTCCAAAACATTCAAGTTGCATCTGTTTCTGTGATGTACTGTATGTTTATTTTAACTGTGTTAAAACTATTTTGAAAAACTGAAATGTTAACACATCATTTAATAATGGTATTCATTAATTACAATGACTGACAAAAATTACTTTTAATTCTCTATGGCCATATTAACAACGCTGAAGAATGTCGTTCTTTTTAAGTTCTACAGTTTAGCAGAAGCATGTACTGTATTATAATTACCATGTACTAATAAAGGTCATGTTTATTTCTTCATGATTTATGCCCTGTGCGTTTATAAGTAAAAGGTCTTTTGTGCAAGATAGGACAGTACTATAAAACACACCCGACTCACAGGAATCATGAGGAACCAACAAAATGATGTCAGTCAGCATTCTCTAAGCTGAATAAAGAAATTATTGTTCCTAATTAATGGAATAATTTGTCTTTTTTTAAATCATGTGCAATCAGGAGTCTCAGGCAGGGTTGCCACATTTTAAAAAGAGAAGTAGGAAGAGCAAATAAAGACCTAAAATAGATCTCTTTGTGCCACTTATCGATGCAGCCACTGGTTATCAAAATGGGTACAGACACAACCTAGACACCCTGAACAATGCATGATATAAGGAGTGAGCACATCCTCGACCACTTTAGTTGTTTGCTATACGTTATGTACCTTTAGTATGATAATAAAGAAGAAAATACTGTAAATCACCAACATTTCCCCTTAGACATTTCTGTTTATCCATAGAAATCCTTTTTTGAAAAAAGAATAAAAAAGTAATTAAATATGACAATGTTCAGTGTGTCAAAACTGCAGAAAAAACAAGAGTGCATTATGTATATAATATCCATATAGGCGGTCTTGATCAATCAGAGATTAACTTAAAATATGCGAGGAAATAGGAAGCCCCCCACTTTATCACACAGTGGGATTTTGGTGCTCCTCTAAAATGTATAATAGCTTTAGAAGATTCATAAAGTGAAGAGTGGCACAGTTCCAAGAAGGGGAGCAACCACACGTATCTGTTTTTCTTTTTATTATTTATTTTAATGTGTGTGGCTTATTGCCTACAGAGTAGCCTGTTTTAATGCACTTTCAAACTACCTCTAATGCTTATTTCCTGCTGTGCACATCTGCTGAGAAGGATAAACATACATTTTTGGCAATTATGTAAATGTAAAGTAAATAATTACTAAGGGAGTTTTTAAAAACAAAGTTATGTCACACAAATATTCCATATTTATGATTCAAACTGGACTGTGTATTTATAATCTGTTCTGCACATATTACCGATTCAGATAAAAATTTGCTCTAATCCTTTCATTTCTTTTCTTTAATTTCTTTTTTATTCAAGCCACCCAGTCAGTCATAATAGCTTTTTTATATCATGTTTTGGAAACATCACTTTTAAAATATGAGTCATAGCTGTACTGGTTTACATGTACATTTTCTATCTGATAACCCCCATTTCCTGCACACTCATTGCAAGAATTAGTCACACTTTATTCTATGTAAGAGCGTATAATTCATATATATCTTTTTTTATAAGACATATATTTATTTATGAACTTGCAGACATGTGTCACCCTGCCTCAGTACAAGAATAATTAAATCATGAAAGAATTATAGAAGATAAGAGTAATATATACAGAACTGGCTTATTAATGAAAATAAAAATACTACTTATGGCATTCTGGGATTTATAGGCCTTGGTTTCCAGCTCTTAGTTGAAAGGTCCACCATCATTATTATCAGTTTAACAATCATTTTCCAGGTTTACCCAGGTTAGTCACTTTCTTCTCAGCTCTTTTCCCACCATCTTCATCTTTCCACAGTCCTGTGCATTGTATGGGGTAAGATACATTCTTCTCAAGTCATCTGATACCACTTTGACCAGGTTTTCTTCAGCCAGCCTCTCGGCTGCACCTCTTTTACCTCAAACACAGTGCTCTCTTCATACCATTATCCTCTGCCTTTCACTCCACATGCCACAACCATCTTGGTTTGTTTTTCCCTAGCACACCTCTACACCATATCCTTCTCTTGCTTAATGGCACGCCACACATCCATCTGCTCTTCACTAGCAACGTCTCATTTCCATACAGTGTACTACTCCTCTCATAAAACTTTCATAAACTTTACCCTTTGATGCCAAAAGGCTCCTTCACAAGTCAGATTTAGAAAAAGCTCCAATGATTTCTTCTCACCCTTGCCATCATTTCCATGCCCACACTTCCATATGCACTCAATATGTCATCCAAATAGGCCTACAATCTATGTTCAAAATCTCTTTCTCTCTTTCGAGATTTCTAGCTATTCTTTTCAAATTTCTCCTCCCATCTAAACTCTGTATGCCACTGGCAGAGAGTGAGACATCTTTAAAGGCCAGGAATTAGAGGAATAACCTCTCACCAGAGTACCCTCTGATATCTCTAGGTATCTATTATTAAGTTCCAATTCCCAGTTAAAGGGACTGCCCCCTTTGGTGACTCTAGTTCTGCCTGTCCACTAAACAGCCGAACTAGAGAGCAGAGCCACACACTTTTCTTTAAGAATCCCTTTTATCATTTTGCAGGAGTTCACACAAGCTTATTTCATTCTCCTGTTACATCTCTATATAACCAACACCCCCACCACCCAATCTTCTATATAGGAAGATATAGAACATGACATGATAGTATGGGTGGTGCTGAAGAAGTAAAAAAAAAACACCGGCTTAACAGAGTGGTGCATAGTGTTTGGAGTTCCTCAAATTTGGCATTGGGTCTATATCTAGGAATAGACTTAGCTCTGTGCAGCCATAGCCTAAATGACAGTCTCTGAACCTGGAAGGTGATTCCATAGTTTGGCTCACAGCTAATTCTTTAAATGAGGTTTAAAAGCCCTCTCAAGCTGTTGCTTTAAATCTAAAGAGGAAGGTGACCGAAGAAAAATAAAAAACAAGGGTAAGTGAAAGGGCAGGTGAGAAGATAGTGTGTTCTGTACTTTGTGGATCTTGGAAGGTGCAAAAATGTCGAGCCATTAAACCATCAAATAGGTATTTGTAATTATGTAGAAAAGACCTTGTTCACTCTTCTACTTAGCTATTTTACCCATCCCTTATGTATTTGTTTTAATAAGTATAAATGCATCCTTTTAGATAGATAGATAGATAGATAGATAGATAGATAGATAGATAGATAGATAGATAGATAGATAGATAGATAGATAGATGCAGGTGGAATTGAAGAGTCGCATAGTGTGGGGGAAGCATTTAGAAGCATTCTCAGACTTGTTACCATCTCAGTAATTGAGAGACACTAGGAGGGCATTTTGCTTCTTCTTCATAAAGTATATACATATTGTGACAGGTTAACTGGGTGTTGACAAGGGCACAAGAAGGGCAGGCCTGAGGAAATGCCTAACCTATTATTGAAATATGTCAGAAAGGTCTGCTCAGGAACCGGTGAGGTCCTGTTAACAGGCAAAGCTCAGCAGCCTGAAATCTCACATAAGGCACCTGAAGGCTCAACATGTTGCACCGATCACAAGACATCACTCTTAAATAGAGAACCATAGATTCCTAAGAAAGTTTCTGACACCAAAAGCAGTTGTTAGAATGATTTAAAAAAATAACTGCAGGGTTCAAAGGGCCTATCTCACAAATTGAGTGAGGAGTCAGCAGGAGATTTAGGGCAAGGTCATAACTATCAGGGAGGAAAAGGACAACTGGTGGGCATAGTTTGGAATGTGTTTATCCTATTAATATGAAGTCCAGTGCTTGAGGTGCTTAATATTAAGTGTATAGTTTGAAACAGATAATAATGAAATATAATAAGATAGATGTGCCTACGGTCTTTCTTTTGTGATGCTAGGATGCGTGTTTGCATGACTAATTTTAGTAAACTATGGGCGGGTAACTTTTCATCGGATCTGTATAGCACATCGTGGTTATTGAGTGGTTGTACATCTCAAAAGTTATCATTCCGTTCCACTGTGATGTATGCTAAATAATATGTTTGCCATTTTACTGATGCCAATGACATATCATATATGCAAAGGATCCTGTGAGATTCTTCTCTGAAATTCCTTAAACCCATTTGTTGTACAGTGTGCTTTAAATCAGATATGGCTGTACTGTGTTTATGGCAAAAAAATTAGGCTGAAATGGTAGCTGTAGAATAATCTATGAAAACAATCTGACAATTATGCTTTAATGATCTGTTTAAAAGAAGAAAGAAATAGCAACCAGAACACATTCACTAATGCATTACTGTCTGTGCTTATTATTTCCATATCTTTCTTTTTTTGGAGTAACTGTCAGGTTTAAAGCCTGATGTTCCCTAAAAGAAAAGGTATCTTTAATCTGATAAAACTGGAATTTTTAAGAATCCTAACTAACAGGCTAATACAAAAAACAGGCTTGCAGAGCACAGCCAGCTGTCACATAAAAAAGAACTGTTATATTACAGGCATGAAAAATATAGAAAGGTATTATGAATGATTTTTTAACTAAATGTAATGTACACTGTTTTAACTTTCACAGTTTCAACAGTTTCAGAATATAGGTCTGTTTTATTTTTTTGGAAGCACTGGCTCTTTTCTTCCCCCAAACAATACCTTTTTACCCTGCAGTTTTATTCTTTACAGAGGCACACAGGAAACAGGTGGCTCATTGTGTCTCTGGAAGAAGAAAGGATTCTGTTTTTATGCATTATGTTCTGATCATCCCATTATTAAAGCTGAGTTATTCTGCACAAGCTTAATGAGTTTTATACTGTGAAACACTAAAATACATCAATCTGGAACAATTTTCTTTTGAAAATTTATTATTTTAGCTGCTTTTTTATGTTATAGAGGCTTAAAGCTGAAAATGACACTTGTGTTGAGGTTGGTGGTTTACATAAAATGCTAGTCACAGCAGACATCTATATTTAGATTTGGTATTAGTATTGTGTCTCCCACATAGCTTCCTGCCCTGTGTAAAGCCAAATTTGAATTTTATGTGCTTAACTACGGCCGAGGTAGCATCACCAGTATTAAAAAGGCATAAAGAAAAATAAAATTGCAACATCTGAAAATATGTTAAATAGAGAGTCTTCATTGTTTGCCAATATAAGGTAAACATCTTTTGCTTCATACAAAACTGTGCTCTGGAAGAGACTGAAAAGCTGCAGTGGTCAAATTGTATCTCAGACACTATACATTGCCCTCACTCCAACATTTTGATCTTTTCTCAGTGGGATGGGATCATTAACACTGAGCCATACTTACTGTTCATAGATAAATGGGGCATCCATTGTGTCCATCACTATTGTGTTTCTCTTTCTAAGCAGAGAACTCCTTTCTATAGCATGTCTTTTAAGTCAGATGTTTCAAATTAAGTTGACTATCAGTTCTGCTTTCAGAACAATACAAGCCATTGTTTTTGATGTAGTGGTGTGAAATGCACATTTTGCTAATTCTTGTGAGAGACATTTTTGGTGTTCTAGTCATGTGCTTATAGATAATGTTCCTTTTTTATTATTATGCTTTGAATACCACACCATGAATTTTGCACTGTGCCATCTGGGTAGCACTTCTTGCTGATCATTGCACCAGAGAGCGGTGTCATATTGCATGTTGTTCAGACATACAAGTAAGAATTTCATTGTATTCTACTCAAATGACAAATTAAAACTTGAATTTTGAATGTTGAAGCAATAAGAGAAAATGTAATACAGAATTTATGTCCATATGTCCACCTGTTCAATGTACTCATGTACTACAACTCCAGTTATTCCCAAAAACACAATACTTTTATTACAAAGGACATTTCAGGCTGTATCACTTTTATCTGGTTATTCAAATGCATAGTTAAAGCTGAAGTATTTGATAAAATTAGCTCTCATACTTTGCATACTCTACTTCACCATGTTCAGCTTTGTGAAATGCAATGTTTCTGCCTGGAGTTACTTAGTGGTCAAGTCTGATGATTTAAAATGTTGTACAGCATATTGTGCAGCACAAGTACTACATCATTTCTTTGGTCTGCACAGTTTCATTTGAAGTTGCATTCACTAAATTATCTCACGTGTATAACTGCAATTTATTCTTCATTAATCTTCCTGCTAAATGAATTGAAAACTGCAGTAAGTTCATGAACTTAACATCTAGCTCTTAAGAGTTATCTACACAAATTTGATGAATATGTCCAAATATTATTGTTGAACTAGTGGTCTTCGGCTTGGTAGGGAATGGTGATTATTGTTGTTCTTATGTTGTACAGTGTTCTGAAACTGGTCTGATTGGCAGGCCACAGGGGCAGAAGAAGAAGGACTGTGAGTTAAAATGTTCTTGAAAGACAAGTAGGGACCAAACAAAGTCTTAAAAACAAATTGAAAAAAGTCTGACTTAAATAGTGTCACTTCTGGGAAGCAAAACTAGCAACCAAAAACAGTGAGATAACAATAGGATCACAAAATATTGGCACTCAGCAAAAGTAGTAATGGCATTGCAGAAAAAAAATATATAACTAGCAACAAAATCAAGTGTAAATACACAATGAATCCATGCAACAAAAATTGGGAGTGGTCTCCCCTAGACTTTCTCGTATACTCAGATATGGGGATGGATATTTGAGGAGTAAACTGCAAGACAATGATTGCATTTTTATATTATGTACATTAAAGAACCATCAACAATAAATCAAATTAATAATATATTGAACAATTATTATAAAAGTAAAATTGAATAAATCGGAAATCTGCAGCTGCATAAATAAAAGGTAACGTACCATTTCCGGTTAACGGAAATAGCCCAAAAGTTGTTAGAAATCTATGTTTTGTACCTAATACTTATATGCAATAGTTGGTTGACCTAAGTGAAAGTGTACTCAAGTTACTGTGTTTACAGACATACACACATACACACACAGACACAGACATAATTCCAAAAATTGTATTTTCAGGGAGGTCTAAAATGTCGAGATTTTGATGATCGAGTCTTTGGACGATTAAAATATTTCCCTATACTTTGTATATGAGAAAGTAAAAAGGAGCTGAAAACTGAATACTTTTAAGTGCTGGGGAAAAAATACAATAAGTATAGCAAAATTTTCTTAAGGAAAAGAATAATTTAACAAACCAAAAATATATTAAGGTGGGAACTCCAATTTAGCCTGCAGCTCAGCATGAAAAGATCATAATAATCTAGAGACAGGAATATAAGCATATGGAAGTCAGGATTGTTCATCAGGTCCATAAATGCACTAAATGTACAGGAACATTTTCTTAATCAAAAGTAAAATGAAACAAAACCACAATTATGTTGGTGTTGCACACTACGTTTGTATCAGTGTTTTATATCTAGGACTTTACCATGTAAATTACATTATTATGGCAAATATATATTTACTATTTGTAAAATACATTGTGATATTGTGCTCTCTGAAAATATTACATGATAGACTGTAAATAAGGAGGCTGAAAGAAGGCTTCAAAAAGTGCTACTCCTACCAATTCCACTGCATATGCCTTTTAGTCATTATTGTGCACCCCTGGTAAGATATGCTTGCTTCCATTTTACCATATGAGTATTCTGTGATAATATCTGAATATAATTAAACATGTAGTATAAAGTGGCTAAATGCTAGATTTTTTTTTATTTTACTTGGCAGTAAAGTTAAGTGCTTGATGCTATGAAAATATTTGAATAAATATCTGTGAATGAACAATTAACACACATACCGTGATGTTATTGTATTTTTGGAAATTGGTCCAAGTTAAAGGTCTAATGATACAATGTTTTCCTCCTGATCACCATTTCAATCCAACAGCCCTTTATTAGCATTTGTTTTCTGCAGCAGTATTCATTCAGGATTAAGCAGGTCATTGAGAAAGTCAGGCTTTATTTGAGCTGTGCTGTGGCATGCTGGGTATACCTCAGGACTGCACTCTGTGTATTCCCTTAAGTGGAATTGATTGCTTTGCACCAGATTGCCCAAGATGACTCATTGATGCCAGCGAGTCTCCATCCTGAGTTTTAGCCTGATAGTTTAATGTTTACTGTAACCTGTGCAGTGCATTATAAAGACACTCTAGCCAGTCTGAGGCAGATGAAGTGCTGTAACTTGAGCAGACACTTCCAGGAGCAGTCATCAATGAACAAAAGTCACTTTAAACCACTAACCTAAATTTCCTTATGAGGATTGTGTGAAATTGCACAAATACTGGAGAGCTGCAAGCCTGTGCACATTTTACTGTTTAGCTTTGAAATGTAACATTCACACTATGTTTCCAATTGAAAATGACATCATTCTTACAAGATTAGAACACTGAGCAGCTTAGTGGTTTACCCCCATATATCCATGACAAAAGGGGTGTTAGCGCTTTACTGATAGCAACAACCACAAACTGATATCCAGTTTTAAACCCGATAGATAATCTTCAGTGTCTGTTTTTCACTCTTACTATTTTGTTTGGCTTTGTCTAATTTTCTGCCTTAACCTTTAAACTAAAGACTTTATGTGAAAGGTATGATTTAATTTGTTTACTGATTTCTTCAGTATCATCCCAAGGACAGATTATTCTAAACAGTTCACTTACTCTGGTATCAGTGACACTTAACTATTTATAAGATGCACCAATGCTACACAAAGAAAAAAAAATCTCATTACATTGCAACAGTGCATATCCTAGAAGCACATTTCATATTTATGTCTGTCCCTCATGCAGACAATATGCTGTGTAAATAGGCTCAAACTGTATGGAAGTTTGGTTACTTTTTATTTCTCATAGCACCTCTGTTATTTGCCACACTGAAGATATAGTTTAAGCACGTATTACTTAAAAGTTCCAAGGACAGGAAATAACTATCGATCAGAATAATCATTATTACAAAAACAAAATTAACCAAACATATATAATACTTAAGGTCTTTTGATTCTGTCACAATTAGCCAACAAAAACACCAACAAATGATAACATAACAGGCTTTTCATCATTACAATTTTTCCTTTACACAGCACAGATAGTGTATAAAAACAAACTTATAATATTTATTAATGTCAGAATTGTATGCTAAAAATTAACTAAGTGGGTGCAGAAATAAATGAGAGATCACACATTTTTATAACAGAACTGGCACAACCAAAATGAAGAGTGTTTTGCTTTTAATTGTTTTTACCCATTGCTACACCAAGATCAAACATATTAACATTTGTGTTAAAATTATTTCTTCAATCCATCTATGTGCCAAACCTTTCCTTGAACCCACTTTTTCCATTACAAATTCACAAAAAATCCATGGCCTGTTCTGCACAGCATCAGGTTGTGACAAATCCTGAATTGGACACTAGACCATTGCAGGGCATACTTTTGCATTTTAATATAAACATATATTATAAAAAAATAAATAAAGAGAAATTAATTTCCTATTGCTTTAAATAGTTGCATATTTAGATCCTGCTGGGTTTGGTGTCACCTAATCTTCTCCATGCTTTGATCACTCACGTTGGCAGCACATCTGTGCTCTACTGTCCACATCTATTAATAAAACCAACATCAGTGTTCAATTTCAACGGTATACTTGATGTAAACATCCTTTAAGTGGCAGGGGCAAAATATAGATTGGTGGTATCACCCAGCAGACATGCCATGCCTTTGCATTAATAATTTATTCATTGCTCAAAAAAGGATTGAAAATTGTTAAAAAATACACCAAATTCTAAACCATGCTGACTTTAAATATATTCTGAAATTCAAAGTCACAATGTTACAGAGAGAAAAAACTAATATTTTTAATTTTTTATTTCTTTTGTGTGAAATATTTTTTCATGAAAGGAACTTTCTTACCAAAAACAGAAAATATATACAGTAAACAGTAAGTTTTCACAAACTGATTTTCCTAAAAAACAATAGAGTTCCAACATTTCAAATATAATAAGCATGTGACATTCATTCTACACAGGAAAGAGACTGAACACAATGAATTGCTGTGGACTCATATCACAAACCATCTAATTTTGAAGATTCGTGCTGTGGTGAACTGCCACGGACTAAGCTGTGAACCCGTGATCTCCGGTTCAGAAGTGATCGCTTTGCTGCGTGATCTAAATGGAGAGCTCCAACAGTCAGCTGTGCAGAGCCCGTCTCTGAACACTGTGAGTCATGTGCTTTCCTTGTGACATCAGCTGATCTCTGTTTGTGACAGCCCCTACTTTTTCCATGCAGTTTTGCCACTACTTGCCATCTGTCTACAGTGCAAATCCCACCATTGTCGCCAATCAAATTGCTGTGGACTGACACCACAAAGCATCACCTGTGGTAAACTGCCGGTGGTAAGCTGTGAACCCTCGATGTCTGGCTCAGAAGCAAGCACTTTGCAGCATGAGTATAAAGTGCATGGAGAGAGTAGAGAAAACAGGACATTTTTGAATTGGCGTTCTAGATTGCTGTATTACGTTTTGAAGTCTACCCCTAAAGAACTGGATGCCTAGCAAGAATCAACTCTACATGCAATGTATTCACAGCCACACCAGTTCACTTGTTCATTCTACTAAACCTTAGATGTGTTGTTATCAAGAGGATGTCCGCCCATCGACGGGCTTACGGATTTATTCTCCCACACTCTCCCACGCTTGCAAAGGAAGTCAAAACAGGGGGATGTATATGGGCACAGAAAGAACATGTCAATGGTGAGTCAATTAGGAATCAAACCTGGTGTCTGTAGCTTTATAACCTGAATAACAACATTCCACTTTGAGCCATTTTACTTTTTGTTGCTATTATATCTAATCTATTAATTTTATCCATCCGTCCATCCATCCATCCATCCTCTTCCGCTTATCCGGGGTCGGGTCACGGGGGTAGCAGCTTAAGCAGAGAGGCCCAGACTTCCCTCTCCCCGGCCACTTCTTCCAGCTCTTCTGGGAGAATCCCAAGGCGTTCCCAGGCCAGTCGGGAGACATAGTCCCTCCAGCGTGTCCTGGGTCTTCCCCGGGGCCTCCTCTCAGTTGGACGTGCCCGGAACACCTCACCAGGGAGGCGTCCAGGAGGCATCCTGATCAGATGCCCGAGCCACCTCATCTGACTCCTCTCGATGCGGAGGAGCAGCGGCTCTACTCTGAGCCCCTCCCGGATGACTGAGCTTCTCACCCTATCTTTAAGGGAAAGCCCAGACACCCTGCAGAGGAAACTCATTTCAGCCGCTTGTATTCGCAATCTCGTTCTTTCGGTCACTACCCATAGCTCATGATCATAGGTGAGGGTAGGAACGTAGATTGACTGGTAAATTGAGGTCTTTGCCTTACGGCTCAGCTCTTTTTTCACCACGACAGACCGATGCAGAGCCCGCATCACTGCGGATGCCGCACCGATCCGCCTGTCAATCTCACGGTCCATTCTTCCCTCACTCTTGAACAAGACCCCGAGATACTTGAACTCCTCCACTTGGGGCAGGATCTCACCCCCAACCCTGAGAGGGCATTCCACCCTTTTCCGGCTGAGGACCATGGTCTCAGATTTGGAGGTGCTGATTCTCATCCCAGCCGCTTCACACTCAGCTGCGAACCGCTCCAGAGAGAGCTGAAGATCACGGCCAGATGAAGCAAACAGGACAACATCATCTGCAAAAAGCAGTGACCCAATCCTGAGTCCACCAAACCGGACCCCTTCAACACCCTGGCTGCACCTAGAAATTCTGTCCATAAAAGTTATGAACAGAATCGGTGACAAAGGGCAGCCCTGGCAGAGTCCAACTCTCACTGGAAACGGGCTCGACTTACTGCCGGCAATGCAGACCAAGCTCTGACACCGGTTGTACTGGGACTGAACAGCCCTTATCAGGAGGTCCGGTACCCCATACTCCCGGAGCACCCCCCGCAGGATTCCCCGAGGGACACAGTCGAACGCCTTTTCCAAGTCCACAAAACACATGTAGACTGGTTGGGCAAACTCCCATGCACCCTCCAGGAATCTGCTAAGGGTGTAGAGCTGGTCCACTGTTCCGCGACCAGGACGAAAACCACACTGTTCCTCCTGAATCCGAGGTTCGACTATCCGACGGACCCTCCTCTCCAGAACCCCCGAATAGACTTTTCCAGGGAGGCTGAGGAGTGTGATCCCTCTGTAGTTGGAACACACCCTCTGGTCCCCCTTTTTAAAGAGGGGGACCACCACCCCAGTCTGCCAATCCAGAGGCACTGTCCCCGGTGTCCATGCGATGTTGCAGAGACGTGTCAACCAAGACAGTCCTACAACATCCAGAGCCTTAAGGAACTCCGGGCGTATCTCATCCACCCCCGGGGCCCTGCCACCAAGGAGTTTTTTGACCTCCTCAGTGACTTCAGTCCCAGAGATGGGAGAGCCCACCTCAGAATCCCCAGGCTCTGCTTCCTCATTGGAAGGCATGTAAGTGGGATTGAGGAGGTCTTCGAAGTACTCCCCCCACCGACCCACAACGTCCCGAGTCGAGGTCAGCAGCACACCATCCCCACCATATACAGTGTTGACACTGCACTGCTTCCCCCTCCTGAGACGCCGGACGGTGGACCAGAATCTCCTTGAAGCCGTCCGAAAGTCGTTCTCCATGGCCTCTCCAAACTCCTCCCATGCCCGAGTTTTTGCCTCAGCAACAACCGAAGCGGCATTCCGCTTGGCCTGCCGGTACCTATCAGCTGCTTCCAGAAACCCACAGGACAAAAAGGTCCTATAGGACTCCTTCTTCAGCTTAACGGCATCCCTCACCGCCGGTGTCCACCAACGGGTTCGGGGATTGCCGCCACGACAGGCACCGACCACCTTGCGGCCACAGCTCCGGTCAGCCGCCTCAACAATAGAGGCACAGAACATGGCCCATTCGGACTCAATGTCCCCCACCTCCCTCGGGACGTGGTTGAAGTTCTGCCAGAGGTGGGAGTTGAAGCCACTTCTGACGAGGGACTCTGCCAGCGGTTCCCAGCAGACCCTCACAACACGTTTGGGCCTACCAGGTCTGACCGGCATCTTCCCCCACCATCGAAGCCAACTCACTACCAGGTGGTGATCAGTTGACAGCTCCGCCCCTCTCTTCACCCGAATGTCCAAGACATATGGCCGCAAGTCCGACGACACGACCACAAAGTCGATCATCGAACTGAGGCCTAGGGTGTCCTGGTGCCAAGTGCACATATGAACACCCTTATGCTTGAACATGGTGTTCGTTATGGACAATCCGTGACGAGCACAGAAGTCCAATAACAAAACACCGCTCAGGTTCAGATCGGGGGGGCCATTCCTCCCAATCACGCCCTTCCAGGTCTCACTGTCATTGCCCACGTGAGCATTGAAGTCTCCCAGCAAAACGAGGGAATCCCCAGAAGGTATGCCCTCTAGCACCCCCTCCAGAGACTCTAAAAAGGGTGGATACTCCAAACTGCTGTTTGGCGCATACGCACAAACAACAGTCAGGACCCTTCTCCCCACCCGAAGGTGGAAGGAGGCCACCCTCTCGTCCACCCGGGTAAACCCCAATGCACAGGCTCCAAGTCGGGGGGCAATAAGTATGCCCACTCCTGCTCAGTGCCTCTCACCGGGGGCAACTCCAGAGTGGTAGAGAGTCCAGCCCCTCTTAAGGAGATTGGTTCCAGAGTCCAAGCTGTGCGTCGAGGTGAGTCCGACTATATCTAGCCGGAACCTCTCGACCTCGCGCACTAGCTCAGGCTCCTTCCCCTTCAGAGAGGTGACATTCCACATCCCAAGAGCCAGTTTCTGTAGCCGAGGATCAGACCGCCAAGGTCCCCGCCTTCGGTCACCATCCAACTCACACTGCACCCAACCTCCTTGGCCCCTCCCATAGGTGGTGAGCCCATGGGAAGCTATTAATTTTAGCTAAGTAAAAATTTGAAATCTCTCTATTATAAAAAAAATCTTGGAAGGTTTGGAAGGAGATGAGACGTGATTTTCTTGGAGACACTTTAATGTGCCACAAGACAAGGCAGTGAGACAAAAGGACAGCTGCTGTACAGGCTTTTAAATGTTCGCCGTGCTGCGCAACATGCAGATCACACAGCAAGCCAGCAGCTGATCCGACCGCATCTCCATAGTGTGCGTTCAGCCCCTCTCTTCACAACGTGAGCGGCAGTGACACGAAGTGGCTGGCACGTAGCGCTAGGGGGTGAACGAGCGAAGAGTGCATGGGGCAAAGTGCCCCAGTTTTATAAATAAAAGGAGTTATGTCAGTCCATCAAACCTTTTCTCATCTTGTCAAGCCAGTTCTTAATAGCCATCATGACATCTCTTTCTACTTGATAAATAGGTGTTGTACCAGTTAATGGCTGTATATACACAAAATTAATGTTAAGATGCTGTTGTATCATTAGAAGATGATCACTACATTTTAACAGATACTTTCAAAGCCCTGATTGAGTTATTAGATCACCCAACTGGACAGTGCCGTAGTTGTACCTCCTTTAATTATATGGGCCATGAAATCGCAATGGCCAAAATTTGACACATCTCTTGATTACTTTGACAACTAGTAGTGACAACTTGACATAAGACACATTTATATTGTAAATATGTGGAGATATATTTATATTGTAAATATGTGGAGATATATTTATATTGTTAAATGTATATGTAAAATAGTGACAGCTTATTCAATTGTGTTGGAAAGCACACATATTTTATAGTTTCATTCTTGTATTGACTTGACGTTGGATCAAGTCTCTGAATAAGCACAGCTATGTTTTTGCTTCAAAGGTCGTTTTTGTCTAGGTAGGCAACACTGGAAAGTCAAACACTACGGGTTATATATCCATTTTTCTGTCAAAGCACTACTGGAGCATTTAGTCATTGAGTGTAAAGAGTTTAGCCTTATTACTTATTTCTTCAAGTAATCTTTACTGTATATGTAAACTGGTAATTTGTATAACACATGGAGCAAGTAGGGACAAAATTGACACTTTTACACAATGATGTTCAAGAGTACAAGAAGGGGACTTCCTCAGTGGTGGATCCTCTATAAGGCAACATGGTCACATTGTTATTGCATTTAGAAATGTGCAAAAGAGGATGCTGAACCCAATAACAGTCTAACTGCATTGAGACTGTGAGTGGGCTGGCAGTTGAATTTAGAAGCTTTACAAAGGCAGCACTGACCATTATGTCACCCTTTAAGCCTTTTTAAAATAACTGTTAATCCAATTTTTATTTAATACTAGCCAAAGAATCTGGTGTTGCCCAAGTATATGAATAATTGGATTAATCCCTGCGTGGAGTTTGCATGTTCTCCTCGTGTCTGTGTAGGTTTCCTCCGGGTGCTCCGGTTTCCTCCCACAGTCCAAAGACATGCAGGTTAGGTGTATTGGTGATTCTAAATTGTCCCTAGTGTGTGCTTGGTGTGTGTGTGTGCGCACCATGCGCTGGGCTGGTGTCCTGCCCGGAGTTTGTTTCCTGCCTTGCGCCCTGTGTTGGCTGGGATTGGCTCCAGCAGACCCCAGCAGTAGTTAGGATATAGCGGGTTGGATAATGGATGGATGTAAGAAAGCACATATTCATGTCTTTTTTATATGTTGACCCTTTTTGTGTATGATTGGATTCTTTAGTTATGGTAACTCCTTGCTGGGTTGGAACCATGAATGTTACTTCCTTTTATGCCCTGGTTTATGCTGGTTTTACAAAAACATGTTTTATCCAACATTAATAAACTGGAGGGTTTGTTGAATAATTAAATTATTGCTACTTCATATAAGCTGGACAAAAGTACTGGTTTTTGTACTGTTGCGTCGATTGAAATCCTATTTTTATGAAATATTTGAACTCCATAAACTCTATATGTAATAATAATGAATTTTATTTATATAGTGAATTTCATGAACATCAGCTCAGCTGTTTTAAAGTAATTCTTGGTTTTTGTGGTGTTGCCCTTACAATTTGGTTCCCCCATTACATTTTTGAAGGTCACTGAAGCCTATATTTTAAATTGCAGGAAGAATAATGTAAATATACTGTTTAAAATTTTGTGAAGTGGATATATCCATTTATGAGTGATGTACGAGTTATGTTTGCCACCCATCACATCACACCCAAACCGCCCACAACAACACACAAACTCCCCACACAAACTGCTGTTTCCATTGAATTAGTGATGTGGAATGTAGCTTTCACTGTAAGTGAAGTGTAAGTAGGGCCAAACATAAACAATTTGCCAAATTCATTACCATCAGCTAAATTGTCCTGCCATTATAACACACTTTTTGGTTTTGCCCAGCCCTATTACAACCTTGTTTCTCAAAGAAATTTTTAAAAGGGGGCAGGATGCTGGAAGAGTGGTAGCACCGCTGCCTTGCAGTAAGTAGGCCAGGGTCTGTGTCCTGGATTCTCCCTGTGTGGAGTTTGCATGTTATCCACTTGTCTGCGTGGTTTCCCTCCAGGTGCACCAGTTTCCTCTCACTGTCCAATGACATGCAGGTTTGGTGAACTGGTGATGCTAAATTGGCGCTAGCATTTGTTTGACATATGGGTGAACTCACCCTGCAGTGGATGGGCAGCCTGTCCAGGGTTTGTTCCTGCCTTGCGCCCTATGCTAGCTGGGATAGTCTCCAGCACCCCTGCAACCCTGGTGTGGATAAAGTGGGTTAGAAATATTACGTGACTTTTAAAAGGCCTTTAATTCTGCATTTTAAGTTGTATGCATGCAGATCTTCCACACAGCCATTTGGAAGTGATGAATTTTTCCACCCTACCCCACCACCATTACAACCACTTATCCAAATGAAATTTTTTAAATTTAGCTATACTAATGTCATCCTATGTGAAAGTCTGTTCAGCCTTTTTTGCATGATTAATGAACAAACAAATAGACCATATGCAATCTGAGTGTTGAAATGAGGTCCTTAGTGTGAAAATAATGCATAGTTCTATTTTATTTATATTGGTTATTTTAGCAGAGAATGACAAAACCTCTTATGAATGCTTGCAACAGTTGCTCAGATGTAAGCCATGCTTGAAGGATTATTAAATTGTAACACCACACACCTGCTAACAGCCGGAAAACTACTTATCCATTATTTTTCTGGGTTTGGACCCGGCACCTTCTTATGCTTCTTTACCAGAAGGAAATTGTGAATTCCATTTTTTGTATGGTATTCTTCAAGTAGTAGAGTCTCAAAGTGTTTGCTTGCACCCATTTACAACTAGAGTGCATTAAAAGCAAATTGCTAGACCAAGCATTTACAAACATGAACACTCAAAGTGCACTAACCACAGAAAAGAGGAACTTTAATTTGTATTAAATAATGACAATACAAATAATCACAATCATGAGCACAGCAAGCATAACACTTTATGTTATAATGAATACATTATTAACTATATCAAACAGATACATTTTTGAGCAATGCCTCAATGTGGAAAATTTGTGATTTTACTTAGTGTCAATAAATCCCTTTATAATTAAATTAGGCCTGTGTTAATGAACACACCAATTGCTTTTTAACTCTGTAACTTGTGATGGCATAATATGTTATGTGTTCTCCCAGCAGCAAATGAAACTTGCTTTGTACATTTGCTGCATGCATTTGTTAACATTTATTGCTTAACTTATGACACCTCCTTATAAAAGTCTGTAGTTAAAGGCTATACTGGAATAACCCGCAGTGTTCACAGGGAATTTAAATAATGCAATGTCATTTTTACATTAAATTAATTCATGAATCAAACACCAAGACCTGCAGCTACTGAAATATTTATTTAAATAAAACAACTTGGGCTCAGAATCCTTCATCTAACATAAGGTTTTTAAGTTTTCAGTGCTCTTAGGGGGTGATATATAGTGTTCAGCAAAAGAGACTGTGAGAAAATGAACTTGTGTGGGTGTATTATGCGAAAAATCATCATACTCAAACATACTTTCTCATATTAACAGACAAATATTGCACTCAGGACTCACAACAGGCGTGTTCTGAAATGCTGTTTTAATGGCTCCTATCTAAGGAAAAAATAAAATTTATAATACTAAACTTTTAACCTCCCTAATGCTAAGGGAGACAATCCACAGCTACATATGGACACAGAACTAGAACTTTAAACATTTTCTCAAAGGACAGGAGGAAATCAGAAACGACTATGAATTAAACAAGGATGTGGAAACCTTATGGACGTAGTGGAACTTTAAAGAAAGAGTGAAATGAGAAAGATTAAACAACTGAATGAATTTTGGGGTTTGGCAGAAAAGGGTGCAGTCATTCTAGAAGTGACTCAGTCAACACTCAAGACACAACAACAAGCAGAAATAAAGCAAAGACTAAAATGTTTTACTTTAAAACTCTTTACCTTAAAATAAGTTTGAATTCCACTGTAGTTTGCTTTTAATCAGATGTGGAGGCAGCATGGCCAAGCTGAGACAGAAAGAGTCTGAAAGTGTAATGCCACATATCTGGTGGAAGTAGTAACACTGCTTTTTGAGACAGATGCATGAATGTGCAATGGCTGCAGAGGAGGAGGAGGAGACTTTTTATTAGCAGACTACAAACTTAGAGTTAAGGCTGACATACATTCTCATGGATTAATTAGGGTTAAAAAACTCTGGTCATAAGAAATGTCTTCTTCGCACAATTTATGGTACATTGTTTCTTCTCTGCTGTAGACAAATGTTGAGAAAGACAATATCACAAGCCCCCTTCAGATTGGTGCACATTACAGTGTTCTATTAGATATAAACTGATACAATGGTGGTTACAACTGAGTGCTTTACCAAGTCTAATGTAATATTTTGACTTTGGCAATTTGATAGTTCTCCAAAAGATATAAGGCAAAGGTTTTAGCTGCTCTGAAACGAGAAGCATTATAAGTTAAAACCATGTGGCACTACATGACTTTTCTAGTGATTTTTAGCTGCAGACATCACTTAAATGACCTTAGCGAGTCGGAGGTAGTTGTGGCATGAGCCCATGACCAACTGTCATGTAGTGTGGCATACTCGGAACCTCACTCCAGCTAATCCATGACTCACCCAATTTAATTTTGTCTCAAGTCATAAGCTGACACTGTGAGCATAAGAACTGACAACCAACCAACATGCACCTGGAAGTACAGGGCCTGTAATCCAGCTATGAGGGTCTGGAACGTGGGGTGTTTTGGACCTTACAAACAGAAGAGACACTCATCTGTCAAATGTCTCATGTTGTGTGTACAGAATCACAATCGAACAAAAAAAAAGGGCAGAGATTGTGATTGAACTCACCAAACCTGTAAATCCTTCATTACAGGACTGGCTCTGTCAGATAGCACATTGACTGCAGAATAAAGGTGTGGGCTTGTGAAAATTTGGAAATGTGAAACTGAGCTGGAAAGTTGTCATGCATTCACATTATTGGCCATCCCCACAATGCCTAGTCATATAAATATGACACACTCAAGTGACAAATTCAGCAATCGCAGTCATCACGTTTGACATCCTCTCCAATAAAGAAGTCATATATGTGACATTACCTTCAGATAAATCCTTTTGCAAGGTATCTACGCAAAGCCCAATGTTAAATGGACTGTCATTTTGTGCTTAACAATAATTATGTAATGGAAGTGCAGCAGAATAGCTGGGAATGAATTCGCTCTTGCTACAGGGCACAGCTTGTCTGACCATCTCGGATGAAAACCTCACACCCATGCTTTCAACCCTGCTATGGGAATAGAGGCAAAAGTGATCTAACCACAGAAGTCCTGGTTGCTGGGACTGATTTTATCCACAAGCACAGGGTCATCATTGCACAGCATTGCACATTGAACAGTACTTTACCTGCATGTAAAATTTATATATCAGTGATATATGCACACAACAGGAGAAAAACAGCAAAAGAACACATTGTTAGTAAACTGCAAATATTACTAAAGAAGATTTGAAAAATCAAAGCAGAAATACAAACCACCGAAATTAAGGCCAGAAGGGTAAGAGCAAAAATGTCAGTAAGTATGGTAAAAATGATTTTAGACATAGTGAAGCTTGGATATAAAGAGCTCCCTTAAATAATGGAATCCATTAACAAGCATAAAGTAATATGGAAAAAATATTGTTGCTAGGCAACACAATGCAATAGTTATTGTAGTTCATTGCACTGATTGCATGCTGGTTACCCAAGGCTTGCCATTGTATTCAGGAACAGAAAGTCATATTGTTAGAGGGAAACAATGCTTAAGAGACTGGATTTGCAGTATCTGGGAAGAGAAAGCAATTAAAGCACTATTTCAAAACCTAAAAATCCAATAAAATCTTGCAATGAGTTGAAGAAATAAGAGCAAGGAGACTGAACTGAAAATAAAGAGTTTCACCCTTCTTTGTAATGCCACAAAGAAAGTAAACTTGATGCTTCATCTCTTCAGAGAAGGGAAGGTGTGCAAACCTACAAATCTGTAACCAGGCTGCGATTTTACAGTTACCTCCAATAATAAAAATAATGACACAATGCCAAATGTTAGACTTTACAGCTTATTATCAAGTTGATATACACAAATATGAATGTGCTAGAAGATCAGTTACACCTCAGTGATAAGTGCACATAAAGTCTCCCCTCGGGGTCAATAAAGTATTCGTTTATCTATCTAAGTAAACAAAAGCTAACTGGTGCAAACACTAAAATGAATTCCAAATGAATAAAAAAATTATGTAAGTCTTACTTACAAAGCTAGGCAATAACAGACATTATTGACTTTAAAGATACAGTAGCATATTTCTTTACTGTTTTATGTTCAAAACAAGCTTGCTAAACTTTAACAGAGATAGTTGACAGGAACACCCAGAAAAGGCCGCATCCCTTTTGGCATTTCTGAATGAGTCAAAAAAGAAAAAAAAAATCTTAGCTGTCTCTCAGGAAAATTTATGTCCCGAGATAACCCCTCAGGTGACACCTTGTGGACTGCCACCAACAAGACATAAAAAGCAGATCTATAACTCCACACTGTAAAATTATGAGATTATTCAAGCCTGAAATGGCCCAAGACTGCACTCTTTCATTTTGTATGAGTGCTTACCTTGCAAATGCTCTTTTATGAAAGACACTTTGCTGTTTCCTTTCTATTCGCATTTCTTTTTTTTATGTTCTGCTTGCTGCATTGAAAACAGAAACAAAGAGAATGTCAAGTCTATGGCTATTGCGTATCAAAAGATGAGCTGGAGACATCAACACTTCCCCACGCTACTGCAATACTGTCTTATGAGAAAACCGGAGGACTGCTGTTGAGATGATCATCAAAAAGGAAATGATACATTAGTTTATACTGAAAAGTATAAATTATAACATTCCAGTTCTTGACATGTACTTTTTAAGAAAAAAAATGTTGTTACAGCTGGTGTTTTGAACTCTTTGACGCTGCACACAGATTGAATATAACGTACTCATTGGAATTGTTTGGTTTACCACTGCCCTCTGAAATATATAGTTTCCTATAATATATCTGTTCTCTCTATAACTAAACATCTTTCTCTCTTTCTTTCTCTGTCTCTATATATAATTTCTGTACATTTTAAGGCTCAGTAATACATTGTTTTTAACTTTGGCAGGGTATGATACCGAGGATTAACACCCCCTTTGTTTACCTCTTTTTCAGAATCAGTAAAGTGGGTTTAGTAGCAAAGAGTAAAGGAAGAAATTGTTACCTTTTTCTTTATCCCTGTGACAAGCACATTCTTAGCTGGAGAATAGAAAAAGGCCTTAAGATCGAATTTTTCTTGCTGTGGAAACTGGGCCATGTGTAATACTGTCACCAAATACCTATCTCGACCACCACCAGAGAATAATACATTATATGGCAAGGTTTACCAGAAGATGTATGGGATCAGGATGGCTGGGCCGAAACTGTATAGAAATCAGGGCAGACTTCTGCACTATAATATTTCTAAAAAGACCAATAACACGGTAAGGTGGCAGTTTTCCATTCATAATGTTTTATTGGTATCTCATTATTTTGGTCTCAGTTCATGGCATGCTGTGAATAATGAAGCCCCTTCAGGAGGATAACACCTCCAGGTTCACTGTGCAGTGTTATTCAGACCAGCAACAAGAGTGACAATGCTATGTGGTATTAATTTTCATATTCACTATGTGTTGCCTGAGTTATCACAACTTGGTCATGCATAAATCTTAAACAAATTTCCAGTGACGCCTAAAATGACTTGCAGGCAGAGAGCTTGCTCTGTGTTAGATTGTTGCTTTGTAACTTAGTTCCTGGTTTCATTTTTTCCCAAAGTATAAATGAAAAAGAAAGTTTGAGAGATGGGTTATTCTGACATGAAAAATGTCTTGTTCAAATGTATTCTCTATGTTCCATTTTAAAATTAGAAATTTTCTTCATTCTTAACTTAAGGTTATTTTTTAGAACAGTATTAATTTAATTTAAGTTAGGCGAGATTGCATTGGTTTGGACACGTGCAGAGGAGAGATGCTGGGTATATTGGGAGAAGGATGCTAAGGATAGAGCTGCCAGGGAGGAGGAAAAGAGGAAGACCTTTTTATGGTTTATGGATGTGGTGAGAGAGGACAGGCAGGTGATGAGTGTAACAGAGCAAGATGCAGATGACAGAAATATATGAAAGAAGATGATCCACTGTGGCAACCCCTAACAGGAGCAGCTGAAAGATGAAGAAGAAGAAACTGTTTGTCATCTGGAATTATCAAGTATCCTTACTATTTGAAAGGATTACGTATTCAGCAGATTACCTCAAACGTTGAATGGTATGTTTGAAGAAAATGGGCATGGATTGATTTAGTTTAATTTTGTATACTGCATACACCTCCACAATTGCATCCTTAGTAGAATTCCCCCCCAAAGAGCTTCACTTCAATGAATCATTACTATCCCCTTAACTCATTTTATTCGGTATTGGTTTCACACTATCAAAAGGGGTTTTCAGTGCACTAACATCCTTCCTTTGCAGTTGCCTTGTGTAGAACACCTGTCCTCAAAGTGTATGCTAATACATTGGTCTTTGTCACATTACTAGGTTTGCCAAATGATCTTACTGTCCACAAAAGGATTTTCAGATCCTTTGATAAAGTTTTGTCATCCACACTGAAATACCAAACTTGTATAAATCTTCCTCAGCAGACATGTGCAGCCTGTCAGCCTTAAGTGTTATATGGTTATGATGCAAACTGAAATACCTAAAGAAAAAGGGGAAAAAAACACCTCTTTGTGAGGACTGGCAATAAAGAATAACTTCTTTTAAATGTCTCTAGCAAGTTTACGTTTTCTAAAGCTATGGAAGATATGGAAAAGGAGTCCTGCTGACATAGATACAGTGAAACAGTTGAGTGTTTCCTGGTGAAGTAGCCATCAGCTGATGTAGAAAATTCAGGAAAAGTCAATCTGGTCAGTACAAATTGTCAAAAGTAATGTCAGTATCTAATCACATGACAATTACACATCAACGTTTTCTAAAAGCACAATTTTCCTTATCCATACTGCTTTATGAGACCCACTACTTCCAACTTTTCACACTTTGGAGACTGTTTTTGATGTTTTTGGTACGTTTTTGGTGGTCAATAACACTGTTTTGTTGTGGATGGCAGGTCAAAATGAATTAAAAAAAATGAAAAAGGTGGCTTTTTAAATTTATCCTTTGTTAGTATGGACCAGATATTAGAACTTAGACCATTTCTTTCAGGCTGCATGGTGGTGCAGTGGTGGTGTTGCTGCCTTGCAGTAAGGAGACCTGGGCTTCGCTTCTCGGGTCCTCCCTGCTTGGAGTTTGTATGTTCTCCCTGTGTCTGTGTGGGTTTCCTCCGGGTGCTCCGATTTCCTCCCACAGTCCAAAGACATGCAGGTTAGGTACATTGGTGACCCTAAATTGTCCTTGGTATGTGGGGGTGTGTGTGTGTGTGTGTGTGTGCCCTGTGGTAGGCTGGTGCCCTGCCCAGGGTTTGTTCCTACCTTGCACCCTGTGTTGGCTGGGATAAGCTCCAGCAGACCCCCATGACCCTGTGTTAGGATATCGCGGGTTTGGACGATGACTGGCCATTTCTTTCTGTTTACTACATTTTAATATGTAATTTATTGCAGAGAAGGAGAACAAGAAGGACTGAACATACAGTAAATAAAAGTGAAATGTAATAATGTATTAATAATTTTATGTAATAGTGTCATGATTTCTGATCTTAAAACTTAGAGACTTGAATTAAAAGCCTAGCAATGGCAAAAAGGCTGATGCCTTCAGTTCTGTGCACAAAGCCTTGAAAAACAACTGCACTGACACAAATGGTCAAGGCTTCAGGATACTGCACTGGAAAGGTGCTAAAACTAATTGTGAAATAATTCAGATGATAGAGAGAAGATTGTTAGCTGTCTAATAAAGATGTGTTGTCATAGATATAACAGGTGAAGTCTTGGAATGAGGATAACTATTTGAGGAAGAAGAACCCAAGGCAGTTAGTAGAAAAAGTGGCTCAGGGATCCTATAGAAGGTCATTTTTCTAATTACCCATTGAAGACTATCATTAACCACTGTGAAAAATACATAAGAAAGTAAACCATTTGTAAAAAAAATCCTATTGGGGTGTTTCATTAGATTTAAGCAGCAATCTTTAAAATCTTTCACTTTTACAATGTTTGTACTGATCATATTAGATTAAAATAACATTTCACTTGCTGGCTCATTCAAAAGGAATTCTGAATAATTATTGATAGTTTATCAGTTTAACAAATTCAGAGATACAGATTAAAATGCATAAAGAGAACTGGAGATGCTTAACACACATTAAAATCTTCACATGGCAGAACATTAACTTGCTATTTAATTCCTCAGTTACCTTACAGGAAATAAAATGCACCCATGCCAAGACCATTTGTTTACAGTGGTCAAAATTCTTTGTTTTATACAGAAGGGCAAATGATATTTGCATTGTTACAAAATGGTGTTTTTTTCTTCTGCATATTGAGTCCTTTAAAAAAATAAACAATTTATTTAGGTATAATTTTGGTACATCTCTTTACATTTAAACATTTAAATGCAATACAATAATGCTTCTCAAATGGGGAAAATGGGTCAGCCCCAAGTTTTTAAAAACACCAGCTGTCTGTACTAGTTAAATTCTTCAAGGCAAAGGATACTTAATTAATTAATTAATTAATGGCTGTACAATCCTTTATTCCTTTGTGCCAGAAGAGACTTGTGATCTCCCTCAGTGGAATGTGCATCGTAGTGCTTCTTTACGTCTTTCATGGGGAGTAGAATAAGCAAGAAATATCCTTCAGCCGTAGAGATTATTCTGGTTTTTGGGCGGTTTGAGCCCAGCGAGTTCCTACCAAGCCTAACCCTGGCACTTGCACACAAATGAAAGTAGAAAACACATCCAGTTAATCAAATTAATTGATTGCCAACCTGCCTAAAAGGATATTTCAGTGACTGACACAATTTCACTGAGCTCCATGCTAAAATGATCACATATTGGATAAGTTTTATAATTTGCAGTGAGCATTTTAGAGTCTTATTCACATTTTCAATAAAATGATAACATCACTTTCATTTATAGATTATTAATTTTTTAACATGATGGGTGTGCTTAGTTGAATGATTAGAATGGAGTTTTGATGGAGTAACAGTTAAAACTTATATTATTGTCTTCTTTTTCTTTTCTTTTCTTTTTTTATGTATTGTTCTGGTTTGGTTTTGCTATGGTTTTATTCTAATTTTGGTCAAACAAAAGAACAACTCAGATTTATAACATCCTTCAGTATAAATTCTGCAGTATATAAATAATCCTTTGTTTTTGCTACAAAGTATTTAATGGCCAGTCCCTTTTGGAAAAGTAAGGATATGTAAAAAATGTGCTTCATTTAGCTATTAATAATATTGTTACGGTTTTATTAATCATTTTAAAGTTCTCTCGTGACCGTAATACTATAATTATTACATAATTCAAAACAAAGTAATTTCAATAACCTGTAATGTTTAAAATCCATAATAATACTGAAGTTTAAATGAGAATGGTGTTAACATCAATTAAAAGTCATAATACCTTTCAATTATATCATCATATTTTAATAATATTCTATTCAATGTTTAGAAATTTTAACAGTGATAAAATTTGCAGGGACAGTTCTAGAAAGAAAGAAAGAAACTAGTCTGCTACTCTTTTATCACATCAGAAACAATATGTGTGTTCAAACACAAACATTGCAGTCAGTGATAAATCAATAATAAATAAGTGTTAAACGTTAAGAGTGAAATGTTTTAGTATCCACTTTGTCCATGCATGCCTTGTGAACTCTTGAAATACAGTATATGAAGATAATGTCAGGTAGTAACATATTTTGCTCGCTTGTCTTGCCCTTGGGGGACTGTGAAGGTACACACTATATATTTGCTGGTAGAAATATTTATATTTATTTTATTGTCTGAAACAAATCAATATTAAAGGAGAAACCGCTACAGCTATGTTATTACTTTCCATTAGTAATAATGTCAGAAAGTGTCGACAAGAAAAAACTTCCGGTAAGTATAACCACTCAACGTTATGCTCAGACCAGTAGGTCTTCTGAGTCTCTGTTTTTATAGAACACCTGAAAGCAGTCTAAATGTATAACCCAAAGCAGCCAGCATTTCTGTAATTTCATCCAATGTTGTTTATTATTTTATTCACTTTTTCCTTTGCTTTTAACCACTTATTTTGATAATCACTTAGCTTTGTCTTTCTTTGCTTAAGTTTGACCTGGATATGGCTTTTATTCGTATTTGCTGTATGAAGTGCACAAAGATGGATACAGATTTACTGGGCCAATGGTTTAATTATATCTCACTCCAAACTTCATGAGGACATTGCTTGCCCTTATGATTATTTTAATGTCTATTTTTAACTGATGCATATGGTCATATATAATAATGTTGCCCATGCACAAACAGTGAAGCACCTGAAAAACAATAAATGCTCTATGGATATACGCCTGGTCAAGGTTCATCAAATCATGACGAGAATTAGTAGGAAGAAAGAGGTAAATTTGCAGTTGCAAATTGGACTGGTATTGAGTGTGTCTTCCTGACTTATCATCCAAGTGCTATTTTGTTTGAAGTCATCAAGTCATCCAACCCTATTTCTTCTAATCACACAAGATGACAAGATAAAGGTTTGGGTGGATCCATCCCATATATTCTGGATTTCTGTAAGGAAAAGATTGCTTCGTTAGCAAGAGAGTAATCATTTCGAACTGAGTCATATATCTGACTGTGGAACAGGAGGATTGCTGGGTTTATATGGCCAAGAGGGAGGAAGAGGTGGGTCATCAATGGGAAGTGATGTCATCCAAGGGGTGGTCTACTGCTCAAATAGTAAGTGCAGTTGTTCTAAATTGTTCCTGCAAAGAATAAGAGAAGGTATTAGTGCACATGATGAGTCCTGTGCCAGTGTTTCAACAGTAACCAGACCCTGCTGCTGCCCTCGATGTGCATGTGTGTGACAGTCTTTCTCTAAAGTACTGCATGTCACTTGGACACAACTGGAGAGACAAATCAGACAAGGAACTTGGTATTCTGTTTGTGGTAGCAGAGACACATTGCATTGATGACTGCTCTTTGAAGATGTTAAATTAGCCATAATTGTAAATCTAACCATTTTTTTTTTCCCCGCTGTTGTTTGAACTTTTTGTCATTTGCCATCTATTTTGTGGTTTGTATAGTGATATTCTTGAGCCAACCTTTGGCCCAAGATAAAAGAACCAAGGTTTCAGAGAGGGCAACTAATTCAAAATTTTACGTGATTTATTAGCAGCCCCCATTCACATTAACTACCTGTCAGTATCTGTAGTTAAGTCCTATAGTGCGGCTACATATCCCATGATGCTTTCAAGAACAGAATACTGTGTCTTCTTTGAGTCAATATTGAAGAAATATGATATTCCTGTTATTTTCAATAAGATACTGCTATCTTTCTAGAACGTGAGTGGAGAATGAGTTCTGAAAAGAATGGTAATACACAGGAACAATCAAACAAAAAAACATCAGTGTAACATTTAAAGAAATGCTACAATCTACTTTTTAAAAATCTTTTTAAAAGTATAATATTAAAAACAGTACAAATTGGGAATTGGGTTCATATGATTAACCTAAATGTGGGAAACATTTCTCATTTTTATGGTATGTAACATTAATAGCTTTATAATAGCTCCCTTTACAATAAACTCTCACTGTGCTTTCCTTTAAAATATATTTGGATACATTAGATTTCTAAATGCAACAATGAGTTGTAGCTCATTACTATATTCTGTAAATCAATAATTATAGGTTGTCTATTTCTGTTTGAATCCTTTCCCTTAGAAAATTGTGGTGTGATACTGCTGAAAGTGTTTAGCAGTGTCAAAAGTGAAACATTTGGAGATTTGTTATGGTACTACCCACTTCAGCATGGAGCAAATGTGTGTGAGCTGCTAATGTTGTCCATGAGATGATATTGTCATTGAATAGGACTGTGAAAGTCTTAAGTAAATTTTAGTACCAATGCATTTTTGGAGTTTTTTTTGGAGTTTTTTTTTCTTCACATTTGTTAAGTTAGCTAAAGGCATAACACACTTAATGTAGTTAAATTACAGAAGAATATTTCTAATCCATTACCTTAACTACTGTTTTCTAATACAATATGATGCCAGTCCTTTACATGGAACTCTCATGCACACACATTTCCTGTTGAAAGTCACTTTTTGTGATGTCCATTTACTCCGAGTTGCTGTCATTTTTTGCATACTGTTTACATTTGCAGTACGTAGTTCTGTCTTTTGGTATCTTCCTAGTAGGTTTTCCTTTGACTTCCTCGGATGTTTCCTACTGCTCCTAAGTAACTATCTGTGCTCTGTAACTGTCTAAAGACCCACTAATGTAATCAGTGTTGCTTTTGCCCCAATACTTGTTTTGAGTTGCAAGTAATTGTACTCTCACGGGATTTAATATATCTCTTTTACACATGTGCTCTTTTTGCTTCTGCTATCTAAGCAAAGAAAGAATTTGTAAGGAAGGTCATAAATAATGAGGCTGACATTTAGTTGAGGACAGTTTTCTTATGAGTAACATTCTGCAAGAATAACCAAAAAGACACATGAAAGAAAGGAACAGATGTGTGTGCAATAAGAATGGAAGGAAAATACAAAGTATTAACTCTCCTTTTTTTAAAAAGAAAAGAAGATGACAATGACCTTGGATATGACAGATGTTGAGAGTGTGTATTTTTTATAAATAACTGTGAACAGAAAATTAGTAGAAACATGATTTTCTTTCCTTCTCCTATTTTTAAACTTGATGATGCTTTTTTTACGTTGGGCTGCTGCTTAACTACTGTTGAACCTTGAGGTCAAATCCTGAATCAAAATTTTGGAGCTTGAACATTCTCCCTACACGTAATTAATTTTTATTTGGATACTTTGGGATGACTGGTCCTAAAACTTGATTGGGGAATCTAAAATTAGGCGTACTTATATAGTGGGAAATACTCACTAATTAAGAGTCTTACAAATAATCTCCAACATGCATGTCTTTTATTAGAAGCTGGCCAGTGGAGCCATGCCATGTGAACATCAGTTTTCTATAGCATGGCTGGTTAGTCTTAAGAACAGCTCTGCTTATAATGTATATTCACTTACATATAATAGACAAGAAGCATTTCAATTACATTTAAACAGTTCCAAAATAGTTAAATATTAAAAATTGTGGATACATATCTGATTAAAAGACATGATATTTCCTATATGTAAACCTTTATAAAAACAAAACAAAGTTAAATTTTATATACATATAATAATAATTCAGGTTTGATGGTAGAAAATGTCAGAATGTCCTAGTCAAACAGACACACAGTTTCCAAGTACAGTCTCCTTTAGAATTTCTTTCAACTTCTGTCCTAGCCACCTTTGTCAGCTTCTACAGGGATGTGCCAAGCCCAACTCTGTCTTCCATTCACTTACCTCAGCATCTGGAAGATATCTAGGAGTGCATAATTGTTCTTTTCCCCAAGGTCAACAGGAACATTCTGATCCCCCTAAAATGCCGGTGCCTGCAATCCTCCATGAGGCTTCTTCGCCACCTTCCTTTAACACTGGCTCACAATCAATTCTCCCTTCTCTTTCCTCCACAACTTTACTTCCTCAATTTCCTCTTTCATCCTAACCTGCTCAAGCTCTATATATACTCTGTGGGTGCAGGTGAGCTCTGCCTAATGACCCACAGAACATCAATGAGGAAACCCATCCATCCATCCATTATCCAGCCTGCTATATCCTAACTACAGGGTCACGGGGGTCTGCTGGAGCCAATCCCAGCCAACACAGGGAGCAAGGCAGGGAGCAAACCCCGGGAAGGGTGCTAGCCCACCGCAGGGCACTCAATGAGGAAACCTCATATGCAAATGCAGACTTTCAATTTCCTCATTAACGATTTGAGGCCCACCTGGCTTTCACAAGCACCTACACCCATGGAGTCTGAGCCCAATGTTTTTATTTTAAAAATACACACACTGCCATGGACCCCTAACTCACTTCACGACCCAATATTTAAATAAGAAACAAATGTGTAATTTTACAGAATAGTTAAAAAGTGTGCACACCTCTGTAACGGGGGTTGCAAATGTGTTAATTCATCCTAAATAAAGATCTACATAGATAATGCAGAGATGGCCGAGTTTACATGGAACTAACAAAAGATCAATGGGAATTTTACCTGTGAAAAAAAAAAAATATATATATATATATATACTGTATATAAATCAAAGCATTATAAGTGGGTGACATGGTGGTGTAGTGGTAGCGCTGCTGCCTCGCACTAGGAGACCTGAGTTCGCTTCCTGGGTCCTCCATGTGTGGAGTTTGCATGTTCTTCTTGTGTCTGCATGGGTTTCCTCCCACAGTCCAAAGACATGCAGGTTAGGTGCATCGGTGATTCTAAATTGTCCCTAGTGTGTGCTTGGTATGTGTGCGTGTGTGTGCCCTGCGGTGGGCTGGCACCCTGCCCGGGGTTTGTTTCCTGCCTTGCGCCCTGTGTTGGCTGGGATTGGCTACAGCAGACCCCCGTGACCCTGTAGTTAGGATATAGCGAGTTGGATGATGGGTGGATGGAAGCATTATAAAGAATATGCCATGGAATACTGTGAAGACCACTGTTATTAAGAGAAGGAAAGATGATACAACTAGAACATTGATGAGGACAATTGATAACCACGCAAGAAAAATGCACATCAGGAACACCAGCAATGTCTAGATGTAAATGATCACTTTCTGCCTATAGCTTTTTGTGTGTATTTTCAAGATATTTGAGACTGAAGCTGTGCTTTATAAAAGAGACCTCCCAAGCCCATTTTACAGAAAATCACATTTAGTCTTCTAAAACCATGTGCATAAAGATTTTATGGTCTGATGATGCCACAATTAGAGTATTTTGCACTTATTTCAAAATGATATGTTTGGCTCAAAGAAAACAAAGCTCATGAACCAAAGAACACACTCCTTACTGCCAAGCATGATGGTGGCAGAATCATGCTATATGGCTGCTATATGGCTGCTTCTCCTTGGTGGATACAGGGGCTCTGATCAGGATAGAGGGGTAAATTAATACCTCCAAATGCCAAGATATTTTGAATAACATCTATTACAATGACAATCATTGCTCTTAATAAGGATGAAAAAGTCACACATAATTTGTGTCGATTTTAACCTTTGCCCAAACAAATTGATATTTCAATAAGGGTGTATAGCCACACAATGACCCCTTGCATATTATATGTTATGCATATACAGTATGGGTACTGGGGCAATTAGCATCTAGGAAAAAAAACTATATAAAGAATGTAAATTAAGCTGATCTAGACTGACAGCTTGATATTATAGTGCTAATTATCCAGTTCCATGCACCCACCTAAACATTGTATATGTCTACCTGTATAGTACTTTAATAAATACCCTTTGTTTATTTTTTTTTTACACAAATTCAGTTTATTAATGTTTTGTGAAAACATTATTTCAAGGATTTAAAATGTATGCTAGTGAGCTGATTATACAAAATATCACATCTGTTTGTCCAAAATCAATGAGAAAATGCTAATAGACAGGAAACATGTCATGTATGACACCAGAGATTGTTGTTAATTAGCACTATTGTCAGACCTTTAAAACACAGTGGATAGAAAACTATTGCAAATCTACTGCAAATGGAATCAGCTATTGATCAGTCTGTCACATCTGTCACATACTTAACTTATTAAGAGTAGCAACACATTACTACCATGACTGGTCAGATAAATTGGAGGATCTTGATTGTAACAGGAACAGGCATAATAACATTGAATTAACGTCACTGTAGTCCTGCTATCATTATGCCAAAAAAAAAAACCTTAATGGAATCTCAAGCACCATCATTAGGGCACTCATTCTGTTCAAATTACTGGTCCCCTTTCATTTTTGTAGTCATTTAATTGTTTTGTTGTTGCTGTTTTCCTTCTGCCTTCTTTAAAAGTTAATGCAGTTTGAATGATTGTCTTCAAACAGCAATTAATTAGAACACGTCTATGGTTATTAAGATCACAAAAATCATTATCCTTGTGTTTGCTTTAAGTTCCCAGCATGTGCATATCTTTTGACCATTTAATTAAGTCTGATCATGATTTCCATTACCTTAAATGTTATTTATTGGTTTCTAGGAAAGAATACATACTAGAAATAGAGAGGAAGAATTAAGCATTTGTTCTTATAAGAGTCTTTGCTTAGTATGCATGGTTGCCTGCTGTCTTACTCCTTCCTGTCTGTTTTAACATCAATTCCATCTATTCATAACAAAGCTGAAAATGATTCGACTCTTATTATTTGTAAAAACGGTGTCATGCAGTAATAGGCCTACAAGCTGTATATTGTTATTCTTTCCTATCTTAAAGCATGTTCAAAACACTAGCCACCATGGCTTCTCTCCAGCCTGCAAGAAAGTCAGAGATACAGCATATTTTTTGTCTTCCTGTGTTTAGTATGTTTGATCATCACTTAAAAATAAGTGAAGCCCAGCATGCAGATTCAGAGGAGCTGACTGGCAGGTAAACTCATTCATAGATGTAAAAACAATCTGGAGCTCTGCTTTCAAGAAAATCCTCATTTCCTCCAGCACTTATGGAACATGCGAACTGCGCACAGGAAGAGTCTGGGCAGTGAATTGAAAGCAGGCCTCCCCAGCTGAGAGGCAGCACTGCAAACCATTGAGTCTGTGTCATTTACCTTTACCCTATATAAAAAATAATTTTCTTTAAATATGCCTTTTAAAATAAATTAACATATTTCCCAGTGTTTCATCCTAAGCAATGACTGCCAATTCTGTGAAAATAACAAACACATAATTTTTGTTTTACTGTAATATTCTTGCTTATTTTGGCATTAATATATTTTGGCAATATACCATAAAAGAATTATAATTTTCACAATGTGAATGGAAGATAAAAAAATTAATTTATTTCTAATTGTTGTTAATTAACTGGACATATTTCATACAGTATATACAAACATAAACATTTTTTAATGATTTTCTCATTTTTTATATTATATCACTTAAAATACAATACAGTTTTTCCCAATTGCTAAAATACATTTCTTGAAATCTCCACCCATTTTCTCAAAACCTTAAACACAAATCCAAAAATTCAAATTACATTCACAAAACCCCAGACTTTCCTATCAAAACCAAGCTATCATCTCAAAATAAGTTGTCCTATGTTCCAAACCGAACAAGTGTGTTCAGATCATATACAGAGCAAGTATAAATATATTCACCACAGAGCATTTGTTAGACACTACATAAAATAATGTAGGACACAGAATCCAGGGCATGTAGGTAACAGAGAATGTTCATTGTAAATGCATTTAGCAAAAAATAATTGTAGGCAAAGTGATATCTACATAAGCACTTTCATAACAAAAAATAGAGAAAAAACCTAAAGCACATTATCGCACAGTTACTGTCATTAAGATGCATTCTCCAACATCATTGCTTTGTTTGGAGTCTGGCAAGAGGACTTCATCCACGTCACAGCCAATGTTTTCCCTTGCCAGGCAACAGGGGAAAAACCCTCTGGTGTGCCTAATCCAGCTTTGACAAGATTCCACAGTTACAGTATATCATCACAGGCATGTTCCATTGCCTCCAATAAAGTTTCCCTGTTGTACGGCTGTCAGTCATAGAACTTCCACCGCCACACAGAGAACAACTCCTCTATTGGATTCAGGAATGGGCTATAAGTTGGAAGGAAGATCTTTATGAATCGCTGGTTGTCTGTGAACCAATCATGTATCAGGACAGCATGGAGAAAGCTTGCATTGTCCCAAACTATGACATATACAGAATGCAATGCTTGCTATTCCAGCTGCTCACATGTAGCCATAATATCCTGTAGACCACCCAGAAATGTAAGGTGTTCGGTGTTATATGGCCCCAGGTTTGCATGACGATGGACAACCCCCCAGATCTTATGCCTGCACAAAGGGTGACTTTGCCACCTCATCAGCCAGGTACTTCCACAATGGCACGTTGACTAATTATGTTCCTGCCCCTCTGCCAGACCGAACCCTGCTTCATCTATGAAAATGTATTCATGGGGCCTTTCCATGGACTCCAGTGCAAACACTCTCTACAGAAATAGATAAGTAGTTTAGTACAGTAAGTAATACAAAAAAACAGACCTCTGCAATAGCGTATTTACAGTATGTGCGCTCCAGATTTACTTACATTACAATATAGTTCACAGTACTGTAAAGGTAGCAACTGCAACTACTATGGGTATAGAATTGTACTAGAAGCATCAGTGCTGAAAGTGTTTGTAGGTTACACTTACTTGCACATACTGATATCTTAGATCTTTGACTCTTACAAAGTTGCGCTCAAAAGGTACTCTCTTCACCCGTGTCATGCTAAGTCTGTTACGTTGGAGGACACAATCAATAGTTGACAGAGACACACTGTTGATTCTATCAAAGTTGACATTGTCTTCAATCACTCTGTGTCGGCTTTCACGGATTTGGATAGCATTATTTTGAAGTACCATGTCAACAATGAGTGCTTCTTGTTGTTGGGAGAAAAGAGCAACACAAATGTATCACAGTTTGGAAAGTGTTTAGTGACTGGGAATGTGTTTAAGGTTTAGCAAGAAAGAGCAGATGAGTTTTGCAAATTGTGTCTAAGTACCCGAACATTGTTTGAGGTTTGGACAAAAGAGTGTTTTATTTGAAAAACGAGTTCAGGCAACCGAGAATTTGGTTCAGAGAATGGGGTTTAGTGTTTTAGAAACTAAGAAAAACTGTAAGAATACAATAGAACAACTCTTATATAGTTATAATAATGCTGCAAGTGTATAGCTTGAACTGTGTCTGACAGTGTAAATGTCTGATGTTCCAAGGAAACAGAATCCTATTATAGCAAAGGTCGATTATTATCAGTAATACATTGGACATTCATGGTAGAATCATATTGTTACTAGTCCCAATGTCTCACTGCTTCAGGAGTCATGGGATCAAATCCAGTTACTGTCTTTGTGGAATCTGTATTAGGATTCTCCTCACGTTTGCTGTATTTTGATTTTTTGACTTGACGTTTTCTCCAATATCCCAAAGACGTACAGGTTTACCCAAATGGTGACTCTGTGGGTATAAGTGTATCTGAATATGAGTGAGTGAGTGAGTGAGTGAATGAGTGAGTGTGTGAGTGTGTGAGTGGGTGAGTGAGCCATGCAATAGGTTGCACTGCCCCAGTTAATACTGCTTGCCAGGTTCTAATCATAATTAGAATAATGTATTAAAGTACTAATGAATCGACAGCTTTAATGTCATGTTTTCTGTTAGAGGGTAAAATCTACTTTGAAATACTTGGCATGGAAAGAAAAGGGTGTGTATACTCTTTATATAGCTCATCAGATACATAGCAAAGTCAAGACAGTAAGGCAATAGATGCATAATATGAAAGAAATTAGTAAAAACTGTGTTCCCCCCCAACATGTATGTTAAACACACTTTTGAGAATCATTGTCTTAGAGTACAATATCAACATGTCAGTAGCTATTAGTTTTCGTTAAACATGTTTCAGAGTACAAGTAATAAATCCCTGCATCAGCTTAGAGCATTATTAAACAAATTTTGTTGTGTGCATTAAAAATTTAAACTCATATTAGGATGTTGACATATGCAAATATTCAATTTCCATTGGATGTCTGTTTTTCATTGTAATTAAAGATATTTTCACCATCTTCCTGACATGCAGAAAATATAAAATAAATCTTTATATAAACACACTAACTCAGTTTGCAGTGAGTAACAGTGAAAATCTTACTTTATATTACTCTCGCATTTATAAACCCTTTTAATTTGATTCAGGGTCATTGTAAGACTGGAGCTTATCCTGGTAACATTGATCACAACCCTGCATGGATCAATGATCCACTCCACTACAGAGCCAGTATTTTCCTTTCGAAGTAAAATTATTATAAACCCATCAATGTAACCAAGTAATGGCATTCCTGTTACTAGAGTGAGCACCATTAAATGAAATAATTTCCTAAAGTACCCAGGCTATTGTTTATAAATATGGAAGCCTTCTTATTTATACAGAATGTATTGTATACATACATGACAGCCAGTTGTCAAACGTTCTTTGTAATTGTTAAAGTATATCCCTGGTGACTTCTTATAATCTCCTCATTTTAATTCCAAAATCACTGTGTTGTTTCTTCCCAGGATTACCAGACATCTCTGGATAGCTCAGCATTCTAACAGTTGTTATCAGAACAGGTTTTGGTCCAATGCAACCCCATGAAAAATTTAATGAAATAAAAGCATAAAGATAATTTAATTGTTCAAATTTCTGCAATGAAAACACCTTTAAAACTTTTCAGACTGACTGTAAAACAATAAAATCCAAAAACATATGTTGTGCCCTTTTTTATACTAAAATTTAAAGATATCATGTTGCAGAAATAATTTTAATAATTAGTATATGGATTGTGTTTGATCTGCAATTTTTAAAAGCTTGTTGTGTACAGAAAATGTAAGACATATTGTTTAACTGCATGAATTTCATCTTTATGGTTTCTCACAAATTTACAGTAATTTTTAAATTGCAAAGATTATTTTAGGACTATGTTCCAAGTGTTCCTTTTGTACCCATTTATTTCTTTTTTTTCCATTTATCAGGATTTGTTCTTGAAAACACACTTGTACTGCACAACGTGTACCTTAAGCAAACAAGTCTGTTCCACACTCTGCATGAGTCTTAAACATGCAGGGGAATTTGAACACATTCTGACTAGCATATAAAAAAGAGCTAACTCCCAGCCTGCATGTTCATAATTTAAGAAAACAACATTCCTCATATTCACTTAGTGAAAAATATTCACTAATTTTATTATCATTCAGTTTCCATGCAGTTTCAGCCATGTGTTATATATATTAGTATTTAAAAGGTTGCTTTCCCTTGAATAGTGGTATATTAACAAAAATTCTTTTAAGAAAACTGAAATGCATTACACAAAGAAAAATAAAGTACGGTATCAGCATAAGGAAACTAGAAAAAAGAAAAGAATCAAGTTACTGTAGATGAAAAAAAAGAAAAACTGCATGGACATTACAATCCTAAGCTGCGCTTATTTAAATATTGCTAACAATATGTCATCAATGACCCATTAGAATTCCTTGATGTCTCCTTTTTCTACACTTAGCCAATGCTTGCAAAATGTTAGCAATATGTCAGCAGCTACCATATTACAAGAACAAAGCAAATTTGACCATATTTTATGTCAGAAAAAATGTATTTTGTTTTTACTCAGTGAAATATAAATGTTTTTTGTGTTGCTAATAAAATCTGTGATATTGATCACTTTCACAACACAGTGAAATGGGAATGAAGAAGAGCAGAGAATAGAAAATGGCATAAAAATGATCAAAATATGTGTTGGAGGACAAAATAGAGAAAGAATGGAATGGAAAAGACATGCCTAAGTGATTTTCATGGGATTTACAAAGGAAAACAGTTATGGGAGTTGTTTAATACAGAGGTAGTTCCTTCAAAAGTCTTTTAGCTGATTTATCAACTTGCTTAGGGAATTTACTAGATGCTTCACTTAGGAAAATTGTTAAACCTTCATGCCAATTGATACCATAGTAGGTAAGAAAGGAATTAATATAAATTAAGTCAGATGTCACAGTAATACAATATATTTATACATGATGCAATTCAGAATGTACATTTTCAAAGATACCAGATATACTAGATATTAATTGGTTTCGGAGACTGACTGTTGAAGCAGCACCTCAAGACAATAACAGCCACAACATTCATTTCTGTAGCACATTTTCTTACAAAGGATATAACTCAATGAGCCTCCCAAAAAAATAAAACAAATTAAATTTAGTTCAGAATATTAAGGGATAAATACTATGCACATGATAAATAAATAATGTACACTTACATAAAAATGTACATTTAAAAAAACAGAGTCCTTAAAATACAGACTTTTTTTAAGTTTCTAAATGATAGTCTGATGATAATATCAGATGGCCAGGTTGGACAGAAAAATTAAAAAAACAAAACAAAAAAAAAATTAAGCTGGAGAAATAAAAAAAATGTGTTGCGGGCCAGATGTCCACTCGGCCCCCAGTAAGCGTTTGCCCTTTATTGGTTCTTTTTAGGTTTCGTCTTACAGGATTCGACACAGTGGGTCTTATAATAAGTTGGGGTAGCCACTTTCATTCAGACATCACAGGCGGCTGCAGAGAACTTTGATCAGCTGGTGGTGGTGTAGAACGTCACCATAGAAGAACAGGAAAAGACAACAGAAAGAAGTATAGATTAATGATTGCAGCTTCACTGAGGAGCATGATAATTCTATGAATATCTAGGGTATTCAGAGAAAAACTAAACTGAAGCTATGAAAAAGAAAAATTAAAAAGTTGGATTTTAGGAGGTTATATGCTATTAGCCTGGCGTATCGCTATTGGTGTAGTATTCCAGATTTTTGGTGCATAATAGCAAAAGGCCACCTTACCTGTTCTTTTATGCTTGTTCTTGGAATTATAGGCAAACTGTTATTAGAAGACCTAAGGTTATGACACAGAAGACTGGAAAAGAATTCCAATATGTGGCAGAAAACAAGCAGACCCATAAGAAGGAGTATTGCAACCCCACCAGAGTTGAGTTCTAAACTGGTGTGACCTCTAGAAGAGAGATTTCCATTCCCACATTGGCCTCACAACACCGCAACACCAAAAGTCAGAATACAACTATCCACTGCTAAATTTTTTTACCTCCTCTGTGAATCTTCACATGAATAAATTCACCAGACATATTATAGCAATTTGGCTGTACAGTACCATATGCCTCAGTTTCACTATCCCTGTCAACGTCTGACTGCCAATTCACATTGTCATCACTTCTGCTTGATTGAATTAATGGTTCAATTGCAGTTTGTTACAAAATTGGCTTTGCAGCTTTTAGTTTACATGCTGTCGTGTTTTTTGTTTGAAGGCTCCGCCCCAATTGATAATATTATTGCATTTCCATAGAGTGGCAGAATGTATACAAAAATTATTTTTTAGCAATAAGATATTATTTCATTCACAAGATGGAGGTAGAATAAAGTCCTGAGCATTATGCAGGCTTAACACTCCACATCTCTTCAAAACAGGTTACTCCGAGTAGTACTTGGAGTTTACTGCTTTTACATATATTTACTAGCCAAGGAGGTTAACAAAACTACTCTATACCCATTTACCCCCCAAATACCACATTGCAAGGAGAAGGATGGGATGTCTAACACAGTACAAGAATAATTAATTATGCTAATGTGCAAAAAACAAAAATTTTGATTTTTTCTTCATTCACAAAAACAAATAAGACCAAGTCCAAATCTGTAAGCACATCCACACTGGGTCACTTTCTGAATTACTTGGACTGCAAGGTTTGTTGGCTTGGCTTTTGTATGGGGGATAAAAACTGCAACAACTTGCATTTCTCAGTGTTTCAATGCGGTGCATTATAGGTTTAGGATGTGCATCAAACCCCAGTCTCTACAAGAAGGCTCAGATTTTTTTAAACAAAACAAAGAAAATAAAATCTACCATTTTCCTGAACTTGTCAAAGGGCTGATGCAGAGTGAAAACATGATTGGCTTTTATATAAATGGAACAAAATGGAAGTATTTGATTACCATAGCAACTCTGATCATAGCACAGCAATATGTTGAGAAAGCAGACAGAAACCAAAAACAAACATTACTTTCAGAACTTATAAAAATGCAATAAAAATTAAGACAAATCTAACAGATTACAGATAAAAAAAACATGACATTTTCCATGCAAATCAAAATTCCAGAACATTTCTTGGTTCTTTGATCTTTCAACGAGACACATGAGACCACAATAAATGAAGCACCATCTTACATTACATAGTAATTTTATACTGCGAATGTGATAAGAATAAAGTATGTAAACTAGCATTGAAAAGTTTGTAATCACCAAGAAATTTCCTTTTTTTTCATAAATGGATAAATTTTTTTATCAAGGTACCATAAACCTGATTAAAAAATATAGCCAAGACATTACTAAAGTTGCAAATGGGTAATACTTGTACTGCTTGAAATTGCTCCACTGCATTCTGCAACAGAGAGAAGAGAGCTCCAGAATGGTGACCATAATAAACCTTTCCAGTCATCTTCCATTCAATGTCTGTGTTCTTTTGTTCATCTTTTCCTTTTATTCACCATTTTCAGATGTGGCTTTTTCTTTTCTTTGTTGTAGACAGCACTGTTATTTGGCGTGTCTGAATGAAGCCAACTTACTACATGTAAGACATTTGTTTCTCCAACTAGACACTGTTGTCTTTAATATCTTCTGTAGTTGCCATTCTGGGCCTTCCCCTTCTTTTTCTGCCCTGGTAAGATCCAGTTTCGCCTCTACTCTCAAAGCAATAATAGACACCTTTGTTTGAAATCTTCAGTTTCTTAGCATTCGGTTACACAGAATAACCTTCATTCTGGGGAAAAAACACAATAGAATGACATGTTTATTGAGAAAACTGTTTCATTTTGAATTTATTGGACCCAGAAGTGAACTTTACTAATGTAACCCAGGTGAAGAGAATAACAGGTTTCAGCAGTGCTAATGGAATTACAAATGTTTTTCTAATAACCAATTTGCATTTAAAATTACTACGTAATTAAGAATAAGCTAAGGGAATTTACCATTAGGATACTGAAGGACTGGGTGCTGAAAATGGGGCTTCGTAATCATATGTGAATAAAAAATTAAAAGTCAATCATTTCAAGCAGTAATAGCCATTAGAAACACGAGTAATGTTTTGGCTCTATTTTTAAATCAATCTAGTGGTATCTTGATGAAAACAGGTATCAATTTCTATTATAAACATGAATATTTCTGGGTGCATTTGGACTTTTCAGTGGTAGTATATGTATCTATCTATAGCATGATACATGGGAGAGGATACTAAATAAAATCAGTATAACTGACACAGTGCAGCATACAAGGTGTATATGATGCTTCCATAGTTTTATGATCATGTTGGGAAGTGTTTACTAGAACAACCCATTGTATTACCCCCCTATATTCTTGATTTAGGAAAACTCATTCACTAATTTTAACTATTATGATTATGAAAAACAGGCAAAAGAAATTGCACCGTCTCTCCAGAGTGATCATTTGAGTTGCTCGCTGATTAACGATTTAATAAGAACATATACTGTAAAGAAGTCAGTCACAATATAGATACAGAGTACTAATTACTGGAAAATGTATTGTTTCAAACTGCTTATACTATGTAAGATAAATTAATGCTGTGTTAAACACAGCATCATATGTTAGACTTTTTAGGCTACATTAAGGGTTACTGGCAACAACACTTTATAAAACGAAAGATTCTTTGTTAAAGGAAGTTGAACATCACGTCAAACAATGTTTTACGATCAAAAAGGACTGCATAAATAATTAGCTATTTCTTTCCATTCCCAAAAGCCCTGTAACCAGCATGACTTATGGTATGCACTTGCTTTTTAGACATAAGTTGTCAGATTGTCTAAAGAAAGATTCTAGTCGTGTTTACTTATACATTGGGTAGAACTGATTTCACAGCCAAATAAAATATTAAGACAAGTGTAAAATCCATTTTTCATAATGAAGTGTGGTCTATTGTATGTCTTTGGACAGCTTAGTAAAAGTCAGCGAACTTATATATTTCAGAATAGATTTAGTTTTTAAGTACTGCTTGATTTAATTTTCTCGAATTTCTAGGTTTTTATTTATCAGATTCACTGCATTATGCAATACCAGCAATGATTAGCAAAGAAATGCCGCCACATAAAGAGCTGCAGGTGGGCCAGCAACTGCTTTTTATCATTATTACTTTTTTATTTTTATTTTAAGGTATCAGTTGATACTGAAGGGCAGGTTCATCGACTGTATCTAATACTTGCACTGTTGAATCCATTAGAAACCACTATCTTTGTCTTCACAAAATATCTCATGATACTTTTTGGAGTTTCCAGTGTTACATAAGTACCGTATATACTTGCGTTTAAGTTAAGTCTGGGCTTGATTTTACTGTATAATTTTTGGTATTTTATAATGTCTGTCATATAATGTATAAAACTCATGCTACTGGTCTAAGAGTTTATGATATGCTGACGCCCACCTGTGAGAGTAACCACATTGCACACTGCCTTTTTTTCTATGTATTGTGTCTACATGACCTGTAGACCTGGTAATACCTGAACTATTCTGAAGCGATGTTTGCACTGTTTTGTGTTTTTTGTATCTTACAGCCTTATACACCTTTATTTTAAGAGCATCCCTTATCATTTGATCAGAAGAAAATATGAAGCTGGTTTTAAATGAAAAGTCATTGAAGTGGTGAAAGAAATTGGTAACTACGTTGTTGCAACAAAATTTGATGTGTCTGAGAAACTAATGCGAGATTGGAGGAAGCCGGGTTCTGATTTTATGATCGATTTTTCAGGGTTCAAGACCCGACTTATATGTGAGTATATATGGTAAATGGTGTGTCAACAGAAAGAACAAAGTGTCACAAAAAGGTTTACAATAGCCAACCCGTATAATGGAAGTTTGGCAAGGAAGAACAGTGAAATTATTCACAACAGAACTGATTTATATGAAACAAAATGGAGGTTTTAACACTAGAATCTCTGAAGCCCATGAAAAAAGTTGTAATGCCGGGCCACCTTAAATTCCTTCGTACCTCCTCATCGGTGTCTTTGTCTCTCAAATGTGTCGATCAGCACTGGCAGCAGGCACCCTACTCACTCATCCCCCCACAGAGGCAGCTGAAGTCAACTCAGATGCTGAAGTCTCTTTATCTGGGTGTGAGGTGTCTAGAATTGTATAGGGCAAATAATATATAACTATTTGGAATACATATATTTCATTTGTGCTCTGTGTCTATGGGAATCTCAGTAAATGTAGAATGACAGGAAATGTGAGGCAAGAAATTTTGAACACATAACTAAAACAGAAACTTTTTCATCTTACTGTAATAATGACAAAATGCAGACTTGAAGTCCACATATCATATAAACACTTTCACAAAAGGTATAATAAAAGAAGTACGATTTTATTCAAGAATACAACTGAAGAAAAAGGAATCATTCAATTCACATGTCATTGTCAATGAGTAAAAACCCACGCCCAAATATCAGTCAATGTGTCTGTTTGGGTAGTGCAGAGGTAAGAACTGCTGCCTAGTAATCAAGAGGCTGTAAATTTGAATCTGGGTTATTATCGTCTATTCAGTTTTATTCTTGAATGAAAACACACTTGTTTCATTATACCTTTGTGAAAGTGTTTATTTCATACTAGACATTAAGCCCGTTACAATAACGGGCGCTAGAACAGTAGTGCATAAACATTAGTAGGAACAGTCTATATTAAATGGCAAGGGACCTTGTATGTAGCTGTAATATACGTCACTGTATTGTGTGCCTTTAATTTTCTCTCTCAGCAATACTGGTTTGTATTTCCGTAAAATGCCTGTAATTTTGTATGACAGTAATACATTGGAACCTTGGCTCACGACCATAATTCGTTCCAAAACTCTGGTTCTAACCCGATTTGGTCGTGAAACGAAGTAATTTCCCCCCATAGGATTGTATGCATATACAATTAATCCATTCCAGACCGTATGAATTGTATGTAAATATATATTTTTTTACGTTTTTAAGCACAAATATAGTTAATTATACCACTGAATGCACAGCGTAATAGTAAACTAAATGTAAAAACATTGAATAACACTAAGAAAACCTTGAACAACTGAGAAAACTAAGACTGGAAGAGTTTGCGCTATAGCCTTACGACCCGCTTGCTAAAAACACCTTTTTTAATGAGTTTTAAGCACAGGGGAAAAAAATGAACAGTTGAAAAATTAATAAACAACCAAGAAAAGTAACACTGCAACAATGCACGCGCACACCTGTGTGTGTCCCGCGCGCGCCTGTGTGTGTGTGTGCGAACCGCGTGCGCCTGTGTATGTGTGTCCCGCGCGCGCCTGTGTGTGTGTGTGCGTCCCGGGCGCGCCTGTGTGTGTGTGTCCCGCGCGCGCCTGTGAGTGTGTGTGCGTCCCGCGCGCGCCTGTGTGTGTGTGTGTGTGCGTCCCGCTCGCGCCTGTGTGCGTGTGTGTGTGCGTCCCGCGCGCGCCTGTGTGTGTGTGTGCGTGCGTGTGTCTGTCGCGTGGACGCCTGTGTGTGTGCGTGTGTCTGTTGTGCACGCGCCTGTGTGTGTGTGTCTGTCTCTCATGCGCCTATGTGTATGTCTGCACAGGGAATGCATAGGAAGAGACTGAACACGTGCCGTGTGACCCCGCGCATGCACACTTCACCAGAAGACACACACGGACACTGGACGCACACAGGGCTTTTATTAAAGAGGATTCCAGTAACCACATGAATGACATCAAATCTGTCTCAGCTTCTCTTGCGCATGCACACACACTCATTCATGTATGAAAATGTTATTATTTGAAAGCACTATGTCATTTGAACATGAGTTGTCATTTGAACATGTTATGGTGCATGGTACTGAGAATACAGACAGACTTCTTCTTTTTGGACGCGTACACCATCAGCATGGCATTGCCAGATCTAAACACTAGTGTGGAGAGTTGCTCACGTACTGAAGTGACTTTAGCTGCAGGTGGAAGTCCCACTTTATTTATTGTGCCAGATTTAAATTCAATTCAGTTCAGTTTATTTCTGTATAAAACTCTTCACTGAGTGAACTACATTGTGATTTCCAAAGAGACGCTTTTCCAGGTTATTTATGCAATATCGATCTTCAGAATGTATGTAGACTAACATTTCTATTTAACAGTATTTGGGCCCATATGTTGTAACTGCCTTCAGAGAAAGGCAAAGATATTTTGTTTTAATTAAGGATCAGGGCTTAAAACATGAATCAGAAACCTAGCAAAGCTTATATCCAAAAAGTCAGTCCTATCTCTTGATAAAGCAGACAGAAACCAAATGAAGTCAAAAAGAAAAAAAAACAAGAAGTGTGGAAACTGGATCTAAACATCAAAAGCGAAGCACAGTACACATAAAAATATCCAGTCCCAGGAACTGTATGGTGGCAACCTTTATAGTCCTGACCCCTAACGATATGCACAGTGAGACCCCGGATGTGATCCGCTGCAACATTGTAGCAAGTACTAAAACAAAGCTGCACAAAATGCCGCCAACCAAGGTCAAACAAAATGGCATCAAAAAATAATGCTAAAAATTAATTTTACTGAAAGAAGCTTTCTAACAAAGAATAAAATAACAAAATAATTCTTTACATTTAAAAAATAGGAAATATGTATACTTTAATTTAAACACTAACCAAAGCCTAATAACCCTTAAACTGCCGGAACCATCGGTTCCCAATGTAATTTGCAAGCACACCGGAACCAACTATATTTGGCGATGAACATTCATTGAACGCCTCAGCCGGCTGTAGTCAGTTCCCAGTGCAATTTGCCAGCACACAGGAGCCTAGTATATTCGGCGATGTACATTCATTGAACACCACAATCAGCTATATTTGGTTCCCAGTGCAATTTGCCAGCACGCCGGAGCTGATGAGTCAGTGCCGTACATTTGTTGAGCAGCCAGCTCATGACCACTGCCAGCTCCTGCAGCACTGCAGCATCATTGTCCCTGGGATTCAGCTGCTGGCACTAGACTAGCCAGTTCAAGCACAGTTGATACGGTGATTCACTGAATTTCACCAATGGCGTCAGTTGCACCTTCTGCATATAATAATAGATTGTTGCAGTCATTTTTTTATAGTTTTTACAGTTCATTGGCATTGTGTTAAATGATCAGTGTTGCAGTAATTGTGATGTTCTTTGCATGAAAAAATGTGTTCCATTAAAATTTCACTTTTTCTTTGTGAATTGTGATGTTTCCTTAAAAAGTGCAAGAAAAAAGTATTTGGCATTCAGGGGTGCATTAACCCTCAAGTATGTGGCAGTTTAAGGGTTAAAGGTAAATAGAAATTTACATTTACAAGCTTATGAAAAATTGAAAGCAAATATACAATACTCTGTAACTAAACTGGTGTGGAGGAGAGTTGCTAATGGTGTGCCCAATAAAGTGAGGAGGATACCTAGAGGAGGAAAAGACATTCTTGAGCATATAAAGGACAGGAAGTGTTTGAGCAAAACAGAAATCAATATATTTAGGTGCAGACAAAAGAGATGAAAGTCCAAAACAGGATAAGAGGGTAAAGTGCAATTCAAATTTCAAAAGTACAATAGCACTCAGTTCAAGGCACAAAAGTAAAACTAAGTTCGACTCACAAACCAAGTACAGAACAAAATTCAAGAGACTGATTGAATACTATAGTGGTAAGTTATAGATAAATCTCAAGTGATGGTAAAACAATGACAATCACCAAGTAACAACACATGGAAGTTGTCAGCCTCAACAGGTTGACACACTTACAACCACATCTTTAATCTTTAATAAACTTTTGTATACAAGTTATAACTATCCAAAGTCACAGATAATATTGTTCACATTTCCCTTAGACATGAAGGGCTCAAGTACGAGTTCTACTGTCATTTTCAGTCAGACCTCCTGGATACAGCAGTCAGTATATGAAGTAACCCTGGAGTGAGTGCTGTTCCTATACTGTTTGCACTAGGTAATAGTTTTAATGAAAAAGCAATCAGGAAAAATAATGAAGTGAAAATGGCAAGTCAATGGTTGAAACCATGAGGATAAGAAATAAATAAACAAAGGTTAGGATGTGAATGAAAAATCAAAGTCAGGATACGGTGCAGGATTTCAACAACAACAAGAACAACATTTATTTATATGGCACATTTTCATACAATCAATGTAGCTCAAGTGCTTTACAAAATGTCAAAGAGAAAGTTACAAGAAAAGAAAAGCAAACCAGATTAGATAGATAGATAGATAGATAGATAGATAGATAGTGTGAGACTTGACCACCAGTCAGAGGCCACATCTTTATAAAAAGACACTTCCGACTCAAGCTCCCCGACTGTAGGAAGGTGGCCCCTTTTATTCCCGCCTGATGACATCCTTCCGGCAGCACTTCCTGGTGTGGCGGAAGTGCTGCCCTTTGCGCCGGAAGCACTCCGGGCATCCCCGGCAGGTTCATCCGCCATCTTGTCTGGTTCTCCAGAATTGTCCACTCATCTTCATCAGGTTACTTACTGGAACCACCCTCGCTGACTTTGAAGCTCCCCTCTGCCCCTGCAGAGGGCGGCCCGTCACACTATGTGAGCTCACGGGCTCACGTCTCATTTTGTAGGAAGAACCGGCTTTCCTCCTCCGATTGTTCCTTTTCCTCTGGGGCATTCTGACAACTTGGGTCCCCCTACAGGAAAGGAATAGACCCCTCGCCATCTGTGGCCCTGTGGAACGTCACAAGACTGATGCTGGCTCTGGCAGTAGGGTTCTAGGATCCACGGTCCTTTTCACCGGCTGTACATCCTGGAGCTTTCTTCCAGGATTCTCCGGACCCTCCCCTTGCTCAAGGGAACACGGCACACACCGTCCAATCCCTTGCCTGTCACGGGGAGGGACTTCCGGTCTGTCGCCATCTTCTCGTTTCTCCCAAGGGGTCTGTGAAACTCGTAACAGCCACTCTGCCTCAGCCTCTGGAGACGTGGCGGATCCTCCCTTTCCTCTAGCAATGCTGTCCCAGCTTCGCTGACAGGATCAGCACACCCCAGCCAGTGAAACGGCTCCAGGTAGGCTCCTCCGGACGCGTCAATGGTTGTGCCTACCGCAGTCCCTCCGGCAACGACAAACGCTGGGGAATCCCTTTCTCCTCTGCCTTGGCTGGCATTCCACATCCCCCTCGGGTGGAAGAAGGCACTTCGTAGAAGTCCTGAAGGCCTCATGGCGATTCGTGGAACGTCCGCATTGTTTGTACAGACCGCCTTCCTGCGGTGCATGTGTGTGGCCGACTGAGGTCCCGGGCAGCTCACAAAAATTTATTTTAAGGATTCCCCGCCTTGGAACAGGCGGGAAGTCCCTATTCGGGCACCATTGTGAGACTTGCCTGGACACCACCAGTCAGAGACCACATCTTTATATAAAGACACACGTTTATTTCTCCCAAATAAACAGGATTTAAGTCCCGAACACCACACAATGCACACAGCAATTAATCACCACAATAAATCCTTCTCTTCCTCTGTCCTTAGCTGCCTATCTCCCCCTGGGAGCTTCGTCCTGCTCCCACTCCCGACTCAAGCTCCCCGACTGTAGGAAGGCGGCCCCTTTTATTCCCGCCCAGATGTGCTCCAGGTGGCTGATGACGTCCTTCCAGCAGCACTTCCTGGTGTGGCGGAAGTGCTGCCCTTTGCACCAGAAGTACTCCGAGCGTCCCTGGTAGGTTCATCCGCCATCTTGCCTGGTGTGGCGGAAGTAACAGTTCTCCTGGTCCCACGAGGCTTGAACCGCCCCCGGCGGTGGCCACGGGTCCCAACAGGCCAGAACCTCTTTGCTCCTCTCCCATGGTCCTCTCCTAGTCCAGGGCGGTTGTCACCTTGTGACCCGGAAGCTATTCATGTCCTTTTCCGGTCCTTCCAGGCATCCCGGCCAGGTAAGGACCCCAGCAATCTGCCACAATAGATACTTTATTAAACCCCAAGGGGAATAAGATTAGGCGATAATAGTAAAGATTAAGTAACAAAGAAAGAGAAAAAAAAACAAATTTATCTAAATTATCTTAAAAACAGTTAAATATCAACTAGAAGAGTAGCATCCTTATATTCAAAGTCATGTATCTAAGGAAGAGTCCAGTGATAAAGTCAGATGGCGAGAAAGACAGAAAAAAAATCCAGTTAATCTGGAGAAGAAAACAAAATCTTCCGGGGTTTCAAGTCCAAAAGACGATTCAACCCCCACTGGGCATTCTAACATACGTATTCTTAATTCATTCTCCTCTGTTTCCAGGCTTCATATGAGAGAATTCAATGAAGTTGGTCTTGTGGACAGCTGAGGCACCTGCCTTCATTCCAGCATCACAGGGGCCTGCATGGTGCCTTGATCAGGTGGTGGTGGTGCAAACTGATTCCACAGAAGAACCAGAAAACACAGCAGAGAAAAGTAGAGATTTGTAAAGATTGCAGATCCCTGAAGAATATGATAATTCTAAGCCCATATATTCTATTAGGAGTATAGCTAAAATGTAGCTGTGAAAAAGCCAAATTAAAATAATGCATTTTTAGATTTTTTAAAATGTTCCACATTATTAGCCTGCTAAACTTGTATTGGTAAAGTATTCCAGATTTTAGGTGCAACACTTCTCTTGGAATTATAAGACCACCATTAGAAGATCTAAGGTTACAGATTGGTGTGTAAGAGGGAAGGGACTCCAAAACATAGGAAGGGGCAAGATTATTTAAGGCTTTATACACTATTAGTAGTATCCATCCATTTTCCAACCTGCTGAATCCAAACACAGGGTCACGGGGGTCTGCTGGAGCCAATCCCAGCCAACACAGGGCACGAACCAATCCTGGGCAGGGTGCCAACCCACCGCAGGACACACACAAACACACCAGGGCCATTGGGAGGAAACTGGAGCACCCGGAGGAAACCCACGCAGACACGGGGAGAACATGCAAACTCCACGCAGGGAGGACCCGGGAAGCGAACCCGGGTCTCCTAACTACGAGGCAGCAGCGCTACCACTGTGCCACCGTGCTGCCCCCATTAGTAGTATTTAAAAGTCAATTCGATATGACATGGGTAACCAATGCAACGACTCTAAAACTGGTGAGATGTGCTCAGATTTTCTTTTTCTAGTTAGGATTCTGCATTCTGCACTAATTGAAACCAACTGGTTTCATAGCCATAATGTAAATAGAGCCAAATTGATCAAATGTTAAAGTCAAGGAACGGAAGAAGAATTTGCAAGTGGGAAATACTAATAAGAATGATCATTAAAGGTTTTTCTTATAAGAAAATTGAAATCTTACATAATCGGGAAATGCACATGCTGGACGTGATATGGTTACACATTCTCAGTCATCTTGCCTGGTAACTTTATAGCAACTATCAAAACAAATGGCTGCACCCACCAAAACCAATACATCACAGAGAACCCAAATCATTTTAATTTCAAAATCATAAAAAAAACAGATACATCCAATGGAGTACTTTGTCTTCAAAACCCCAGAAAGATGTTCAAAAAGTTTTAAAAGATCAAGAAAGAGTCTGAAAAAATTCAAGTCTCTCAAGACAAAGCCAAAGTGAAATGCATCAGTAAACTCCATTTGGCCTTTCCCTGAACTTATACTGTAATTCATGTCAATCAATACCCAACAGTGTTTTTTTCATAAGCATTAACTTCATATTTATTTTCAACTAGTGTACTAGTGAATGTTTATTACTGATTCCATCTCCATCACAGAAAATGGAGAATACAGGAACATCTATTTGTTTAAAACAAACATCACTGATGCCATTTTGAGGGCCAACTTTGTGTGTGTGCCGCACTGCAATAGCAAGCAGGTCATTTCTTTTCTTATTTTTTAGGATTTTATTGATTTTATTAAAATAAAATAACATTCCATACAAGCAAATCAAGTTTAACAAAACTAAGTCTGAAACAAATCAACCCCCACCCATGAGAAAGAGAGCTAGTCCAGCAGAGTAAAACTTTAATAATGGTAAAAGTATGAAATAAATAAATGAATCAAAATAAATAGAATAAAAAAATAGGGTAGAGAATTCGCTACATCAATTTAAATGCTTATTCTAAAATGGTATTGATTAGATCCTGACAGGTTTTGAAAAACTTTTGTACAGATCCTCTAAGTGAGAATTTAATTTTTTTTTTCCAATTTCATATAATATATAACATCAGTTGCCCACTGACTTAAAAGACTTGAGTTAGGATTCTGCCAGTTGAGCAAGATAAGTCTACATGCCAATAGTGTAGTAAAGTCAATCATAGTTTGTTTGTCCTTCTCCACTTTAAGCCCACCTGGAAGTACAACAAACACAGCTATTAAAGAATTAGGAGGAATTCTGACACCAAGGCTGTCTGAAAGGCATTTAAAGATTTTGGTCCAGAATGATGTTAATTTGGTGCAGGTCCAGAATATGTGGCCCAATGAGGCTGGAACTTGATTGCAACGTTTGCAGGTTAGATTTTGCCCTGGAAACATTTTGGACAATTTTAAACGAGACAGATGTGCTTGATTTATAATTTTGAGTTGAATAATTGTATGCTTTGTGCATATGGAGCTCAAGTGAATTCTGTGCATTGCTACCTTCCACTCCTTTTCTGAGATGTTGAGTGAGAGGTCCTTTTCCCATTGTACACTGTGATCTTTGAAAGGGAGGGACTGTAAATGTTTTTATATATTACGGAGATGCTGTCTGAGTCCTCAAGACTGATCGATATTTTTTCCAGAATAGAAGTAGGTGGGAGGTGAGGAAGATTGGGCAGGATTTGTTTAACAAGGTTTGTAATTTGAAGGTAGTGAAAGAAATGTGTTGCTGGAAAGTTAAAATTGGAGTGTAATTGTTCGCAGGATGCAAGGACGTTGTCTATGTACAGATCTCTAAGTGATTTAATCCCAAATCTTTTCCTGACATTAAAAACTGTGTATGTTCTGAGTAAATGGACCACAATTGAGTTGTTAGTATATTGGCGGTGACTTGTGCATATTGGGGTACAAAGCAAGGAATATAAAGAAGTACTGCAGGATTTTATTTCTATTGCGAACCAAGACTGTGTCTGTTCATCTACAGTATTTGTGTCCAGGTTTTTATAGCTTGAATGTTTGCCGCCCAGTAATAAAACTGAAAGAGTAGAGCCATGCAAGCAGATCATTTCAATAAACAACACAAATAGACTGCAGACATTTCGTGTTAATTTTGACTTAAGTATTGAAAAAATATTTTTTGGGGAAAGATTCATGTTACTTAATGTAGGGGATCTTTATGGTATATTTTATATTTTTATTTATTACTTTTTAAGTTTACTATCTAAATGAACTTTTACAGAATTTTTGTATCTCTGAAGCTTTTTAATCAAGGTACATTTACTTGTACTGAATGTTATAACTGTTTTGAAGCCCTTTAAGACCCTCTGCCTTGTGCTGATAATAAATGTTTAAACAATAACTTTTAATGTCTTTGTGACACATTGTATCTGGGCTCTAATTTGTTATTACTATACATATAGTTTGATTAACTCTATGAACGTTTTACACATATTAAAATTTCTGAACTTTTCATTTGTTTTATTACTTATTCCTTTTTCTTACACAGTTTTTATTGTTTTTTTATTACGGGTCGGCCTCTTTACTTCTATTTTGTCATAATGGCTTTATTTCTGTAGTGCTGTTAAGCAAGTTGTGTTGATTGAAAGAACATAACAAAAATACTCCTGTTTAACTCTTATCATTAACTTTTGTAATGGTATAAAGTATGACACACAGCAAATTATCATTTGGGAATATCTAAATGAATCAAACGATATCTTGAAGTATATGAAAATGTACATAAACCACTAGTCACTCCATAGATTTTACTGCTCAAAGTTTGATCTTTGATGGCTCATGAGACTTAACAGAAAGTCTCATTTATGTTTCATTTAAGAATCAACTTTTTCACCTAAAATGCCTCAGGATAAATAGCTTAAGGTAAAAAATGGACATGAGATACAACTGAGATAAAAGGAGTCAAAATTGAGAATTTGGATTAAAATGGAATGTTAGGTTTTGTGAGATCTCCTTGTCTCACTTTAATTTTATTTTTATTTATTTGGCTTATGTCTTTATCCAAGCCAACTTACAACATTTGAAATATATTTGGTCAAAAAGTGTCAGTAGTTGGATCTAAACTAGCAACCTCAGTGTCTGAAGTCCAACACTTAAACCACTATGCTACGTTACTAGTTTCTTTCAAGACTTCATATTTTTTTCTTCCAGAATGAGTACAATCTAAATGGAGCGCAGCAATAGAAATTATAGAAACTAATGAAGTTATTCAGTAGCAATGTCTGCAGTTTTGTAATCATAGTAAAGTCCAGTTATTTCAACATTCCAGATATTTCACCATACATTACTGAACACACAATGCAACTTTCAAGTTCCAAAAAAATCAAGACACTGCTCAAAGTAGTAACATCATTCATACAGTTTTAGGCACAGAAATATAACACAAATATAAACGCAAAAATAACAAAGCTTGAAAAGTTACATATTTTCGAAAACCCACACTGCTTAGGATCTAGCATTATAAATGGCTACAACCTACAAATGAGAAGGAGGGTACATAAAAAGCTTTTTGTGTCTAGTTAGGTTTCAAGTAAAAAAGAAAAAAAAAATTGTACTTAAAAACCTGAAAATCTGTGTAAAGATTTCCCCTTGTAAAGCACTTTCTGCTAGTACTTTATTTCTGCCGAAGCAAAATGAATGTGCTAAGGTTTATGCATCTATTGGTCAAATGGATAACTGTTATACAGTTGTATTATCATGGTATTTCACTCTACTTGCCCTTTACCTGTTTCCTCAAGGGTAAGTGTTCTCGTCTAGTTCGTTATCGGGTTGGTCTACTGTTGCACTTTAAGATGAACACACACATGTATAACTATAGGCATACACACAGACCCTAACCACAACAGTGTCCCATGAATGACACACACACACTGATTAACCTCTAGCACTTCAAACCACACAAGTGCGTTAGGAATAACACAGCCTGTCACTCAGCACTTCAAAAGACTTACTTATTATCGGCATGAACAACATACAATGTTTTAATGATATCTCAGACTTAAATATTACTTGTGGTCTACAAGAATACATTTAAACATACAAAGACTCAGCACTCATGACTATAGGCCATTTATCAGCCAAAAATACTTTCTTTTTGTACTGTCCCTAACTATTGAGTGGTGCCCTCACTCTCAGCCTTATAAACCTCTCAGCACAAAAATAATGGCAAAAATCTGGCTACACTAGGTGCTCAGAGAAATCTAACTTATTAATTCAATCACTCTAGACATTAAGACAAAGCATAGAAAGTTAAAAGCAGCATGGTATTTATTACAAGAATAATAATAATACCACTGGAACAAAGAATAATAGAAAATAGGTACTGATAGGAAAGTCTGAATATATATAGTCTTTAGAAAAAGCTTACAAAAAAGTTACAGATGACAAGGGTGAATGTCCCAGGGAGGCTTTTGATTTAGCAATTGATGTTCATGATGCCTTTCTGACAACCAGTGCCGTCTTCATCCGTTCCTCTTCTTCTTCTTCTTCTTCTACTCCTTCTTCTTCTTTGCTTTCTGATGTTGCTTTCAAACCAAGGCATATTTATTATGAAATGTTATGCCTTGGTTTCACAACACATGCACCTGATTGGCTGGTTGTCAAAATGACTGATGAATTAATTTACTGTCCGTTTTCCCAAACAACAAAACCTTTAATGTTCTCTGAGGTGTCAGTAGATCTTCCTTTCCCAGGCTGTAAACCTAATTGCTGTCCCAGATGTCCATCCATAAAGTAATCAATAGCCTGAGGCATGGCTCAGCATCCTTTCCCAGGCTTTAATACCAAATTCGCACTAAGCTGTGAACAACTGTTATAAAAGTAAGGTGTAAGGAAAGAAAACCTGATTTGATTTGTCTTAGTTCATCTGTTGTCTTGTCTCAAACAAAATATAATGGAAACCAAAATGTACAGATTTCATACACCATAACAACAGTAAAAGTAAGGCATAATAAGATTAATATGTTGTCTCACTCTCATGCCAAGGGAGTGTCTCCCTGCCGCTTATGAGGTAAGCAAGACAGAGGAGGATAATAAGCGAACATAGTCAATGATTGCTTTCTGCTGTTCCCTATTAGAGTGGAATAACATAGACTGGCAGAATGGTGGCATCAGTTACACCCAGCTGCCAGAAAGTCTGCCAATACTGATCCCCATAGGATGTAATCAGTTAGAAGTCAAGAAGTTGGTGCTCATTTAGACACCAACTCCATAAGACAATGGAATCCCTATTGAAGAAATAGCTTTATTATTTTGTAATGCACGAGCCAAAAGCTTTTGTTTTACAAATTTTGAGCTACATTTGGAAGCAATAAAATTAGCCATTAAACAGGATAACAGGTTGGATCCTTCTTACGACAATTTCTCTTTCCTTCCACTATGGATAGCATGGATCAGATTAGAATAGAAATTCACCCCATCAAATCAGAGAGGGTTATGCTTTTAAATGTTTATAAACATGCTGAATATTTTTAGAGGTTAGCAAAATTTGACACCAATTGTATGACTTTGTTGAGATCTCTGCCTGCAACTCATGAGGAGACACATGTGTGAATACCAGAGAAAAATCAGAGAAGCAGCAGGCAAAGAAAAAAAGTCTCCATTTTATTTCTTTCTGATCTCATTGTTGTTTAGGGGAAAGCAAATAAAGACATGAAGGAGATATCTTTTTTAATATTTCATTCCTATGGGACTGTGTATTGTCAAATAAATGAATCAGAGACATCATGAAGATTTGGGGCAGCCACCCATATATTATTTTCCTGGCTGCAAAAGTTGATTTTTTAAATGAGAAGTGTTCATAGAACAGAGTCCAAACCAGAACTGACCTGAATGGAGATAAGATGGCGGTTTTAACTGATCAAACGGGAAATTGCGTCATTGGCGCTGGAACTGGAAGTGACATCTTCATGACCAGAAGTGACACCATCATCGGCACCGGAACCGGAAGTGATGTCTTCTTGGCCGGAAGTGACATCATAGTTGGTGCCGGAACCAAGTGGGATTTCCCGAGAATAGTCTGCAAGAGACTAAGAGAGACAGTTGTATTATTTCTTGGTTTAAACAGTGATATAATCAACAAAAGGAAGTTGATTGAGTGACAGAGTGTCGAAGAAACTCGAAAGCTCAAGTTCACAAAGTCGCACAGTGCCCGAAATGAAAAGAAGTTCTCACATATCAAAGTCGCCGTGAAAAGCACGAAATGTCAACTTTAATCTCGAAATTTCCACTTTAATCATGTAGTTTATTTTGTCATTAAAGTAGAATATCATAAACTTCATCTTAAAACCGTTTAATTTACTATTTTCTCAAATCCCATTATAACTAAAGTAGCACGTTAAATGCTTTGTTTTGTATTTGATCTTCTATGTGCTCTATGTGTGTGAATCACTACGCGCTTCTGGTCTTTCTCTTCCTCCGGCAGGACACAGAATCTATTACATTCGTGATACTACAGCTCTCTGAATAATTAAAATACTGAGATGTATACGTGATATCATTTTCATGATGATAGGAGTTAAATCATGTTATTAAACATGGGAACATGGTGGTGCAGTGATTGTTCATGTCTCACGCAAGATGCTTGCTACGCCATGTGCAACCTTCGATAAAATACTTTATTGTAGCAGTACTGTCTCTTTCAAACATACTAACCCCTAATTCCTGTCCTTACTTTTCTTTCTGCAAATACCCAATTGCCACACAATCAGCTCTGTAATAGACGTTAAGCCATCTGTAATCTTAGAACGGCGATTCTTCAAAACTTTTAAGGAACATTGAAATATCTTCGTAGTATGTGTTTAATTATTCTATCCATCTATCCTTCCAGTGTCACGCCAGCACAAGCAAGAATACAGCGTGAGGCAGGAACAATCCGTGAAAGGAGCACAAGCTCCTCGATAGCGCTGCGACACCGCGTCCTGGCATGTTTAATTATTAACAATATAAATTATTTAGGTGGCATGATGTTGCAGTGGGCAGGACACCCAGGTTCACTTCCCTGGTCCTCCCTGCGTGGAGTTTGCATGTTCTCCCCGTGTCTGCGTGGGTTTCCTCTGGGTACTCCGGTTTCCTCCCACAGTCCAAAGACATGCAGGTTAGGTGCATTGGCGATTCTAAATTGTCCCTAGTGTGTACTTGGTGTGTGTGTGTGTGTGGGTGTGTGTGTGTGTGTGAGTGCACCCTGTGGTGGGCTGGCGCTCTGCCTGGGGTTTGTTTCCTGCCTTGCACCCTGTGTTGGCTGGGATTGGCTCCAGCAGATCCCCGTGACCCTGTAGTTAGGATATAGCGGGTTGGATAATGGATGGATGGATGGATAGATTATTTAAATGAAGTTAAGCTTTTATCTGTATAATATAATAAACATATTTTGCTGCATTTCATCTTAAAAATTATATCGTCATCATATGTAAATACATGCTTTATAAAGTGGCTCAGGTTGTGCAATATTATAACTGTAGCGCAAGTTTACAATGAGGTAATTGTACTTATAAGTACAAACAGTTCTACAAGGAGCACTTGATGGACTGATTGAGTATGTTTATAGTTCTTGGGATGAAACTGTTTCTGAACTGTGAGGTCCATACAGAAACAGCTTTGAAACGTTTGCCATGTGAGAGCAGTTCAATAGACAGCATGGCTGAGGCAGCGTGTGCTTGATGCTGTATACTGATAATTCTCTTTCTCAGCTTCTGTAGATCTTTGATTCCCCACTCAGATACAGTGATATAAATACTCCGAGTGGTGCTGTGAGAGTAATATGGAAAAAGATGATCCACTGTGGCAACCCCTAACAGGAGCAGCTGAAAGAAGAAGAAGAAGATGCAGTGAGAGTAACAACGCTAAAGCAGCTATTGTATTTAGAACAGTTTGACCATTCTGTGGACCATTATATTGTTACTGGTTAATTACAATCAGATGCATTAAACTAATAAACAATATGCGGTTAATTTCAGTGTATTTATAAAGCCGCGTCAGGGATGTGGATCTGAAAAAGAAAGGGTAACCACACAGGAACAGTAGCACTGCTTTGACGCTGGGTGCCACCAGTCTGCAAAAGCGGAGAACTTGCATACGCCAGGGTATGAGGTACCATTGAAATGTGCATGGCTTTACGGCAAGTTTAGGTTTTATACATCGTGATTTGAACGTGGAAATGTTCTTGCGCAACATTTTTGTGTGAACGCACTGTTTATACATGTGGCCCCTGGTCTTTACTACACATACATATCCTCAAATATATGCAAACTATATGAAGTGAAGTGACGGTTCCAATTTAGCAGAATTTGTGTGTGTTTATGTGTGCTTGTAGATAGGCCCCATGATGGACTAGTGCCCTGTATAAGGCTAATGACTTCACTGAATCCAGTGTGGCCCTGAATTGCAATTAAGAGGGTTTAAATATTTTGTATTATTTTATAAGCAATTTCCAGATCATCACATATAAGTAAGATACTAGTTAGTCCACTTCACAAACTTAATTTAAATATCTTAAAATCATTTACAGATATCTGCAATCCTTTTACAGATACACATGTTCAAATAAATGAATTAGATAAATTTAAATTATTCATCTCCTAACATCTGTAGGACAGCAGTATTCTGCAAGAAAAGAATATACTGTACAAAAAAGCAGTGCTTTTACCTAGAAATGAGAGTGACTAAATTGCTTAGAAGGGGAAACAGTGATGCAATATCTTTGTCATGTTCTATTGTTACTATGAAGGCAAGGTAAATTGGACCTCTGGGGGAAAGCTGTAATTTATTATCGCAACTAGGATAGTTTTGATTTAATTGCAGTCAGTTTCTCCGCAGGCTGATGCTTCTTGTTGCTGAATCTAGTTAAGTCCCCAATGTCACTATAACTGCAGCTTGAAAATCAGACAAGCCTTCAGTGTTTTGGCATTTTCAAAAAGTACACTTGACCAAACACAAAGAGCTTGTTAGCCCAGCTTTACAAGAGCTGTTCTGTGACTCTGCAAAACTCAATAGGATTCTACAGTCCTATCAGATTATTTATTTGAGTCAGGGCAAAGATTCATTTCTTGCTTTCCCCTTGCGTCAGTGATCTAAATGATGAACACTGCTTTTATCAAGACTGTCACAATCACAGTGCTGCTTTTCAGGACCAAGTAATAGTGTGGTATATACTGGATTATATATATGTTCTTTAAATTTCTAGATTTTATTTGGTTTAGTTTACTCCCACAGCTCACACTCTTGGCAGTTAGGTGTAGCAGAGCATAAAAATAAGCACCATTAGTTTAATGCGTATATACACAGTCACTGAATACAGCAGACTGAGAATCTTTATAAAACAAAGGGATTCATTCTGAGACAGCAAATTAGGAGAAAAGTTTTTTTTTTAGATGTTGATGGTTCAGAGAGTGGCAAATATACTCCTGGTGTTTTTTTTTTTTCATTTAAATGAAGACTTTTTCTAGTTTCATTAGGATTTAAAAAAATGGTAAGTTCTTTTTAAGCAATCAATTTAATTGGGTAATGAATATTCATAGCACGATGCAATTTTCATTCCAAGCAGTAAAACATACCTTCACAGCTAAATAAACCAACATTTCTTATTAACTTGGTCTGAATCTCTCATTAGATACATAAAATAATATTTTAGAATAAGGCGGTAGTAGTCGACAATTGTTCTGAACCATAGGGAGACAAGACTTTTTGATTGAAATGGATCTTAAATGTCTAGAAAGAAGACCATGTCCCTCTATTATAAATGTTCATTATTTCTGATTTTGACTGGTGTTGTAGCCATTACATAAAGAGATTGTTATATTGCTGTCTGCTACATACTTTGACTTTCAAGTTCACAGCTTAATTTTATGGACTTTGAGAGACATGTAAAGTTGTTAGACAGTGATGCAGATTTAAATTAATATTGTGTTTTCCCTGTTATTCTTCTGGATGTCTGTCTGAAAGAACCTGAATCAAGGTCACAGATGGGTTATTCGTCTTTCTCTGCAGCTTTACTGTATCTTGATCAGTTTCTTAAACTGTGGGTTGGAGTGCAGGTTGACGCCATTGGGCTGTGCAAATTTGTGTTACCATTGTATTATATGGGAATGAGTCATGCATGGCCTGCAAAGTGTGACATGGTAGGTTGTTTAAGCAACCATGGATCTCCCTACTCTGGTGATTTTCCAAGGTGGACCCACCCCCCATCCCCCACTCTTCCTGCATATCTGGTGACACCTGTAACTAGCTCTCTGAAGAACAGCATAGTGGAGTATAATGTAGGTATATGGAAAATACGCTTCTGTTGTATTCAAGGGGTATGATTTTCACTTTACTTTATCTGTGTGTGCAATGCTGCAAAACTTTTCTTTTAAAGCATTCTTACTCCTTTCCAATGAAGATGAGGATGAAGGGATATCAACATTTCAGATATACTGTATAATAGGAAAGAATGTATACCAAGCTGGTATGAAGGTATTGTCTGTCACAAAGACGCTAAGAAAGGCAAGATTGGGTCACAAGAAAAAAAAAAAGTTTAAACTAGGCACGTGTGTGAAAAGATTGGAAACACCACATGAAAAGCTCTGGAGTTTCTGAGGGAGGTCTCTGTTTCATTGCTGATTGGACAAGAAAACAACAAAAGAAAATGTAAACGCTATAGTGTAAATGACAAAGCTTATGTTCTAGTCACATCAGTCTGCGGTCTTGAGTCACCGGTTGAGTTACTAAAAGGGCTGGAGACTAGATGAAGGACAGTCAAGGAGTTAGAGCTCTTCTGAGTTGCTGTCTTTATTGAGTAGAAAAAAAACAAGAAGTTGGTAAGGGTCGGTTTTACCTTTAAATCAGTCCTATATGACACACATTTAGTATTTACTGATTTTAACAAAATGAAAATCAGGGTGTAATTTAAACCTAGTGCAATTCTGCAAAGAATTCTCTCCTTTCATCTCCCAATCACTCTGTTACTAACAGGAGTTCATGACTATTGTTTGAGGTGGCTTTACAGTTTTTTCCAATTGCTAACACACTAAAATCTAATGTAAAGCTCAACTGCAAAAACTGACACTCAGAGAGCAAAATCTCTCCTCACATTTGTTATATTCAAAACACAAATCACACCTTTGAACACAAAAAGCAATTAGCTTGACTTCTTTTGCATTAGAGTGTGCACACTTTCCTACAGAAAACACAGGAATCTGACAGCAATAAACTTTTAGCCATTTCTAAACACACCCATTCAAAAAGCCACACCCATGTACCAATTAGGCTAAAACAAGTGTCACCCGGTCAAGCACCTGACTGCTTATTAGTTAACTCAGCAATCAGAATGTGAGAACTATAAAACTCCACAGATTTACCAACACTAAAGAACAATGGAAGCTGGAGGGAGAGGAAGAGATGGTAGAGGTAGAGGTAGAGGAAGAGGTAGGGGTGCACAGAGAGGTGAAAGAGGACAAAGACAAAGAAGACAAGCACTTTCAAATGAAATTCGGGCAACATTAGTCGACCATGTTATAAATCATGGATTGACAATGAGAGAGGCTGGACAGAGGGTCCAACCCAACCTGAGTCGATTTACTGTTGCCTCTGTCATCCGGACATTTCGGCTTGAGAACAGGTATGTTCTGTAACACCCACTCTGTACTGTATATCTACAGCAATTCAAAGTATTCTTTACTTGTACAATACTACTGCATAATCCTCATTAGAAACAAGAAAGGCTACATACCAATATATACATTGTTGTCTTCTCCAAGGACTGAGAGACAAGTAGGACGTGGTGGAAGAGGTCGGATGTTCACAGAGGCACAGGAGGTAGAAATCATAAACATGGTTTTGGCAAATAATGCCATAAGACTTAGGGAAATTCAAAGCCACATCATGAGGGACGACACAGTTTTTGGCAACATTAGGCAAGTTGCCTTGTCTACCCTTGCTCGTGTTCTCCAGCGACACCAAGTACGAATGAAACAGATATACCGGGTTCCTTTTGAGAGGAACTCCGAAAGAGTCAAAGAACTGAGGCACAATTATGTGCAGGTAACTATTAGACTACAGGATGTTACATATAATGCTGCGTTTTTCCAGTACTAAACATAAACCTAAACCACTGCTTATGTAATCTTTTTTTGTTCTCAGACAGTGCTGGAAATGGATTCAAATGTGATCCCACATGAGTTCATTTTTATTGATGAGGCTGGCTTCAACCTTACCAGAACCAGAAGAAGGGGAAGAAACAGAATAGGTCACAGAGCTATTGTGAATGTTCCTGGCGTACGTTGGGGAAACATCACAATGTGTGCTGCCATCACAGGACATGGAGTTCTATACCACCATGCCATTCTTGGTCCATATAACACAGAGTTAATCCTGACATTTCTGGACAGAATGCGAGACATCTTACAACAGGCAAACCATACGGACGATGAAGGGCAGGAGCACAGATATGTTGTAGTGTGGGACAATGTGGCTTTTCATCGTGCAGCCATGGTGCAAAATTGGTTTGCCAACAACCCACATTTTATAGTGGCTTACCTTCCCCCTTATTCTCCATTTCTGAACCCCATAGAAGAGTTCCTTTCAGCATGGCGGTGGAAGGTCTATGATCGTCAACCCCATGTGCGTGAGGGGCTTCTACAAGCAATGGAGGAGGCATGTGAGGAAATTGACGTAGGAGCTATCCAGGGATGGATAAGACACTCCCGACGCTTCTTTCCTCGCTGTCTAGCAAGGGAAAACATTGCATGTGAAGTGGATGAGGTGCTGTGGCCAGATCCACTGAGACGACATGACCCTGCATAAATCTTGTTTTGTTGTTCATTTGTTTTTTCACTTGTGCATGTTTGGGTTTTTCTGTTGCAAATTGTAGCTAAATAAATTATTTCTTTGAACCTAATTTATTTCTGCACATATGTCTCTGTGTCCAATTCTCAGTATTTGCAGTTCTGACAGTCCCTAAGGAGATAAAAGTGTTTTGGATTTTACAGAGTGGTGTTTGGTTGGTTGGAGGAAAAATTTAGGCATGGGACAAAAATGTTTACAATTTGGGGCAAAAGTTTGGTTTTGATAAGTGTTTATATAGTTTTGACTGCAGAGCTTCATTTTGCAGGATATGTGAGGTGTTTTGCTCTTTGGGTGAGGTGTTTTGTGAATTGTGCTAAATGATTTGCAAAAATGAGCCTTGTTGTCAAAATTGTGCTTTAGCAATTGGAAAAAACTGTAAATCCCCTACAAGTCTCATATCAGTCCAAACTCAGAATTACATCTACAGAAATGCTTTGACATAGTCTTAGTTGTAAAAGCATGCATAGAATGATCCTAAATTTACAAGCATTTCCTTGAGCAAGGCCCTTACCCTGCAACTGCTCCGTACTGGGTATGACGTTAATCTGCACCCAGCCCTGCAAGCAGGTCCTCCAACTTACAGGGAAAACTTAGAGTTGGTGGCAAGAAATCACCCATGATTAAAAATGTAAAGTGAATACTGTTCTAAAGTAAGAAGATTTTTTTTCTCCAAATGAGATAGATGTTCTGATGACAGAGGTGATTTCACCTCCACCATTAAATTAAATAGTAATAAAAATGAAAAAAATGAAAAGAAAAAAAAAAAAAAAAATTAGCATTTACTCCCCCGGGTGGAATTGAAGAGTCGCATAGTGTGGGGGAGGAACGATCTCCTCAGTCTGTCAGTGGAGCAGGACAGTGACAAAAGTCTGTCACTGAAGCTACTCCTCTGCCTGGAGATGACACTGTTCAGTGGATGCAGTGGATTATTCATGATTGACAGGAGTTTGCTTAATGCCCGTCGCTCTGCCACAGATGTTAAACTGTCCAACTTTACTCCTACAATAGAGTCTGCCTTCTTAACAAGTTTGTCCAGGCGTGAGGCGTCTTTCATCTTTATGCTGCCACCCCAGCACACCACCGGGTAGAAGAGGGCACTCGCCACAACCGACTGGTAGAACATCTGCAGCATCTTACTGCAGATGTTGAAGGATGCCAACCTTCTCAGAAAGTATAGTCTGCTCTGACCTTTCTTACATAGAGCATCAATATTTGCAGTCCAGTCCAATCTGTCATCCAGCTGCACTCCCAGATATTTATAGGTCTGCACCATCTGCACACAGTCACCACAGTCACCTCTGATGATCACAGGGTCCATGAGGGGCCTGGGCCTCCTAAAATCCACCACCAGCTCCTTGGTATTGCTGGTGTTGAGATGTAAGTGGTTTGAGTCGCACCATTTAACAAAGTCTTTGATTAGCTTCCTGTACTCCTCCTCCTGCCCACTCCTGATGCAGCCCACAATAGCAGTGCCATCAGCGAACTTTTGCACGTGACAGGACTCTGAGTCATATTGGAAGTCTGATGTATATAGATTGAACAGGACCGGAGAAAGTACACTCCCCTGCGGCGCCCCTGTATTGCTGAACACAATGTCAGACCTGCAGTTCCCAAGACGCACATATTGAGGTCTGTCTGTAAGATAGTCCACAATCCATGCCACCAGGTGTGAGTCTACTCCCATCTCAGTCAGCTTGTCTCTAAGGAGCAGAGGTTGGATGGTGTTGAAGGTGCTAGAGAAGTCCAAAAACATAATTCTTACAGCACCACTGCCTCTGTCCAGGTGGGAGAGGGATCGGTGTAGCATATAGATGATGGCATCCTCCGCTCCCACCTTCTCCTGGTATGTGAACTGCAGAGGGTCGAGGGCGTGGCGGACCTGTGGCCTCAGGTGGTGAAGCAGCAGCCGCTCCATGGTCTTCATCAGATGTGACGTCAGAGCAACAGGCCTGAAGTCATTCAGCTCACTAGGACGTGATACCTTTGGTACAGGGGTGATACAAGATGTTTTCCAAAGCCTTGGGACTCTCCCCTGTTCCAGGCTCAGGTTGAAGATGCGCTGTAGAGGACTCCCCAATTCCAACGCACAGGCCTTCAGCAGTCGTGGCGATACACCATCTGGACCCACTGCTTTGCTGGCATGAAGTCTTTTCAGCTCTCTGCTCACATGGGCTGCTGTAATTGTGGGTGGGGATGTCTCACCTATGCTGGTATCAGCAGAAGGATGGTTGGAGGATGCAGTACTCTGAGGTGAGAGTGGGTTAGGGTGATCAAACCTATTAAAGAAGTTGTTCATTTGGTTTGCTCTCTCCACGTCTGTCTCGATGGCGGCACCCCGCTTCGAGCTGCAGCCAGTGATAATCTTTATCCCATCCCACACTTCCTTCATGCTGTTGTTCTGCAACTTCTGCTCCAGCTTTCTCCTGTACTGCTCTTTCGCCGCCCTGAGTTGGACTCGGAGTTCCTTCTGCACGCGCTTGAGCTCATGCTGATCACCACCTTTAAAAGCCTGTCTGTAAGTTATTTCTGAAAGGTCCCTGTTGCAAGAAACTTAAGCATACAGAGAACTTACACCACCACTGGAGCAACGTAACTGGCACAGGTTCATAATGGTAACGTTTGGTTGCTAATAATAGCCTGTGAGACACTCCTCCTCATCAGAAGCAAAAAATTCTAACTGGACTTTAAAATCATGCCCAATGCATAATGCACTGATGATGATGTTCCCTATTGAAGCAAGAACAGCTATTGGTCCTTTGTCTTAAAACTTTTTTCTCTCCATACATATTGTTATGTATGTGTACTACAGGAGCAAATGGAAGGCTCAGTTGACAAGGTAAATTAGGGGACAGATGAGGGTGAGGCACAGCTACTAACCATTCTTCCTCTTTCAGCCCTAGAATGGAGGAGACTTCCGAGATGAGTGACGTCCTTTCTGTTTACCCAGGATGTCGCACCCTTTCAAGTCACTTTGCTATAAAAGAAACAACACAACCAGAAGTTGGCATTCATTTTAAGAACCATGACTGTCGGAGCCAGACTGCACACAGAAGCACCTCAACCTTGATCATTGCTGTAATGATCAGAGAATGTTTTGCATTCATCCTGTTTATATTTTAGTTAATTTTCCACAACTTAATGTTATTGCTATTAAATGGGGATATCACTGGGACCCCAATGCTATAGTGCGTCTTATTTTCCTCACAATATATAGTGAGCATACTACCCTAATTAATGATTAACAGTGCTAGACCACTGAGGTGAATGGCCCATTTTGAACAAGTTAGAGTTAAAACAATGAAAGTGTACTTGTTTCATCACAGTCTACAGTATACCATATTCACCATAACATATTTGAATGTTTTTATTTAAGTAGTTCTACAGTCATTCTACAGCTTCACTAGTATTCTTATATTGTTCAGTATCAGAATGTTAATGGCATTTTCATTTTGACTGTCATATATCAGTTATTCATTTAGATTTCAGAGTTTTTTCACTTGATATTGGTGGAAGCTAATGTATTTTTATTGTTTTTTTATCATTTAGTCTTGAGTACTCAATATACTCACGTATAAGTCGGGTCTTGAAACCTGAAAAATCGATCATAAAATCAAACCCCAACTTATACACCTATTCAAAAATGCGACACTTACATTTTTACATTTTTTTACAGCTTCTTGCCTCCACCAATCACGCAACAGTTTCTCAGGCGCATCGAATTTTGTTGCAGCAGCACAGTTACCAATTTCTTTTGCTACCTCAACGACGTTTAATTTAAGCCAAGCTTCATATTTACTTCTAATCGAACGTTCCATCATAGATAAGGGATGCTCTTACGATAAAAGAGTATGAGGGTGTGAGATACAAAAAACACAAATCAGTGTAAACATTGCTTCGGAATAGTTTGGGTATTCCTGTGTGGTCATGTAGGCACAATAGAGAGAGAGAGAGAGGTTAGGAGCAAGTGCGGATACAGCACATTGCCACAACTACATAGAAAAAACGGCAGTGTGCTTCGTGGTTACTCTTTCAGGTGGGCGTTAGCATGTCATAATCTCTTGGACCAATAGCGTAAGTTTTCCGCATTTGACTTATAGGACAGACATTATAAAATACCAGAAATTATACAATAAAATCAATTACTGACTTATCTGCGGGAGAACCACAAGTATATGCGGTAAGTGTCCTGTCTGAAAGAAAATGTAAGCAAACAGTTGCCACACTTGTACTCCAGCATAAGAGAAAAGGTTTTTAATTCTTTTCAATTTGTGTACATATAAGAATATTTTCATATCATTTTCGGGTTTTATAAATCCTAGTTTTATATGTCAATTTTCACGCAAGATCAAATCTATAAAATTTAAGATCAAATCAGTTTGCAGAGGTCATTTCATAAATGAGGCCCCAGGTATTTTAGACAACTTCTAAACATTTTTAACTTAAAATGGCCACACACATTCCTCTTGTGAATTGTGTGGTGCCACCTAATGAGATGGAGGGTAAGCACCAGTCTCCTACCAACTTAAAAAAGGCAACTTGCTTCTAGTTTCACGTCCATGTATTTTAACTTATTCATTTTGATCTCACTGTTTTTTCAGACATCCCTAGCAACGGCTGAGTTACTAGAATTCTACTGACCCGTGGGAGTGTTACAAGGTCAGATCTCAGCTTCCCTTGTCTTCACTGGTGTTCCTTTATATTGCCCTTCCAGTATAAGTAGTGATTTGACTGCCCCCTGATCATGCCCTTCTTTTCATACTGACATGATAAATTTTATCATCACAGCAATTGTATATTTTCTTTACTGTTTTCTGGGCTCTGTTCCAGTTGTATGCAGTCAGTCACAGTTCAATATTTACAGCCTATCTTAATCTATTTATAGTAAGACACATCTATTGAATGCTATTTTAATGCATTATGTAAGTATTTTGCACAAGATTATAATGACATCTATTTTGATTCTGACTTTCTGATATTTGCAAAATAATGCAAAATCTATATGCTAGTAATAACCATTATATTAATTGTTATACACCCATTTGTATGTGTTTTGCAATGATCATTAAATGGCTGTTTAACATTGTATCATGCTGTACCATGTATTAAAGTAATCATATGGAATCATCAGTTATTTTTATACTAATTTTGATTAAAGAGAATACCACCCTTTTGAGAACATCTTCAGGTTCTGAGTACTTCTTTAACTTCTTATCCGTTGCCAAATTTAAATTGTCATGCCAGAGGTATTTTCTCATCTGCTGCATTTATTCAAGTGACACATGCTGTCAGCAATGCCATTCTGCACAGTGCACCATATCATTCTTTCAATTTCTCATGTTTGATCTCAGCCTTGACCTTCTTTCTCCCTGATGACAGATTTTTGATTGAGATTTTCCACTAAAAATAATTTATTCATTACAAAATATGTGATGTAATTATGAGCCTCAGCTATAAAATAATTAAAGTTCTTTTATGGCAAAGATTTATGCAACTTAATTAATGTTTTAGTTTAATAAACTTAAATTTTCAACTTCTCTTTTTTTTTGGTATTAAACCAAGTATTAACTGTTTCATTGACACTGCATACAGTTTGCAGTGATTTCAGTTTATTTTCATACACTATTAGCACTTTGGTCCATCAAAACTTAAGCACAGTGTGATCTCATACTCCAATATTCACGTTCCACATCATAAAATAAGATTTTCATAGAACATTCCTATTCTTCATTCTTTAAATAAAGTGTAAGCATTATTTGATCCTAGTTTATTATTACACATCTTATAGGAAAACATTACATGTTTTAGTTATAGAGGTTAACACCAAATATATATTTTAAACAATACATTTTTTAACTAAAAAGCATCATCAGAAATAATGACATTATGAATTACGCAAAATAGTGATACCAAGCATTGCCTGATCCTCTGGTATTCCGGACAGTCTTTAATAGCACTAAAAAAACTGTTTTACATAAAACCTTTCCTCTGGAAAATCTCATGAGAACATAAGTAAGCAGGCAGTGGTCAAGTATTGTACAACAAAACTGAATTAAAACACAGTTTTAAAGTGAGCTGGAGGTATCAAATAGAAACACAAAATCAAAATGTGCAATAAATCAATGAGCAACACTTGAGGCTACTGGGATATGACTATAAATATTTTTTGATCCCTTGTACCCCTGTACCTCGGGCCACAGTGTGTTAAGAGAATGAGGCATTTTTGCATTTGGATGGTTGTACATTGTTTCACGTGTTTTGATAATTATGTGTGATCACTTTTTGCTTTGGGTTCATCAACAAGGGTCCTTTGCATGCATCTATTGGAATAATAATGTATGTTGACTGTGGGGGGGATTGGTTTTAGCTGAAGTAGCATATAATATTATATGCAATTAGAATTATGTCTGTAGAATTTCTAGTATTTATAAGGAAAAATAAAAAAAGTTTGCATCTACTGAATAAACAGTTTCTATTCTTGCCTGTTCTGTTTTCAAGTTTCAGTTTTGTTACCACAAGCTCACTTTAAACTGTATTTTCCTTCAACTATAGCATACAAAGAAATAAAACAAAGTTGAAATATTTTGATTTTCAATGTAGCACTGTCATTTTATAATGTATTGTTAAGATTTTGCTTTATGTATTTACAGAAGCTTTCACAATGACTAATTTGTTTGTTATCTTAGTATGATGTTTGTCATTAACCATGAATCAGAGATTCTTTCATAAAATGGTAGCTATACAGAAATTACTACTAAAACACCATTTAAGAAAGCAAGAGCAGTAAATAAGTGAGAATGTGCCATTTTTGCCCATCAATCTACACTTAATATCCCCTAATGACAAACTGAGAATGTGTTTAGAAAGGTTTCCATATTCATTAAAAATCAAAAACTGAAATATCTAATTTAAATACAGCATAATATATCCTAATCACAACAAAAAAGCCACAAAAAGGGTCTAGCTGCAAAATGGATATTGGTAATGTACAGATGTGTACAGACTAGAGTCCACAACACAGCTGATTCAATAGCACCAAGATGGTGGCTTTAAAGCAGAGTGGATGAAGTGACATTATCATTGGGACCGGAACCAGAAGTGACATCATCAGTGGGCCTGAAACCGGAAGTGACGTCATCAGTGGGGACCAGGGGCCTCATGTATAAACGGTGCGTACAGACAGAAATGTTGCGTAAAAACGTTTCCACGTTCAAATCGCGATGTATAAAACCTAAACTTGGCATAAAGCCACGCACATTTCCACGGTACCTCATACCCTGTCGTACGCAAGTTCTCTGCTCGGTTTTGCAGACTGGCGGCACCCAGCGTCAAAGCAGTGCTACTGTTCCTGTGTGGTTACCCTTTCTTTCTTAGATGCACATTCCTGACGCGGCTTTATAAATACACTGAAACTAACTACATATTGTTTATTAGTGTAATGCATTGGATTATAATTAACCTGTAACAATATAATGGTCCAGGGA